>JAITYX010000020.1:5777500-6377500 GCA_021018815.1 Talinum fruticosum
ATAAGGAATCACAAGATTTATCTTCGAGTGTGATTTGGACACCAATTAGAGAAAGAGAGATTTCAGCGTAATTGGGTTTTGGGCTTTGGAAAGCGGACATCTGCAATTCAGCGTAGCCCATTTATAGGTTTAGGTATATTATATACCATATGTACAGTGCAATGTACATACGGTTGTACATTGCACTTTTTGGTGTGAATGGTTGTACAATTAATTTGTAATCGTTAATCCATTTAATCTCCAGACTTATCATTTATATGGTGATTTGGAGTTTATAGGCCAGTTGTACAGAAAGATAAAAAAAGAAAAAAAACCCCGAACACTCCCTTTTCCTTCCCTTTTATTTAGTACAAATGATCTAGGATCATAAGTGCCAACCCACTCCCGATCCAAAGCACCCGTCGGTCCATCACGATAGGGAGTAGGGTTTTTAGCAGAGCCCCGAAAAATCTATGGAGACATTTCGCAAACCGGCTCCTCGCCCTACCCGGGAAATTTAATACGGGGTATTCGGCTGGTACACGATTGCTGTTCTAACGACTACAAGTGACGTCCAGCATTGTAGGGAGGAGCACTAAAGCACAAAAAGGAAGCGAAGTAGATTAGTCTTCCTTTGCCTTCTTCTATCTCTAATAAAAAAGGTTCAACTCACTCTAGTCGGGGTGGGCGCCGGCCGTTCCTACACGCGAATTAGCTTCGAGGTCATACGAGCACCTTTAATACAAGTGTGGCAGACGATGGTAAGTTAATGTGGCGAGCCCAATCAAGCCCTTAGGGCACGCAACATAAGGGAGGAGTGAAGGAAAAGTGCGTGTGGGTACTTGAGGAAGAGTCACTCACCTCTTGTTTCTCGTGCCATAGGGCTCCTTTTATTGTTTTTTTCTTTTTTTTTTACTTTAATTCATATTTTTCTTTTTTAAAAAAAGTTATACGTCGTAATATACATCCATAATAATATTTTATTTGGAGAGTTTAAGGTAATGAATCTTACATTATAAAAGTAAAAATTTAGGGAGGAGAAAAAAGAGGTTCTTGAATAATGTATTATCCCACTAATAAAACTAAAATTGGCCCTTACACTCTAGATCTCTAAACCGTATCTCAAATTCCATTTCAAAGGTTTTAATAATGGAAAGGAAATAATAGACTTGACCGTCACTAATAAATTGAAAACTTGACTTATGTGACTCTGTCAAATCAAATGGAAAGTTTATCCAAACCAATAAGATTTTTTTGAATGGCAATCCAAGCCAATAATTATGACAAATAATAATTTCATGGAAGAATTAATTTATCCAAGGAAATTCTGTATGAATATATCCAAATTCCCTAAACTTTTAGCCTCTCTTATAGAATATTGAAAGTTACACCATGGTTTTTAATAGGCCAGTAAATGTATTGGTATACCGTTATGACACTATTAAAGTCGTCTCCATAAGGTTAAACTATCAGGTTATATTTCTTTTTAATTTGTTAAGCGAATTGATAATTGGAGATTGAAAATTAAACTAAGCCCTAAACCATGAAAACAAATTTGCAATGAAATATTTGATCACCAAGATTAATCCAATTCAAGCGACAACGAACGAGTAAATTAATTTAAAGAGCGATAATCAAAATATCACTACTATCTTTCAAGACATAGTGAGGTACCTAAAACTAATCGAGCCTCTATTTTTGTGTTTTTAATCAATCTAGACTTAATAAGCATAAATATTATCATAATTACTCTCCTAAATAGTGTGACACTACTACAAAAACGACTTTTAACAATAGACCTATAACAATAATCATAAAGAAAGCCTTCATAAAAAATGCGGGGTGATATTTTTGTAAATAAGTAGTGTTTTATTACACTTATTACTATGGTTCTTTCATTGAAACGTAGTAATAGGTCAACTCTGTATACTTTTTACTACAATTCTATGAAAGAATCATAGTAATATGTCATTTGTTACTGCGGTTCTATGAAAGAGTATCATAGTAATATGTCATCTATTATTACGGTTCTTTCAATGAACCATAGTAAAATATGTCTTGAGATAAGACCTAAAAATGCGAGAATGGCTGCTCACTACAGTTTCACAATCTGCTATCTACTCTCGCTCTTACTCTCCTTCTCCAGCTGCTCCCGTCCACTACTACGGATCTAAATCTGCTGGTTGACATCGCCCTATTCCCTGGTACACTTTCCTCGCCGGAGTCGCTCTCCTTTCCTTAGTCGAGTTGTCGTTGCCAATGCTCTCGTTATCGTCTCTCATTATCGCTGTAGTTACTTCTCCCTCTTGCCTCTCACTCACTCTCGTTGTTATCGTCGTTCTTCCGGTATAAATCTCTCTCCATCTCTTATTTTTCACTTTAAGTTATTTGTAAAATATGGTAGTTGAATGTTGAATGTATTTGCGATACTTAGTTGAATGTTGAGAATGTGGATAATGTTTGAGATTGTAGAAATTTTGAATCGTTTATTGAGAATACGGGTAATATTTGTTTAGTTTATGAATTTGGAAATTTTTGAAATGTTTGAGATTTTGTCAAATGGGTTTTCGGGTTTAGGATTTAATTAATTTAGGGAAATAGAATAATGGTTAGAATGGTAAATCGAAAGAGCTGGCATATGGTTTAGGGTTTAGAGAAATAGATATGGTTAAGGGTTTGGAGAAATGGAAAAAATTTGTGGTTTAGGGTTTAGAAAAATGGAAATATTTATGGTTTAGGATTTAAAGATCAAATGGGAGAAAATTTAATAGAAATTGTACGTAATTGGAAAGATTTTTGGATATAGGGTTATCCCCAATAATTTATCATAAAGATAAATTTGTATCTAAATTTGTTTATTTTGATGAGGTGATGTTGGGATGGACTCATTTATCCAATTATCGAAATTTGTATCCAAATATGTTTAGGGTTTAGCGAAATAGAAATATTTTTGGTTAAGGGTTTAGGGAAATGGAAAAATTTGTAGTTTAAGGTTTAGCAAAATGGATAGATTTATGATTTAGGGTTTAAGAATCAAATAGGAGAAAATTTAATAAAGATTGTACATAATTGAAAAGATTTTTGAATATAGGGCTATTCCAAAATTTGTTATAAAGATAAATTTGTATCCAAATTTGTTTATTTTAATAAGGAGATGTTAGAG
Source organism: Talinum fruticosum (assembly GCA_021018815.1). Taxonomy (NCBI): domain Eukaryota; kingdom Viridiplantae; phylum Streptophyta; class Magnoliopsida; order Caryophyllales; family Talinaceae; genus Talinum; species Talinum fruticosum. The sequence goes on from JAITYX010000020.1 coordinate 5,780,643, forward strand.
TGCACTCATTTATACAATTATCAAAATTTTCGGTTTTCTTTTTGGTTACAAGTTTGTTGTATTATACATTATCGTAAATTAGAGTATTGATTTTTTTGAAGTTTACATAATGCATAAGACAATAATGAATATGAATAAAATATCTAGGTCATCCTTTAATTTGCTTTAATGATCCAAGACATAACAAAAATTGGAGTTCTCATGACCCTTGCTGTTAACAATGAAGTTAGATTCACAAGGCAAAACATGTAGTGAACATGCAACGTGGGTCGGTCCACGAACAATGGGAAGAGGGGTAAAGGATTCAAATGGAAAAAAGGTGATAAATAATAGGGAATTATTACTAGTTTTCTCATTGTTTATCACATTTTTTTCCATTTGAACCCTTTACCCCTCTTCCCATTCTTCGTTGACCAACCCACCTTGCATGTACACTCCATATTTTGCCTTGTGAACCCAACCTCATTGTTAAAAACAATAATAGTCATGAGATCTCCAGTTCCTCGTTATGTCTTGGGTCGTTAAAGCAAATTAAAAGGTGGCCTCGACATTTTATTCATATTCATTATCTTATGCATTATGTAAAATTTCAAAAAAATCACGTCTAGTTTATGATAATGTATAATACATCAAAATTGGAACCAAAAAGGAAACCTTTATATATATATATATATATATATATATATATAGCTAAACAACCTTCTTATACACCAAATAGAGGGAATAAAATTTCAAAAAAATCACGTCTAGTTTATGATAATGTATAATACATCAAAATTGGAACCAAAAGGAAACCTTTATATATATATATATATATATATATATATATATATATATATATATATATATATATATATAGCTAAACAACCTTCTTATACACCAAATAGAGGGAATAGAGGCTATATATGTTTCTAAAAAAAGAGAAATTTAACAACTAAAAAAACTTATAACCAATTAATAAAAAAGAGCAATATACTCAATAACCTCGTTTTGTTTTCAGGTAATTCAATAAATGAAACACTTAATTGTGTATAATTGTACTTATTTTGCTTACCAATTTATGGTTTTCATAAATTATCGTATGCATTTCATAAGTTAGGAGAACCCATTCAAAAATTTGTGCATAACAAGTTATCCTAGGTCGCAATACGTGCATAAATATGCGTATAGCCCTCAGGATTTTAGCTTGGTATGTAAAGGTTTTTAAATTGTCTGTGTTGGATAGTTTGAGAATAATATGATAATAGGTTGTATGGCTATTATAATCTTTATCATACTTTTGACAAGATATCACAACCCTCAATTCTCCTCTCGTTCTTCAGGTGCAATTATGATGACGATGGGTTCGATGTGTATGTCCTTACATTATGTTACCATACAATTAAGTAAGGATATACACATTAGCCATTTCATTTTCGTATGTTGTACTTGAAGGACTAAGGGGAAATGCTGCCGGAATTTTATCAAATGTACGACAAGATTTTTCTACATGGTTTAGGGTCATATTATTCTTGAATGGGTTTAGGACCATATATCCTTGAAAAAGGATCTTAGGCTCATGTCATATTATTTGTGCGTAATCAAATGATGAAAATACGTACTTTTCGAACTATATGCGAGTGAATTGCTTCTAATGTTTAGGGGTAAGGTATGGATTTATAGCGATAGGAGGAGCGTAGAATATCGTGATGGTCTTAACAACTTTTTACAAATTGCAATCGAACATGCAACCAAATTCGGAGACCAATCCATATTTTGTCCGTGTTTACGGTGTTTTGACTCCTCAAGATTGCTCCCTAAGGTTGTAAAAGGTCACCTATGTCGAGTATGGATTTGACACATCTTATAAGGTGTGGGTATGGCGTGGAGAAGAGGAGTCTGTAAATAATGTCGTAGGAAAAGAGGAATGATATGATGAAAATGAAGCCACCGAGTATGGAATTAGAAGATCCGGTTTGTGAAGTAGAAGGTGAATTAGTCAATCAACCATATATATTGGAGCTATTGTTAGCTGATTTGGAGAAGCCTGTTTACCCGGGTGTAATAAATATACCCTTTTATCAGCTATGTTGAGGTTGATGAACTTGAAAACGACTAATGGCTGGAGTGACAAAAGTTTCACGGACTTGCTAAGTGTGCTCAAAGATATACTCCCGGAAAAACAATGTCCTTCCTAGCCGTATATATGCAGCGAAGAGGATGTTGTGTCCTATGGACATGGGATATAAGAAGATACATGCATGCCCCAACGATTGCATATTGTACCAAAAAAACCACATAGACACGAATTTTCAAAATATGGTGTGCCGTGATATAAAATGAAAAACATCGATGGAGAAAGTATTGAGGGACATCTCGCAAAGTTATTATGGTACTTGCCAATAATACTGAGGTTTAAGCACTTGTTTTCAAGTGCAACTAATGCCAAGACCTTGACATGGCATGCCAACAAAAGAGTCTTTGATGACATGCTACGTCACGCTACTGATTCTCCTTAATGGAAGAAGATAAATTCATTGTTCCCAAAATTTGGTAAGGAGGCACGGAATCTACATCCGGGTCTTTGTACGGATGGAAGAAACCCCATGGTAACCTTAGTAGCAAACACAACACTTGGCATGTTCTTTTGGTTATCTATAATCTACCATCAGTCGTTGTGTATGAAACCGTGAGACCCCGAAATTTCAGGTGCTTGCCCGGTAATGAGTTAAGCTACTAAAAGTTAAGTGAAAAATTCGAAATTATTAAATTCAGTGAATTAGAATTTTTCCGAGTTGGAATTAGAAGTCGAGAACTGAAACCCGAGCGTGGGCTAGCTAGATTGGGCCTTGTGAAGCTAGTTGGGCCCAATTAAAATAAAAAGAAAAGTAAATGAGAAATGGAGATTGCTGGCATTTTTAGGAAGAGTTGGCAAAGGATGAGAGCAAAATAATTAAGGGTCCAATTGAAATGAAACAACGAGCTTAATTAGGTGTGCTTAGGAGAAGAGGAGAGAGAAATTGGGATTGAGAACAAAAGAGAAGGAACAAAGAAGCAGAAGTAGAAGCAGGGAAAGAAAGGAACGGGAAAGTAGAAACAGGGAAAGCGAGAGAGGGAGAGAGCGCGAGAGGGCGGTGGCCGCTCGAGCGGCAAGGGTGCCGCTGCCGGTGGGCAAGGGCGCCGCTGCTGGTGGGCAAGGGAGAACCAGAGCTCGGGAGGCCGAGAAAAGGAAAGGAAAGGGGAGCGAAAGAAAGAAGAAGGAGCAGAACTAGAAACAAGGGAATGAAAGAAGCGAAGCAGAGCAAAGCGAGAGGAAAGACAGAACAAAGAAAGCGAGAGATTGAGAGGAAGAACGAGAGGGTCGAGACCCCAAAGTGAGAGGCGAAGAGTGAGAGACCCGAGAGGAATCGGGAAGCGAGGAACAGGGGCGAGAAGAACGAGGGAGCGAGAAAGAGAACCATGACGAAGCGGAGGGTTAGGAAAGAAGAAGGAAGAAGAAAGTAAAGTAAAGCAAAACTAATCCGAAAATCTTCAAACTGAAATTCTTAGAACCTCTAAGAATCTAAGGTGAGTAATCTGAATTCATCCTCTAAAATAAAATGAATTAGGTGGATTGAACTTGAATTTGAAGTATGAAATGGGAAACCCTAAACTAATTGAAGAAGCTAGAGGCCTAAATTCACTAAATTAGCAACTCACGAATTAAAGAGCATGTTGTGATTATGTGATATCTAGTTCTAAATTTCTAATGTTTAAGTATTATTGAGCATGATTATTGAGAATTGGATGAGATTATCTTGAGCAGAATTAGGGGAAAAATTAGAAAGTTAAGTTCATGACTTATGTGCAGATTTTCGATAATTATGCATGTTGTCCGAATTTCTGTGAATTCATGTGTAGCCCGAATTTCCTGAGAATTTTACTGCAGCTTCGTGGGAATTTATGGAAATTTCTTGTAAACTTTGGTATGCATTGGATGAGTAGATTGGGAGTTATGCAATTTTAAGTGAAAATGTGCTGTTTTGGGCTAAATCGGAACTAACCGAGTAACTGAATTGAGAACTGAAATTTAAGAAGCTATGTGGCTAGATTAAAAGATATATATCGATTAAAGAAAGTTATAGGACCATAAATCACTTATACGCGATAATACGCGATCATGAAAACGATGAGTTCATTGATGGAAATCTTAGTTGGCATGTTTATGTGATTATGTTTTTATCCTGAATTACATCGATTATAAATGATATAAGCATGCGTATGTGAAATGAATTGATTATACTTGAGTTGGAACTTGCTTATGTGAATTGCTTGTTTTGAAGAAGTTACGCATGAATGTGTTGAGCATGAATTATATGAATTAAATATATCTTATGTATAAGTAATAAGAACATAAGAAACATAAAGAACTAAAGAAGGGAGAAAGGATTGTGTTATTGATCTAAGACCCCACGAATTAAAGAACCCTCTGAAGCTATGGCCATAGAAGTGTCTCGTCAACTCGAAGCCACGAATTGAATTGCTTCCACGAATTATTGACAGTATGCGTCCTTCGGGGAAGGGAGGCTGCCTCGAGGCCACGAATTATTTTGCCTCGAGGCCACAAATTATATGCCTCCGTGAACCGAGCCCACGAATTATTTTGGCTCCAAGAACTGGGTCTTTAGAGCAGAATATAAATCTTCTTTCCATTCGAAACTAAGAAGACTTAAAAGAATTACGATTTGAAGAATCGAATGATCATGCATGACGAACAAGAAAGAACGAATTGATGATTTATGAAATGCACAATTGAACTCAAGAAGAAAAATGAGAAGAAGAACGAATCTTGATTTCATAAGAAATGAATACGATAAGAAGCAAAATATGAATTACGTGATGAATGACTTACTTGATGAATGATTTACGTGATGAACGATTTGCATGATGAAAGATTCTATGACTTACTTACGTAGAAAGATGAACGTAGTTTGTTTGATTGAATTCATGAGTAATTGATTTCATTATGTTTCTCGGCAAGTTGGTAAGTTTAGAATCTCGCATGTCTTAAGCATGTATGATCCGAATCACATGTTATGAATGAATTGTGAACTTACGTGTGTTTGTTAATGAATTAATGTGCAAAGTGAAACCCGGGGTTGGGTTTGGATTATTCGTTGGGCTCGTGGAGCTCATGACCTCACCAAAATTTCAGGTACGAAGTTCGGACTCCACAGAGTTGCTTTTGGCTGTTAGAAGAAACGAACCAACGGATAGGAGATGCTGGACTTACGGCATGTTTATTTGTCTTTTGTTTGTAAAGATGTTGTAAAGACTGGTTGTATGTGAACTTAAGTTTTCACTATGATTGTAATAGCCCTATGTGAATACTCCGAGCGTGTGGCTCGTTGAGTTGTGTTGTGTTTCTCCGAGCGTGTGGCTCGTTGAGTTTAAGATTGTGTTTCATGCAGGGTCAAGGCTTTAAGCCTATGGGATTAGCCATATTACGGAGGAACTCTGCCAAAATTTTCAGGAAAACCTTTCAAAACCCGAATTACGCTTCCGCCAATCTAAGAAAGAGTTATTAACCCTAAGTTGAGAACTTAAGCAGCCTTAGGGGTTCCTCCCGGGAACCCCGGCATGTAATACTCCTAGGGTGGGTCTAGGGATGTTACTGAAACGCAAGTACATTATGTTGTCAATGCTCATTTTTGGGCCTAAACAGCCAGGAAATTATATATATGTGTACTTGGCGCCTTTCGTTGAAGATTTAAAGCTCTTATGGGATGAAGGTGTTTCGGTTTTTGATGCATATCGTCAAGAGCAATTTACATTGCGAGCTATATTCTTCACCATAATCAATGACTTCCTAGCATGGGAAACTTGTCCGGCTACACTACTACAAGAACCATTTTTTAACGACGGCTATAACAGAAAATCGTTGTAAAAAATAATGTGGTGGCATTAATGTACATATGACGATGGTTCTTTAAATGAATCATCGTTAAAAGTTAACTTTAACACTTTTAACGATAGTTTATTCAAAGAACTGTCGTCATAGATGTATTTATGACTGACGGTTCAATGAAGAACCGTCGTTAAAAGTGTTAAAAGTTGAAAGTTGAAAGTATTTTAATTGATATAACCCTAACCGTGTCTCTCTCTCTCTCCTATAGCACAACTGAACCCTCTATTCTTCTCTCTCTCCTCCTCCTCCTTAAACCATTTTCCTTCTCTTTGCCTCTCAGCACTTAGCCCCTTATCTCTCTCTCTCTCTCTCTCTCTCTCTCTCTCTCTCTCTCATTCTTTGCAGTAATGGCGATTTCCAACGACGCTCGCCACTCTCCGATCGAGACAATGCAAATTACTCCCATTTTCATCTTCCATCGGACAATGCGAATTCTCCAAGGGTTTTGCCTCCTTCGTTGCCTTCGCCTCAATCATAGTTCTACGGGAGTGGAGGGGAAATGGTGAGCCCTACCCGAAGCCCAAGATCCGTGGTCGCCGCCGTTGGGAAGAGGAGCGGGACGCCTTACCCGTCGAGCCTCCTCTAGGTTTGTAATCCTCTCTCTCTCTCTCTCTCTCTCTCTCTCTCTTTCTCTCTCTTTCTCGGACAATGAGATTCAAGAGGTAGGTTAATTATGCTTCCATGGTTCGTTGTTAGATGTTTTGATTTTGCCTTTTGTTGTGATTTTTCGGGTTCCGCCCTCTTAGATTTTTGGGTTTTAACTCATTCTTTCTCTGCAATTTGTTCCGATTTTGCTTCTATGATTCGTTGTTAGACTTGTAATCTCTTGGATCTTCGTTGTTAGATGTGTAATTAAAGAGTAGAAGTCTCTTAGATCCACACATTCCGAGTCTTTCCATGCTTGTCGGTGAAAAATGTTGTTTCATTTGAGGTGATTAATTAGTTGGATTGTAATGTATTCGTTTAGATCTTATTTCGTTCTTGCCCTGTAACTTCAAGGTTCCGGGAAATTTGTCAAAATTCCCCCTCTAAAAATTTCATATGTATTTAGATCTTATTTGTTTTTGTTACTCGGTTATTTTGCTCTCCATTTCAGCTTTTAGTTTTAGATCAAAAATTTTCGAGATCTAAAAGTGGTTTATTTTTTAAAAAAAAATTTAGATGTATAATGACGGTTTTTCTAGATAACCATCGTCATAAGTTGTCTATGACGATGGTTCTCTTGAGAGGACCGTCGCTATAGGTATACTTTTACTACAATTTTGAACCGTAGTAAAAGATGGTAAATATAACGACGGCCACATACACGACGCCCTTTAGCCGTAATTAAAGGTCATTTTTAACCACGGTTAAAAGTGGTTTCTATAGTAGTGTTACACCATCAAAGGCCATAAGGCATGCCCAATTTGTCCAGAGGATACTTGCTCCTATCAGCTTAAGCACGGAAAAAAGATGACCTATCTTGAACACCGAAAGTTTCTTCCCTTTTTCCATTAATATTGTAAGATAAACAAGGCTTTCAATGGTAAAATCGAGATGGATTATGCTCCAACTCCATTAACAAGACATCAAATGTATGAACAAGTGAAAGATCTTAATGTGGAGTTCGACAAGCCATACCAACGTCAATTTGAAAACAATGTGTGGAAAAAGAGATCAATATTTTTTGATCTTCCATATTAGAAAGAGTTATATGTGAGACATAGTCATGATGTGATGCATATAGAGAAAAACTTTTATGAAAGTCTCATTGGCACTCTTTTGAACATACCGGGAAGACCAAGGACGGAGAGAAAGTAAGACTCGATTTGTGTGAAATGGGAATACGGGAGAAATTAGCACCATAACCAAAGGGGAAAAGAACGTATTTGCCTCCGGTGTGTTACACATTGAGTAAAAGGGGAAAAAAAGTTTGTGTGAGACCTTGAAGAAACTCAAAGTACCACATGAATATTTTTCAAAACATCGATAGACTCGTTTTGATGTCCGATTATAAACTAATCGGTCTCAAATCTCACGGTTGTCATACTTTAATGCAACAAATTTTGTCGGATCCGAGCCGTGATGCCCAAACATGTCAAACAATCGATTACAAGACTTTGCTTCTTCTTCAATGTCATGTGTAACAAAGTCGTTGATTTGGAGAAATTGGGTAATCATTACATTGTGCTAACTTGAGATGTGCTTCCCACATTCTTTTTTGATATCATGGTGCATCTAATTGTCCATTTGGTAAATATGGGACTATGCTTGCTTTTTCAGTATTTCCAATAACTCATGCTTATTTTTTTGTATTTTTGACCTTAACGCTTTCCTTTAACAGATTATTGTTCAATGCGGATCAACAGAACTAAGTTGTCCAATAGAAGGGGAGAAAGAAGCAAAATTATTGATTCTTCTTATCAACTCTGTATTCAAGATATGAGACCATGACAAAGAAAACAGAGAATGCTGGTGAAATCTCTTGCTAGTGTACTCCTTTTTTAGTGTTTATGCCAAAAAGTTCATCTCTTCATCTTGAAACTTTTTGGTATAATTTATGCCAAAAGGTTCATCTTTATTTACTCTAAGTGATGCTTTTTAGTAGATTGAGTTATGTGCTCATCTTTATGGCTATATTGTTTGCTTGTAGTTCGTGCAAAGATAGCGTAGACAACAAATATGATGTTTTAAGTATATGTTGTCCATGATACCGCTGCAACAACTCTAAGCAAGCAATATCATCATAAAGACAATCACATAACTAAATCGACTAAATAGCATCACTTTGGATAAATATAGGACCATGACAAAGGAATGTGCTAGTGAGATTTCCTATTGGTCTAGTCTTTGTATTATGTCTCACATTGTAATATATGCTTTGCTGAAAGTTGTGAAACATATATGGAAATGTTGGTTGAAAAACGCGTAAAATTTTATTTGAGGAACAATTGAGGTTGTTGGTGATTTGATGTGTAAGTTATTGTGGTTTTACATGTGTATATTCTATTTGTATAATAATTGTACAAGGGGTTGAAAAAACAAAAAACAATTATAAAAAATTCAGACCTATTAAGGAAGAACCGCCGTAATAAATCTGAATATAAACTATTACTATGGTTCTTAGTTAAAAATTATAGTAATAGGTTTGGGCCTAAAATTTTAGCCAGAGGAGGGGATTTGGGCTCGGACTTATTACTGTGGTTTCTAACTAAGAATCGTAGTAATAGGTGAACCTATTACTACAGTTGTTTATCCAAAACCGTGGTAATATGTTCTCTATTACTACGGTTGTTCAAATGAACTGTAGTAATAGGTGGTCTTTTACTAGGGTTTTAAACCGTAGTAAAAGATGCTCATCTACAATTATGACCACATACACGTGACCAAATAATTGTAGTAAAAGGTCTTTCGGAATCGTAGTTAAAAGTGATTCCTACAGATAGTGTGGCTTTCTTAAAACTCCAAATAACCGAGTCTAATTCTAGTTCTTTTGTTGTTAAACTTTACCTTTTATTACTTCATCCAACAACTAAGATAAAGTAAAGAATGACTAATAAACTCATGTGAAGATCAAACTTCTATAACAGATTAAACATGCAATCAACCCAATTCAAAGACCTATCAACTACAATCACAAAAATTAATAAGGTTCTCAAACTCAAAATTAAACAAACGTAATCAAACTACAATCTAATTTAAATTACGAGAGATGAGGGAGAAAGAGAGAGTTAAAAATACTCCGATGGTGTGCTTAAACTCTTTCGATACTTGCCTAATCCACCACCACCTTACAATCTTCCTCTTCTTCTCCCTTAATCTCTGTTCCTCTAACTCTAAGAATGGATCTAAAACTTATTTAGGATAGTGGATATGGTGGATAGTCGGTTGGAGATGCCCATAAACTTGCCTTACATAGCCAAACCAAGAAGCATGAGTCGCATCAATGCAGAACCATGTTGTTATGGCCCGTGGTATGTGCCACGACCTATGATACTACCATGGTACTACTAGTGGTGGTCTTCCGGAGCTTGGCTAGATCCCTGCTATCTTCCATGAGCTATGGAGATGCCCATGGCGGTGGCCTGGATTTTAGGGCCAACTTGTTTGGGCCATCATTTTACGTCCGAGCTCTGATTGATGCAATTTTTGATTAGTTATTGGAGATCTTATTGAGTTTAGTTTCTGTACAAATATATAAAAATGAAAAATCAAATGTAATACAAAAATGCATTTAAACCCTATAAATGATAAGCAACCTCCCATGAAATCTAATGCAAATATATCACTTATCAGCTTCCTAATCACCAAACTTGGTGGTTGAATAGAGTAGCATGTGCATGAGAATTTTTATAAAATAATTCTCTTATAAGGGCCTGTAGCTATATTTTTTAAAAAATTATTTCAATTATTATATCCGTTAATTTGACTACCAGCATATAAGAATTATACGGCCTATATTCCTTTGATTAAATTTTTCAGGTATCTTTGACAAACGATAATGTATTGTGGCCTTATCGCTGTCAATACTCTTTGGTCAAGCTATCCAATATTGAAAATCCCATCACAATATATTTATTTCAACTGTTTATTAATATCCACCCATCTGATTAAATTACTTGAGAATTTCAACATAAGTTGTTGGTGATTTTTGAGAGAAAAGTTTAGTGAGAGGATTACTCTGAGACCTCCAAGCATGATCAACATCTCTTTCCTAAAGACTTTATCCACCCGATATGCAACGAATATATTAAGTAATTAAGATACAATAAAGTCTTTGTTACACTCATGCTGCACCGACAAATAATGTCTAAGAAGTAGATAGATATTCAATGAGATAGATATTAGAATAACTCTGCTTATCAAGATCATACTTTTCAAGTTAGTTATATAAGCAATTCAAAGGAATAGATATTAGAATACCTTTCCTTATCAATATATATTTTTTATTATATATCTTCATTTTTATAGAAATATTTAACATAAACACTCTCTCTCTATCTATCGATATATATATATTCAATTTCTAACAAGGTGACACGAAACCATAGTCATGAGCAGAGCTCCATTATGCATAATGGTGTTCTGAGACATCATTGGTCATTGTTAAAATTTATGTACAAAAATCTTCCAAAACTAATAAAATTGTTAAAGAGGATACAAAATAAAATATAATTAAAAATCATAAAATTTAAAAATATTAAAATAAACACACTCTTAAATAGATTTTCTAACACCACCACTAACTATGGTATGATCACTTGAACACATTCATCATAGCTAGACAAGTGAGCATAATTTTAAAATTGTGGATTTGTTGTCTAATCTCTTCAATCTTCTTTTTATTTGTTTGAAAAGATTAGCAAGGGATTATATAAATAATTGATCAATTAAAATTACCTTCTAGAGAGGTCCGTTTGATATCCAAAAACTGCGCAACAACAGTCGGATATCTAGACCCGGTAATCGGGTTATTCGGTTCAGATTTGGTTCGGATTATGTTCGGTGTGGGTCAACTTTAGGTTGATTTCGTTCGGGTCAGGTTCGGTTTTGTTTGGGTCAACTTCGGGTCGTTCTCGTTCAGATCGGGTTTGGTTTTGGTTCGGTTCAACTTCGGGTCGGGTTGGAGTTCGGTTCGGGTCGACTTTGGGTTAAGTTAATTTGGGTCATTTTCGGTTCAGATTGGGTCAACGTCGGTTAGGGTAGGTTTGAGGGATGGTTTCGAGTATGGTTGAGAAAAGCATATAGAATACTATCGGGTCCACCACTATCTTTTAGTATAGATCTTCTTGAATAAGATTTAAGGTCGATCAAAATTATACCACTAAAGTACAAAAGTCCATTCCGAGAGAACCACCAAAAAAATTTTAAAAAATTGTAGAGACCCATCTAATGTAGGTTGGGTAAAAGATTTGAGTCGTTTCGGATTCAGGTCACTTTTATTTGGGTTGAATTGGTCCGGGTCTTCGGTTCGAGTCATTTCGAGTTTGGGTCTTAATCAAATCAATTATATTTTGGTCGGTTAGGTTTCGGATCGGGTTATTTCGGTTCGGGTCTGAATCGGGTTCATTAGATTTCGGAACAGTTCAGTTTGGAGTTGGTTCACTTTTGGGTTTGGGTCAAAATCAGTTCAAGCTGTTTCGAGATGTCGGTTCGGTTAGGATTTTTGATAATTCGGTTCAACATGTTCGGTTCGGATCAATTATGCCAGATCTGTCACATATCCCTATTTGTTATATCATTCCCCGCTCGTATACTTTCCTGGAAATTGAAAAGCTGGAAGTAGGCCATCGCATAAACAACCAAATCACAACCTCACTTTACATGATTCCAAGCTATAAATTGGAAACAAGAACAAGTACGTACGAATTGAAAACACCTAAAGATATTCTTCAAAGCCCCGCAAATCAAATAATTTATGGAATGATCCGGTATTCTACAAGCCAAATACCACTGTCATATTCCATTTAATTGTAAGAAGATATAAAATTGTAAGTTGTAAGAAAAACTATAAGGAGTTATAAAAAGGAAAAACTTATAACGATCTGTCGTTATACGACCATCATCGTAAATCAAATTAATCTATACCGTACATGTGTATCACAATAATCTCAACTGTTTATTTTTTTAATTAAGTTAAAAATAAATTTTAAAAAATTAATTAATTATCTAAATATTTTATTAAAATAATTAATTATTATTGTGTTTGGATGGGTGTTTGATTACTCTTCTTCTTCCTCTCCAACTCTCTTACCTTACCACACCATGGAACTCGACTCCAACGGGGCGGGGCGGAGCTTTCCTCTCTCCCACAGTCGGCCAGCTCCTGAGCGAGTGGGCGACGTCGAGGAAAGAAGCCACGGGGACAAGACCCCGGTCCACCACCACGCTATTGCCGTTTGTCCTCCGCTTCTCCAACCTCACCTACAACTTCAACGTCCGGCGCAAGCGATCTTCCGCCGCCACGCCTCCGCCGACTCGGCGGCGTCTTCTCCCAGATGAAGACCCTCCTGAACGACATCTCCGGCGAGGCCCGCGATGGCGAAATCATAGCCGTTCTTAGGGCCGGTGGGTCGGGTATGTCCACCCTAATCGACGCCCTCGCGAATAGGATCGCAAAGGGAAGCCTCGAAAGGGAAGATAATCCTAAACAGAGAACCTCTTGAGTCGAGATTGCTCAAGGTGATATTTGCTTACGTCATGCGGGACGATTTGCTCTTCCCGATGTTACCCGTGGAGGAGACCTTGATGTTCGCCGCCGAGTTCCGACTCCTCGGACCCTATCTAAATCAAAGAAGAAGGCTCGGGTCTAGCAATTGATTGATCAATTGGGTCTTGAAACGCCGCCAAGATCATCATTGGCGGGTTTCCGGCGGTGAGCGAAGGAGGGTGTCGATCGGAATTGACATTGTCCATGACCCGATTATCCTCTTCCTGGATGAACCCGAGGTGGGTTACTGCTCACGATAAACATGACAATTGTCGGAAACTAAAAACACCTCGCCGGAATTAATGGAAGACCAGAATTTTGGTCGGAAAACATGAAGGGAGGGGGGCACGAAGAACAAGAAGGGAATGGGTGTTTGATTTCTTTTTAAAAAAATTCAGTCTTTTTATTAAGGCAATTGATGAATTAGTAAAGAATCAAACATTCTCTTAGTAATTAATTTTTTATAAATTTTAAAATATTTTTAAAATAGCCAAATATAAGAATAATTAATTATTTTAACTTAATTTTTAAAATACTTAATTAAATTTTTAAAATTTATTTTTAATTTAATTAGAAGAAAACAATGAACGGTTGTGATTATTGTGATATACATGTACGGTACAGATTAATACATCTTATGGTGATCGACGTATAGCGACAGTCGTTATAAGTGCATCCTATAAAAAAAAGGTATAATAAGATGTAGTGAGTTGTTAACAAGTTGTAGGAAGTTGTAATATAGTTATAAAGTTATTTATAAAAAGTTATAATCAATCTGTAATGAAGAAGTTGTAAAAACTATAAAAAATTATAAAAAATATTAAAAAATATAAAAAATTATAAAATTATAAATTAAAATTAAATAAAACGTATCCTTAATGAATAAAGCATGAGCACACAATCTCCAAGAAAACAACTCAATACGTCGTGGGAACACATAGAGACCATTTGTTTTTTTTTTTGTTTTTTTTTTTCCCACAGCTCTTTATCACTACCCGAACTACCCGGGGTTCCTTCAAAAAAAAAAAAAAAAAAACTACCCGGGGGTAAATCACCCAGTTTGATAGAGAGAGCCACGTGATATGTTGGCCTTAACATAAACTCACCACCATTACAGGTGAAGTGTCGTATTAGTTTATCCTCCGGACAAGACATGCAAAGTGGGAATGCAAGAAAGTTATCCCGCAGTTGAAAGTGATAGAAATTTGGGTGATTTGAATATAATCTCACAATTATTTTCCTCATCTCGATACAAACTGTTATTGTTAAGATTAGTGAAATATAAAAGTTGAACTTCAATCTACCGAAATTTTGGAGTCAGCTTGATTTAATATACCAAAATTATGCTAACGTAAAACGGTATAATTTATTTTAAAATATTGCCGTAAAAATATGAAATTTTAATTGTAAAATTCTAATGAACAAAAAAATTTACTCCTTATTTAAATGTAAATGCTCCTATAGTCTTGCCTTGCCCAAAGGCATTTTTCTCAGTGTGGATTAAGTCTTCGGCCTTGTTTTGCAATCAATTGTTGCTTGTTATACTGTTTACATTAAATGTTGGCTGTTTGTAGTGACGGATTATATCAGCTATTTTTTAAAAAAAATATTTTATAAAATTAATTGTTTCTAAGAAGGTTATTCAGTAAATTTTCACTTATGTTTATAACTCTATTTCATTATTCTGTTAACATAATTTGTGTTTATCATCAATTTGCTTTTCTTATCCATATTATTTAGTAATTAAATGATATGATACATTAAGTTAGGTTTATACCGAATCTAATTTCTATAACAAGTGGTTTATTTATTTTCTAAAAAATAATAAATAATTAACAAATTCAGGTCACAAAACCACTTTGATTTGTTTTTCCTAAGTGGGTGTTGTACCCATCCCAAAATAATATAAATTATTTTTTAAATTTTAACACTATTAAAATAAAAATATATCACATAATCTAACTTCGACATCATGTCATCTAAGCTTTTGTACAAAAACTAAAAATAAAAATATAAGAGAGAGGAAAAAAATAGAGTGGTTGGGCACAGCAACTTGAGTAATTTTGGTAATATTTTGATAGTTATTAATTCAAAAATCCAAACACAACCGTCTAATCCATACAATTTTTGTAAAATAGTTTTTTACTCAAAAAATTATTATAAAAAGTCAACTTATACCAAACAATTCAAATGGTTGTTTTTGTCTCTTTGAAAAAGTCATTTTTTTTTCAAAAAGTTATTATTATTTTTTTACAAAATGCCATTAGCGGAACATGAAAAGGAAAAACAATTTAAGTAGCCCAGAATCAGTAACTCTCAATTTCTCATTGGAACAAGTTGATTGATTGTCTCAATTTCTCAGAAGCATATAGAGGGGATAAGTTACTATACTTTCAAAATTCATAATGTAGAACCAACAGAAATAAATTGTATATGTACTAAGAAATAAAAATAATTGAAGTGCCAATTTTATACTGTGTATAGACTAATTTCAGGCCAGGCAAAAATTTTGACTACATAACTGAGCATGCTCATGTGAAAGAGATAACAGCTACTGGGATCTCCTTATTCCCCTATGAACAGCTCTCTAATTTACTCAATCGAAAACGCCACATAGCAGAACGATGTCTATAAGTCTGTAATAATTCTCAACAAAACTGAGAATTGGGAAATATTATTTTGTGGTTTTGAGTTGATAAAATAAGCCTACTAGCAAGCACAACCTGAGCGGAGTGACCGCCATGTCCAAATTTATCCTGAAATATGAGATTTGTTAACCAAGTGCTTGATAAATCAGGATTGCTTCAAAAATGAATGAAATGTTTGAAGCTAAAAAGACAACACGATAAGGTTCAAGCAGAGATATTCATTTAGTCACCTGTGATTTCTTGTAGATTACAGCAAGGGCTTTCATGGGTTATTCCTCGAATAAAACTGGTTATCATTTATTCCTAGCTTGATTGACATGTATCGATCTGGTTAATCTTGTGGAAAGAAACTGCAATAAGCAAAGAAATCGTAGCGTTCTGTTTATGAATACTCTCTACAAAAACATTAGTTGAGTGCAGAAAGTAGAGTGATGTAACACATTTACTTTCATAGAAGGGAAGACCAATTACACAACAAGCACACGCAGCACAAGGTACTTTGCAATAGTCACAGCTAGCCTCAGCAGTCATCACTATATTGATGTATGTAAATTAATCACGATGGAATATCAACAAAGTCGAAGTATGCTCCGTCTTATGCCAACCTTGCTCCTCCTCCAGTGAGGTATTGCAGGTCGAACTTAGCAAAGGACAATCATCAATGACAAATGTTTTTACCAAAATAGGCAAGCCTCCCTCTGGCAGAGATGAAAGCTCTCCACAACAGTTTAACTCCAAATACTCGAGACTACAGACGTTTGAGAGCTTAAAAATAGTAGTTAATTGCGGACAATCCTTTATCACAAGCTTAGTGAGGCAAGGAAAGTAGTCCACTTCTCCCATGTTTCTCCATTCTTCAAGGCTAAGCATGGATTCCATCTCTAATCTCTGCAACTTTGGGAAAGCAACAAAGTTATTCTCATAAGGCATAATTGTGTCTACACAAAACGTCAAGTCGATGATTTTGACTTGAACAAATTCTATTAACGTAAGGGACTCGAGAGCTGGTATCTGTCCTAGAGATGGTAGAAGTTGGCAGTTTTCACATTTGAACAGGGTAATGCTTGTGAGCTTATCAAACAAACGCATGCTAATCCAACTTGGCAATTTTGAGCCTTGGTAACAAATTATCTCCAAGGTTTGGAGCTCTTTGGGTGGTTGTAGATGCTCAATGACTACTACTTCACAATCACCACTTTCAACATTTTCCCACTCTAGGCCATCGGTCCATCTAAGCTCCAGCTGAGTGATGTTTCGCTTATATTGCAGTCGTGCTTCCTTAACCTCGTCCACACTCCCTATATTTTCAAGCTTTGAGAGGCAAACTCTCCCTGTAAGGTTGTTCAGGTTCTTTAGCTCTCCAATGCGGCACCCAGACTCCTTTCCAGTTATGAAGTTTGACAATGTATAAAGGCGAGTCAATGCCCCCATCTGAGGAGGCATGGAGCACAAATCACATTGGATACCCAGATCGAGATGTCGAAGGCTGGTAACCCTGCTCAAGGCTTTAGGCAGTGCAACCAATCGGTCACAATTTCTCAGCTTTAAGGTTTGCAAGTTTGGAAGGCAGCAAATAGTTTCAGGCAATCGTCGTATGAGGGTATGAGAAAGGTTGAGGTAACACAAAAATCTAGCGAAGCCTATTGAAGTCGGTAGCTCCGACAGTTTAGTCGCACTCAAATCTAAAGCTTTGAGAAGCTCCAACGACGTGAAGAACCCATGAGGTAGACGATGAATATGGGACGAGCTATGACCCTTCAAGAGCAACAGCGTCTTGAGTAGAGGAGCAGACCTAACAACAGAGTCAAAATTCAAGGGTTGGTCCCAAAAGAATGCATGAGAATCAGATGAATTCACCGCATTAAAGGTGGATGAAGCCTGAACAGGGTGGTTAAGTTTGTACCATTTCTCCCCAGTTCTAGAATCTTGTCTTGTCAGTGAAATGAAACCATGGCGCATGTCTTGGATAATTGTGAGGTAGGAAGCTGCAGAGACCTCTATGGGCTCTAGTTCAATGAGACCAGCCCCAATCCATAGCTGGACCAGCTCATCGCCCTCTATCTCGTAACCCCTTGGAAAAAGACGGCAAAAAGCCATGCAATGTAAGCATTCTCTAATAGAACGCTCTGATCCTAACAATTCCAGCATAATCCTATGTTGAGAACCCAAATCAAATCCCGGGAACTCCACGTTAAGATCTAATATCTTTTTTAGACAATCTACTCGGCCTTCAGTTCCCTTGAACTCGATTGCCTTTTGCTGCAGACTCATCTGCATTTCGTGAATACGATCCCAGATCCAATCAGGGTCATCGGAAATGTCCGATTGCTCCATAGTGGCGCCGGCTGCCCGCTGGAGAGGGACAAAGGGAAGTGCCAATTTTTATTTTTATTTTTTGTAAAATATATGAGCTGGGGACGCCCAAGCCCACAAGTAGACGATTCTCATTCAAAGCATGAGCATATTATAAGTCCTCCCTGACAAACGAAACAAAACAAAACAAAACCAGTAACCACCCCAACCAGGAAAAAAAAAGACATCATCATGTCTGTAGTCAGATTTTTCTTTTGTTTAGATTGAGCAAAAGGGATAGGAAAATACAAGGCAAGAAAATTTTTTAAAAAATATGGAGGAAAAAAAAGAATTAAGGCTCTGTTTTATTTAATTGTAATGAGTTGTAAGGTTGTAAAAATTTAATTGTAAGAAGTTGTTTACTTGTAAGAAAAATTGTAAGAAAGTGTAAGAAGGTGTAAGGTAATTGTAAAGTTAATTATAAACAGGTAAAGTAAAGATTGAGAGGTTCGATTGAAAGGATTTTGCATTCTGGAAAATGCAAGTGGAAGACTTGTTGTACCAGAAGGAGTTACATCAACCCCTCTCGGGAGTGAAGCCCGCGGACATGGCGAGAACATGATTGGAAGTTACTTGATCAGCAAGCGCTTGGGACGGTTAGATTGACGTTGTCGCGGAATGTGGCATTCAACGTGATGGATCAAACAACAACAAAGGAACTGTTGGAAGCATTGTCCAACCTCTATGAGAAACCTTCAATGGTAAATAAGGTATATCTCATGCGTAGATTATTTGATTTAAAAATGGGTGATAGCACTAGTGTAGCGAGATCATATTAATGAGTTTAATATGATCATATCTAATCTTACTTCGGTGAGTATAAACTTTGATGATGAAGTTAAGGCCTTAATCTTGTTATCTTCGCTACCCGAGTCATGGGATATCATAGTGTCTCGCAATTAGTAGTGCTAGGGGTTCAAATGCATTAAAGTTTGATGAAGTCCGGGATGTGATCTTGAACAAAAGCATTCGCAAGAAAGATACTCTAGAGTCATCGGGAGTGCATTTCATGTAAGGGGTACGGAGAAACAAGGGAAAAGTGGTCGGGGAAAATCCAAAGCAAGGGGCAAGTCCCAAAACCCGGGGAGGTTGTGGGGATAAGGGACATTTTAAGAAAAATTGTCCAAAAATTTTGATGACCGGAGTTCTTTGAATTCCATGGAAGATGTAGGTGATGCACTTGTGGTTAGTGCGGAAAATCCAATTGAGTCTTGAGAGGTTGATTCCGGGGCATCGTTTCATTCCGGGTCTAGGAGAAGCTTGTTTCACAATTTTATTGCAGGAAAACTTGGGAAAGTTTTTGTAGCAAATGAGAAGAGCTTGGACATTCTAGGCAAGGGGATGTGAGGATCAAAGCCTCAAGTGGGGGTTTTGGACATTGTCAGGTGTTAGGTATATTCTAGGGTTGGAGAGAAATTTGATTTCGGTGAGTTATTTGGATAAGTTGGGATACCTAATGAAGTTTGGCAATGGTGGCTGGAAAATTGTTTAGGGGGCATTGCTTGTCACTAAGGGTATAAAATCTGGCTCTTTATACTATACTCGGGGATGGTAGTGACTTAGCTTTGGATGTTGGGGTTAACAATTCCAATTGGAGTCTTCGGAATGAAGGACTTGGTGTGGGTTCTGTTGTAGTGGGATTTGATAAGGATGACAGGGTGTTTGTTAGATCTACAAATGGGTCATCGGGTGCTCTACAAGAAAATTTGCAAGAATTCGGGATAATGAAGAATGTGGCGTTGTCTACGAAAAGTAAAGCTCGAAGGTACAAATTATTTTTTCATTATGTTTTATTGACTAATGCTGGTGAGCCAATTGTGCATGGTGAAAGTGTGCAAGATGTATATCGATCCAAGTGGGAGTTCACGTCAGGTGATGAAAATGAGCTTGAAGGCTTGGATAGCGGAAATCCCGTGAAGAAGCTAGTCCAAGGTAAAGGTACCGAAACATTGAGGCGGTTCAAGGCTCAGAGGGTCTCTTGTGTTGAAGGGGCCGGGGTGTTTCGGTGAACTAGATGGGTGCAACAAGGAGGTGATTCATTAGTCTCCAAGTGGGAGATTGTTGAGTGATGGAGCCTAATGGTAGGGTTGGGCTCGGGTTTTGCAAGCAAAGGAGTTGGCATGATCACGGGAAAGATGGCACGAGCATGACAGCTTTGGCATGGACAGGCTCGGAAGAAGGAGCTGCAGGAATTTGGGGCCAAGAGGTGACACTGTCAAAACCGTTCCAAGTTCATGGCATGATCGTGCTATGTGGTACTTGCCTCGGATGCTCGTTTCTTGCTGTTTTCGTCAGTTTTTGTGTTTAATGCCTTGTGTAATTGCTTGTAAATACGGTATTGACTGGTTAGGCTATTTAATCAATGCTAGAAACCTCCATTGAGATGTGTATGAGTAGTGAATTACAATTATATAAGCTAGGAAGAGCTTGAGAGAAATTCTTGTAAACTACTCAAAACTAGTGTATTGGTTTCGTGGTTTTTTCCGGTTTTGAATTTTTCCACGTTAAATCTTGTGTCCTAAAATTCCTGTTCATTTTCTTTTGTCCAAAGTCTCATTTTTAGAACCCCAATCCTAACAGTTACCACTTCTCTTGCCCAGATGATTGACTCTATAGACCACTTCAAGACTTGGGCTTTGCATCAAGGGACAAAGTTGTTCGTCTTGTAATCTTCTTTTGAAATATTAGATGATGATGGACTCATTTGATCTACTTATAATAGAGATGGCAGCAAGTCTCTGAGTAAAGAAGAATCAATGGTGAATTTTAACTAGCCCAACAAACACATCTACGAATATATTCTGTATTCTCATTCGTTTGTGAAGGCAGGCGGTATTTTTAAGGGAGAGCCCGTGGAGACCACTCATGACGAGCTCGTAGTATTCTTTGCTTCTCTAGAGAATGTTACACTGGAAAAAAAAACATATACAAAGTATTTGAGGTGATACAGTTCCGTTCAAAAGAAACTTTTAGACATAAGAAAAATGAAAATTTTAATGTACTTCCGGGAGTACAATCGTTTTGTACTTTCAGGGTTAATTAGTGTACAATTGTATACTCGATTAATGTACAATTGTATATTGATTAGTGTACAATAGTACAGAACCGTCATGTACTCTCCAGGGCTAATTAGTATATAATTACACATTGATTATATAATTATATATTTGATTAATGTACAATAGTACAAACCGTCATGTACTCTCTGGGGTTAATTAGTATACAATTCTATACTGATTAGTATACAATTATACACTAATCAGTATACGATTATACACTAATCCGTATATAATTGGACACTAATTAATCCCGGGAGTACATATACTCCCGGGAGGACCATATACTAATTGAAATCTTGATACCCTCAGAAGGGTCATGTCAAGTTAGTGATCAAAGTCAAGTCCATGATTGAAACATGTACCTTGCTTAAATTAAGATGTTGATGTAGAATGAACAAGAATGGAGTAAAACAGAGATAGTATAGCAAATGCCATTTATATTGTCAAACTTTATTTTTTAGAAGTTATACTATTAACTATTTCTTAGTATAATTTTCTTAGTTCAGCTGTTGAATTTTATATCTGTCTGAATACTGATAATTTGATTTGTCATACAACCGAAAATCAACCCAGTTCTAGAAGTGATCATTTTCAGTGAAGTTATGTGTAGATCTTTGTTAAATGAATTTGTGTGTATAACAAAAACAATAAAAAAAAAAAAAGAAAGGTCCTCTACTACCGCATAAACCATATATAATTATAGAATATATTCCGCGTCCACATGGGAAAAACTGAATATTAGAAAACCTCAGCAAAACTTAACTTTGCCCTTGCAGCCTCATCGGAGAAACTGCAATGTAGTCATGCTTCTGCTATGCGTTCTATCCAGCCACATTTATTTACACAAAACATATCCTCTTTCTCTTTGTCCGTCTATTTTTTGTGACCAAGAATCATAATCTAAAGGAACTCATTTCACACCACATAGCAAAATTGAGCTGATTTCATCTGGGATAAATAGAGATCTTGAGCTGCAGATGCCAGGCATCATCCCTAGGATGCGCAGCTTCTTCACAGGGCTGATGGTTGAGATACTTGGGTTAGTTACCTCTGCCACTAATTTTCCAATAATTACACATATATATAACATCAATTGGGTGGGGTGTGGTCTAACTGTTTTTTAATTCTCGCTTTGTACTGACCAATAATACAAAGAAAGATTGCGATAAATCAAGTTTGAGTTGCAGCCGCTAATAGTAGGAAACTCAATGTTAGTATGAATAAGATGGTTGTGAAAAAAAAGGAAGAGGTAAATGGGCTACACAATAGCCCAGGGGTAGATGTATTTAGTGAGAAGTAGATCTGTCAACTCCACAACCTCAGATGCAATACCGCTGACAAAGTGTGTAGAATTTATATGAAAAAAAAAAGACCATCAATAAAATACAAACAGGTTGACCTCACAAATTAAAATGCATTTTCGTCTCATATCGTGAAGTTCCTTGCTCTCTCAATAGGCCAACAAAGAGAGGGCGAGTCTCAAGAGAATAGTATGTAAGACTATCTCATCCAAAAATTGATTAGATGTATGTGATATTCCGTAGCATGCTTGTTGTAGCCTGTAGGTCTTGTGGTCCATTGTGCAATCACACTCTGTCAGATGCACCATATTCAGGGGTTCAAAACATTAAGCACAAGCTCATGTAAGAATCAAATCTGGTCACGTTTCTCATCAGTAACATGTACTAGACATCTTAAATGGCTAGCTAGGATAGATGATGATTGCAACTGATTATGCTGAATTAACAGCACCTTTTTACTCACTTAAAAATGCAACATCTTGAAAAATAACTAGAGCAAAGCATATTCTTCTACCATTATCTCCTATTTCAATTCCCATATGAGAATTAATGTACTATTGGAGACTTGGATGGCACAGCTCTTGTGTAAGACTGATATAGACGAAAATGCAGTTCCTTATCCTTTTGTGTTTTTATGTTTGAAGTAATGGCGCAAGAGACTCCTAGTGGATTGAGCCTGTTCGTTATAAACTTACTAGACAACATTGACTCAAATCTAACAAAGTTTTTCTACTCACCATTTGATAATTAAGACTATATGAATATTCTAGTTACTATGCATAATAGCCAATTAGTCATCCAACCTATCAGGGAGGATCATTAAGGCTACATGAAAAGGGAGATATTGACACAGTGGTAAGATGTTTAAAAGTCTAATAAGCAAATATATTAAGGGCACCAAAAATCCAGATACTGCTATTACATTGATCTGGTGCATGGTTTATTTAATACATAAGTGAACCATAAAGAGTCAAATAGAATGGAACAAGTGCTCAAAACTGGCGACTAGCTAGCTTTCTCTTATGATCCCGTGTTGGAATACGCTTGGAATCCATGAATACGTTGGAGATTGCTTTGATCTTCTCCCAGTCAGCTCCTTGTTGTGATAGGCAGCTTTCCTTCAACAAATCACAATTTATCATGATTAATGTTTCAAGTGACGAGGGCAGGCCTTCCTTTGGCAGTGCCTCCAGTGCAGGGCAGTTGGTTATTTCCAGACTTATCAAGGAGATCAACAGGTTCAGTTGAGGGAGGGAGGTTAAATTTGGACAATCTCTGATCACCAAATCACGGAGACAAGGCATGTGATTGGCTTGCAACCCACCCCATTTCTCAAGGCTCATCATGTCTTGGAATATTAGTGACTCCAGTGATGGAAATCCTGCTCCTGCTCCACTTCCTAGAAATTGGTGGTCTATGTATTTTACCTTATGCATTTCCTCTATAGAAAGAGCCTTGAGGTGTTGAAGTTGCCCTAGTGCTGGCAAGGTGCTACATTGCTCGCATCTAAGGATCTGAATGCTAGTGAGCTTGCATTCTGGGCTACTGAGCCAACTTGGGAATCGAGGACCGCTATATCCTTTCACTTGCAGTTCTTCTAAATCCTCGTGTGGTTCAAAGCCAGTAAGGATCCTTTCTGCGAGTGATTGATTTGCCAAGTTTCTTTTCCATTCAAGCTCCATCCTTTTGAGGAATGGCTTGTCACTTAACATGGTTTCTCTGGCTTCTGCCTCATCCTTAACATTTTCAAGATTTGTGATGCAAATTGATCCTCTAAGATACTTCATATTCTTCAACTCTGTGACACGGTGCCCATCTTTTCTACCCACCTTAAATGCATCCAAAGTACGGAGTTTGCTTAACTTTCCTATGTAAGGTGGCATCGAACTCAATCTCTTGAAGTTGACCTCTAAATGTAGCAATTGATTCAAGTTACTTATGTCTTTTGGTAGCTGAAGCAGCCGAGAGCAAAGATTAAGTTTCAGCATTAGTAATCGACGTAGGTTAACGGTGGATCTAGGCAACCTTTTGATCTCTGTCTCCGAGACATCTAGGAGCCGCAGGTGCTTCAGCTTTCCTAGTGATTCTGGAAGGTCGTCGATATCACTTCTTCTCAACACAAGTGCACGCAGCCACTGCAGTTTGAGGAAGAGGCCAATACTAAGTTGGCCAATTTTGGTGAACTCATGTAGGGAAAGAAGTGTCCTGACACCTTCACAGTTTTCTATATCTTTCCACAGTTCTGGTGGAATATTTGAACATATAAAAGATATGTGTCGTGCCTTACTAAGCTTGGTCGCTTCATTCAATTCTTTGCAATATTTGCCACGATGAACAAATTGATCAACGATCCTGACATACATGTCAGAACCAATACATTGGGCATAGCGGTGAATGAATTCATGCATTTTGTACATTTGTGGCTCTTCGTCAAATGGGCTTTCAATTTGAAGGATAGATTGAGACACTATCTCATCAAAAGCATAGCCTCCAAGTTCTTCTGAAGTTGCGTACTGTAAGTACTGGATCCCAGCTCCTTGGGGCTTAATGTAGCCCTCTGCCAACCATAGCTGGACCAAGTCATCCTTGTTGAACTTGTAATCGTTTGGGAAGAGTGAGAAATAAGGGAGGCAGTTCCTGAGAACCATGGAGAGATCAGAATAGTTCAATCTAAAAGCTGGGAAGACTTGGTCTCTGAACTCTGGCATGTCCCAAAGGTCTTCTAGCAGCATGTTTGGATTAGATGAGAGGCGGTAGCCAATGATATCTGCAACTAAAGGCAAACCTTTGCAGAATTTCTGTGCCATGCCAAGGGTAGTATTCCCAAGACGATTCGGCTTGAAGAGTTTGTTGGCAGCTTCTGAGTCAGCTTTGTGCAGGATTAAGGACGCACAATCTCCCTCAGACATCGGTTGCAAGTAATGTTTAAGCATGGGGAAGCCCCTGAGAGAAGCCATTCTGGTGGCTACCTTTGGGTTGCGAGTGGTGATGATGACACCAAAAATAGCGCAGGAGCAACTGCAGAGGATATTCTGAAATTCTTTCCAGTCTTGTTGAGGTTTCACGAAATTACACAAGTCATCTAGGACAATGAGAATCCGTCTTCCCTTGCATAGGTCATTCAGCATTCTGATAATTACGGACAGTTTATCTGCAAGTAATGGAGAGCTAGGAATTTGGCTCTGATCTTCCTGAAGATCTGCTATGATTGACCTCAAGGTCTGACCAAGGTCGAATTCCCTCAACACAGGAACCCATAACCTGCGATGGAAGTGGCTCTGGATTCTAGGTTCATTCATCACCGCCTGAGCCAGAGTGGTTTTCCCAATCCCAAACATGCCTGATATGAACACAGTCATCATGCTGCTACAGCAGCTGCTGCTACCTGATATTGATCGCAGAAAGAAGCTAACAATGTCATTCTTCTCCTGTGTCCTCCTGAAGCATACATCATCCAGTGGTACAACAACCGGTTCTGTGTTAATACATGGCGGATGGTGCTGCCTTGTAGCTGAGCTCCTAGGAATACGATGAGTATCAGATTCAGTGATCAAGCAGTGCAAATCACTATGCAGGTTGCGGAGCTTCCATGAGGCATTCACTTTTGTGAAGAATGCACTCAAAAAGTTCGCATCTTCAACCTTGTTGAGGATCTCAGCACTGAGATATTCGGTGTAATCTTCGGCATCATAGCAAGCTCTCCGAATGTCTGCAATCCAATCTCTATGGAGCTTGCTGGCAATCAGGTCCCACCCGTCTACGGAACCAAGCATGCCCTGAGCTCTGGCATAAGTTGACTGCAGATTCTTGAGCTCGATTTCGATGTCAGATTTGTATACTAGCTTGATTGTGTCAGCTGCTACACTTTTCATTGCATCAATAATTTCTTGCAGTAAGGATGATACAACAAAGCCAGAAGCAAACTCTAAGGCCATAATCCCCAAAACCGCACTGTTACAGTGATGAGAGAGACAGAGAGATGTCAAAGTGGTTTGTTATTTTGGTGTGATGCTTTCTTTCGTGGCAGGCACGAATAATTTCACTATATTGATCATAAATAAGTTTTTGATTTCTGAGATATAATTTCTAATAAACTTTTTTTCAAATGAACTGGTAAAATATAGACACAATGGGCCTATTCTTTTGGGTGCTTAAGTATGAGAAGGAATGAGTAAGTGTGTTAGAGTACAAGAGGGAATAGTTGAGTGTTGATTTTTTTAGAAAGAGTGATTGAGTGTAAATTTTATGTAATTTTAAGGAGTATTGTGGGTACGGATAATTGATTTATTTTAACAAGTATTGTTGAGTGTGATCATTTGAGTGAATGTGGTTGGAAGCAAAAAAAAATCTGACTTTCTTAGTCCTTTTTTTCCTCCATATTTTTTCCTAAAATTTTCTTGTCATTATATTTTTTGGAATCAAATAAGACCTAAGCATCTTTTTGTATAAAAAAATTCAAAATAATTAGGCTGGACAAACAATTTTTTGACCGAGCGGTAATGCATATGTTTATCTCACCTTTTTTTGTTTTTTGGATATGTTTAAAATAAATAATAAGTGCGTGGACAAATTTGTAGCAGGTAGAATATCTACATTTGGGGTGGTGGTTACTGGTTTTGTTTTGTTTTGTTTTGTTTTGTTTGTCAGGGAGGATTTGTGATTGTGATATGCATATGCTTTGAATGAGAATCGTTTACTTTTGGGCTTGGGCATCCATTCTTATTCGGCTCATATATTTTTCAAAAAAAAATTGACGCTTCCCTTTGTCTCTCCTTCAGCGGGCAGCCGGCACGACTATGGAGCGATCCGACATTCCCATCGGCAATGAAACCAGTAGAGAAAAGACTAAAGCTGACCCTCCCATGTCAGATTCAGCTTCTCAGGTTATGACTTCGGAGCCAAGCAAGGGAAGTGATCAAGTCCAACGGCGTGATGTGCGCTGGTCGTCTTCCATGATGCGGTGGAATCAGTTGAAAGAGGCACTCGAGAGAAGAACTGAAGGCCAAGTAGATCTTCGAAAATTTATATTAGAACTTAAAAGCGAGTTCCCAGGATTTCATTTGGCTTCTGAACTTCCACTTCTTAGGACTATGCTGGAAAGTTTAGGACCAGAGCGTTCCATTAGAGACTGCTTATATTGCATGGTGATTCGGGTATTTCCAGGCGGTTCGAGTTCAACCCACACGTCACCGGCCGACCGGGCCTAATCAGTTGGACCATG
Source organism: Talinum fruticosum (assembly GCA_021018815.1). Taxonomy (NCBI): domain Eukaryota; kingdom Viridiplantae; phylum Streptophyta; class Magnoliopsida; order Caryophyllales; family Talinaceae; genus Talinum; species Talinum fruticosum. The sequence goes on from JAITYX010000020.1 coordinate 5,808,339, forward strand.
GTGGAATCGGCCCAAGACGATCCTAACGGGCCGGATAAAGCCCCAAAGCCCACTAGGGCTAGGGTTTCCCTAAACCACGGTAAAAGTACCATTTTACCCCTTTAAAATCTTCTATAAATACTCACCTTTTCACACATCCCAAGGCAGGTTATGCTTTTATGTTCATTTGACAAGACATCTCATTGGAAGATAATCACTCAAGCTTCTAAGCTCCCGATTCTCATTCATAACGTTCATCGGTGTTCATCGGCACACATTCATCCCCGAGAACTTCCATCTTTGGAAATCTTCTCGTCTCCCAAGGAACCCCTCACGCATATCGAGGAAGATCTCCTCGATCCTTTCAATCAAATCGGATACTAATTTGAGCGTCGGAGGGCGTTCCCGGGATCCACCACCGGGGCTTCGCCTTTTGCGAGGATCGGGCGGTCATCCCTCGGCTCGGATCGCTCGTGCCACGTCCACGGAACCGTAGCGGTAAATCCTTCCTCTCTCCGAATCATCATCCACCTCATCAACTCGGATTTCTCCGGAAACAGTTTGGCGCCGTCCGTGGGGAGGAAGGTAGCATATGGTTGCCGGTGGCACTCGATCTCGATCCAAGATGACTCGCGACACGAACAACCCACCGAGTCCCACACCCTAATCGCTCAATGCCTACGGGGGCCAATCCCGAGACGCTCCTCAAGCCGAGGACGCGGAATCGTCTCACCGAACTGCCGGCAACCGTCACACCCAGCCGGAGGGGTACGTCACCCTAGGGGCTCTCCGGAACCTAATCGAGACCCTTAAAGCGACTGTTGCACAACAAGTGCAAGAACAAGTACGAGCCACTATGGAACAGCGCATGCCAATCATGCCCTTCCATTATACTCCAACTCCGGGTATGGCGCAACCCCCAGGGAGGTCGGCTGTTGGCCACTTCTCGGGTGGGATGCCTTCCCACGTGGCTCCAGCACAGCCCACCGAGGCCCCGACGACATTTATTCTCGAACGGCCTAACGTCCCGCCCACGAGGCACTATGAGGAGGGAGACGCTAGGGGCATCATCGAAGCCAAGAGAGTTCTTCATAGAGCCAACGAAAATGTCGCAACATCCCATACGGCTTCAACCCCTACGCCACTCACAGCGGGCGTTCCGCTTGGTTTGAAGGCCATGCTCCGGCACCGAGAGCGAGGGCCGAGCCCCAAGGGAGTCGAAGGACGGCCAGCCACAGGCGATCGGCTACCCATGGTCGTGAATCCCAACGAGCCTATGACGCTCACAAACACGACCAAGGACGATCCGTCGTTCGAGAGCCCGAGCGCTCGAGGGAGAGGCACCCGGGGCAATCGGCTATGAGAGGTCCCGAGAAGTCGGAGAGGACCGGGCGCACTCCACCCCGATCCGAGAGAAGGAAGAGTCCTTCCCCGGTGGAGGTTCCGCGTCATCAACCCTGCGCCGTCCCCATTTCGGCTCCGACTCGAGGCCGACCCGAGCATACTTTTAACACTCCCTTCTCGAAGAAAATTATGAATGCGCCTAGGATGAAGAAAGTAAAGGTCCCAAGTGTCGAACCGTACGACGGCACTACCGATCCCGAGGACCACCTGGCTGCTACAAGTCTCACATGTATGTGCGGGACGGAGACGATGCAACCTACTGCCGATTCTTCCCCGCCACACTAAAGGGGGTCGCGCAAAAATGGTTCAACGGCTTCCCTCAAGGAAGCATCTCTTCCTTTGAAGAACTACGTGAGAAGTTTGTGGCGCAATTCATCGCCGGTTGCAAACAAAAGAGGACTAGCATCCACCTCTCCAAGATCAAGCGGGGAGGAATGAAACTCTTAAGGATTACGTGCGGCGGTTCCATGGGGAAGCCGTCCTCATCCTCGACCTCCAAGACGGAGTTGCCTACACCTCCTTCTTAAATGGACTCGGGAGCGAAAGATTCAAATTTTCCCTCGGCGAGCAAAAGTGACCACCCTTGCGAAGCTCTCCGGAAGGCGGCCGACTTCATCCGGGCCACGGAGATCTGCGCGAGAGGAGGGGAGGAGGCAAGAAGAAAAGGAGGGGAAGGAAAGTTCAATCCCCGAAATGAAAAGAAGCCCCGCGAGAATGAGGTGAACCACCGCTTCAACACCGATCCCGGAGCATTTTGATGGAGATCAAGGGGCACCCTATGCTCAAAAAGCCGCCTTCCATGTCCACTCTCGCCAAGGCACGAGCCTCGAACAAATATTGTGAGTTCCATGAACAAACGGGGCACAACAGCTGCTGAGTGTCGGGCCTTGAAGAAAGCATCTGGGGAGTTGGCCGACAATGGGCAGATAGACCGTTTCCTTAAAAAGGACGCCCACGGGATCAAGGGAGGCTCCTCAAGGCAAGGGGAAAAGAGCTACGAAGATGATGAGACTACCAGAATCGTAGCCACCATCGGCTGGGGGCTTGGCCGGGGCATGACCCCCTCCTCTTGGAAAGCTCACTTGAGGAGTGCGCAACAAGTGCTGATCACCGGGCAACCTCCACCCCTGAAGGTACCCGCGATGACCTTTGGAGAGAAGGACCTGAGAGGACTGGCCACCCCGCATGACGACCCCATGGTCATCACGCTGAAAATCTCGGACGCTATCGTCCGGAGGGTCCTAGTAGATACGGGCGGCTCGGTGGACATCATCACCACGAGAATGTTTGAACCGGTTGAAGTACAACCCCAGAACCTCATCCCCCTTGTAAATCCAATCCTCGGATTTGGGGGCGAGCAGTGCATCCCCTTGGCATGATCCGCTCGCCAATCGGGATCGGAGACAAGGCCCGAGGACGGAACATGGAAGTAAACTTTTTGGTGGTCGACGTGCCCTCCGCCTACAACGTCATCATCGGACGTCCCACCCTCAACCAAAGCAAAGCGATCATCGCTCCATACCTTCTTCTCATGAAGTATGAGCTTGATGACGGATCCGTGGCGAGATCTACGGAGATCAAAAACAGCAAGGGAGTGTTATGTCGTAAGCCTTCGACCCCTAATGGCGAAGCGGACGAAGAAGAAAAGACCAAGGATGACCCCAAGGGCAAGAAACCGAAAGTGGAACTCCCGGCTAAGATTCCCGAAACGATGATGGTTTGCTTTGCCACCACCGAGGACCATGGCGGGGACCGACCTACACCCTCGGAAGATGTCGAACTCATCCCTCCGGAGGAAACCCGCCCCGATCGTTCCGTACAAGTGGGCGGGAACCTCCAGTAAAGGGATCAAGGACGGCCTTATCCGACTCTTGAGAGAATTCAAAGATGTCTTCGCCTTTGGACCCAAAGAAATGCCCGGGTTGAGCCCTAAGGTCATCGAGCACAAGTTGAATGTCGACCCCTCCTACAAGCCCGTCATCCAAAAGCGAAGACATGCAGGGGCGGAACGCGGCAAAGCGATGAGCCGAGGAGGTCGAGAAGTTACTAAAGGCGGGGTTCATACGGGAGTGCCACTACCCCAAGTGGATAGCCAATGTCGTCTTGGTGAAAAAATCGAACGGCACATGGAGAATGTGCGTCGATTTCACCGACCTCAACAAAGCATGCCCAAAAGACAGCTATCCTTTACCAAAAATCGACAAACTTGTCGATGCTACGGCCGGCCACGCCCTCCTCGGTTTCATGGACGCTTTTCGGGGTACCATCGGATACCATTATGCAAGGAAGATCGGGAGAGAGCTGCCTTTATCAGCGACCAAGGGCTGTATTGCTACAACGTGATGCCCTTCGGATTAAAAAATGCTGGAGCCACCTACCAAAGGCTGGTCAACATGGTCTTTGCCCACCTCATTGGGAAGACCATGGAGGTATATGTGGACGACATGATCGTCAAGAGCAAGCAGGACCTTGATCACATCTCCAACCTCCGGAGGACGTTCAAAGTCCTACGAAAGTATGGGATGAAGCTGAATCCCAAAAAGTGCACATTTGGAGTCAAGGTTGGAAAGCTTATAGGCTTCATGATCAATCACGAGAGGGATAGAAGCAAACCCAGACAAAGTGCAAGTCTGTGCTCGACATGAAGTCCCCAAGCACTATCAGGGAGGTCCAGAAATTAACAGGGTGCGTGGCCGCCCTCGGACGATTCATGTCAAGGTCCGCGAGACAAATGCCAACCCTTTTTAAGGTGCTCAAAAAGAGAGTCAAGTTCGAGTGGGACGTTGAAGCGGAAGAAGCATTCTCCCAATTGAAGACGTATTTGGCCCGGCTTCCAAAATCGCCGGTCCCACTCCAGGGAGCCCCTACTCATTTACCTTGCCGTCTCGGATCAAGCAATAAGTGCGAGTCCTCCTTGTGGAGCGAAAGAACGAGCAAATATCGGTGTATTACGTCGGCCATGCACTCACCGACGCCGAGCTTCGCTACCGGTGATTGAAAAATTTGCATATGCACTCCTCTTAGCCGGCAGAAAGCTGCGCCCTTACTTTGAGGCACATAAAGTGACGGTCCTTACCGACCAACCATTGAAGAACGTGTTACGAAGCTTGAAAGCTCCGGAAGAATGCTTGAAGTGGGCCGTTGAACTAACCCCATATGGCACGGAGTTCGAACCCCGAAGAGCTATCAAAGCACAAGCATTGGTGGACTTTATAGCAGAATGCTCACACCCAAGCCACCCCTACCATCCCAAGATGAATGTTGGACCCTCTACGTAGACGGTTCCGCAACCAAAGACGGGAGCGAGGCGGGGCTGGTCATCACTTCGCCGACGGGGAACAATTCGAACACGCGCTTAAGTTCATGTTCGGGGCCTCCAACAATGAAGCGAGAATATGAGGCCCTCCTAGCGGGCATAGACCTACGTTATGCAGCGGGAGCGAGCTCCGTGAAGGCCTACTCCGACTCCCAACTTGTAGTTTCCCAGCTGAATGGAGAATACGAGGCACGGGACGAGGACATGATAGCATATCGCCGAAAGGTCAAAGAAGCGGCGGGACGGCTCCAGCACTTCGAAATCCTTCATGTGCCCCGCTCGAGAGAATAGACAAGCCGATACCCTCTCCAAACTCGCTAGCTCCTCGGCTGACGGGCAGCCAAAAAAATCCAATGGGAGATACTTGGAGAGAGAAGCATTGATGTTAAAGAGGCCATGTGGCTGGACGGGAGCAATACTTGGATGAATCCCCTCATCAACTACCTATCAAAGGGGAACTTCCGCAAGACACCAAAGAAGCGAGAACATGCCAAGAAGAGAGCTGAATGGTTCGTTTACTACGAAGGGACACTCTATAAGAAGGCACACTCCCAACCCCTGCTCCAGCTGCATTCCGCCGGAAATGGGTCGAGAAAGTTCTCGAAGAAATCCATGAAGGGGTGTGTAGCTCGCATATAGGTGGAAGGGCGCTCGCAGCAAAGGCCCTACGAACCGGATACTATTGGCCATCCTTGCGAGAAGACTCGATGGACTTGGTGAGAAAATGCGACAAATGCCAAAAGTTTGCTCCCGTGCCAAAGCGCCCGCCTACCGAGCTGACTCCCATCCAATCGCCCCTTCCGTTTGCAAGATGGGGGATGGATATCCTGGGACCATTCCCAAAAGCCACGGGTCGGTGCAAATATTTGTTCGTAGCGGTGGATTATTTCACTAAATGGATAAAAGCGGAAGCCGTTGCCTCGATCACCGAGAAAGAAGTGCGCAAATTCATTTGGAAGAACATAATCACCCGATTTGGCGTTCCTAGGGCAATGATATTTGACAATGGGCGGCGGTTCGACACCGACAAGGTGCGGGATTACCTCGCCCAGTATGGTTGCCAGGCCCGCTTCACGGCCGTAGCCCATCCCCAGAGCCAACGGTCGGGCCGAGTCGGCCAACAAGGTCATACTGAACGGCCTTAAGAAGAGGTTAGACGACGTTAAGGGAAAGTGGGCGGAGGAGTTGCCAGCGGTTTTATAGTCTATCGGGACCACAGAGAAGTCGACCACCGGAGAAACGCCCTTCATGCTGGTATATGGATCGGAAGCCGTCCTCCCTGTCGAAGTAGCCCTTCACACTCACCGCCTCACAAACTTTCGGGAGGAGTCTAACAACGGGGCCCTCCGGGAGGCCCTTGACTTGCTCCCGATGGTTCGAGGAGATAGCTATCTCCGTGAGGCCATAACCAAACCGAAAATGGCTAGAGCCTACAACAGAAGGGTGAAAGGGAGAGATCTCGAAGTCGGTGACCTGGTTTTGAGAAAAACCGAAGCTATAGGGAAGGCGGCGGAACACGGCAAGCTCACGGCCTAACCGGGAAGGGCCGTACATCATTCACGAGGTAGTCCGCCCGGGGACCTACAGGTTGGGCACTCTTGAAGGAGCGAGACATTCCCGAGCATGGCATAGCAGCAACTTGAAGAAGTACTTCATCTAAGTACTAGGAAGTGACCTATGTATGCGGTACAAGCTTACCGGGTGGCGGCCTTTCTTTAAAGACCCACCCGGCCCGAGTCCCAAAGATGTTGTAAAGGAATCGACCACGATTGACGCGACTTTTCCGAAAGCGCTCAACGGGGGCACACATTCCTCTCTCTCTCTCTTGTAACGAAATTCGATCTTCTATGTTAATACAATGAGCACATTTTACTGCAACTTTGCGACTCATGTCTTATTTTAAGTCGATTTTTGGGAATGTGAATAGGGGCTAATACGATCCCCTATAACAACTAAATTTTCAATCTCTCTTGTTGTATATCTTACCTTAGCCGAAGTTGGGGGCATCACTAGGGGCTAATTCAACCCCTAAGGCCTCCAACCTTTCGGTCCCTCTTATTGTATTCTCTCGAACTTAGTTAAAGTTAAAAGAAAGAGTCGGGATTGTTGTTAATTTTGATGACAACCACATTGTAAAATTCTACTCTTGTATGTTTTGCTTGTACCGATTTTGGGGGCAACACTAGGGGCTAATGCAATCCCCTAAAATAGCCAAAAATTGCCAAAGTCAAAAGATGATCATATACAAGAAACGACAAGGAAAATCGGCAACAACCAAAAGAGACAACGAAGCAAGCATCAAACAAAGCGCTGAATAGGCATCCAAGCGAGCATCAAATAAACATCGAGTAAGCACACAAGCAGGCATCAAGCAAGGAATACCAAGAAAGAAAGTTTAAGGCGAAACAAACCCAAAGTAGCGAAGTATCAAGCTATACGGCACGCGAGGCCATCCAAAAACACATGGCATGCAAGCCATCAAAAGCAATCCCAAGGATTGGGAAAGGGAAAGAGGAATGGAAGCTACTCCTCGGGGCCGCCCCGGTCTGGTCATCAGCTCTGTCCGCGGGAGGAATCTCACCGTCCTCGGGAGTGCCCTCGGTCGGAGAGTCCGATCGTGAGGCAAAGGCCTCCGAGTAAAGAAGGTTGGCATAGGCTATCCACTTGCTCTAGCCCCTCCGCCTCCTCGCTCAAAGCCGGAAACCAACACAAGAAGCTTCCGAAGAGACGCATCTCTAGCTGCGGCGTCTATCTCTTGTGCGGACTCAAAGCATGACCTCCAACTACGGGCCTTCTCGCGGGCAGCTCCAACACGAGCCTCGAGGTCTCGCTCTTTTCCTTGAGTGACCTCCAACTCGGCCTTCGTGGTCTCGAGTTGCGCCTTCGGATCCCTCTCGCGTTCCGGGAAGCCCCAGCTGGGCCTTTAACTTGCTCACTTCCCCTTGGAATCGATCGGCCTCATCCTTCTTCTCCTTCGAGAGCTTCCTCAAAGAGCCCCGAAGAGAAGATACCTCCTCCTGAAGACTCGATGAGGAGGACTGAGACTCTATAGCCTCCATAACCTTGATGAGGGCCTGTGGAAGAAAAGAGTTAGAATCCAAAAGGCAAAGAAAATACAAGTATAGGGAAAGTTATGCGTTACCTCAGCCGTAGTGGCCGACGTGGCGAAACCGGAGAAGCGGCGTTCTTACGAGAACCGTCTCCGTATGTCCTCGGAAGGTTGCCCGCCAAGATGGCCTTGGTCTCCGGGTCGGCATGCAGAAAACGGCGAGGCTGGAGGCCCGGGCACACCTCCTTGCCGCTTGTGCTAGGAGTCACTCCCTCGGGGAGGAGAGGTCTGAAGCGTCCCTCGAGCGCTTATTCGAGTTAGATGACCCGCGTACCACCTGGCCTCCCACTTTAATGCTTGAATCGAGGCGACGGCTGACTTTTCTCGGCCGGGAAGGACAAGCCTATGACAACAATATAATGTTAGCATGAAATCAAAGGTTCAATACAAAAGATTTGACAAGGAGTGTAAGGCTCACCGTGGGGGTCTCTGCCGCTCCCCTTGAAAACGCCGACATTCGGGACATCGACAGCCGAGGAACGCGGCTCCGATGCTTTCCCTTGCCTCTGTACGTGGCGTCTTTGCCTGGGGGAGAAGGACCCGTATCCCGATCACCCTGCGGTCGTGAGGAGTTCCCGGCCATGGCCTTGGACAAGAGAGCCCTTGCTTGATCCGCAAAAAACAAACCAAAGTCGAGTCGGTTCGAAACATGAACAAAAACAAGCATGAGGTGGAACAAGTACCCTGTGGAAGTTTCGGGTCGAGAGCCAATCCGCGGCGACAAGGAACAAGTGCTTCTTGAAATACTCCCTCTTGGGAAGCCAGTGGGAAGGAAACCTTTCTTTCCTTCCTTCAATCGTTGGATGGGGTACCTCTCGGGTGCGAAAGTACTCCATTGCGGCGTACACTTCGGAACGATAAACCGCGCGGAGAGAACCGAGGCATTTTGACGATTTCCTCCTCATCACTCCAAGCGAGGACATCCCATTCCCCGTCCAACTTTTCTACAAAGAGAAATTCATACTTCCACCTATGGATCGATGAAGTCCTACCCAAGGCAATCATGTATCCTCTCTTGTTTGGAAAGGCTGTACCACCCTCGCTCACCATCTAAAGAGACGCTCTTTTGAAAGCCATGAAGGAGGGAGAACAATTCTAAGCTACGGGGAGGTCTTTTATTTCACATGTGGCGATAAACGAACAAATCGAGCGCCACGAGTTGGGGACAATCTGGGCTGGGGCCAGGTTGAACTTATTGCATATTAATACAACTAGGGGATAGAGCGGAAACCGCACCCCACCATCGAGCGTCGCTTTATAAAGGCGCGACACCGGGAGAGGGGACTGGCTGTGTCCCGCTCCAACGGAACCAGGATCCTATAGCTATCAGGGATGCGATATTGACCAAAGAGCCTTGACGCCTGTACCATGTCATTCGCAAGCGGGGATCGATGAAGTGAGAACCCGGACCATCACTAGGGTCCGACCTCTCGAGCAACGACTCAACTAAGTCCTCCGCCCCCTGAAGTGGTGTAAAAGACGAGATGGCCTCGTCATCTAAAGAAATGTCTAAGGATGGGGAGTTACCTTTGGAATACCCATCCCGCAAGAGCTCGTCCATGGACTTGGGTGTATAGGTGGTCTTAATCCTAGCCATAGTCCTGCTATCGGAATCCTGCAAGGCACAACCCGTAAATGTCACTCGTCCTCGAAGACCATGACTCCTTTTAACCTCCCAACGGTACACCACCTCACGGGAATAGCTATTGAGGCTGGGAGTGGGGGACCTTTCATAAACGGAATCGAAGTCACGGGTAGCGTAGCCAAAGGGATGGCCTCCATAGCTGCGCTAGGCGCCAAGACTTGCCGCCATGGCACGCGACTAGCTACGGTTAACTCTCGGGAGGCTACATCGGGGTGACTATCAAGATTTATAGAAACCTCCAAGTCGGCAGACGCAACCACTCCTAGAGACTCCCCCTACAACACCATCGTAACTACATCTATCCACGGGGCACAACGAGTCTCTATCAGAGGCACAATTACCCGACAAACTCTCATAATGGCTCGCAACGAGTATCCTTGGAGCTACCCATTATCCTAAGGCATGCATTTACTTGAATATTCAAACTACAAGTGGGTTATTCGAAGATATACCTCAAAATTCGGTGAAGGTGATGAATGCCAGAGTCAAGCTTGAAGGCTCCTCCCGAGTGCTCTCTACCTCACTTTGAGAATTGTTTTGTGAATAATGAAGAGAAGCTCCAAGAGACGGGTTATATAGAGCTCCCTTCCCGATCAATCAAATTGAGCCACAATCGGTACCGTCTCCTCGCACAAGACCGAATTTTAAAATTCGAAATTCAAAATTCGAGTTAACAAATTCCCGGTTTCCCGCTCAAGCGAGATAATAAATAAAAATAAACAACTTAAATTCCGAGGGTTAGGGTTAGGGCGGGGTTTCTAGGGTTTTAGGGTTTTAGGGTTTTTGGGATTTGTTAGCTAGGGCGAGGGTTCGAGGAAGGGCTCGGGGCTAGGGGTCGGGGTGAGGGTCGGTCTCGGGAGGACCGAGTCCAAGTAAGGGAGAGAGGAAGTCAGCGTGAGGGAGAGCCGAGGAGTGCAGGCGCGCGGCGTGAGAGTGAGAGGAGGGGTCGATCTCCTCGAGGCCGAGTCCGAATAGGGGAGGGAGGGGTCGGTCTCTTCGAGACCGAGTCCAAGCGCAGAGAGCTGAAGCGAGTGCCGAGAGAGCGAGGGGAGGGTGAGGGGTCGGTCTCTTCGAGACCGAGTCCCAGCTGCGAGAGCAGAGTGCCGAGAGGGGAGGGGAGGGGAGGGGTCGGTCTCTTCGAGACCGAGTCCCAGCGCCGAGAGCGGAGCGCCGAGAGGGGAGGGGAGGTCTCTTCGAGACCGAGTCCTAGCGCCGAGAGCAGAGCGCCGAGAGAGCGAGGGGAGGGGAGGGGTTGGTCTCTTTGAGACCGAGTCCTAGCGGCCGAGAGCGAGCGCCGAGAGAGCTAGGGGAGGGGTCGGTCTCTTCGAGACCAAGTCCAAGCGCGAGATAGCGTGTGAGCGAGAGAGAGGAGGCGTGCGAGAGAGGTCAAGAGGGTCCGGTTCGGGCCGGGACAAGCGCTCGGTCCCGGGAGTCGGGTTAGGCGGTCGGTCCAGGGGTAGGGGCCTCGGCCGAATGCGGTGTGGGGGTAGGGGGTAGCCGCAAAACAGGGGGCCGAGGGAGGAGCATGGAGCGAGAGCGAGGGGAGGGGAGGGGAGGAGTCGGGGCCGGGAAGGGGGCCGAGAAAGGGGGAGGGGTGTACACAGGGTCGGTGGCGAAGTGCGATGGCCGGAGGAGAGAGAGTAGAGCAGCGGCGACGAAGCGAGGGAGAGGGGGCAGAGCAATAGCGGGCGGCAAGCGGGGGCTAGGGCAAGGGGAGAGAGAGGCGGGAGGGGGAGAGTTCGAAATAGTGGGCCGAGGGAGGGGAGAGAGCGGGCCCGGGGGATAGCAGCGGGAGTGAGAGAGAGTAGAAGGGGAGGGAGAGAGATGGGCTAAGGGGGCAGGCCCGGCGTGGGAGAGGGAGAGCTAGTGGGCCGCGAGAGTAAGAGAGAGAGAGGGGCCGGGAGCAGCGGTAGGCCCAGCGAGGTTAGCGAGGAGTGGGCCGAGAGGACGAGTGCGAGCGAGCAAGACGAGTGACCGATTTTAGAAGTCGTCTTTAGGGGTCGGGTTTAGGAGTCAAAAAATAATAATAATAATAATAATAAAATCAAATCAAATCACAAAAATTGCAAGAGTTGCAAAAGCAAAACGGGCAAGTCCCGAAAGCTCGTCCGAGCAACGACTTAGCCCTTGAGGGCCAGCAAGTCACATCCCTGTCTTCACGGGGCTGTCCTTTGGGGTTCAAAGTCGGTTTGCTCTCGGCGACAACTTGGCCTCCGGGAGCCGAAAATCACACTCTTAACCCCATAAGGTGATACCCTTCAAGAAGCTATCTCTCAAGCACTTTCAAGCCTCCGGGAGCCGAAAGGTCGCACAAAGACCCATTCCGTCATGGGCACTCGCACTCCTAACAGAAGGTTGGGGGTCGCGTTCTCCGTGGGATGTTCCCTAGCGAGACTCACGCACTTTCGAACTTTCGGGAATCGGAAGGTCGCGCAAAGACCCATTCCGTCATGGGCACTCACGCACTTTCGAACTTTCGGGAATCGAAAGGTCGCGCAAGACTCATTCCGTCATGGGCACTCGCGCACTTTCGAACCTTCGGGAATCGAAAGGTCGCGCAAAGACCCATTCCGTCATGGGCACTTATACTCCTAACTGAAAGTTAGGAGGTCACGTTTCCGTGGGATGTCTCCTAGCGAGATATCCATATTCAAGCACTTTCAAGCCTCCGAGAGCTTAAAGGTTACTCAAAAATTACTCTCTAAGTCCAAGGGGCTATGTAAAAACCATTCTTCACGACGAACGTCAACGACAAGACAGAAGCGAAGAAGAGCATAGTTAACAAAGCGAACTTCATTCATTCATTCATTCATTACAACAAGGGCGCGCAACGCGTTATTACAAGGAAAGGAAAGCGTCTAAAGATAAAGATATTACGCTACAACACCACGATTATGAGTACTACGCTACGGTTATGTCCCCCGATGAAAGGACAGCAACGACCGCCATCTCACTTCTCCTTCGGAAGGCTCCTCTTCTTCTCCGCCGGGAGGTTCCTCCTCTTCTCCGATGGAAGGTTCCTCCTCTTCTCCGCCTGGGAGGTCCCTCTTCTTCTCTGCCGGAAGCTCCCTCCTCTTCTCCGCCGGAAGATCCCCCTTCTTCCCGCCGGGAGGACCCTCCCCTTCTCCTTAGGCAAGTCCCGCCGGCCATGGTGAAGAGAAGTAAGAGGGCCACCTACCGACTCTTCACTCTCCAAGGGAGGATCGGATGACGAGCCAACGCCAAGAGCGGCTCCATCTCCGTTGGCGGAGTTCGCCAAAAAATAAAGGCTCGCCGGTTGACGCTCGATGATGCGATCGTAGTTGCACTCCACCCAAGCCTCAAGTATACCCCACTTGGAGCGGAGCGCAGCTTGAAGTAACTTGAGACCCTCGGCACGATCGTCGATCAAATCCATCTTCACGAGCGTCATCGATGAGGAGTCGGTAGAACATCTCCAAGACAAAGGACAGGCTGACGAGTACTCGATCGCTGCCTCCTCGGCCTCCGCTCGGTTGAAGCCAGGGCACAACTTCTCGTACCCAATAGGAAGCTCTCCGGCGAGTCATTGTTTCGAATTACAAGAGAGGAGAGAAATGAGGAAGTGAAGATGGGCAATCCTTCTCAAGGCTCACCCCTTATTTATAAGAACTTGGGGTCATAAAGGCATCTCGGAATGGGCTCCACATTCCACCTACCTACCTCGGGAGGCGTGCGGGCGAACGTGAGGGGCTAAATGATTCGGGTATTTCCCGGGCAGTTCCAGCTCAACCCACACGTCACCGGCCGGCCGGGCCTAATCGGTTGGACCATGGTGGAATCGGCCCAAGACGATCCTTAACGGGCCAGGTAAAAGCCCCAAAGCCCACTAGGGCTAGGGTTTCCCTAAACCACGGTAAAAGTACCATTTTACCCCTTTAAAATCTTCTATAAATACTCACCTTTTCACACATCCCAAGGCAGGTTATGCTTTTATGTTCATTTGACAAGACATCTCATTGGAAGATAATCACTCAAGCTTCTAAGCTCCCGATTCTCATTCATAACGTTCATCGGTGTTCATCGGCACACATTCATCCCCGAGAACTTCCATCTTTGGAAATCTTCTCGTCTCCCAAGGAACCCCTCACGCATATCGAGGAAGATCTCCTCGATCCTTTCAATCAAATCGAGATACTAACTTGAGCGTCGGAGGGCGTTCCCAGGATCCACCACCGGGGCTTCGCCTTTGCGAGATCGAGCGAGTCATCCCTCGGCTCGGATCGCTCGTGCCACGTCCACGGAACCGTAGCGAGTAAATCCTTCCTCTCTCCGAATCATCATCCACCTCATCAACTCAGATTTCTCCGGAAACACATGGCTTTTTGCCGTCTTTTTCCAAGGGGTTACGAGATAGAGGGCGATGAGCTGGTCCAGCTATGGATTGGGGCTGGTCTCATTGAACAAGAGCCCATGGAGGTCTCTGCAGCTTCCTACCTCACAACCATCCAAGACTTACGATGTGGTTTCATTTCACCGACAAGACAAGATTGTGGAACCGGGGAGAAATGGTTCAAACTTAACCACCCTGTTCGAGCTTCATCCACCTCTAATGTTCCCATGCATTCTTTCGGGACCAACCCTTGAATTTAGACCACTGTTGTTAGGTCGTCTACTCAACTTAGGACGCTGTTGCTCTTGAAGGGTCATAGCTCGTCCCATATTCATCGTCTATCTCATGGGTTCTTCACGTCATTGGAGCTTCTCCAAGCTTTAGATTTGTGTGCGACTAAACTGTCGGAGCTACCTACTTCAATAGGCTTTGCAAGATTTTTGCGTTACCTCAACCTTTCTCATACCCTCATACGACGATTGCACTGAAACTATTTGCTGCCTTCCAAACTTGCAAACCTTAAAGCTGAGAAATTGTGACCGATTGGTTGCACTTGCCTAAAGCCTTCAGCGAGGCTAACCAGCCTTCGACATCTCGATCCGGGTATCCAATGTGATTTGTGCTCCATGCCTCCGCGAGATGGGGGCATTAACTTGCCTTTACACATTGTCAAACTTCATACCGGAAAGGAGTCCGGGTGCCGCATTGGAGAGCTAAAGAACCCGAACGACCTTGCGGGGAGAGTTTGCCTCTCAAAGCTCGAAAATATAGGGAGTGTGGACGAGGTCAAGGAAGCACAAGCTGCAATGTAAGTGAAACATCACTCAGCTGGAGCTTAGATGGACCAATGGCCTAGAGTGGGAAAATGTTGAAAGTGGTGATTGTGAAGTAGTAGTCATTGAGCATCTACAACCACCCAAAGAGCTCCAAACCTTGGAGATAATTTGTTACCAAGGCACAAAATTGCCAAGTTGGATTAGCATGCGTTTGTTTGATAAGCTCACAAGCATTACCCTGTTCAAATGTGAAAACCGCCAACTTCTACCATCTCTAGGACAGATACCAGCTCTCGAGTCCCTTACGTTAATAGAATTGGTTTAAGTCAAAATCATCAACTTGACGTTTTGTGTAGACAACATTATGCCTTATGAGAATAACTTTGTTGCTTTCCCAAAGTTGCAGAGATTAGAGATGGAATCCATGCTTAGCCTTGAAGAATGGAGAGACATGGGGAAGTGAACTACTTTCCTTGCCTCACTAAGCTTGTGATAAAGGATTTTCCACAATTAACTACTCTTTGTAAGCTCTCAAATGTCTGCAGTCTCGAGTATTTGGAGTTAAACTGTTGTGGAAAGCTTTCATCTCTGCCTGAGGGAGGCTTGCCTATTTTGGTAAAAGCGTTTGTCATTGATGATTGTCCACTGCTAAGTTCGAGCTGCAATACCTCACCGGGGGAAGAGCAAGGTTGGCATAAGACGGAGCATACTTCGACTTTGTTGATATTCCATCGTGATTAATTCACATACATCAACATAGTGATGACAGCTGAAGCTAGCTCTGACAATTATAAATTACATTGTCCTGTGTGTGCTTGTTGTGTAATTGATCTTCCCTTCTATGAAAGTAATTTTGTTACATCACTCTACTTTCTACACTCAACTAATGTTTTTGTACAGAGAGAACTCATAAACAGAACGCTAGGATTTCTTTGCTTATTGCAGTTTCCTTGCACAAGATTAATTAACCAGATCGATACATGTCAATCAAGCTAGGAATAAATGATGACCAGTTTTATTCGAGGAAGAACCCATGAAAGCCCTTGTTGGAATCTACAAGAAATCACAGGTGACTAAATGAATATCTCTGAATGAATATCTCTGATTGAAACTCGTCGTGTTGTCCTTTTTGCTTCAAACATTTCATTCATTTTTCCTGATTGACCAAGCACTTGGTTAACAGATCTCATATTTCGAGATAAAAGTGGACATGGCGGTCACTCTGCTCAAGTTGTATTTGCTAGTCGGCTCATTGTATCAACTTAAAACCACCAAATAATATTACAGACTTATAGGCATCCCAGTAGCTGTTATGTTATCTCTGTCACATGAGCATGCTTAGTTATGTAGTCAAAATTTTTGCCTGGGCTGAAATTAGTCCACACACAATATAAAATTGGGACTTCTGTTGGTTTTACAGCAGCTAAATTTTGTAAATTTAAACTTTGACTTAGTGACTCTGTTAAATCAAAGGGAAAGCTTATCCAAATCAACAACATTTTTTCAAATGGAAATCCAAGCCAATAATATAAGAAATAATAATTTCATAGAAGAATTAAATTAGGATTATTAACACTTTAATACCATGTACTATCGACAAATGATAAAAAAAACTTATAAGGTATCGAAAATAATAAATTATTATCCTTAGATATCGTATAATGTTGTTTAATTGTAAAAAGTTTCATTTTATGGGTTATATATATATATATATATACACCATACAAGGTAACTTTACAACATTATACGATACCTTAGGTAGTAATTTATTATTTTCGATATTTGAGTGATTTTTTATCATTTGTTGATAGTCGAGGGTACTAAAGTGTCAAATTTTCATTAAATTATTGTATAAAAATTTTGTATGTGTATATCCAAATTCCCTAAATTACAATCATCTCTATTATAGCATATCAAAATTATTTTATGGTCTTTGATCGGCTCGCAGGTTCATGGGCATACCGTTATCTCTAGAGGGACAAGGTCAAGCTATTGGATTATATTCGCTCTAAATTTGTTAAGTGAATTGGTAATTGGAGATTGAAAATTAAACAAAGCCCTAAATTATAAAAATAAATTTGCAATTAGAAATTTGATCATTGAGATTAATTCAATTCAAGTAATAGCGAATCTTTTCACAGGTCAAGCGATCTAAAGAGCGATAATTATTTCCTTTTCATTATGAAAATCTTTGAAAGGGGGCTTGAGGTTAGAAGGATACAAATTGATTGTACAGCCATGTTTAAGTTCACACAAGACTTAGCATTTATTGTTTCCTATGGAAAATATTTTTTTACGGAAAATAATCTTCAGCTCATATTTTTTATTGTTTGATAGGGAGAAATATAACTTTTAACCCATAGTTCGCATTGTTTTAGTACTTATATATTTGGACATTAAATTTTAGAGTTAAACTTTTTTAAATGTTTCCTATCAAATGGTTAAGCTAAACTGTTCAAGTCACCGGTGTCTAGAAAATCAACATCCTCGTTTTTTAAATGAAAAATATTTTCTCCTATATGGTTGAAAATAATTTTCCTAGACAAATAATTTTCGATCATATTCTTATTTTATAGACAGAGAAATTTTATTAATAAAAAGTCATACGATATTTAGAAAGATAATTTTCTAATAAAAGTAAATCTAAAATATCAAAATAAATCTCTATTTGGATAAAATTCAAGGTAAATATATTTCCGTTCGACTTTACACTTGCAACATCAATCTACCAATAAAATCGTGTTCTTCGACTTTAATCTGTCTTTCATGAACATTGGTGAGTTATTGTAGATAACTTCATGTAATATTTGTTTGTGTGATATAATATATCCAACTCTGAATGAAAAATCATTTTGATCGAGACATATGAAATGTCATTGTTAAATTATTCTCAATAAAAAATCAATGAAATTAATTGATAAATATATCAAACATATACCCTCAAATCGAATCAACAAATCTAATAAAACTTGCACGTAAAGACAAATGAAATAACTAGTACAAAGGCGATAAACAAAGACTCTCACAAGAAGAAAAGAAACTCTAACTCTTAAAAAAATAAAAACTGAAAACAAAAACAATTTATTAAAAATAAAATAACAATACCTTTATATATTTCTTTGATTTAACAAATTGAAAAGTAAAATAGGCTTTCCACTTATTGTAGTTAGGGCCACAATAATTTTAAAGAAAAATAATAAATATATAATTAGGTATAGAAATGAGCAAGTGAGAGAGGAATACATATACTTCTATCATATTATTTAGAAAACGACAAAATTGGAAAACTATATTCTAAAAAACATTTTCGTCCACCGGAGAAATTAATTTTCCGAAACATATGGTGAAAATAATTCTCCCTGTAAATCTTAAAAAGAATACAAACACCGTTCCATCGTCCGTGCACCACTCTCCGCCGGCACAACGATGGACCTAGCGGAGATCGGAACTGGCGGCGGAGACCAGCATGTGGAAATGAGGAGAAAGACTGAGCCTCCTCCACTCGGCAAAATGAAGACGCCGATCGCCACGGTGGCCAATTTGCCACGGGCGTCACTGGGATTATTCTCTCCGACGAAAGCAAGGATATCGGCCGTGAGAGACAAAGCCTACGAGGAAATGAGAAAGTGCTTGGATTTTGTAAGCGTTGGACGAGGTTCATAAAACGGCCACTTAGGCCCGTTAATTTCCCACTTAACTCGGTCTCCCTTCTTAACCAGGAAAGGTTCCTGGATAAGTGCACGGTTAATGAACTTCCCAACTCCGGGGATAGGAGCAAATGCTCCTATTTAATCTGTAATGGAATATACAGAGATATATACGCGAATACGAAAAATGCAAATACAGCATAAGTTGCTTCTCTCGGATTCTCCCTAGAAATCATCTACTCTCCCTCACTCGTTAGACCTACCATCTTAGAGTCTTCGGGTTTGAGACGTGCCTGTTTCCGGTGATTCTAGTAGCCGCCGATTATACTATTCCAGGTGACACTGGTAGATTTGGATTTCGGAATACAACCAGAATCAAAGTGTTCGTGACGCTGGAATTCGTTTGTGGGCTATCGAACAACAATCGATCCATTCGCTTCGCAACTACTAAGGTCAGTCCTTGTATACATATATTTACCTACGAGTGGTAGTAGAGCTTTGGATTGTTAGTTCCTAACCCCAATTAGTTTTTAGCCTGATTAGTTTAGGCAAACTCTAAATCTCGCATAATTTGTTAAGTACAAATTTGAATCCCGTTTAACTAAGACCGCCCGATTAGTTTAGGCCGCATAATTTGTTAAGTACAAATTTGAATCCCGTTTAACTAAGACCGCGTTAAACCCCTAACTCGGACTCTCGGTCATATTCGCCCTACCGTCGACGGCCTCGTGGAGGACCACATCCGTCCACCCCTCCGGCCTCGGTGGCGCAAATAAAAAAAAGGTAAAAGAAGAGTTATTATCGGACTAACCCATCGGACCACCGGGAGAGGGTGGCGCGTACCAACATGCGCCGCCGCAAAGATTATTTCTTCCTCTCTTTTAGCTTCTCCAACGCCAACACAAGTCCACCGAGTTCCTTTTTTGCGAGAACCTCCCGGCGGTGGCGCGTGTGGGTCACGCGCCACCACGCCGTTGCTTCCACCGCTCGAAATTGGTGTTAATCGGTTGCTTGGCGGCCGATCTACATCATGGCGGTAGTATTTTTGCCGAAAAAGGTGGGACGAGGCTTGTGGGTCTCGTTTTGGGCTCGGCGGATGTAACGCCCCAATATAATCACTATATAAAACACACTTATTGAATAACCATAATATAACAAAGCAGCAGGAAGCTCGTCGTATTAGGGCGTTACTCGCCGTCCTCGCTCGAGAGACTAGGCTAAATTTACAACAAGACATATGATGATCCTTTCAATTTCCCCAAACACTTACAATAAAAGTCTCGTATATCAAACCCAATATAAATATACATAATTTAAACCACCAAACATGAGTTTGTTCTTCCCAAGATACATTATGACATTTAACAAATCACCATCGACGAAATAACTCCGCAAGCAATTAAATCCACATGGATGTCTTAACCAAAAAAAAAGACACACTTGCCAAAAGTCAATCATAAAACGCTTTCGATTAACCAAAGCCCGATCACCGATATGAGTCAACACCTCCCGATTCCTTTGCTCTTGTCACTTCTTGCCCAACATTAACAATATTTTCTTACCCTAAAAACATTTAAGAAAACATAAAAACAAGAATGAGCCATAGGCCCGATGACGCTACCCTTGTACTCGTAAAAATTCATTATAAAAGTCGGTGAGCGCGCGCAGATAATTGAAACCAGTTCCAAAAGCTATTTGTGTGTAAAGCTGAAGTAAGCCGAAGTAGGGTCACTATGCGTTAATCTTTGAAAACGTTAGGACCCAATTCGTACATATGGATGCCATGGCGATTCTGTGAGATAATCATATATGTAATCAGTAATCGTATAGACAATTCATTCATTTATCCCGATCGATCGGGGAGGGCCCCTGTAAATTGTAATCGTAGTACGTAAACTGCATCGTGAATCGTAATCGTGTTCGTAAATCGTAATCGTGTATCGTAAACATGCATCGTGAATCATAATCGTGTCTATAAAGCGTAATCGTATGCGTAGAACTGTGATTGTGAAGTGGGTCCAAATTATTTGTATTATTAAAACAAGTAAACTCAATAATAAAGATGAACACTTTGGAAAAGGTACAAGTAATAACGTACCTTTTAATGCGTTTTCACTCCTTACACAAGCTTCCCGATTACCACGTTTGTGACCTGTTTGTGTTTAGAGTAAGGCTTTTATAAGTTATATTTGCTTAATGAATTGTTAATATTACTTATATACTTTGTATTCTTTGAACTTTTGTTATATAAGTTAACTGTTTTCCTTATCGCTCTTAAAGACTTTCATGTCTGTTTATCCCCTTAGTTATTCATTAAAGAATCCCTCGACAACTTAATACTTTCCGATAAGTTCTATGACCAAATAATCAAGCGAACTTCCTATTTAAGGGGTCGGTTTGGTTTTCCAATTTTCTAAAAATTTTGGCGAGTTTCGTTTGAAACATGACTTAACAATTAGGCTAAAAGCCTTAAAAACCTGCATAAAATCCACAATAAAACTCAACGAGCCACACGCTCGGAGTACACAACTCAACGGTCACACGCCGGAGTATATTTACAACCACAAAACCAAGTTTCAACTCAATCAACCTTCACATAACAAAGTAATTCAATCATGCTCAATACAACATCACATAAACATATTCACAGTATGAGCATGCTCATATGAACTTTCAAGTTCCATATCAAGGTTCGATAGCTCTAAATTCAACTTCAATTGCTCCTAATGTCCTCCCAATTCCACTAAAATCAATTCAAAACTCAATCTTGTCTAATTACTCCAAGTACAACATAAATTTGTGATATAATTTAAGTAGAAATTCAGGATTGGAGAAATACCTTAAAGGGGGTTTCGAGGTGGAATTGGGCGGTGGAAGGCCTCGGTGGTGGAGTTCGGTGTCGAGGCAGCGGCAGCGGGTGTTGGTGGGCGGCGTCGAGGCACCGGACGGCGGCTAGGGATGGCGGCAGGCGGTGGCGGAGCAGCAGCAGGGGCTGTTCCGCCTCGCTGCAGCGAGATAGGGAAAGAAAAGAGAGAGAGAACCGGTGGCAGCGAGGTGGTGGTGGCGGCAGCTGGGCGCCGGTGGCGGTTATCGGCGGTAGCAGGTGCGGCGACAGCCTGGCTGGTGGTGGCAGCTGATGATGGCAGTGAGGGAAATGGAGGAGGAGGAGAGGTGAGAGAGAGTTGGGGCTTGTGTGCTTCCCTCGTGAAAATGAGCTTCCTCGGTAATTTATTTTGGCCAGGTGACTTCTAGAAAATCCCAGTCTCCCCCTTTTCCCCCTTTTTTTTTATATATATATATGTTATTTTATTTTATTTTCGCTTTTCATTTTAAATTATTCGGGTTCGGAATGAAATTATTCGAACATATATAACATATATACATTTCGTGGTACAAACGTAAATTTGTACGATTTATCCATTATTATTTGCAATTATTAAATTGGTCGCACCTTTTATTTTGGTTTCGAATTTTTTTGCGCGACTCACTACTCTTAAACGAGTATTGAGATGATAAGATACAAATTTAAAATAATTAAATGAGATTAAGTTTCGGGGTGTTACAGCGGAGAAGGGTGGAATTACATCATTTGGGTATTTTTTTTTGGGACGCCGGACAACGAAAAGTAAGCCGTGGCCTTTGCTTGGTGTCGCCGGAGATAGTGGAAGACAGGTCGAAGCTTTCCTCCCGTAGCCATGGCTACTCACGGAGGTGAAGAAGTAAGGGAGAGTAGAGGACTGTCGGTCGAGAGAGAAAGAGAGGACGAGAGAGACCAAGAGGACGAGAGAGACCGAGAGGGAGAGAGGACAGAGAGACCCGGAAGGAGAGAGGACAGAGCTGGAAAAAGTGAAGCTGTGTGAGTAAATGAAAGTTCACGAGTCGGCGTGAGTAATCAAGGGCTGGCGTAAGTAATCAAGGGCAGGCGTGCCCTTTCACTTTTTTATTCTGTTACCAAGCCCCGGTTTCATCCCCGAGGTCTTCAATTTTCCAGTTCTTGTTTTTTCCTTCCCAAGGCACGCGTTTTCGTATCGCGAGATGGTCCACTTTATTAAATTAATTAGCATACCAATAATACTTAATACGTTTAGTACGTAAATTTTTATTTTTATTTTTGTGTAAATTTAAATTAATATTAATCTGATTTATAATTTTATGTAAGTTATTTTAATCAGTTACTTTTATTAATTAATATGAATCTGTTTCATATTATGCAAATTACATAATTGTGTTTTGTGTAATTATTTGATTTTTCGCATGTTATTTGTTTAATATATGTAATTTTGTATTACATGTTTCAAAGTGGAAAATTAGCATGAACATTATATAAATATGTTTAATATAGTGTTATATAAATAAGTTTTATAAAAAGCAATATCTTTGCTCTACATGCTATGCATATATATGAATTTGTTTCATGAAGTCATATTAATTATAAAATTAGTTTTTATATAATATGAGTTAAGTGATATTATTTATAAATTAGTTTTTAGAATTAATGTGAATATGTTTCATGTGAATTAATAATATCACATACAAATTTTTTATGTAAATTAGTTTTACATCTTAACTACCTTAATTTGTGGTATGTAAAGTTCAATATTAATTCGTTTAATGTTAAAATTCATATGAATATGTTTTCTATGGAATTAAAGTGTCAATTAATTTTTCTAAAATTTCTAGTTCATTTCATATGTGATGATTATGAGCTTAGTAAAATTTTCGATCATATGACTTGAATAATGAATTTTGTGAAAATTTTAATTATTTTAAGATGTGCCTAAATGTCCAAATTTTACTTGTAGATATGGCAACGAAACCTATGACTCGATATGACATTTACTGAAAAGTTGGTGGGGTCCAACTATGACATTTGGCATCGGAGGGTTCAGTTCCTTCGAATGAACGAGAACTGCTAGAGTTCTTGATTGCCAAAATGTATGCCCCTGCTACTAAGGATAAAGATGACAAGGATGTTGATACTAGTTACGCACGATATCGAAGGATTTGAAAGCATATCGGAGTGGTTCAAAAGGGACCGCTCGACGCCGTATGCCTTACTCGAACCTTATGCATGATAATTTAATTGGTGAGTTCGAGAACTGTCCCACGGCTAAAGATATGTGGGATCAACTTGAGATCAAGTTCGGGCAAACTTACGCTACTAAGCTCAGTCAATTGCATCCTACGTGGATGCAATACACTTTGGCCCGGAGCATAGTATAATCAAACATATACGAACATTGAGTGCAATGGTTCGTGATCTTAAGGCTGGAGGGATCAAGATCTCTGAGTGTGATCAAGTCACGAATGTGATTCGTGCTATCCCATCCGAGGATCCTTGGAAAACGTTCAAGACCTTGATGGTGCATAGTGATCATCTCCAGATCGTGGACGATATTGTTCGTCATCTTGAACTTGAAGAAGATCGCATGAAGTCACATGCTCCTGCTCCCGTTCTCGCTGCATTAGTTGCTAAAGGAAACAAACCTAAGGGCAACAAGTTTAAACGAGGGAAGAAGAAAAGTTCTCATCCCTCTAAGAAACCCGGGCCTGCAGGTAGAAATGTCAAGAAACAGACATAAGGCTAAGGGCAATAAAGAGAAAGTTATGGCACGTGTGAAGTGTTATAATTGTGGAAAGAAGGGTCACTATGCTAGGGATTGTCCCGAGCCTCAAAAGGTGACCCCCTCCATTAAAGTCTCTGAATTATTTGTTTGTTCCCATGCATTAGTTGTTAACTCTCTTCCTAATTGGATTGTAGACTCGAGAGCAAGCAAGCACATAGTTCAAGACCGAGCTGGGTTTGTAGAGTTTCACCCTTATCCGGTGTGCATACAAACCGTGACATTAGGGAATGGCACAATTGAAGACGTTCTCGGTGTGGGAACCTATCAGCTCAAGCTACGTGGAGGAAATAAGTTACTCCTACTAAATGCTCTCTACGCGCCTGGGGTCCAATGTTCCCTCATTTCCTTTGTCTCCTTAGTTAAAGTAGGTTTTCAGTTTGTTTCAAAAGAAGATGGTTTAGAGATTTATTATGGTGGCAATTTTTTTGGCCATGCAAGTTTTCAAAACAATTTCCCTGTTTTGGATTTAGACGTTTGCTATAATAATTCTGCATTAGTTTCATTTGTTGATTCCAATTCGAATCTGTTAAATGGCATGTTAGACTTGGTCATATTGGCCAAGATAGAATGACTAGACTAGCAAAAGAAGGTCGTCTAGACCGGCTCACTAAGGTTAGATTGCCTAGATGTGAGCTATGCTTAGGCTGGTAAGGCGACCAAGAAGCCTTTTGGTAAGGCTTCTAGGGCGTCATATCCCTTAGAACTTATTCACTCCGACATATGTGAACCTATGAATGTCAAAGCACGTCATGGTGCTAGTTATTTTCTCACTTTGATAGATGACTATTCACGATATGGGTATGTGTACCTTTTATCACACTCGTTATGAAGCTTTAGATGTGTTCAAGCGCTTCGCAGCGGAAGTAGAAAACAAATTGGAGCGTAGAGTGAAGTCTCTTTGCACCGATCGTGGTCGTGAATACCTTTCGATATGTTCAAAGGGTTTTGTGAGGAAAAGGGCATACGCAGGTAACTTATGATTCCAGGCACTCCTCAACAATATGGAGTTGCCGAGCGACGGAACCGAACATTACTTGACATGGTCGGGACGATGATGGCCCAAGCTAATTTGCCAATTAGTTTTGGGGGATGCGTTGCTTAC
Source organism: Talinum fruticosum (assembly GCA_021018815.1). Lineage (NCBI taxonomy): Eukaryota > Viridiplantae > Streptophyta > Magnoliopsida > Caryophyllales > Talinaceae > Talinum > Talinum fruticosum. Next base: position 5,833,295 of record JAITYX010000020.1, read on the forward strand.
GGCAACTTACATCCTAAACCGAGTGCCTAGTAAGAGTGTTTTGATCACTCCATATGAGTTATGGAATGGTAGAAAGCTCTGTCTTGGACCATTTACGCCCATGGGTTCGGCTGGTTATGTGCACAACCCAACTCATCAACATGGGAAAATTGGTCCTAGAGCTACAAAAATGGTGTTCATCGAGTATCCAGAAAATTCAAAAGGATATGTCATGTATGGAGAACATCCAACTGGCGGCATGAAGGAAATAGAATCCCAAAATGTCGATTTTATTGAGGATGAGTTCCCAAGTATTGGTGAAATTAAGAAGGACTTAGAGTTGTATGAGTTACAATAATTATCTCTCGGTGAGGGGAGGATTTGTACACTCATCGTGTCACTGAAGGATAATAGTTTTCCACTGGACAATAGAGATAGTGGGAAAGGTCCTACCATCTCTAATAACGGAAATGTGTCCGCACAGGAGATCCAACAAGAGAATGAGGAACGTCCTCAATCTCTAGTTCCTAATCATGAGGTCGAGTCCTCTTTCTCAGGAACCCTCATCCACATCCCAAGGGATTAGTGGGAGAGATTCTCCTATTACTCGAGTCCCACACCTCAAAGGAAAAAGGGGAGGGATCCCGAGCCTAGCCGAACAAAAGAACCAAGTCCTAAAATCATTCAAAGGAGCGAACGAGGAAAAGTTCCCCGACGATTTTTTCAAATCGAAGAGGATATCTTCTTTTGCATGCCTTTGGAAATAGAAGAGCCAACCTCTTATGTAAAGGCTATAAACTCACCAAACCATACGGAACGGATGGAAGTCATGAGAGATGAATTGGACTCAATGGCAAAGAATAAAGTTTGGGAACTGGTTAATCTTCCTCCCGGATGTAAGGCCATTGGAAACAAGTGGGTTTTCAAGGTTAAACATCGAGCGAGATGGATCAATTGATAAGTTCAAGGCCCGATTAGCGGTAAAAGGTTTTAAACAAGTTGAAGGTGTAGATTATGAAGAGACTTTTTCTCCTCTGGTGAGAATGACCTCTATTCGCCTACTTCTAGCCCTAGTTGCTCATTTGGACTTGGAGTTAGTCCAGATGGACGTAAAGACTGCTTTCCTCAATGGTAATCTAGAGGAGGAGATTTATATGGATCAACCCATTGGTTTCGTATCAAAAGGACAAGAGGACAAATGTCGTCTTAAAAGATCTATATATGATCTTAAACAGTCTTCCAGATCATGGTACTTTAGATTCCATGAAGCTATTACTTCGAATGACTTAACCATGGTTTCGGAAGACCATTGTGTATATTAAGAGGACGACAGTAGGGATTATGTTCCTTACATTGTACGTTGATGACATACTACTCGGTTGGAAACAACCCGGAAATGATCAACGCTACTAAGAAGTGGTTGTCTTCCGTCTTCGAGATGAAAGATATGGGTGAAGCCAAGTATGTCCTTGGTGTGGAAATAATCAGGAACCGTTCTAAAAACTTCTTGGTTTATGTTAGAAGGCATATATCGAGAAAGTCCTGGAACGTTTTCGGATGCAGAATTCCAAACCCGTTGACACTCCAGGTTGATAAGGGTCTTACTTTGAGTCATGAACAATGTCCTAAAACAGATACAAAAAGCGAGAATATGAGTAGTGTTCCCTACGCTAGTGCGATAGGAAGCTTGATGTATGCCATGTTATGTACACGGCCGACATTTGTTTTGCGGTTGGATTGGTGAGTCGTTACCAAAACAACCCGAGACCCGCTCACCGGCAAGCTGTCAAAAGAATAATGCGCTATCTTTGTGGAACTACCGACTTGGTACTTTGTTATCAAGGAGGGGACCTAAAACCGAGAGGATACTCGGATGCAGATTGGGGTGGTGACCTGGATGAGTCCAAGTCAACCTCAAAATACGTTTTCACCCTTGGTGGGGAGCCATATCTTGGTGTAGTAAGAAGCAAGACTGCATAGCTCGTCAACTATGGAAGCGGAATATGTCGCTAGTTGCCTTGCCGCTCAGGAGGCAATATGGCTAAGGAGTTTTCTCCAGGATGTCAACCTTTCTCCAAGAGTTGACGATCTTGTCGAGATGTGGTGCGATAACACTGCTGCCATTCAATATGCTAAGGATCCTAAGTTTCACAGGAAGGCCAAGCATATTAAAAGGCGTTATCACTTTGTGAGGAACGCTATAAAGTTAAAAGAGATTGTTGTCAAATACTTATCTACTAACAAGATAATCGCTGATCCTTTGACTAAACCTACTCCTAGAGATGTGTTCAAAACTCATAAGATGAGTTTAGGACTTCATAGAGTTTAGTCATTTGAAACATCTTGTATTTTTTGGACATACATTTTAGATGAACCTTTTCATTGAAATAAATATTGATGTTTCTTTTTCTTTGAATGTTCATAACTTTTTTGGTTGCATGATTTGGCACATCTGAATGTCACTAGGCTTCGATTATCTTATCACACGAGATAATCAACACTAATGCTTGAGTAGCGGTTAGGATGAGACTAAAATCATATTGGCACTAGGTGTGCAATATTGATTAATTTTTCGTACTCGGATAGTATGAAAAATATACATGAATAGTTGCCTTAGTAAGTCTAAGATGAGATTTAAGAAAAATCGAATATAACACAACCTTATATTGAAGCCTTTTAGCCGAATTTAAGTGTCGAGATTACATTGAGTGCGCTAATCCGAGTGACTCAAGTCGGTTTTGGAAAAACTTGGACTTGTAATTCGTATGATATAAAAGTGACAGGCTCACCTTAGTGGGAGTTATATCATAACACACACTTCATACTCGTGTGTGCTAAAAAGACGACCTTGTGGAGTGACAATAGTTTACCTTCCTTGTCACTGTGTGATCCCGAAACATTATTGTTTCAAAACACAATTCCCTTTGACTTAGGACTATGATGTGAAAACTAAGTTAGATGTTGCTACTTTAATGTACACTCCAAGAGTTATAGAAATATACAGCTCAGTGGAATACATTAGGAAAGCAATCTTACCAAGGTGTAACATCATGAGTGGCTAAGGAAAACCATTTCATATTCACCATATCAGCCGGGCGATTATATTCGGAATATAATCATATGATATATTAGTAGGCATAAAGGGATTATACATGCCACAGGTGATGTCTTGAATGGTTTAGGGCATTGTCCTTATGAAAGTGTCATGTTAGTTAGATGGTGACTTAATGTGACACTACTGGTTACTTTTTGGTCGCACGCTTCATTCCCGGTATGAAACGTGGGGAGATATAAAGGATTAGAGATTTTGTTTTAAAGCCTACGTGGCCGAGTGGGAGCTGTTGGACGAGGTTCATAAAACGGCCACTTAGGCCCGTTAATTTTCCACTTAACTCGGTCTCTCTTTTTATCCAGGAAAGGTTCTCGGATAAGTGCATGATTAATGAAGTTGAGTTAGACTCAACTTTCCAACTCCGGGGATAGGAGCAAATGCTCCTATTTAATCTGTAATGGGATATACAAAGATATATACGCGAATACGAAAAATGCAAATACGAGCATAAGTTGCTTTTCTCGGATTCTCCCTAGAAATCATCTACTCTCCCTCACGGTTAGACCTACCATCTTAGAGTCTTCGGGTTTGAGACGTGGCTGTTACCGGCGGCTACTCTAGTAGCCACCGGTTATACTATTCTGGGTGACACTGGTAGATCCGGATTTCGGAGTACAACCAGAATCAAAGTGTTCGTGACGCGGGAATTTGTTTGTGGGCTATCGAACAGACAATCGATCCATTCACTTCCGCAACTACTAAGGTCAATCCTTGTATACATATATTTACCTACGAGTGAGAAACAGAAAGGGAGAACTAAAGGATGTCTTATCGGAATGCATCGATCGCGTGGCTTATTGCGAGTCTCTTTCCAACGGGTTACGACATTGAAGCCGAGGAGTTGGTCCAGCTATGGATGGGGGCAGGTCTAATTGAAAAGGAGCCCATGGAGCACATCGGCTTTGGCTACCTCAAAGCCCTCCATGACTTTGGGTTTGGCTTTGTTTCCTTCTCAAGAGAAGAACGTACCACTTGGGAAAATGTGGTTCGGGATAAACGATTTCACCACTTTCGAACCGATCTTAGACGTCCTCCATTAGTCTCGTGAGGAAGGGTTACTACTCCGATGATCCGGTTCGGGTTTTATCCAAGCACTTGCTAAAACAGAGGGCTTTTTACATGCATTATTTTTGTCCTGCCTCGAACCTTGGTTTCATAAGTGGGCTTACTCAAATGAGAACGTTGTTGCGGTTGAAGGGCCATGGGTCGATGTCGCATATTGAGCATGTACCTTATGGGTTTTCATGTCATTGGATCTCCTCCAAGCTTTAGACACTGAGTGGAACTAAAGTTTCAAAGCTGCCTAGTTCGATGGGGGCTGCAAAATCCTTGCGTTATCTTGACCTCTCTGTGACCTTCATAAAGCGATTACACGAGAGTATCGACTGTCTTACGAATTTGCAATTTTTGAAGTTGAGAAACTCGTCCCCGTTAGTTGCACTCGCCTAAGTCCACATGGAACATAACCAGCCTCCGGCATCTTGATCTAGGCACCCTTTGTCACTTGCGTTCCATGCATGCCCCCGGGATGGGCGCATTAACTCAACTCTACACATTGTCAAACTTTGTGGTTGGCTGGGTGTCTAGGTGCCGCATAGGAGAGCTGAAGCACATGAACAACCTGGAAGGGAAAGTTTGCTTCTCGAGGCTAGAAAATGTAAGGAGCCCTTCGACGCCGAGGAGGCGAAGCTACAATATAAGCGAGGCATAACTATGTTGGAGCTACCGACAATGTAGTGGGAGATTATCAGAGGTAATGATAGTGAAATAAAAGTTATAGAGCATCCACAGCCACCCGACACACTCCAAGACTTACGGATAGTTTGCTATGGAGGCTGGGTATTGCCATCTTGGATTGGCAATCGTCGCTATTCTGTGCTTAAGACTATTACCCTCTTCAAATGTGAAAATTGCATACTCCTACCATCTCTTTGGGAGCTTCCTTCACTTGTGTCACTGAGCTTGATTGAACTGCCTTGAGTTCATATCATTGATTTTGACTTTTGCATAATAGGAACCTCCAACTTCTATGGGGGTAACCTTGTTGCATTCCCAAAGCTGAAGAAATTACATGTCAAATCCATGCATATTCTACAAGAATGGAGAAATATGGAAAAAGTATGCTACTTTCCTTGCCTCCCTAAGCTTACAATAATGGATTGCCCACAATTAACTACTCTTTGTAAGCTTTCAAGCATCAGTTGTCTCGAATATTTGGAGATAAATCATTGCAGCAAGCTTCCATCTTTGCCAGAGGGAGGCTTGCCTGGTTCAATGAAAACATTTGTGGTCGATGATTGTCCGTTGCTGAGTTTAAGCTCACTGGATGAGACCCAAGATTGGCATAAGGCAGAGCTTACTTCAAGTTTGTTGATATAACAACGCAATGAAGACAATCACGGAGAATCTGCATCTGTCACAGTTTTCTGAGGTACCAACATAATGGATGAGATTAGATACTATAACTAGTTTTATTCAGTTGTCATATGGCTTGTTTTCTACGTATCTCCCCTCTTTTGTTTTTCTTTTTTTGGGTGGGGGAAAGGGGTGTAGAGATCTAGAGGTCCTTTGGAGATTCATGTCATGTCAGTGATCCAATCCATGATTTGAACAAACTCATATTATAGTTTTGTGTTTATACGTTTGATTAAGGATGAAGAAGATTGGCATAAAACAGAGCACAGCATTCCTAGCTCCACTGTCAATTTTCCTTTCTCGGCAGAAATTTATGAAATTAAATTTTCTAGTGTTTCTATTATTCCTTGATATGTTTCTTTTTGTTGGCTGTACTAATTGTTGAATTTGTATACTTTAATAACTTGTGCGCTTAAATCCTAATAATTTGGTAGGCTGTGAAAACCAAAATTCCCCCAATCCTAGAGGTTGTATGTTAAAAAATATAAATTGCACAAGAATAGGGGTTGCAGTTTTTTACATCGACCTTATGCTTCATCCATGACATATAGAGGATATCATTGTCTTAACGAGGAAAATACTACCAACAAAATATTGGTTGAAATTGTAACGCCCTCACCTCAGTAAGGAGGATAATACAATTCAATCCCCAAAAGTGTACTTTTTCGAAGGGTTTTTACCTTAAAGTTTAAGGCTTAAACACTAACGGCCCGAAAAGAATTATACCCTTGCTCAAATTATAAAAAAAAAAAAAACAAAAAAGAGGCAAATACGAACTTAAGTAAAATCAAATGAAATGAGCTAGACTGGTTCATAAGTGGCAGAAATCAAAACTCACCAACACCATCACGATCGTGTCTGGCTAGGCCCTGTGGGACACAATTTCTTAGTATTCGAAGCTGAGTTAGACTGCCAATTGCACCATAGATATTTTTACTTAAACGAAAGAAATTGTAGGTAGACATGGCAATGTAAAAATAAGTTCTGTTTTTTGCTGCAAATTTTGTAAGACAAGACTGAAGAGCAAGGAACGAGTACATGAGGATATACTGTTACCCCCAGGGGGAACTGATAATTTTCATTTTCATTCATCAAAATTTATCAACATCCATCCAAATAGTAAATGAAATAAAAAAATGGCAGATCCAATTAAAGAAAAAGCCGAGCATTCCAAGCATTCTGTTGAAATTATCCTCTGCAAAAGAACAATAAATATTTGAACGCATAAATAGAATGATGTAACAAAATGTACTCTTGTTTCGCATCAAAAAAACAAAATGTACTCTTATTGATGAGTGGACTGATCATGAGATATATCCGATCCCCCCAAAAAAAAAAAACAAAAACACACACTCGAAAACTATATAGCGCCAAAAACTGGATATATGCATTTTTTCCCTTTAATGACCAAGCCTAGTCCTATACTAGCCGAGGGTTGGTAATGAAGGAGGGCTGGGCATGGGGAAGGTGTTAGGTGACACCAAGCCAAGCTGTCGCAGCCCTACAACTTTCTTCACACACGTAGTGCTCCCCTCTCCCCCCAACTTGAATCCAGGAAGGGGGTCATCCAGGGACCAGGGGCGGCTAGTGTGGCCTGTTCACTTTGGAGTTGTAGCACCTAGCTTTACTATATTGGTATATCATAAGAGTCCGAGTCTATGACAGAGGCAGAGTCCCCTTGTTTCTCCTCATCGTGTTTGTACGTCAATGAACTTGTAGTGTTGCTTAGATCTTAATCCGATGCTTAGCCTTTTTAAATTCCATCTTAAGTGAATGTTGGGTCTTTAAATCAGACAGCTCTAAGGATGTGATTATAGTCCCCCTGTTTACCATCATGACGTTAGTATCAAAAAGTTGACTCATGCTCCGTCTTATGCCAACCTTGAGTGTCTTCCAATGAGGTGCTCCAGTTTTTACTCAGAAATGGACAATCATCTATCACAAATGTTTTTATGGACGTAGGCAAACCTCTCACTGGCGTATCCTCAAGCTTCCCACAATGTTTTAGCTCCAAATATTTGAGACAGTGGATGGTTGAGAACCTATAAAGAGTGGTCAATCGAGGGCAATCCGTTATCACAAGCTTGGTGAGGCAAGGAAATTACTTTCCATTGCCCATGTCTCTCCATGCTTCTAATCTAAGGAGGGACTTGATCTCTAATTTCCTCAACTTTGGGAATGCAACAAAGTCATCACAGGAAGTGTTTTCCACATACAAGTGAATATGTATGCTTTTTACTCGAGTCAATTCAATCAAGGTAAGTGATACAAGTGAAGGCAACTCTCCTAAAGATGGCAGGTAACCCAGCTTTTCACAATTGAAAAGAATAATGCTCGCAAGCTTAAACCCACCATGGCATATCCAAGTCGGCAATCTTAAGCATCCATAGCAAAGTATGCGTAAGTCTTGAAGATTAACCCACGGCTTAAGGTGCTCAATGAATTCTCCTCATGATCATTGATGCAAACTAGGGGCAGAACAAGGAAAATATTATAGAGAGAGCGCTCAAATTTATATTGGATGGTGTCATCTTATCATAAAAAGTTATCTTATCATAAAGAGTTGTCACGAAATGTAAAAAGTGATATAATTCCAACCTACAACAAAGTTATTATCAATGAATAATTCATGAAAGTTAGTTTATTTAGTAAGATATACACAGTTTATGACTTTCTATTTATTTTTCAAATTTTATCATAAATAGTTGCAATGAAATGTAAAAAATGATATGATTCCAACCTAAAACTTAAATATTATATATATATATATATATATATATATATATATATATATATATATATATATATATATATATAATATTAAAAGTTGGGTTTAAGCGATACAAGAGCGACACATAGGATGCTTATTTGACGATACCATTAATTGTAAAATTAGATTATCTTTAAATAACTTTACTAATTTATTAAAAATTCCATTAATATTATACTTTTTCAATAATGATATACTAATTTAGTAATAAAATTTTACGATAAAAATTACATTAATTCTATACTTCAATATTATACTATTTTAATAATCAAAGTAGAGTATACAATCTAATTTTTTAAAAATTATTTTAATATGTAATTTATGGAACTGACTACATAATAAAAAAATATTATAGATTTTTAATTATGATAAACTAATTTAGACATGAAATGTGATGATAAAAATACATTGATATTATATTGCAATATTTGCAACATTAAATTATTTTAAAATAATTTGACTAACTTAGTAATGAAATTTGATGATAAAAATTACAATAATATGATAACACTATATTAATTTAAAACAATTAAAGTAGAGTATAACATGTAATTTTCCAAATTCATTTCAATATGTAAGTTATGTAACTGACTACATAATCAAAAAAATTTTTAAAAGAATAACTTTAAAAATAATATAATTTAATAATAAAATTAGAGTGTATAATGTAATTTTTTCAAATTTATTTTGGTCTAAAATTTATCTAACCACTACATAATCCAAAAATATTAAACTGTTTCAATTGTGATATATTAATTTAGTGATAAAATTTGATAATAATAAATTATGTTATATTAATGCTTATATTTCAATATTATACTCAAACATGATTAATATAAATATTATTAGCATGACTAATATAAATTATTACTTTAAAATTATTATTAATACTTCCTCCCTTGAACTCTTGAATTTGTATACCTTTAGTTGGTGTATATGTTACATGTTTTTAATTAGTTAAATATTTTTATATTCAATTTATTATGTAATTTATTAATAATAATACTTATTTACAATATCATTAATACACCGTAACTGATTTATTCCTATTAGCAATGTCTATCCCTATTCCCATACAATAAAGCAAGTTATAAAAAAATTAAAAGAAATATTTTTATATTAACTATTTAAAGATAAGTATATCCACTTATGTTCTTTTAACATATTATTAATTTTTATTGGTATAAATTAATTAAACATAATAAAATTAAAAAATAAATAATTATAAAAATAAAATTAATTAATACCCTTGTATAGCAAGGGGTATATATATATATATATATATATATATATATCGATAGAGAGAGAGAGAGAGAGCTATTAATCACAACCATTAGACGAGTAATGAACGGTCAAGATTAATTCAATAATTTGTTAAAAAAATTGATTGAAGATATTATTAAATTGGAGATTAATTCGATCAAGGGTAACGAATTGAGAACTGGAAGTTACACTGAGAACTGACAACACATTATTAAATTGATTGAAGATTCCTAATTTGTTAAAAAAAAATTGTAATAATCAAAATAGTAAATAATGAAAAAAAAAAAGAATGTCAACATAATTTATCTAGGAAAAGCTAGTAGAGAACTAAAGATTTAGCATTAGTATTATTTATTGACAATATTTAAGAAAAAGGTAGAAAAAAATGTCATGTAAATAAAGAAACATCAAAGCTACTGATGAAAAAGGCTAAAATGATTGCAATGAGGCTACAGCAAGCAAGTAACAAAACTTAGCAGCCTGGGTTAAACAGTTGGTGGAAATGGAAAACAAAAAAATTGGATAATACAAAACTTATCATCAGGGCTAGGATTCAAACACGGGTCCAATTGAATAACTGACAGAAAATACAATTTAAATAAGGCTAGAAACCACTGAGCTACTGAAACTTCGTTAATATAATTGCAACTTATTATTTTTTATTATTTTCATGGGGACCATGGCCCCCGGCACCCCTAGTTCCGCCTCTTATGCAAGCATTTCGTATGGCCTATGGAACTATGTAGCTCTGACACTGTAGTTCTACTCAAGTCTAAAGCTCTTAGGTGGTCCATTGACATAAACAACCCATAGGGTACATAGTCGACATGAAACAACTCATTTTGACCTTTTTAACGTCAACCATGTTCTAATTTGTCTTAACTGATTAACAAAGTAATCAACATTTGTGGGTAGGCGTCGAAAAGATGCATGCAGAGACTCTGTCTTGGCAAATAGAACCCAAATGGGATCATGGGAATAACTATCGACCCTTATGAGGCTAATATGAGAAATGTCTAGGACTTGTTCAAAAGGGGTAAAGTCATTGATTTGTACCACTTTTTCCCAGTGCTAAGATTTCTCTTGAGAAGGAAATGAAACAGTAATAAAAAAAAAATTAAAAAGAGAAAGGAAGCTAGAGCAAGCAGCAATATATCGTTCCATTCTTCTCCATCAGTTTTCTCTCCTCTCTTACTGAATCAGCTTCTCTTCTCTTTCTCTGAATCTGACCTAACCCCAAGGATCGTCCAATCTCCATTATTTTTGTTGTTTCCATTCGCTCAATTTTGCGGGTACTTAGTTTTGTTGGGTTATGGAGCCTAATGGTCAGGTTGGGCTCCGGTCTTACAAGTAAGGAAGTTGGCATGGTCACGGGAAAGGTGGCACAAACATGACAACATGGGCACGGACAAGACAAAGATGAAGAAAACGGTGGTTTTCAGCCAAAGGGCTGGCACGGGCAGAACCGTGCCGGTTGGCACGCTCATGTCATGCTTTGTGGCTGCCTCGAATTCTCATTTTTCTTTCGTTTCTTTGGTTTTCTTTGTAGTTATTGCCTCGGTTAATGCTTGTAAATGTTGTAATTTCTTGGTTAACCTATTTAATCGATGTCAAACCTCCATTGTTATGCAAGTGAGTAGTGAATTACAAGTGTATAAGATAGAGAGAGCTTGAGGGAAATTCTTGTAAACTACTCAAAGTCTAGTGCATCGGTTTCGTGGTTTTTCCCGGTTTGGGTTTTTCCATGTAAAAATCTTATGTCCCAGATTGTGTTATTTTTCTTTTGTTCATTTTTATTATTTCGAGCTCTCCGATCCTAACAAGCTGGTATCGAGCAAGGTGAGGTTTGAGAGTTCACAAAAATGGAGGGCGAAAATGTAAAGATTGAGTGGTTCGATGGCAAAGATTTTTCATTTTGGAAAATGCAAGTAGAGGACTTGTTGTACCGGAAGGATTTATATTAACTGCTTGGAGAGAAGCCCGTGAACATGGAGTAAAACAAATTGGAGGTGCTAGATCGACAAGCTCTTGGGAAGGTGAGATTGACATTGGCGCGAAACGTGGCGTTTAATGTGATGGACCAAAAACCGACAAAGGGATAGTTGGCGGTGTTGTCCAATCTCTACGAGAAACCTTTGGCGATGAACAAGGTATATCTCATGCGTCGGTTGTTTGACTTAAAAATGGTAGATGGCACTAGTGTAGGGAATCATATTAATGAGTTTAATATGATCATATCTAGTCTTGCTTCGGTAAAATCAATCTAGAGGATGAGGTTAAGGCCCTTATTTTTCCATCTTCGCTACCCGAGTCTTAGGATACCATAGTATTTGCCATTAGTAGTGCTAAGGGATCCAATGTATTAAAATAGGATAAGGTCCATGATGTGATCTTAAGTGAAAGTATTCACAAGAAAGATTCAGAGGAGTCATTGGCAAATGCATTTTATGTAAGGGGTAGGGAGAAGCATGTGAAAAATGGTCGGGGAAAACTCGGGGAGGTTGTTTGTTGGGGCTGTGGGGACAAGGGACATTTTAAGAAAATGTGTCTAATAAGTTTAATGACTTGGAATTCTATAAATTCCAGGTAGATGTAGGTGATGCACTTGTGGTTAGTGCGGAAAATCCTATTGAGTCTTGGGTGGTGGATTATGGGGCGTCGTTTCATTTCGGGTCTAGTAGAAGCTTATTTCATAATTTTATAGCTGGAAAATTTGGGAAAGTTTTTGTAGCAAATAGGAAAAGCTTGGACATTCTAGGCAAAGGGGATGTGAGGATCAAAACTTTAAGTGGGGGTTTTGGACATTGCATGGTGTTAGATATATCCACGACTTGGCTAAAAACTTGATTTCGGTAAGTCAATTGGATGAGTCGGGGTATCTAATGAAGTTTGGTAATGGTGGTTGGAAGATTATAAAAGGGGCATTGGTTGTGGTTAAGGGTATAAAATCTAGTTCTTATACTATACCGGGGTGATAGTGACTTAGCTTTGGATGCCGGGGTTAACAATTCCAGTGAGAGTCTTCATGATGAAGGACTTGGTGTGGGTTCTCGCTGTAGTTGGAATTGGTGATGATAACAAGGTGTTTGTTGGGTCTACAAACGGGTCATCGGTGCTCCATAAGATGAATTGCAAGAACCCGAGTTAATGAAGAAGGCGACATTATCAACGGAAGGTAAACCTGGAGGTACAAATTTTATCTTCATTATATTTTAATGACTAACACCGGTGAGCTAGTTTGGCGTGGTACAAGTGTGCAAGAGATTGATGAAAATGGGCTTGAAGTCTTGGATAATGAGAATTCGGTAAAGGAGCTAGTCCAAGGAGGAAGTACCGAGACACTAAGGCGATGCAAGGCCTCGGTGGGTCTCTTGTGTTGAAGGATTCGGGTTTCGATGAACTAGATGGGTGCAACAAGGAGGTGATCCATTAGTCTCCAAGTGGGAGATTGTTGGGTTATGGAGCCTAATGGTCGGGTCTCGAGTTTTTCAAGCAAGGAAGTTGGCATGGTCACGGGAAAGGTGGAAAGGATGTGACGACATTGGCACGGACAAGAAAAAGATGAAGAAAAAGGTGGTTTTCAGCCACGGGGCTGGCACGGTCGTGCCAAGGGCATGCATGCCCGCGCCATGCTTGTGGTTGCCTCGGATTCTCATTTTTCTTTCGTTTCTTAGGTTTTCTTTGTAATTATTGCCTCGATTAATGCTTGTAAATATTGTAATTTACTTGGTTAACCTATTTAATCGGTGTCAAACCTCCATTGTTATGCAAGTGAATAGTGAATTACAAATGCATAAGCTAGAGAAAGCTTGAAGAAAATTCTTGTAACTATCAAAGTCTAGTGTATCGATTTCGTGGTTTTTTTCCGGTTTTGTGTTTTTCCACGTTAAAATCTTGTGTCCTAGGTTGTGTTATTTTTCTTTTGTTCATTTTCATTATTTGAGAGCTCTACGATCCTAACAAGTTTTTGTTTTATTGAATCCCTTCAACCCTATCTTTCGATGAGCCTCCGGGTTTTTGTTTAATGTTCAATCTAGTTTTGTAACTTATCTTCGCCATCTCAATCTGCCCAAACCTTATGATTTTTTTCACAAATTTGTCTCCACAGTCCCCTTGGAGCCGAAAGTAAAGGCAAAACGCAAGAAGAAGAAGAACGAGTAATTCTTGATTTCCGTCATTGAATTGGGGATAAACTGTTGTCTTTAAATATGTTTTTCATAATTCCCTATTTTATTGAAATTGTTCACGTTATCGTTGTTTGGGTTCTGATATGTACTTCCATTTTTTTCTTATGATTGGTTCTAGTTTCCCCTACTTGTATTACCATGCCGGGGTTCATATAAGCAAAGAAATACGGGTTCACATTTCCACAACTTTGCTTCTCAACTAAAGAATCACATTTCTTGCAATTTAATTAGCATCTTATTCTTCTTGTTGGTGTTGGTCTTGGTTATAATGCATTAAACAACTAGTTTCATAACCTTATTAACTCGGAATAGCAGCTCACTCACCGTTGACAACCTAATCGAAGCCAATTTCTCTATTCGAGTATTATGTGATCAATATTAACTTTTGTTGGTTTAGCAATTATGATCATGTGGATTTTCTTATTTATTGGAAATTTGTTGGGGACTTGGTTTTCTAGCCTGCTAAGATCAAGTAATGTGGGTTTCTATTTATCTACCTTGAAATACAACTTTTATTTGTAATGAATTAGCTATAACTTAAGTTTAGTTGCTTTTGGATCTTTGCTCTGGTTTTTACTTCAATTTCATTTAATCAATGTGTCAAATCCTTTGGAGGATTGAATTCATTCTCCTATGATGAATGGACTTTGTTTCAACTCCTTAAACCTAAGTACTATTGAAGTATTATCAAATTCCATGTATACTTCCTCAATTAGATATGTTATTTTTCTTGCTGCAATTGTGTGCCTTTTTTTTTATGTTCCCTTCTAGTTACAAATGTGTTCGCTATCATGGCAACAACCAATACTGTAGGCTCACAAGCTGTGTTTACGATTATGGCGAGTGGTCCTTTTGGCAATTTCCTGGTAAAAGTTGTTCCTCTTATTGTTTTGTTGGTGCATATTTTGTTCTTGTTTGGTGGCACAACCCTTTATAAATATAAGGCATCAAAACATTTGGTTCTTTTAAATGGAAGGATTAGCTGGTTTTGGGGAACAAGATATGGCTAATGCAAAAGCGTGGAGAAGAGGGGTTATCGAAGGTTAGGATCACCATATCCGGGAATGCTTTCCTTTTTTGGAGGGGGTGATGAGGGGTTAAACTAGTAACTGCATCCAAAGAACTTTTAAGATAGATGAATCATAAATTTAGCCAAGAAACTTTTCCCCTTGTTTTTGAAAAGGGTAAATTAGTAAGTGCGAGCAAGAAACTTTATAAGTAGACGATTTATAAATTCATCTAAGAAACTTTCCCCTTTTGGGGGGTCAAATTGGTAACTTCATGCATTTTAAACATTTAGAATAACCAAATTATATCAAAAGAGAAGAAAGACAACAAACCCCATACATAGTTCTTCAAAACTTCGCGACTTCCTTGTTTTTGGTTATCTATAGGTCAAGATGTAATGAGATATGATTATATATGGGTCGCATAATATTAAGAACTTTTAAAATATATATTTTTGGTAGTTGGGGTTACATTATAATTCTTTCCTTTTGTAACACACACACTCACTCATATATATATATATATATATATATATATATATATATATATATAATTTGAATAAAAGGAATAGCCTTTGTTTTTATATTCAGACATCAAAGCACTTCTTTTTAACCTCACAGGTATTCTAGCCTATTTCTTGAGTTTCTAGTGCGGCCTTGCATATAATATATTTTGTATTAAACTTCATCCTACTATTGAGAAAGAAAAACTATGACAATTCCTTTTTAGTAATGTTATTTTTTTCATGTATGTGAATATTTCTTTGCTAATAACTTTAATTTGAAGAACTAGGGGAGAACATTCCAAACACAAAAAAAACATTGAGCAAAAAGGTAGAAATCATGAAAATTTTACAATTCCTTTAACAAAAGGTGATAACATTACCACAAATAGGAGGCGAGCGTAAGCACTTATGCCTAAGAATGACGAGGGTTGTAGGTCTAACAAGTTGAAGATTAGGAAGAATCTTATATTAGTTGAAGTCAATGAACATATGCAACCTATGAGTGAGTCTTCAAGGCAAATGTGTGTGCCTGCACGAGATCTTAGAAGATTGCCATTGAAGGTTTTTATTCGAGATTTATGGAACAACGAAAAATAGATTTGTGTGGGATGGGGAAGGTATATGTGCATGTTGCATTTTTTTCATTATTATGATACATAATTGAATAATATTATGTGTTTGACTTATCTTGTGTGGTTTTCCTTGATCTTTTCTTTTTAGCATTCATTTTCTTTCCTAAAGGAAAAGAATAGCTTGTAGAATGCATGCTTACATTACTACGGGAACCACTTTTAACTATGGTTAATGGTTAAAAACGAAATTTAACGACGATTGAGAGGCATAGTTTTCTTTTCCCTCCCCTATACAAAAACACTCCAAAATACATCGCAACTAACACGAGCAACAAACCAGTAGCCTCAATTTTCAAACATAAATATAAGAATTTTCAACTTACTACAACCACAACAAAGTTCCATTTGAACAAGTTTGCAACACAGTTCCATAATTCACATTTAAAGTTCAAGCAAAGAATATATTACGAGTTGCTTGTTTGGAGTTGTTGCAGAGGTATCCTGGACAATATAATTACATCATATTTGAACTCCAAATAAGAAATATAGTTATAAAAATATAATACCACATGTCTCTTCTTGAAAAATTAAGGAACACAAACAGGACATCTCACCAACAATGTCTACATCCTTTGTCATTGTCCCAAAGTGATGCTCCTCATGTACTTCCTTAGCTTGGAGTTTATGCACGGGGGTAGACTGGACAATAAGCAACTTAATAACTGTTAAAAAAATTAAGCGGGAGCAGAGATTAGAAACCAAAGCTGAGAAAAGCGTTAAGCAACAATTATCCACAAGAAATATGCTAAAAAAATTTACCGGAAAGGCTTAGTCCTTTTGATACTCATTGAATGAGGATCTTCTAC
This sequence comes from Talinum fruticosum, assembly GCA_021018815.1. Classification (NCBI taxonomy): domain Eukaryota; kingdom Viridiplantae; phylum Streptophyta; class Magnoliopsida; order Caryophyllales; family Talinaceae; genus Talinum; species Talinum fruticosum. The sequence goes on from JAITYX010000020.1 coordinate 5,849,972, forward strand.
CCTTCCATTGGATAGCTTAGTTCTTATTTTGCTTCTTGGAGTTCGTGCAGGGGTAGAGGTTGTTTTACAACATAAAAGCCGAGGAAAACATTAAGCGGGGAGTGCGATTAGTAATGAAAGCCGAGAAAAGTGTTAAGTATTGAGCAACAATTATTCACAAGAAACATTACAAGAAACATTACCTGAATGATGTCCGTCATCGAATGATGATCTTCTACCCTTCCAATTGGACAACTTAGTCCTTATTTTGATCCTCATCGAACAAAACCATCCGTTTACATGAATACTACAAGTCAAGAATAATGACAATCACGCTGCAGTTTCTAAAACAAGCAACAATATTGGATATCATCCGGAATAAAATTAATATATAATGTTCTTATCGAGTTGATATAATTATATGGTTTATGCCTTTTTTTCCCCCTCCTTTAGCCTTATCTTCAATATATATGCCCTCTTGATGGTGAACTCTTAAATATGGTTCTTCAAAATTGGGATCCTTATTTTCGACAGGCATTCCCAAGGAGAAGGGTGGGTTTCTTCAACAAACTCACATACATCTTCATCATCCCCACCAGACAACGTGCCTCTTCCCTTGAAAAACAATAGACCACTTATCATTGGTCGGCTCCTCAACATAGAACACTTCTCTTGCTTGGGATGCCATAACGAATTGATTCCCTTTAGGCCCTTCTCTTGTGAGATCGACCATCATGAATCTCATCTCATCAAGTCGGACACCATTGTTATTATCAGCCCATTTGCACCAGAAAACGACCTCATGGAAGTCAACATAGTTTAATGAAGTATATTATTCATTTATGCACATACCGGAAAACATAGTTTATAGGGCACCGTGATATCTTGTCAAATTTATGATAAGATTATAATAGCCACACAACCTATTATCATATTATTCTCAAAGCTGTCCAACACGGACAATTCAAAAACCTATACATACCAAGCTAATATCATAAACGCTATACGCACATTTATGCATGTATTGCGACCTATGATAACTTGTTATGTAAAGATGTTTAAACGAGTTCTCTAAGCTTATGAAATGCATACGATAATTTAATGAAGCATGCCATTAATCGAATTATATGAAAAACAATAAAGCCCTATATCCAAATTATCTTTCTATTTCTCTAAAACCCTAAACAAACTAGGATGTACTCTTTCAATTTTCCATCATTAACTATCATTCTATTTTCCTATAAATTAAATTCTAAAATCCTAAACCCATTTCTCAAAATCTATAACATCTCATGAATTTTCAACTTAATAAACTAAACGAATGTTACCCACATTGTCAACATTAACACATCCTCAATATTCAACATTTTTTAACAAAGATTCAACATTTCAACAATCTCAAACGAGTTACTCGTATTCTCAACATTCACACCATTACCCTAAATACGTTCACTAATTAACTATATTAAATCTTATAAATAACTTAAAGCGAAAAAATAAGAAAAGATAAAGATTCATACCATAATAACAAGGAAAACAACGGTGACAATGAACGACAAAACCAACGGCGACAATGATGGAGGAAAACAACGGCAACACACGCAACCAATACTACGACAGCTATAAGAAAGAGGAGAGACGATGAGTGAGTGAAAACAAAAATTAAATAACAAGAGGAACAACGGCGCTGATTACTTACCGACGTCTCCGAGCGAGATCTAGATCCGAGTTGTGGACGAAAGTGAACAAGTGGAGAATGATAAGGCCGAGGGTAGATAGCAAACAAAGTGGGCATAGAAATAGCAGGTACACTCTCGGGTTTTTAGATCTATTCCGAAAGTCATTGGACAATGGTTCTTTCACGAAGCTGTTGTCATATGTTGCATAAGACAACGGTTCAATGAAATAAATCGTCGTCCTAAAAGTACCCAACATATACGACGATTGTTCTAATGTAAGAACCGCCATCACAAGACCTACAAAAGCGCACATAGAAGTCCCGCACCAAGGGAACCCTCACACCTCCAACGAATAATTTTGAGGTACTTGTTGGAAAATGAATTTGTGAACATTATCACACGAGGTATTGTGGGTAGTAAACCCCCAGGTGGAGAACAACATATGATGGAATGTTAGGGGCCTAAACAACCCGAATAAACATATAGATATTGGCACTATCCGTGGGAATACAAAGTTGGCCTAGCAGGGTTGCTAGAAACAAAATTAAAAACCGAAGCTGAAAATGGTGCTTGTAGTAGAGTGGTGGAGGGATGGCAATACAAAACCAATAGAGACTTACTAGAGAAGGGGAAAATAATGTTAGCATGGAAACCCCAATTATACAGGGTGCAAGTAGAAGTTGTGACATAACAACTCATGCCATGTAAAGTAACTTAGATAAAGTCTAGGACTAGATGAAGTCTAGGACTGTCTCCGATTGGACAGTGGCATATGGATACAACACAGTGCAGGCAAGGAAACCTATGTGGGAAAATTTTATCACAATGGAAAAACACATAGATGGGCCATGGTGTGTGATAGGGGAGTTTAATTCGAGTTTTGGGCCCGAGAGGGTAGAATGGGCGAACGAGAAATCACAAAAGGGGAAGTGATCGACTTACGCCTAGAAAGAGAGGTGATGCAATGTGTAGGTGCCAAATTCACATGGTCCAACAAACAGGTGTGTTCAAGAATTTATTGGATACTAGCTAATGGTGATTGGCATATTGCTTTTGAATAGGTTCATGCTTGGATACATGCATCAAGGCTTATCGGATCATACACCTAAAAACTCCCACAAATTCATATACTTGTGATATGTGGGGCGGGATCCCACATTTCTTGACATAATCGGAGAAGGCATTGACCATAATCATCACAACTCAAAGATCATAGAGCTTAGAAGAATGATGATGAGTCTTAAAAAGCCATTGAAAGCACTCAATAGAGAAAAATATGCTGATATATATATTACCAATTAAGTGTGGCTAGACAGGAAATGGAGCATGCTCAGCAAACACTGAATGTATGCCTGCAATAGGAAGAACAACACAAAAAGCTATCATACATACAGATCCTAGAACACATTATGGTGACCAATGCGCGAGATGGTTCTTTGTTGAAATCAAAAGGAGGAAAAATACGAACTACATCTATGCGATACGAGGACAAAAGTGTGAGAGTGGAGGGGTTTCGATGTGGCTCAAGTTATGTTGGATTTTTATCTGTGAGGACCCCAAACAATACAAAGGAGGATAGTGGATGAGAATGTGATACAGCAAGGTGCGAGTGCTTGATATTGCTCAACAGATTGAGATGTGGAAACCATTTAGGGAGGAGGATATCAAGAAAGTTATATGGTCCTCTATTCCTAATGACTAGTCACCTAGACCAGATGGGTTCACTAGTGGATTATTCAAAGCTGCGTGGGATGATATAAGCCCACCAGTATGCAAAGCGAGTGCAGGAATTCATTAGAGAGAGGCATATGAAGTGCAGGAATTCTTTAGAGGGTATATGAAGAAGGACTGAAATACTACAAGTTTAGTATTGTTGCCTAAGGTGTCCAATCCACAAGCTGTTGTAGATTTTAGGCCGATATCTTGTTGTAATGTAATATACAAATGTGTATCTAAACTCATGTGTGACAGAATGAGGATAGTAATGCTAAGCTTGATTAATTAAAGTCGGGGGCTTTTGTCCAAGACAGAGAATTATTGCATATTGCATAATGCACTTCTCTGTCAAGAAGTAGTAAGAGGATAACAGGATGCATGTATCACCAAGGTGTATGATCAAAATTGACATGAGGAAAGCTTATGACTCATTGCATTGAGAGTTTATCCGGGAAGTATTGGAGGCTTACAGGTTCCCACAGGAGTTTGTCAAATGAATAATGTCATGCATATCCACTACATCATTCACAATCACTGTAAATGGACAAAGCCATGGTTTTTTCAGGGAGGGGGCACCGAGACAGGGGGACCCCCTCTCACCGTTGCTTGTTGTGCTAGAAATGAAGTATTTATCAAGAATTTTACAAAAAAACAGCAGAAAGAGCAGATTTTAGATACCATCTAGACTACAAGATGCTCAAAATGACACATTCATTGTTTGCTTCGTTGCTATGATCATATTTTCACGCAACAAAACAAAGATTTGTGCAGAGCTTAAGGAAGTCATTTAAAGAGTTCTCTGCATGTTCGGTGCTTAAAGCAAATCGGGGAAGTCTAAAATAATAATTGTAGGAATGAATCAAGAAAGTCAAGAAAGTAAGCAACAGTTGATCAATAGCATTGGATTTGTTGAAAGGGCACCTCCCATCGAAGTACTAAGGGCTTCATATAACAGCAAGTAGGCTTACAAAGATACAATACAAGCAGCTGGTAGACAAAATTACAGCAAGGATACAAACATGGTCCTCTAGGCACATCCCATACATGGGGAGACTTACCTTGATCAATTCCGTATTAGTGGGTTTGTACGGTTTTTGGGCATCGGTCTTCCCTACTGCCACAAGAGGTAATTGACCAAGTAAATGCAAAATGCAGGAACTATCTATGGTTATGGGGAGCCTATGAAAAGTTCAAAAAGTACCATATGTTGCATGGGAAAAATGGTAATTACACAGTGAGGGCAGAGTTATGAATGGAGAATGAACCTGCGAGAATAAGGTAAAGTGGAGAAGATTTGTATGGTCAAAGGCAAACATAACCAAGCACTCCTTTATTAGAAGGCTGTTAATGTGTAAAAGGATGCCTCTAAAAGCTAGACTGCACAAACATAATCTCTTGTTAGATGGTAAATGTGGATTATCCAAGCAACGCAATCGAAACCATAGAGCATTTGTTTTATGACTGCACATTTGCTACAAAAATCGGGAAAGCATAGCTGAATGGGCAAAATTTGCAAGCTCGGGGATATCACTCTAGGGATGGCTTGAAAAAATGCAAAGAAGGCTAGTAGCATGGAAAAAACATATACAAAGGGCAAGTATGCAGTAATGTTTTACACCATATGGATAGCTAGGAACGAGAATATGTTCAAGGCCGTAAATCCCACGAGTAAAAGCTAGTGTCAAAGCTTTTAAGGACAGTGTAAAACACATAGTCCTTTTTGTGTTTAGAAGATCCAAACACATACCTAAGTGTATAGACATGATGTATAGATTAAATATAGTGGGTGGCACAGACTTAGAGAGGAGGAGGCTAACCTATAGAATTATCTTATACTCTTTCTTGTAAAAAAATGGTTTCCTAGTGGTAATGAAAAAAACTCAACCTTCTTGCCAAAAAATTTTAAAAATATATATAAGATCATTAAAAAGTAATTTTCAAGGTTTTTCTTTCTCATAAGGATGAAGTTTGATACAAAACATATTGTATGCCACTAGAAACTCAAGAACTAAGCCAAATTACCTGTGAGGTTAGAAAGGAGGTGCTTCAATGTCTAAATATAAAAACAAAGGCTATTTCTTTGATTCAAATGCTCAAAACAATATAGAACGCAATACTAGACTGAGCAAGAAAGATGATCTAGATTGTCGTAGTAGGAACTTACCACTTGAACCTAATTGATTGTATCTAGTTTCTAAGTTCATGGTATCATTGCGGAGATGTATGTCAGGTTGTCCTAGAGCCTCCTTAGGTGGCTTAGTGTTACTTGGATTACGTAATGCTTCTAACATATTAGTAAATTCCAAATGAATTAATATATAAAAACAATTATTAGTTTCCTAGAAACCAGCACATGAGAGAAACTAGGCATAGCTGCTCTTTTGGGCCTTGGACTAAGCTTTGATTCTTGCCTTGATGCCAAATGTTTTCTAGAAACCAGCACATGCTACAACAAAGTAAACTACTTTAGTATACATATCCTACAACAAAGTATCAATTTGGCTTTAATTTATAGTGTACTGCCTATTAGTTTCTTGAAATTATTTTTCCTATATTGGATTAATTTTCTCGTAAAAGCCTTTATCTAAAACAAAAAATATATAAGTAATGTTCACAAAATAACTTCACATTTAATATACAATGTAGAAAAGTTCAAATGATTTTTAAATATGCTCCTTTAACAGTTAAATACCATAACCACACACACATATAGAAGGCAAGAATTATAATGTAACCCCAAATATCATAATGGTCAAATTACACGCGCGCACACACACATATATATAAGTTTCTTGGCTGCACTTACTAATTTACGACCTTAAAAAGGAGAAGGCATGTAGCTGCAATAAGAAAAGTAACAGATCTAGTTGAGGAAGTACACATGAAATTGAATAATACTTCAATAATAGTTGGATTCAAATGATCTGAAACAAAAGTGCATTCATCAGAGGTGAATAAATTCAATCCTCCAAAGGAATTTTAGTCAACAACTACAGATTTGACACAATGATTATATGAAATTGGAGTAAAGACCAGAGCAGAGATCCGAGCAACTAAACTTAAGTCATAGCTAATCCATTACAAACAAAAGACGTATTTTAAGGTGGATAGCTAGAAGCCCCTACTACTTGATCTTAGTAGGCAAAAAAACAAAGTCCCCAACAAATTTCCAGTAAATAAGAAAATTAACATGATCATTAATAAATCCACATGATGATAATACTGGACTTGGCTTTGTTACCCAAATTCAGCATCAACATTTTTTGAAACTGTAGGCCATGAATAATTGCCAAAATATTTATCAAGATCAATCTCTAAATTTGGTACCAAGAAGTTGCTTTTATCCAGCCTCATATTGCACGAAACAGCCTTTGACCCAGTTTGTCTTATCTAACCTTGCCATTTTAGTGTGAAAGATGAAGGGAAACTTGCATATTTTTTGGTGAATCTGCTTGGTAAAGATGTTCTCCTAGCTTGACACCTCATTGCCGTTCAAGACTAATCAAGAGAAGTGTCAAAGGTCAGGCTCCAAGGGGCCAGATTAGTTTGATGTTTTAGCATTTTGTTTTCTTATTTATTTTTGTTGCATTTGCTTCTGTTTTGGGCATGTCTTAGCTGAGTGAATTTGTCTTTTATGTGTGATCACCATTGTAGTAGGGTTTAGTTTTGGCATATAAAAGCTCTCCGTCACTCTCATTTTGTACTCTGCTAATTTTGATTAAGGAAAATCTGAGCGAAAACTCTCTCTTACAATGGTGGATTCTCTTGTGTCGATTCCTAGTTATTGTATTTAAGTTGGCTAGCTTAAGCGGTATTCTTCTAGGTCTCCTTCCGTATCCTAAATGATCTAACGAAATTGGCCCCGAGTGAGATTGAGTGTGGTGTGTTTGTATCACTTAGTTTTCAATTGAATCTCACTCGTTCGCAATTTTCATATGTTGGGAATAGTGGGATGTACCTCACTCCCAAACACATATCTTTAATACCAACAAAAACTCAATTCTCTTGCAAATACTTTTTTATCAGTAGAAAGTATTTATTGTCGCTAGATTTCTGGTGGTACAAGCGCTCTTTTCCAATAGTGTGGGATCTTGACTTTGCGGCAATCTTGGTTGATTAGAAGGGCTTCCGGGTCGGGACCTTGCAGCTTTATTCTATCTCCTAATTTTGTCGCTGGCTGGGTCTCCGACAGGTCCATGGTGGCGCCATAAACAAAGTGGATGTAAAACATATTTGGTTGTTTAATGAATTTTAGGGGTGACCGGAAATTAATTACAGTACAATAATAAACAAACAGTATAAAAGTAGATTTGAATCAAAGACATCTTGGTAGATCAAGCATGTCGCATACAGAAAGAGTAGTATGTGTTATTTAATTTCTAATAGAGAAAAATTATAAATTATTTTGTAATTTTATATTATATAATAAGTTCACAATCTTTTTTTTTAAGACAATTAGGTGGCGAAAGTCAAAGAAATAAATGAAAATACAATTGTTGAAAAAAACAATAGACAACAATAGATATTAGTATTAATTTGTATCCGTTATTTTTTCCCCCTTTTTCAGATTATTTGGGTTGTTGCCGGTCTTGCTACGAGTTAATGATAAGCCACTTTCACTTCAATTTCTTTAATTAAATCAATATTTAGATATAATGTCATTTTTTAAAATAAATTTTCTCTCCTTGTAAGAGTTTTGTTTCTGGCATTTATGCGAGTTATTTTACTTATCTATATGTGCAAGTTTTAGTAGGATTGTTGTTTCGATTTAGTGGATATATTTCGATATTTTATCGGTTCTTTTCATTGATTTTGATTGATAATGATTCAACAGGGAATTTCATCCAACTCGATTAGGGTGATGCTTCCTTCAAGTTGGATCCATTATTTCACATAAAGATTTATTTTATAAAGTTGTACTATATCTCGTCGACGTTCGAGAAAGACAAATTGAAATCAAAAATTATGATTTGTAGCTAAATTGATGCTGCAAATATAGATCCGAACAGAAATAGTTTACCATTAATTATGTTGAAATAGATTTCTTTTTTGATATTTTAAATTTACTCTTATCAAAAAATTATCTTTTTAGATATCATATGAGTTTTCACTAATGAAATTTCTCTTTTCATAAATAAAAAAAAATAGGCACTAATATTGGACACTTTAATCAAGTAACAACACTAACTTAAGATTTGATATTAAAATATTAATAAATTAGAGAAATTCTTTAAATACTAATTTTTTTAAGAAATTCTTTGATCTATGTTTCTAACTGCAACTTAGTTACTTTATTGTCAATTAGATGTTAATTAATTTAACTGTAAAGTCTCTAGAACTGCTACCATAAACGTAAGTTTGACTCCCATCTATGTCTACCTTTGCATCAATTAGGAACAAAAAAACACTTCTTCATTACCACTAATGTAGGTTCAGTTTCAATTTGTCTAGCATAACATATAATTGTATCAACACCAAAACCAAAAAAAAAAAAAAAGAAAAAAAGGGAGGGGTTATTTTGTATTTGAATTGATAAAATTTAATTATTTCGAATATGTTGAGTTGTGTGATTAAATTTAGCTCCCCTTACAAATATTTTTAAAATTTTTAAGTTTGCTATTTGAGTAATCGAGTCTCATAACTTTTTTTTGTTTTGTTTAAGATTAAGGCATCAATAAATAAAATAAAAACTTTTTAAAATTTTTTCCTGTGTGATAACCAGATTAAGCTAAACATGCTTGAAAATGATTGGGATTATTTGCCTTTTCAATGTTTTGCTCGTGGCTCTCTCGAGTTAATTGTCTAAGTGACTACCTATCCCTCTTTCACATGAAGAAGTAACCTAAGTGATTTTACACATCAGATGGATTCGTCACATAGAATTAGTTTACCGAAACGTCCGTGCTCCTTGCTCCGATGATTGTGCTAGTTGTTCCGAGCCTTGAACTTGATTTTGGGTCATAACCTAACAATCTCCACCTTGGACTTAAATCCTCGAACTTGTCTCCACCCAATGGACTCCACCGAAAGGCCATGATCTTCCAATCAAACTTCTTGATATCAACGTAGCGATCGACATCATCCTTAAACCGGGCTCACGATACCACTTGTTAGGAAATTAGCCCACTCTAAACATCACTTTGTGTATGTGAAATTTAGAGAAATGATGTAGAAGCGAATTTAGGATGACAAACAATATGAAAAATGAAATGAAGATCAATAAACGAGAGAATGAGACAAGTGATTTTAACGTGGAAACCCAAACCACGAGAAAACCACAGGTGACACAAGTACCACAAATTCACTATTTCAGGAGACTACGAGAACAATCTCAACCTCGAGACCTTCCCAAAATCCGAAATTACCCAATCTCACTAAATTCTCCTCTCAATAGTACACACATCAATTGGACACCCCCAATTGACACCTCTAATTAGAATCCTCTAATTAGAACTCATGCATGTTGGTGAGATTTTACCATCTAGTTAGCTTTACAACGAGATTTCTTTATCTAACTAGACTTGATTTGAGACGCCCCCAAGGGCACTCACCCGGGTGATCATCTCATCGAACTTATGAGTGCCCCCTACATTTTTTCACACACACACACACCTTCCAAGATGTACACAAACCCTCTTTAAATAGAGGATGAAACAATCCTACACTTACATTGATTCTCACTGCATTTACCAAGTAATAAATCGAGCAATCAAAGCAAAAAATTGACGAGAAACCGTACAAAATGGATAGGAGACGAAGTGGCACGGCTATGTAGACACGGGCCACCTGTGCAGTCAACACGGGTCGTGTCAGCCGACACGAGCAGCCCTTGTTGGCTGCTGCCCAACTTCAACATTTTCTTCTTCGCCAAAACGTCCGTGCTCCTTGCTCCGATAGTCGTGCTAGTTGTTGCAAGTCTTGAAATTGATTTTGGGTCATAACCCAACAATAAAAAAAATAAAAACGAAAAGGGCATAACATTTATTGGTGGAACGGCTTGAATTGTTTGTCTTCCGGTCTTATCAGAGAACAATCAATGGTGATTTTTTAGTTGACCCAACATACACGCAAACACAAATTGTCAAAAAAAAAAGACCCAAAATCACACGACCAATCAATGTTTTTGAAGATTAAAAAGGAGGGGCAAAAAGAAAGATTTAATGGAATTTGCCTTATGTGATAGTTACAATATAATCTTCTATATTTTCGTTTGTTGGCCAAGACTTTTTTTTATTGATTAATAGATGTACTGGCCAAGACTTGGAACATGACCTGCAGTGTACTCAGGCCAATATGGAAATTTAGCTTGCACAATAGCATAATCTTTGATGATGCCATCATTAGAATATTGGGGCTTTTTTCTTTTGACTTATAAAAAGAACGATCATTTTCTCTTTTTTTTTGTTTGATAAAGGATGTAATTCTTTTTATACCGGAAGGTTTCAGACGATTTAAACTTATATTCTCCTCCTTGGAAAGCTCACTGTCACCTCAAGTAACATCTTAAACAAAGCAAGGAACAGATTCCAATCATGGACCTGATCACTTGCATTACATGGAATGAATGATCTTCCAAGGATGTCAAGAGTTCAGGGAATTATTACAAGGTTATACTTCCATTCTATACTATTACAGGCAAAACCTAAATGGTTCATCAGATTCTGCCTTTCATAAGGCTAAGACATGCCAAGGAGTCATTCGATGCTAATTTCAAATGAGAAAATCTCACTTGTTTCTCCGATGAGACTAGCTTCTTTTTGTTAAGCACAAATGTGACTGGTGTGATCACCTTTTTCTTGTGTACCGCCTCTCTGGAGAAACAAAAATCATGCCAAACTCATGAGAGAGAAGCAGTGCGGTATATCACTCCAATGGCCTCCATGGGTTCTTCCTTGAGTAAGACCTACTTCCATCCATGTCTCTGTTTCAGCCTCATAAATGGAAGATACATCTACAAGCTAAACAATTCTAGCATTTAGTTCAGATATGTGTGAAAAACGAGTACTTGAATGCAAAAAGAAGGGGGTGAGGGGAAGAAAGTGATTTAACAAAGAGTACTTCCATAGATGGGTAGACAAATTACAGTCTTACAGAGCATACACATACACAAGAATTTTGTAATCGCAGCAGCTAGCTCCACCAACTATGCTGGTATATTAGGAAACTCAGAGCCCATAAGAGGGCCAGACCCCTCGGTTTGTCCTCGTTGCGTTCATATATCAACAAGCTTGAAGCATCCTCTGTCTTATCCCACTCTTGGGTCTTCTCCATTGAGCTGCTGCAGCTTAAACTCAGCAGAGGACAATCACCAATCACAAATGTTTTCATTGAAGCAGGCAAACCTCCCTCTGGCAGAGAAGGAAGCTTGTAACAACTGCTTATCTCCAAATATTCAAGATAATGAATGTTTGAAAGCTTACAAAGTGTTGTCAATTGTGGACAATCCTTTATCACAAGCTTAGTGAGGCAAGGAAAGTATCGTACTTTCCCAATCTCTCTCCATTCTTCTAGGCTTAGCAAGGATTTGATTTCTAATTTTTGCAGCTTTGGGTATGCAACAATGTTATCGTGATAGGCAGTCTCTACATAAAAGGGTAAATCAATGATTTTGACTTGAATGAATTCGATTAACGTAAGGGATACAAGGGAAGGTAGCTTGCCTAGAGATGGTAGGAACTGGCAGTTTTCACATTTGAAGAGGGTAATGCTCTTGAGCTTATAAAAACTAGGTTTAATAATCCAAGATGGTAGTTTCAAGCCTCCATAGCAAAGTATCCGTAAGTCTTGGAGCATTATGGATGGTAATAGATGCTCGACAACTTCTTCTTTTACATGATCATCGCCTCCAATATTTTTCCACTCTAGGTCATCAGTCCATCTAAGCTCCAACTTGGTTATGCCTCGCTTACAATGTAGGTTTGCATTCTTAGCATCATCCACACTCTGTACATTTTCAAGCTTTGACAGGCAAACTCTCCCTGTGAGGTTGTTCATGTTCTTCAACTCTCTAATGCAACACCCAGACTCCCGTCCAACTATGAAGTTTGACAATGTGCAAAGGCAAGTCAATGCGCCCATCCCAGGAGGCATGGAACGCAAATGACAAAGGGTTCCCAAATCAAGATGTCTAATGCTGGTTAACCTCCTCATTGCTTTAGGCAGTGCAACTAATCGGGGACAATTTCTTAGCTTCAAAGTTTGCAATTCTAAAAGGCAATCAATAGTTTCAGGCAATCGCCTTATAAGGGTTTGAGAGAGGTCAAGATAGCGCAAGCATTTCGCACTTCCTATGGAACTAGGCAGCTCAGAAACTTTTGCCCGACTCAAATCTAAAGCTTGGAGGAGCTTCAATGATATGAAGAACCCATAAGGTACACGGTCAATATGATACGGCCCATGACCCCTCAACAGCAACAGCGTCCTCATTTGAGTAAACCTACAAGCAAAGTCAAGGTTTGAGGACAGATCCCTAAAAGTTGCATGGAAAGGCTCTGTTTTAGAGGACAAAACACGAATTGGATCATCGGAATAATCCACCCTTGCAACGTTTATTCGAGAGGTTAAGAGTTGTTTGTTTATTTTGTACCACTTTTTCCCCGTGCCACCATCTTCTCTCAAGAAGGAAAAGAAGCTAGCCCAAAACTCATGGAGGGCTCCAAGGTAACCGTTGGCAGTGTGTTCCATTGGCTCATCTTCAATTAGACCCGCGGCCATCCATAGCTGGAGCAGCTCATCACCCTCGATCTCGTAACCCTTTGGGAAGAGACTGCAATAAGCTAAGCAATCTAAGCATTCTGCATAGGCCTCTATAGATGTTTTAGATCTTCTGGTTAGGATTTGTAGGCACTTCTTCATAGCGTCATAACCCATGGATTCAGACCTCTCATTTGCAATCCAAGGGGGATTTGCATTTCTGAAGTATCCCGCAAAATTTCCTTACCCTTTTCTTCCCATGAACTTATATATGGATTAGCCGGAAAATTCACAGAGATGGAATCCGATGAATCTACATGAATTTTTTGGGGGCTGTGAAATCCACATAGGAAGATGGACTTAAGGAGGGGCTATGTTCAGGTACGAATTGGGTCTTGACTTTACTGATTGAAAGTGGGTTGGGGTAGGGATCTTCCAGCAGCTTAGTATCTCTCCTCGTTTCATCACCGGTGGAAATATCCAGCTGCTCCATGATAGCACCAGGAAGGGGAGCAACTGACTGAAGGTTTTTAACTTTTTTAAAAAAAGAAAATAAACAAATGTGTGTTCTACCGAGCTGACGAATAGGAATATGATCAACTCTTCATGGCTTCTGTTCAAACTCGCTTTCAAAAAGTAGTTTTATCAAAGAGCAAAGATCTGGACCGGGTCACTAGAGAGTTGTCTTTGCTCAAAAGCAAAGTCAACAACTTTCATCTCATTGCTCCTATTTTGGCTGTTTTGAACGAAAACATAAAATATTGATCGGAAACTAATTTAATACACCTTGTCCAATATATGACAGGTTATCCTGCCCACCTCTAATAATGCAAAAAGTAGGGCCAATTTCCTTTGAAAATAAAAAATTTTTAGGGACTGATTCAAAAAATTGGACCCACGCTGCCTCATTTCCTATCAATAAACACTCCCCCCAACACATACACATACAAATTATACAGGAAAAAGATTAAGATTCATTGATATTTAGGACTAAAGAACATATCTTTCTCCAAGCCAAGAAAAAAAAAAAGAAAAAAATGTATTTCCAACGCTACTCATTACTGTACCTGTATGTATGTTTGTTTGTTTGCGAAGACTTAAGATCGGACTTGGAAGACTCTGTGGGGCTTTCCAACGCTATTCCTCTGCTTATTCCATTCGCCATGTGAATGGCTGCCATTAATCAGAGATAGCATTACATTCAAATATCAAGCTAAATGCAATCTGATTCCAAAAAATAAAGGAAAAAATGCACTAATCAAAGTTGAATATGGTAAATAATTCAAGGAAAATCAGAGGCATGGGGCGTTTTCCCCTCCTACCTTACCACTTCCCTCTCCCATGACTTCTCAAGATAACAGACCACTTCAACCATGTCATTCCTAGCTGTTACAAAGGGAAGCAGCATAGCAACATAACAAACCATTTCAACACCCCTATCCCTCTCAGAGGAAGCTTTCCAATTTCAGGTGAGAATTATGACCTTAGAGCTCGTTTCCGGCTTTGTTGTGTCATCCATACTGCAAGAATTGGTTGACAGAATCAAAGCTACAGCTGCTGGTACGCTAAGCCTAGTATACAAGTCTGACATCGAAACAGAGCTCAAGTATCTGGAGGCAACTTACGCAAAGCTCAGCGCATGCTCAATACAATAGACGGGTGGGAGCTGATTGCCAGCAAGCCTGAAAGAGACTGGCTTGCAGACGTCCGACGAGCTTGTTATGACGCTGAAGATTACACTGAAGATCTCAAGATTGAGATCCTCGGCAAGATTGGGGATGCCAACTTCTTTAGCGCATTCTTCACCAAATTGGGAGTCTCACGTAGGCTAGGCCACCTGCAAAGTAATCTGGATTCTTCAATCAATGCGTCCGATCGTGATCATAATCGAGGACACACCCAACGGAGGCAGCTGCTCCCTGATCTTAATGCAGAGCCGGTGACTATACCGGATGATGCTAGCTTCAGGAGGAAGAAGGACACCGACAAAATTGTCAGCTTCTTTCTGCATCCATCAACGAGTAGTAGCAGTAACAGTAGCAGCAGCAGGAGTCTGGTAATATTGGGTATGTTTGGGATTGGAAAAACCATGCTTGCACAGGTGGTCAAGAATGACCGTCGAATTCAGAATCATTTTGATTACAGGTTGTGGGTTCCTGTGTCTGGAGATTTCAATCTTGTTAAGACCTTAAGCTCGATGATTATAGACCTGCAGGAGGAGCAGATTGAAGAGCTTGGCTCAAGGCTTCTGTTGCCCTCATTCCCTGATAAACTGTCAGTGACTATCAGGATGTTTCAAAGCCTATGCAAGAAGAAACGGGTTCTTGTTGTGCTAGATGACTTGTGCAACTTTGAGAAGCCTCAAGATTGGGAAGATTTCGAATCCCTCCTTGATCCCTCCAGTATATTTGGGGTCATCATCACCACTCGCAACCCAAAAGTCGCGTCCACAGTTGCTAGTCTCGGTGGCCTTCCTACTTTTGCCATCACTTGCGAATTTTGACAGATCAAGATTGTGCGTCCTTGATCCTCAGCAAAGCTGACTCAGGCAATGTCAACAACCCATCCAAGCGGAAAAGTAGTGGGAAGACTACTCTGGAGATGAAAGCCCTTCAGATATCCGAGAAATTCTGCAAAGGTTTGCCTTTGGTGGCAGATATCATTAGGCGACGCCTCTCATATGAGCCAGAGGTTAGGTGGGCAAACATTGATCTTTGGGACATGCCGGAATTCAGAGACCAAATATTTCCGGCCTTCAGATTAAACTATTCTGATCTCTCCGAATTTCTCAAGAATTGCTTCCCTTACTTCTCTCTCTTCCCAGAGAACTACAATTTCAACAAGGATGAGTTGGTCCGACTATGGATGGCAGAAGGCTTCGTTAGGCCCCAAGTGGCAGGGATCCAGTATTTGGAGTACCCGGGTTTGGAAGAACTTGGAAGCTATGCTTTTGATGAGGTATTGTCCCAATCCATCCTTCAAGTTTACTGCCCATTTAACCAACAGCCAGAAGTCTACAGAATGCATGAATTCATTCGCCGCTATGCACAATATATTGGTTCTGACTTGTATCTCAGGATTGATCAACAATTTGTTCCCAGTGACATAAACCGCAGAGTAACATTGGCGAATTTGGAAACTCAGCTTAGAAGGGCACGACACATATCTTTTATTTCTTCAAGTATTCCACCTGAACTGTGGAAGGATATTGAAAAATGTGAAGGCCTCAGGACACTTCTTTCCCTACATCAGTTCACCAAAATTGGCGAACTTAGCTATACCCTCTTCCTCAAACTGCAGTGGTTGCGTGTACTTATGTTAAGCAGAACTGACCTTAACGAGCTGCCAGAATCATTAGGCAAGCTGAAACACCTGGGCCTCCTAGATGTCTCCGAGACAGAAATTGAGGAGTTACCAAGATCCACGGTAGACCTCTATGGATTGCAAGTCCTCAAACTCAATCATTGCCATCTGCTTCTTCAACTACCCAAAGATATAAAGAACTTGACTCGGTTGCTACATCTGGAGGTCGACATTAAGGGATTGAGTTCAATGCCCCCTCACATAGGAAATCTGAGTAATCTCCGTACTCTTCGTGCATTTATTGTGGGCAGAAAGGATGGGCATCGTATCACAGAGTTGAAGAATATGAAGTATCTTGGAGGATCAATTTGCCTCACAAATCTTGAAAATGTTAGAGATGAGGAAGAAGCCAGGGAAGCCATGTTGAGCGATAAACCATTCCTCAAAAGGCTGGAGCTTGAATGGAGGAACGGCTATCTGACTGATCTGTCATTTCCTGAAAGGGTCTTCACCGGCTTTGAACCACATGAGAATCTAGAAGAGCTACTAGTGACAGATTATGGCGGTGCTCGATTTCCAAACTGGCTCAGTAGCCCAGAATGCAAGCTCACTAGCATTCACCTAGTGAGATGTGACCGATGTAGCATCTTGCCAGCTCTCGGGCAACTTCAACACCTCAAGACGCTTTATATAGAGGAAATGCATAGTATAAAACACATCGACCACCAATTCTTGGGAACTGGAGCTGGTGCAGTATTTCCATCATTGGAATCACTGAAATTCCAAGACATGATGAGCCTTGAGAAATGGGAAGGTTTGCAAGCCAATTACATGCCTTGCCTTCGTGATCTTGTCATCACAGAATGTCCAAATTTGAGCTCCCTTCCTCCACTGAGCATGCTCGCTTCCTTGGTAAATCTGGAAATAAACAACTGCTCTATGATGCAAGCATTGCCAGAGGAAGGCTTGCCCTTGTCAACTGAAACATTGATCGTAGTAAGGTGCGATTTGTTGAAGCAACGGTGCCTACCAGGACAAGGAGCTGACTGGGAGAAGATCAAAGCAATATCTAACATAGTTATCGATTTTAAGCATATTTCATCCACTGAATCAGCGACAAAGCAAGTTCATAACTAACTACTCTCTTTTTTTTTTCCATTTTTAATATTTCACTTCTGTATCAGTCAAAACATGCCCCTAGATCAAAATAATAGCAATACTTGTATTTTCGGTTCCCTTTCCATCTTTGCTTGATGCTTGTAACATTTTAAGACTTGCCGAAAACATCTGGGTATTGGTACAAATATGATAAGATTTACTGACAATTTTTTTAAATCCAAAGATATTTTGTGGGTCTCAGGTCTCTTGGAAGTAGCCTATCTATTTGAAGAGGTAAGCCTATAGGCACATATATACATACATATATGTGCATACATACACTCACGCTTGCACACTCTCACAAACTCAAACCTTTGTAAGTATATCTGTATAAGTGTGTGTGTGTGTGCACGTACATGCGTATAGACACACCCACCCAATATAAAATATAGAGGTGAACTTATAAATCGCCAAGTTATCAACTTAAAATGGTGCCTATGTTGTCTTTTAATGACCTCGACGACATTTAGAGGTGATACTTAAAGATCAACAAGAAGACTTCAAGAAAAAATTTCAAAGGCTTGGCCACCTCTAGAAGTTAGAGGTGAAAAGATGGAAACTAGTGGCAGCAAGGTGGCAGAAGCCATGGTGATAAGGGGCCGATTTATACTCAACTCAAAGAGCAGAGTTAAGGGTAGCACACTCTCTGCAGGATAAGGGGTAGAGGAGTAGCTAGCAGGAGAAGATGCTGACTCGCAGTGACAAAGTAGACAAGATAGAAGAGTTGCAGAAAATTTGAGATGCTGCCGTATGTGCAAAGCATAATATGAGATAGAGGGCAGGCAAAAAATAAGGTTTCAAAAGGATGGCTATGACACCTTGTAAAATAGAAATATATAAATCTTAATAAGTAATATCTACAGGTTGAGTAGAAAAACCTATTAGGAAATGGAACTGAAGGACATCTAATAGGCTTAGGAAAAACAGGCTCAACAACCTTATGGTAGCCCTCCTACCCATATTTGAAACACAATACCACACAGATGGATAAGAAATTACATTCTCAACCATAGGTCAGTATCACATGTATCTGTCCCCCAAAATGATCAAACAGCTTGGTCCGGGCCATTCTCTTTTGGAAATTACAAGTCAAAAAGATAATATTGGAAAGAATCTGTCGTGTTATAGATACCTTCTAGAGCTTTTACACCTAAGCTGTCAATCTGATTTCACATTCTACGTCAACTACCTATTTGAGGGGGTCGCAAAAGGTTTTCTAACACAAAGCAAGTTGAACTGGCTCAACTCAAACATGGCATGAGGATGAGCTTGTTCTTAAAGAATCTAGAATTGATCTAATTTGGACCCCATTCAAAAAATTGGCACTCATAATTATGCATTCATTATCTCCCAGAATTTGGAGACAGTGACGGCAATCTTCATTGGATGAGGGTCATACAACTAGGACAAATTGGCATTGTAAATTTGTAATACAAGAATTCAGGGGAAAAGAAGGCTCAGCTCCAAACTATTCCATCAGTTTAACCACCAAGATGTTTCTCAAGAAGCTTACAATCTATCCGTTGAAAGGAAATAAGCATATCACGTAAATGGTATCCAACACTATAAGACTGCTGAGACAAACTCCCCAAAACAGAAACTCCTGAAGGACTAGGCAACACCCCTAAGCAAAACAGCCCATCCTCCGCTTGCAGGAACAGATTTCCTATATCCATAAACACGTTTACCCCTCCAGCAAAATGAAAAATTACCCCCTGAAAGTTATTTATGTGGTTCAAATTTCCTTTATAACACCTCTGGTATGGTGGATCGGGCCAAATTTCCATTTTCAATCCCAGTTGTCGTTCCAGTTCCTCCACCAGCCTATAGTATGCATCAGGCGCTAAGAAGGTTAGCATGGTCCCTGTGTCGATGATTACTCCCCTTCACCTTGTTGCCCTCTCTGGAAAACTTGAGGCGGGATTTTTAGCCTCCGTCTTCCTACACTTATGCCCTCGAGCACAAGGCCATACCGCCCATTAATTACATTGAGTTGTGTTGTTTGACCTTCTAGGAACACACCATTTCCTAGCACCAGACGGTTTTCTGCCTCAGGATTGCTGCGGTTCCCTAAGCAATAAGTGAATTTTGGCTCAGTTATTGAGCTCATCTGCATTATCAAGGATAAGTTATGAAACCCAAGACCAAGAATTCCATTGTATTGAGTGTAGGAAGTGCTCTTGGGATCATATTTGCAGCCAAAGATCACATCTTCTAGAACAAAGGTACTCCCATTTGAAGACTCGAATGTGAAGACATCACTTCCAAGAAGGCTGTTCGTATGTGAAAAAACAGGAGAGCCATAGGGAATGCTACACAGGTTGGAAGAGTCACAAACCCAGTTACTGAGAAGATCACACTCTGAAGAGTTGCAAGTAATGTTCTTGTAGGTCAAGGAATTTGATGAATCAAAGATATGAAGTGTTTGGCTATTGCAACGAGTCAAAACAAGCTCATTGGCCATGTCAACAATAGCAACTGTTTCTACAGGGGGTACCTATCGAGAATTTGACAAGGTATTCACCATGTTCTGCCTCAACATCACCACCTTGGAAGTCATCAAATGTGTCTTCCTGATTAAGCAACTTAGCAAGGCGGTTTTTGGACCGAAGGAAGGATCTTCTCACACTACTATAAGAGCTCTCTGTTATAGTAGGTGGATGCTCTGCTGTTGGGTGGAGAGATGAATCACGGTGAAAGAGACTTAGGTGGATGCTTTGCTGTCGGGCTTGAGAGGAAATTATCTCAAGAGCAGAACAGAGGATGAGAAGTAATGTTAGTGTTGTGATGATTTTGTAGATGGACATTGTAGAGATATGAATTTGAGGTAAAGCAAAGCTATAATGAACATGCTGATGATCTTATATATACTCAGGAGTCAGGACTAGTAATTGCAAGCTAAGACCATGAAATTTTCCTTGGCTACCAGAATGTAAAAAAGTAGTATTTTTGTTCTGAATACAGGTTGAAGGTTCAGGTGCTTAGTAGGAGAAAAGTAGCTATTACCAAATACCAACTCTTCCCCAACTTCACCCCTCTCCCCCTCCCCAGTGTGTTTGTGTGTGTGTGTGAGAGAGAGAGAGAGAGAGAGGGGGAGTGTGCTCCCCCCTCCTCTCAAAACAATAACAAGCTACTTCAAAGAGCCAGCTATCAGCAGATTAAACCAAACCAGCTCCCTGAAGCCCACCTAAACTGCTCTTTTCTTTTCTTTTTTTTGGGGGGAGGGGGAGCTGTCCATTGTCCAAGACGCTACCTTACATCTACAATGGAATTCGTGAAGAAGCTTTTTTCATACTGAAAAGAAGAAGGCTTACTGGCTTCTTACCTACTTCAATCAGTGTTTAGCGAAGACTTCACCCATCAAAAATATCGTTTATAAGAAAACAGATGTGCCCAGTCTTGGTTGGCACAAATTCTACAGAAAAGCAGACAAAACATTGGGAATGTCTCGTGTCAGAAATGAACTAACTATTTTGAGAAGGAGGAAGAGAGAACTAAGAAGGAACAAAATGACAACACAAAAACAGAATCTGAAACACTTGAGAAGATCCATAACTTGAACATCAAGCGACGCAAATGTTTCAAATTGCACAGAGCAGATGGCGTAAATAATTACCTGTCCTCTCACCAGTACCAGAATACCACTGTCTGAAGATTCTTCCACCCTCCACTTTTGATGCCTGAACTACCAGGCTTTGTGCTTGTTCAACATTCCTTCAGGTGAGTAACTAATGGCTGCTCAACACGATAAGCCCTGGCCAGCATTCAACAAAATAGGTCAAAATGTTCGTCCCGGATATACTCACATAAAGAGCTTTCACAAATAAGTTCAATAGAAGATACAAGTTTCAACTCAGCCTGAGAGTAACTACGTAAAATACAACTTGAAAAATAAAACACATGGTTATCAGGCATTATATTTCCATAGCATTTCACATTGTGTATACAAGCGTAATGGCAATCAGAATGACAACAATCATTTATGATTACAAAGAGCAAAGTTTTTTAAAGTAGACCCCGTACCCCAAAAATGGGGAAAATAAAACATCTCCCATCTTGAGGCAGGCAGGCATAATTTCTGGAGTATCCATTTAGTTAATGAGAGCTAAGCACTTTGATCTTAATTCAGACTAATATTCAGCTACTGTTGAGTGTGGACATCTCCATCATTCACCATCAGAGAGAACTGCTAATTCAAAATATCTAATTGATTAAATAATTTGAATATCCAGTATATTGGCAACTAGTCAGCAGTAAATGGAAGGAGTACTAGCTTCATCAAATCATCATGGGTATTCTTTTAAATTTTATAAGTGTTTACCTGTAGGAAGCAACGTTATAATACCTTTGGGGTCCCTTCCCCACTTTCAGTTACATCTTTGTGAGCAAAAACAACATCATAAACCTTAGGACTGTTAGGAGTCGATTTCAAACAAGATGCACTATGTGAAAGAAGACAAATTGCACTATTGCAAGGCACCTTATCTGATAGGAATTGTCTGAGAAAGGATAATCCAGTAAAGTTAAATATAAAGCTAATGCCACTTTGGTGCTCTATAATTTCTGCAACAAGAACACCTCTGAAAACACGAATTTGTCTGTCCCAAGCTCAACTATATCATCCAAAGACTGAAACTTCGACAAATCCCATGGAAGGAGTATATCTTCAGTAAATCAACAAAACATACGGGTTTTATGAAAAGTGACATCTTAATGTGACAACTAACATGGACAGAATGTCATATAGAATTCAGATAACATAATTTAAGACCCAATGAACAGAAAAGCAAATAAATAAATTAATGCTCATCACAAATGAAAATAATCTTGAAGGGTTGCCATCTCATGACCCCTATCTCAGAGTCAAGAAAGTAAAGACCATATGGACAAAGAAAAAGGTGTTCTAAAGAGAACATGTTAATCGGTACTTTAGCTCAACTGCTTTCATACAAGACAGGTAACAACTAAAGAGATTATAAGCAAGTAATATTCTAACCAGCCCATGGGGGTGGTGAGAAGGACGCCGGCATATAAACGATAGAAAACTACTGGCTTAGTGGTTCATGCCATGTGCACATAAGTACACAACTGCAGATCATCATCCAACATTCTGAAACTAAGAATGAATAGTCATACTCTGCTTTTAAATGTTTTTGCACAAGCTCCTTATCTCTCTGAGCTATTACTTGCTCACTCCCTTAGCTGCTCAGGAATTCATGATACGGGTTCAGTTCTCCGTACTATGCTCCCCAACCAAAAAAATTAAAGAAAAAGAAAATAGAAGAGGGGCTTTCTCTATATTCTGATGTCTATCATTACCTTCATATAGCTTCCCAGCAAAATCACAATTTCCTGTCCAATCATATAAATAGTCTTCCCATAGAAACATGCCTGTTAATCCTATTCCAGGACAAATATTATTCTGACGTAACAGCTATTAGATTCACAGCATGATCTTATTAATTAATCCTGAATTTTTTATTTGCCTGTTGATCCTGTAAGCATGCCTATTTATGCTTATTCTTTCCTGCGAGTACTCAGAAAATAGGTCCAAAGTATGGTATTTCTCCAGACTCCAAAGAATTGTCCAGTATTTTCAACACAAATACCTGCAGCAATATAATCACGATGGCAAGGAGCTTCTGTTATTCTCCTTTTGGACAAGAAGCACAGCATATCCTCAAATTTGCTCAACAGTTTGAGGTGTGAATGCTTGGCAGCAAAAAATCAATGAAAAGCATCTATGAAATGAAAGCATTGCAATTAGGGGTAGGACATGTTGAAACTGCAGCATTGTCCAAATATATACTACAGCAAATGCTTTTTCACATCAGGTTCGCAACTCATCTATGACTGTTGCTGCATACAGCCACACAAAATCTAGAATATAGGAAGAAGTAAAACTTAGCAAAGTGATGCATTATGATCAAACATGTACCATCTATATAGCGTGTTCTACCAGAGCCCGAGCCTTAAGGCAGAACACATAAGGGCACAAATGAAATTAGAAGCCACATGTTCCCCTTGAATCCTTTGGCCCATCCACTCGCTAAAAGCAAGTCATAAGAAAGCCAATCAAAATGCAAGAAGAGCACAAGCATACTCAACCAGCAAAATGCAGATTATACTGCACAGAACTTACCATGTCCGACAAGGAATAAACCAAACTAGTAAGAGCCACAGGCTGACGCCAAACCTGCTTGTAACCTCCTACAAACCCACTCTACCAAAATACTGAAATTATTTCCTGTTGGGCCTTAGTCTTACAAGATGCAAGATGGACTAAGACTCTGCAAAACCAAGGCTCTGAATGCAAATTGTATTCACCATAATGCCCATGTTCGTCACATTATAGAATCATGCTTCAATATCTACTGCATGGTGAGACTGAAAATGAAGCCATGACGGTGATTAACGTTGTCTAAAGTTGAATGATAAAGGGGCTTCCAATGTAGGGTACTAAAAGTCCTCCAGAGATCTAAATAAAATCTATAACATGCAATTGGGGCATCTCTTTGCTTATAAACTTACCGACATCTGGGTCTCACAAACCTTTCTAAGGCAGACTCCATACTGGGTGTTCTTGAGAATTTTGGTACAATCTCATGGCAAATGTTTTCTAGACTTCCATAGATTACCTTCGCTTGGCATCCAAAAAAAAGAGGGCCAAAAACTTAAATCAAAGCATTTACCAACACCTCTGGTAATTATAATGAATAAAACCTTTGTAAACAGGAAAACAAAGCTAAAGATAAAAACAAATGGTAAGTCTTGAATTCAACCGCAATCAATGCAAAGGATGTTGAAGAATGAAGACCAATCACCACCCAAAAAAATTAAAAAAAAAAACAAACAAACAAACAAACAAATAGAAATTGAATGAATAAAGTAGCTGACCATCATTCATCGTCCTCGCCACCATCGCAGCCACTGGGTCTTGGCAATCTATATTGTAGTACTCCTGGTGTAAATGCTGTCGGAGCCACACGTCATATATTGACCCACGGCTATTTGTATTTATCATATATGCAAGTTTTAATATGTGTTTTTATGTGGCAGAAGTATTTAATATGAGTGTCTTCCATCATTTCTCATTTTTCTCACTCCCGTCGTTCTGAGGGTGGAATATGCTCTGCTGCAAAAAAAAATTCTAATAAATTTCAAAGCAATGGGATTCCATGGTGTGGGGCTGACAGAGACAAAAACTGGAAACGCAAATCCGAGAGACAAAAACTTTTTGCTGATTCGACGGATTACCTTCGTCATCAAAGACCGCAGCTATGCCTCTCAGTTCATTGTCCTCGATGCAGAACTGGGGCAAACACATAGCATCAAAGGCTGAAGAATTGAAGAATTAAATCGAAAATCTGAAGAGAATCTCTCCATCTCTCTCACTGATCGGAAGAGCTGAACGTCTGAGCAGAGTATCCACTTTGTGTTTGTGGAAGGGCGGGAGACAGGACAGCTGCGGAGAAGGAATTGGTTAAAAGCATGCACAGAAACAGAGGTTTTTCTTTTTGTCCTTTTTTTTGGGATTTTTCTTTTGCTTTATTTTGGAGCTATATTTGACAATCTCACTTGCATTTCCTTGCCTTTCATAGATATCGGCTCTATTTGATCAAAATAGATGCATTAAAACCGAACAAATGGGTAGATTCAAAGTTTTAGGAAATTTTAGAAAATGAATGGTAAATAACTTATGATGTTTTTCATATTTATTTATTGCTTATTTCACACGATAGTAGATTATGGATGTATCGGATCTTTGGTGAACAGTTTCACAAACCGACAAATAAACCGATATCGGGATGGAGTAATTCAATGCATGTGTAATCCACCGAAGGGAAATTTGATTCGTTAGCAATGTTATTTGGATGGGAATTGGTTCCATCAGAAGGTTTAATTAGGACCTTAATTAATGTCCCATAACATAGAGAATATAAGTTCTTATCCAAATACATGATTTTAGGTAGCTAGACTATGGATAAAGAACCAAAGTCTCAGCTCACGTACTACACAATGAACCATATAAAAGACAAAAATAGGAGGGTTTTATTATAAAAAAATTTGTAGGATAGCTATCCGAAATTATAGCATCTATAGTATTGTATACTTTGCACACACGATTTCAAATATATATATATATATATATATATATATATATATATATATATATATATATATATATTATTCATGGAAAACAATATGAGTACTCATAAACTCGTAAGTGTATTTTATTTATAACTCAAAATAGAAAAATATATAAGTCATAGGTGTACAACTCACCTCTTTAGTTTTACTATACTTTTATTGTCGTATTTTATAAAATTATTGATTACAAAATTTATTATATACCTGAAATGGTTTTTATTTTATATACCAATAATCCTATATTAGGAGGTTTTAAATGGAATTAATTAAATTTCTTATGTAGTGTCAAATATACCGATTCTAAGTCAATAACACTTTTTATCTTGTCATAGTAGCTCACTTATTATATGCGGCTGATGGTTTGTAGAGAAAAATACAATTAGTCACATGTGATAAGTTAGTAAATAGAAGTGTTTATAACTCAAAGATGACACAAATAAAATAAAAATCTCTTAAATATTAGGAAGTTATGAGGTAGCAGCTTAATTATTTGTGCTCACAAAAGTGAAAGATATATAAATTTTGCACATAATTAAAAAAAAAGTAAAATAATTAAATTAACAAGTCAAAGCATCATTGGCCAATAATGTTATCTCTTAACCTTAGGTACGACACTCACAACTAAAATTTCTCCTTAAGGATTTGATATCATTCCAACAAGTAATTTTCTACTTTTGTTGGTCCAAAATCCATAGTAAAACATGGCATTTTGGTCAAAAACGGAAATCACTTGTATCACTTTGACTTTTAAAATGGCGTTATACTAAAATAAAAACTTCAAAAGGTTGAAGGGTTAGATATCAACTTTTAAAATGGGCTTATTTTATCCAAAACTCATAAAGATGATATTATTAGTATTAAACAGCCTTTGAAAAAATGTCACCGAAGGGGAGGGCATGCAGCAAAATAAAAATAAACTAAATGGTTGCTCACATGTACAAGGTCTAGATCTATGTACTTCAAATATTGCAATGTTGTTTATACAATGCGATTTTAAGAGAAACTACCTAATTTTAGATGGAGAGACACTTGGTCACTACACATAGTCGAGAGATCGGATCAATGGATCAACCAATTAAATCGATATAAACAATTAATCCGAATGATCTTAAAACCTTATAGGATTGGGTATGTCATATTTGACCCTATCAATTCATCATAAATGTCATCAAAGAGGCTCAATCTCATATATATATATATGTATAGGTTTTGAAGTTGGACTTAGAAGATACATTAAAATAGTTATTTACTATTTTTAAAATATATTTATGGGTTTTTTATGATTGATTTTTATATTTAAGTATCTATTTTTTTAATTTGATAATATTAATGTACAGACTTACTCATGCGTAAGCAAATAACTAATTTAGTCAAAGACTATTAAAGTATCTTATTTTTTTATTTAGTATGCCTATTGAATTTTTTACTTTACTATTAATAATTAAAAAACCTCATTCTGAAAAAATTCATTGTATTCTTATGCAAAATTTATTCTGATTATCGACTTGAAATATTTCTTTATAAATCTAAAACTTAGAGGTCAAGAAGTTCAAACCTATATCAGTTCACCCTTTTTAATATCGTCATTATCATAATCATCATCATCATAAATCAATAACATATCAAATCATGCATTAGCATTAATAGATCAAGCAAAGAAAGTATCGTTGCTATAACTATCTATTAATGTTAACTAACTGATCATGATATTATTTTTCTTTCTTTATGATCATATTTATATATACCTTTAAAAAATAATATTTAATTATTTATTATCTATTTGCATACTTTTATAAATTATAAATTTATTTTAAAAATAAATTTATGTGATAAATTTGAACAAAAAGGAAGATAAATCAAAATATATTACTTGAAAAAATTATAAATAATTTTTTAAAAAAGAAACCAATGTAAATATTACAAAATTCACATGTGTCCCATAAAGTTTTTAAGGCATGTATGATAATATGTTTTGTAATTTAAAGCAACATTCAATAGTTTGTACCACTACAAAAATTCATCAAAATAGCAACAAAAATAGTCCAACGGGTAATTTGATGAAAACCGATACTATGCTTTTTTTTAGATGACAATCGACGGGTTGATTAATATTTAATTAAGAAGTATTATATATTGTACACAAAGCCTATTCATTATATTTCTTAAAAAATACATGTACAATGAATCTAGAAAAAATATATATATAACACACATTTTTAATTTTTAAAAATTAATATCGGGTTTTGAGATTGCCTCATAGGTTATTGTTAAATGTTACATTCATTAGTTGATTTTTCCCTCTATGTTTTTAATGGAGCATTTATAAATTATTATCAATAAAAATTTAAATGTTTAAAAATTAATGAATTTATATTAATAGAAATAAATAATCATTATCTAACCAATGTGAAATAAATTAAAATTATAATTTACCATAAAATAGTAATAACAGTGTTGTTATATAATTATTATATTATATTCTCTAATAATTTAAAAAATTATCCTATTAGTAAGAAAATTCTTTTTAAACTAGATTATTAATTTTTTAAAATAATTATATTTTACTAAAAATATTTTAATTAAAAAAATTAAGCTTACTTATCTTACATGTAATTCAGAATTAAATTATATTACTTTTTGATGGTCAAGATGCATATAACTAATTATTAAACTATATTAATTTTTAATATTCAAATCAATAGAATTTTTAAAAATATATATTAGAGAAAAAAAATAATATAGTATATATCTTATAATTTTTTGAAAAATATTATAAGCATAATCCTTGCGTTAACACCTAGTAAAAATTAGTAGTGAATAATTTTAATCTTTTAAAGTTGATGAAGCTTTTTAATACAAATCTCACTATACTTATTTTCTTATATATTTCTTCACATATGATATATGTATTCTTTTGCAAAAATTCTAATGAAAAATTAATTATACGGATGAAATATCAAAGAAAAAAGAAACTCCCTTCATAAACATGTCCCATATCATCATCATATATCATCATCATATATCGTGTGTGTATATATATATATAATTTTCTGGGGGTTAGACATTTGGCACATCACCATTAGTTTTTTTTTTGTTTTTATCATGTTTCTTTTTTTTTATATATCAAAGTCTTTTTGTAACACTCACTTTATTACCTATAAATTTTAATTATAAATAAAATAAAATCCATTTAATACTCTTAAATAACAATTATCATCAATCACACTTAATTTTCCTAAAAAATAATTACAGTTTATTACCTATAAATTTTAATTATATTCATAATCAATATTATATTTTATTACCTATATTTTTTTGAAGGGTTAGTCCATTACTTCAATAATTATAAAATTAAAAAATTAAAATTAATCTAACAATTGTAAAATTAAAATATTTTGAAAAATTCTTAATAAAAATACTATTTATTATATATAATTAATCTAACTTTGCAAAAAAACTATAATATCTATTAATTCCACTATTAAAACTTAAATAAATTAAATAAATTATGATAATTATAATATTGTATTATAATAATTATAATTTAATTTGTTAAAAATTTCTTTAACCATTTAGTTATTTTTATTTAATTGAATATATTTAGTTATAAGAATATGAATGTTTATTAAATTAGCAATTAGTAGGAGAAATTATATTAATTATATTAAACATTTTTTCTTATTATGATACAGATTTTTGGTTCAAGTTATTATTTGTTTATCCGTATATGTAATCTATTCAAAACTTTATTTTTTATATTATAAAAGGATAAAATTCGAAGATTTGGGATAAATGGCTTAAACAACACCATATCGTTGTTGTTTTTTTTTTCATCAAAAAATTTCCTTTACATGAAGCAATCAACTACTACTCAATTAAGTGATGAGTTTTGAATGGTACTGTTTATCCCCATTGTCAACCTATGGGTTTTATAACAGATATAGCGATAAGAAGGCAAGTAAGGTTGGCAAATGTAGGACATTATTTTGAGAAGAAATTAATAGTTTTGTATTTCATTATTTTGTTGTTTAATTTTCTTTTTATATATATAATCACTTGTGTTTATTTTATATAGTAATGATATTATTATAATATGTTCAAATTATAGATATAATCGAATAGTATCATGTGAGATACTTATATAAAAAAGATCCAAACAATAAACACATATATTTTAAGGAGTTTCGTCTTAACAAAGTGGGATAGATACATCTCAACTTTAAAATTTGGTGGGAGAAAATGATAAGTTGGAAAGGTATTTTATAGGTTCACATGATAAAGATTTATTTTCTTTCATTAAGTAACTCAAAATTTACATTATTCCTCCTAATAATTACCTTCAAATTGGAAACATCGATATATATTCTAAGGTTAATATTTATAATTTTACAAGAAATATATATTTAGTATTTATAATAGTATATCAACTACTCAAATAATAGCACATACCCATGTGAAGCACGAGATTGACACTAATTTAAATGCATAATATACACTTTTTTTGGAAGCTCCTATAATATGCATAAGTATTACACATTAAAAAAGATTGATACAACCATTCAAACAAGGTTTCTATTAGTAATGGCAGTGGCAGTTCATAAATAACATGATTTATCGAGTACAAAATGGTTTGGCTGGTTGGTAATGGGATTAAAGTTCTTCGGGATAAGCTTATTTGGAACATATCTAATGTTCCCAAACACTCATTTGCATTATGAATTTAATGCATAAAAAGATGTGTCGATTAGGATCGAGCAAGGAAAGGATGAGAAACATCTTTAAGGTCAATTCGTTTCTTGCGATGGCGGATTGGTCCATAACCAAAAGTAGATATCGTCATATCTTGTCTCGAGTCCGTCAAGTGCATGACTCTGCAACCACTGTTCTATTGATGAGCAAAGATGGAATTTGGTGCCCCTTGGAGTGTCACAACGTAGTTATTGTTACCTTGTCGCTACTTTCTCTGCTTATGTTTGTATCTTTATAATTTTGTTTTCGGGATGCTCATCCTATTTTATTTATATATTGTTCCTTGTTTTTCAAAAAAAAAAAAAAAACTACCTCAAGACTTGCTCAATATATTTATGGGGTGAATACTAGATGCAAATTATGCTGAGAAGCGGACCAAATTGATTCAATGAATGTACTTTCCTGCAATATTCATTCACAAGGGTGGTATGGAGCAAACTATGTGACTCGGTTAAAGTGTGAAATTTCAAGAGATACCTAAAATAATCTACATAATATCCTCGCTCAATGATACATAGAGCACTAAGCATAGGATGCTGATATACTCAGCATATGCTGCTCACCAACACCACATATGGCTTGAAAGAAACTCAAAAATATTAAGTGAAATGTACAAATCGAGGAACATGTATGGAAGGGTATTTCTTATGATACTTGTATTCAATTTGATTTTCTACTAAGGCAATGAGCAAGAAATACAATAAATGGAGAGAATTGGTGAGAGATACAAGATCCTAGGCATGTATCTTTGAACTGCTATGCCGTTGATTTTACATGAAGGTTTAGTAATAAATTTTTTACATTATTACTAAAAATACAATTATGGGCACTTTTGTATAGAAGTTGAACACAAACCGACTTTAATTTATAGTTTAGTTAATATTACCGATGTAAAATCTACATATTACATAAAATTAACTTGGATCATTTATCCAATAAAATAAAAAATAAAACATTAAATATGATGACCTAATTTTGAAACTTAAATAAGGTATTACTATTAAAAAATATGATTTGATATAGCTATTAGTTCTACACTCCGTCCTAACATTATAGGTTAGCAAAATTAAAAGTGGGAATGCAGTCATTAGTCAAACAAGGAGAAGAAATTAAGATAATCCACTATGACTTGGAGTGGCCCTTTTATTCACTTTCTTTATTTTCTACTCAAACCCACCTCTCTTTGCTTTTCCTAATTACCGTCATATGTAGACAATCATCCCTCTCTCTCTCTCTCCCTCTAACTAAAAAACTCTATCAAGATAGAGTTTAAAATGAAAACACCTTGTCACCACCATTAGTCCTTCGCTGTAGCTCTGACTGTGACCCTGCTGCACTTGGATGGATGGATGAATTCCTGCTTTTTAACCAAATTTCTTTCAAAAATTTTGAAAACTCCCCCACAAAAAGAGTAAAGCAAAGAGCACAACCATTTATATTTTAATTAATTTATCACTATACTAGTCTTTCTAGTACTTCCAAAAAGGCTAAAAATTTCGCAGCAAGTTACTCCTCCCTTTCTCGCTCAACCATCCACCATAACCCTAACCTTCTGTACTTTCTCTCTCCTCCTCACTTGCTCTTTAATTTTCAGTTCGTTCATCTTATCTCTCTGAAACATGGGTGCCCAGAACTCGAAATTGAGGCCGCCCAACTGGGTCTCGAGCTAAACCTGCATTTGCGATGGGCAAGCCAGAGGACGATGAGTTTTCTCTCTCTTCCACTGCTGCTGCTACTGAGGGAGCATCAGGGTCTAATGCAGGGAGGAGAGAGTGTAGGGTTTGTAGGTGTATTAGTTTCAAGTGTTTATTCGTACTCTTGCTTGGGATTTCCGTCTTTCTATCTGCTCTTTTCTGGCTGCCCCCTTCTTGAACTTCTCAGATCGGAGTGACCCAGATCTGGATCCACGTTATCGAGGTGGGATACTTGCTTCATTTGACATTGTTTTAGGTTTAAGCTTCTGGGTAATTTTATTTTTATTTGATGTCAGAAAGGATCGAGTGGTTTCTGCTCTTCTATCTGTTAAATGCAGCTTGTTTTCTCAGTTGCTGGAGTTTTTCTTCATCGAATTGCCCCAATTTGTAGAATTGGGTTGATTTGTTTGATGGTTTCTAGTGCTAATTAGGAATTTTCTTTTCCCATGATCAATTTTGCCAGTTATCTTTGCTCCTTTTTTGTCGGTGGCCGTATAGTTACATTAATTGGGTTACTATTTGGGCTGGATCCTGAGCTATTTTGATCCTTGAAGTGGCTTTAATTATTTTTGGGATGTGTCTGTTCATAATTCCGTTTTTACCTTGTATTTGCGACAGTGATGGCCACAGGATTGATATGCATATTGTTGTTTTGGAAGATTTTGAAACCATAATGAAAGTTCGCCTTACTATCTAGTGGTTTAGCTCTTCCCCTTTAAGTTTGGATCATCATGTGGGTGCAAAACATTGCTATGGTATAGCAGGGTATTCCACTGCCATTTGCATGTGCGAGTAACCCTCAATTCATACTAAGTGTAGCACCTGACTAGTTGCAGTGACGTGGTACTTCTTTCCCTTTGTCTGCTACATATAACGGGTACTTCCGAAGTTTGGAGAGAAGTCTGTGGAGGTTTAACTTTTGAAGGGAATGAGGAGTTGCATACATTTGAGGATGAGGCTTGACTTATCATAATCTAATCCTGATGGCTGATCCTGCTGGCCGGTGGGATAAGGCTTACCTCGATCTGTCCTTGCTATTTAGTAGTGCATAGAATACAGTGGTGTGGTAGGGATAGAACCGCTGCTGATTGAAATCCTAGTTGTTTATATTGGTGTTTTGCGACGCAGTTCTTTGTTGTTGATCTAGGAGTTGGAGTGTGGTGCGAAAAATTGCTTGATATTTGGAAGCATATGAAGCATGGTTCAGTTAGTCTTCACGTTTTAGATATCTTTATCTATATTAGTGAAAGAGATCATCTGTTCGAGGAGTAGATAAAGTGTATCCTTTTCTTTTCTTTTTCTTTGTTTTTTGTTTTGAGGAAGTAACGAAGTAGGTAAGTGTGTCAAGTATAGTATGTTCGTCGGTCCATGCAGTTGTCCACTAAGCATTTGTATCAACTATGCAATTAGTTTTCCTAAAGATCATCAGGTATCTTTTTTAAAGAAACCTCTATGCTTAGTAGCATGTGATGCTGCATTGTTACCCCCCTCTCCTGTAATTTTCTTAGGCATTGGGTATCTTGAGAAAATTTGATTATATATATCTGAATAAGGTGTGTTTCATGATTTAAAGACAAACAATTCAGCAACTGTTCTCGCCAATCCTTGTTTTTCCTTTGCTCTATGCACATGGATTGGCATTCCTTTTGTGTTCAAGCATGGATTTGTGACTTAGAGGTTTTGGCTTCCAAGCCTCTTCTATTTAGCAGAGGGGCAGTGGCATGCAGGTGTAAATTGATCTTTTGGTCCCACTGATTGCTTTAGCTGTTTGCAGCACCTCATTTCTATTTGTCTTTTTCAATCTTTAAGGGTAATTTTGACTTTGCCACTGCTCAGTTCACTCACCTTTTGCTGTCTTTTGAGATTATTGTTTCAGTATATTCATGAAGCATACCTGGAAAAGCTTGAGCATCTAGATGATTATTTCATTGAATGTGCACATTTACATAAAATTCCATGGGTTTTTGGGGTTTAGACCAAGGCGTGGGAGGTTAGAAAATTTCAGCACGATTGCCTTCACTGAAATGAAGTCTTGTGTGAAACTTGCGAGCCTTATGCTGTGGTGGGTTGTGTTGTCTGGAAGTAGAACAGTAATAGAATTGGGAGGTAGCAAGTATCAGTTGCTATTCGCATCTAGGATCTTCTTAATAGGAATATCCGACTGTTGATAGCTGATTACAAGTATCTTTTTGTGTACCACAGCATTGTGGTGTAGTTGGTCATTTTCCTCTGAGTTCCATTTCAATTCAAAGTGAAATGAGTGGAGGTTTACAGTCGACTTATTATGGATTAACATCAATACAATACAAACTGATCATTAAACTTCTGATGATTCGTCTATTTTAACTCTTTTTAGAAGTTTCTACTACTCATAGTAACTTTGGCGAATTTCTGCTGTCTAGGACATACAATTGTTGCAAGTTTTACATTGCCAAAGCCAGTTTCTATTGTGGAAGACAATGTTGAACTGCTTGAAACCGACATCTATTATGAAATAGAAGCTGCAAACACAAAAGTATCATTTCTTGCCTTTCTCATTTTTCCTGCTTGCTTTAATTTTCTTTTATATCTCTGTCGCATTAATACTGTTTGTTTGACTGACTGATAAAATTAGGTGACCATCTTATCCCTGGAAAGTTCGCCTGGACGCAATGGATCTAATGAAACACACGTTGTATTTGCGGTCGATCCTGTATTTAAGCATTCCTCAATATCTCCAGCTGAACAGAGCTTGATCCGAGCATCTTTTGTGTATCTAGTTATATCAGAGACAGGCCCACAAGTGACTACATCAGTGTTTGGGAACCCATCTTTCTTTGATGTTTTGAAATTTCCTGGTGGAATCACTATTAGTCCTCCTCAATATGCATATCCACTGCAGAGTGTGCAGATCAATTTCAACTTCACTCTAAACAACTCCATTCACCAAATTCAAGAGAATTTTCAGGACTTAAAATATCAGCTCAAGTCTGGGTTGCATTTGACCGGTAATGAGGTAGGTCAATTTCGCCTATTTATTGGAATCCTTTTGTCTCTGATTGTATCTTTGTGAAGATTCAAGATAGTGTTTGTTTTTAATGTTCTTGTTGTTATTATACTGGGTTCTTAAATTTTGTTAACCTTCCATGGCCTTTTTATTGCATATTTTGCTAATTAGATTGCGCTTCTTCTCTTGAATCATGAATGATAGCTATTCACATTATGGTTGGGAGCAGACTGTGCCAATTACATTATCGGTTCATTTCTTGTAACATGCAGAACTTGTACATTCGCTTAACAAATTTTCGAGGTTCCACTGTGGCTCCCCTGCTACTGTTCAGACATCCGTTGTGTTGAGAGTGGGAGTTCCCTCTGTACCAAGGATGAAGCAGCTGGCTCAAACTATCAGAGATTCTCCTGGAAGAAACCTCGGTCTTAATAACACCGTGTTTGGTAAAGTCAAGCAAATTAGCCTTTCATCAGTTCTGCCACACTCTGTTGATGCTAGTAGTCCAGCGCCCGCCCCTTCCCCTTTGCCTCATCCTCACCACCATCATCACCACCACCATCACCATCATGATCGCCACCACCATGAAGGCCAGCGTGCTTATTTACCTCCAGCTGGTGCACCCTCATATTCACCTTTGAAAGCACCTCCTCGACCTGTCAAGGGTGCACCACGACCTCTGAGAAGTGCTCCCTCACCCATGAGAAGCCATCGAGTTGCTCCCTTTGGTGCCCCATCACCTGTGAAAAGCTATCAAGCAAACCCACCTGCTTCCCCTGCACCTGTTAAAAGCCATCATGCTAACCCTCCAGGGTGTAGGTTTGGTTTCAAGCATAGGCATATCAGTGAAAGCCCAGCGCAACCTCCTACTAGTGTTCCCCACCATTCTGTTGTCTCACCTCATCCACGGGCTAAATCACCAACTCCTGTTGCACATCGGATTTCACCCTCTAGTCCTTTGCCAAATGTTATTTATGCTCGTGCTCCTCCCCGGCAGGGACTGAAATGGATCCAGAGCCTCCGGACAAAATGCCATTGATTGCACCATCTCAATGTGAGTGAACTTCAGTTCTGTGCTATTTACCTCCTGTTCTTCATTTCCCTTGTGTGGAGCTGAATTTAACTGCGTTATTTGTTCGGGCTATTCATTTTGTTTGATTGAATTATCATCTTCGATCTAAATAATCTGTGTGCCTTCTGTAAGCATGCAGCACACAAAATATTGCCTAAATTTTGTGATGTCCATGTGTCAAAACTTACTGCTTTTATGCATTTATACTTCAGAGCTCAATCTATGGTACTATTGGTCTTTATTTGTCAACACTTAGATGTAATATTAATAGAAAGAGAGGCATTTGTTAGATATTGTGTATTTGCATCAACTTCTATATCACTTTTGTACGATATCTATCAGTTTTACTAACGGCATGATGCTATAATTTACAGCTTCTGGAGGTCGTATTTCAACTGTCTGTTGGGCATTCTCACTGTTGTTAGTGCTGCTGATATTGGAGCTTTGGTAGGAACGTGATGTTACCCCCATTTAGGTGAGTTCTTGATATCTGATGAGGAACCTGTTTGTATCATTCAACCCAAAAAAGGAGACGAGCTGGCGGATCTTATAAAGTGGGAGCAATGCCAAAAATGACATTCCCCGCATTTGCCCGAGTGAATATACAGTGTTGTTTTTGTATATGTAAATATACAATTGCAAAACTCGAGTGGCAGGCTGCATTCTCAGGTCAAAGTCACAAAAGTGGCAGGCCAATAATGGAAATGCATAGCCACTTCTTTGTGTAATGAACTCTTTTCTGCAGAAGTGTAAGGCCAAAATCGAGAAATTTTCATGGAATACATTTTTGCTCCAAATCCGGGTAACCCCTCTTTTTCCCTGAAAATAGAAGAGTTCTCTTCTTCTAGGTGTGGTATTATTTTTCTATCTTTCTAACACTGCAAAGATTCAGCATCCATGCTGCTCAGATTTGGCTAGAAGTGAGTCAACGACGGACACTCCTTTTTCTGTGAAAAATTTGCCTTTTGGGTTCCAAAATGATGTGTTATGTGTCTACACTCGTACAAGAATGCCGAGTGTCTGACACGGGTAGCTGAGGTGGAATTAGAACTCAGAGTACTGATCTTCCACATATTTTCGATACTTCTAGATGGGATACATTGAAAACGAAGGAAATGTATTGCTTGCAGTGGAGGTACTAGTTAATTCTAGATGGTAGGCTGTCTACTGTCCAAATTTGGTATTTGGAGACTGAAAGTTGTGTTGTTTATGTCTTGAAAGTGATGCCTTTTCAGTTGGTTTTCA
This sequence comes from Talinum fruticosum, assembly GCA_021018815.1. NCBI lineage: Eukaryota > Viridiplantae > Streptophyta > Magnoliopsida > Caryophyllales > Talinaceae > Talinum > Talinum fruticosum. The sequence goes on from JAITYX010000020.1 coordinate 5,887,397, forward strand.
TCTTCTTCTTGTTCTGCTTTTTCTGGATGGTGGTGGTTGGGACTCTGCCTTTTCGAACTTAGATGGTTGGTGTTGATGAAAAGTTGCTGTTACTTGCTGCTTGTAGTTTTTGGTTTTGGGCAGGATTGACTCATCTCATTTGAGCTTCTTAGGTTGTTGGCCAACTAGCCTTTGCCTATTCTTGGAAATTGAAGATTAGATTAGAGTGGTTCCAAGTAGTTGTGAAATTTAAGTTTTCTTTTACTACTATTAGGATGAAACTCTTCACCGTGTCAAGGATTTAGAATGATCATTGTTATGGCCAGGATTTTTGGACCTCCTTTTGGGTGAGACAATCCAATATAAAAATATGAGACAAAGTAGAAATAATTGGTGCACAGTGCATATGACTAATCTAGTAAAAGAGGAAAAAGCTCGGGTTTAATAAGACCTGCATGAGATTGTCTCATCTAAGAATTTCATGTCATTTGAGACTTATGTATAATATTTGGTACACTTATCTCCTAAATATAAGTATTTATTTAATAATTTTGTAATATATACATGGGATTGGACAAAAAAAGAGGAAAGTCGTTATGTTGGTAGTTGTTTTCCGTGACGTTTCCCAAATCTCAATCATAGAGTGAACCCTCTTAAGACGTTAATACATCATATTGAGATGGACTTGAAATCTTAGATGGATTTGTTAAGAAATCGTTATCGTTGGTGATTATTTTAGTCAAGAACGTAACTGTGAAAATATAATACTTATATGAGTATTTTTTTTTGTTTTTATTATTTGTGGAATAAGAATTCCTCGTATGTGTTGTGTTGTATATATTATAGAGCTTGATAGTGTATACGTCTATTATACTCGTCTGAGTTCTATGTTATTATGTAGGCCGCATTTAAAAAATCGTTGTCATTTCTTCACTATCTTTGTATTCTAAAACAAGAAAAAGTGATTGTTGGAGCGTGAAAGTGATTTGATAAGTTATCTGCTATGTTCATCTTATCTTTCATGAAAATTTGTCAAATTTAAAATTTTAGTTTCACTAAAAGTTTTAAACCATTTCAGAACAAAATTGAGGAAAGTCAGAATTATTTACTTTTGAAACCATCTAACTATGGTGTATGAATTTTTAGAACTCATAATTATGAAAAAGAATTTTTAGGTTCATTGAACAACTGATAAATGAACAAATGGAGAAATATAATAAAAATGCCCTTTTTTTATGCAATGTATGCATTATATTATAAAAATAGAATTTTATTGAATAAATTGTAAATAAAGTTGTTTAATAATAAATTTTTAAAATTACTACTATTTTATGATTATTATTTTTTGTTAATAGTTTTTTGAAATAAGAACAACATTATTTCACATAAAACATATTATCTAAAGTATTTTAAAAAATATCCACATCTTGCTAATTTTCTTATTGCTCCTTTAAAAAATTCTTTCACACCGGATGATGATTCTTTCACACCGGATGATGATTCTCAAGAGGGAGGAGCGAGATAAGAAATAAACAAACTAAGAAGTTGAAAAATAAAGATTCTTGGGTTCTATAAGATTCCCGAGAATTAAATTGTCCCCCTCCCTCAAAAAAATTCCCTCGTTATTATTTTTCATATAATTCGTTTAATGACATACTTCATTAAATTATCGTATGCAATTCATGAGTTTAGAAAATCCCGTTCAAATATCTCGTACATAACAAGTTATCGTAGGTCGCGGTACATGCATAAATTTACGTATAGCGTTTAGGATACTAGTTTGGTATGTATAAGTTTTTGAATTGTTCATGTTGGATAGTTTGATAATAATATGATAATAGGTTGTATGGCTATTATAATCTTATCATAAATTTGACAAGATATCACAATGCTCATTTCCCTCTCATTCTTTGGGTGCAATTATGATGACGATTAGTTTGATGTGTGTATCTTTACTTATGTTACAAAACAATTAAGTAAGGATATACACATTAGCCGCTTCGTTTTCATATGTTGTACTTGAATGATTAAGGGAAATGTCGCCTGAATTTCGTCAAATGTATGATAAGGATTTTGCTACACGATCTAAGATCATATTATTCTTGAATGGGTTTAGGACCATCTATCCCCGTACAAGAATCTTAGGCTCATGTCATATTATTTGTGCGTAAGTACGTATTTATCAAATTATATGTGGTGAATTGCTTCTCGTGTTTATGGGTAAAGTATGCATCGAGCGTGGGTTTATAGCGATAGGAGGAGTGTAAAATATCGGGATGGTGTCAACAACTTCATAAAGATTGCCGCCGAACATGCCGCCAAATTCGGAGAACAATTCATATTCTATCGTTGTTTAAATTGTTTCAACTCCTCAAAATTGCCCCCTAAAGTTGTAAAAGGTCATCTATATCGGCATGGGTTTGACACAACTTATAAGGTGCGGGTATGACATTGGGGGGAGAGGAGTCCTCTCAGTAAATAATGTCGTTCAAGAGAAAGATGAAGGGTATGATGAAAATGAAGCCACCAATAGTGTGGAATTAGAAGATCGACTCGAAGATCTAGTTCGTGGAGTATAACGTGAGTTAGTCCATCAACCACACGTATTGGAGCAATTTTTAGCCGATTCGGAGAAACCTCTTTACCCGGATGTGATAAATATACCCCTTTATCAACCATGTTGAGGTTGATGAACTTGAAAACAGACTAATGGAGGGAGTGACAAAAGTTTCACTGGACTTGCTGAGTGTGCTCAATGATATACTCTCGAAGGCCATGTCCTTCCCAACCGTACATATGAGGCAAAGAAAATGTTGTGTCCTATGGGCATGGGCTATAAGAAAATACATACTTGCTCGAACGATTGCATATTGTACCGAAAAGAACATGCACATAGACACGAATGTCCTAAGTGTGGTGTACCTCGATACAAAATGAAATACATCGATGGAGAAAGTATTGAGGGACCTCTCGCAAAGGTGTTGTGGTACTTGCCGATAATTCCGAGGTTTAGGCGCTTGTTTTCAAGTGCAACTCATGCCAAGAACTTGACATGGTATGCCGATGAAAGAGTCTCGTGATGACGAGCTATGTCACCCCGCCGATTCCCTCAATGGAAGAAGATCGATTCAATCTTTCCTGAATTTGGTAGGGAAGCACGGAATCTACGTCTGCGTCTTTGTATGGACGGAATAAACCCCCACGGTGACCTCAGTAGCAAGCATAGTAGTTGGTCCGTTCTTTTGGTTATCTACAACCTACCATCGTCGTTGTGTATGAAATGCAAGTACATTATGTTGTCAATGCTCATTTCTGGGCATAAATAGTCGGGAAATGATATAGATGTGTACTTGGCGCCTCTTGTTGAAGATTTCAAGCTTTTGTAGGATGAAGGTGTTTTAATTTACGATGCATACCGTCAAGAGCAATTTACATTACAAGCTATAATCTTCACCACAATCAATAACTTCCCGCATACGTAAACTTTTCCCGATACACCGTCAAAGGCCACAAGGCATGCCCCATTTATGCAGAGGCTACTTGCTCCTATCAACTTAAGCACGGAAAAAGACGGCCTATCTCGGACACCGAAAGCTTCTTCCCTTTTCCCATCAATATCGTAAGAAAAAGAAGGCTTTCAATGGTAAAACCGAGATATATTATGTTCCAATTCCGTTAACGAGACATCAAATTTATGAGCAAGTGAAGGATCTTGATGTGGAGTTCGGTAAGCCATACCGATGTCAATACGAAAACGGTGTGTGGCAAAAGAGATCAATATTTTTTGATCTTCCATATTAGAAAGAGTTGTATGTGAGACATAGTCTTAATGTAATGCATATAGAGAAAAATATCTCGTGAAAGTCTCATTGGCACTCTTCCGAACATACCAGGGAAGACCAAGGATGGAGAGAAAGCACCACTCGATAAGTGTGAAATAGGAATACCGGAGGAATTAGCACCATAACCAAAGGGGAAGAGAACATATTTGCCTCCCGCGTCTTACACATTGAGTAGAAGGGAAAAACAACGTTTGTGTGAGACCTTGAAGAAACTCAAAGTGCCACAGGGATATTCTTAAAACGTTTGTAGGCTCGTTTCGATGTCCGATTATAGACTAATCGGTCTTAAATCTCACGATTGTCATGCTTTGATGTAAAAAATATTGTTGGTTGCTATCCAAGCCGTAATGCCGAAACATTTCGGATAGGCGATCACAAAACTTTCATCTTCTTCAATGCCATTTGCAACAAAGTCGTTGATTTGGAGAAATTGGATGATCTTCAAGTGTGTCATGATCGTTACGTTGTGCCAACTTGAGATGTACTTCCCACCTTCTTTTTTGAAATTATGGTGCACCTAGTTGTCCATTTGGTGAGAGAAGTGCGATTATGTGACCCGATTTTTTACCGATGGATGTACCCTTTTGAGCGTTTCATGAAAATTTTCAAAGGGGATATTAGAAATCGGTACCGACCGGAAGCGTGCATTGTTGAGGCATATACAGCTGAGGAGTGTGTCGAGTTCTCGCTGTGAATACCACCCCCAAATGGAAGAAGTTGGTATTCCAAAATATTGATTTATGGGGAAGATCGGTAGGCAGGGAAACTAGAGCCGACTGTTCTAACAGATCAATCGGGATATGAGGGATCAAACATATCTTTATATTCTACAAAATAGCGACAAAGTGCAGTCGCTCATTGATGAGCACAAATCCCTCATACGGAGACAATACAGAGGAAAAAATGAGATGAGTGTATTGACCCATCTTAATCGCACATTTGTCAATTGGTTTAGAGATAGAGAGTGTATTGACCCATCTTAATCGCACATTTGTCAATTGGTTTAGAGATAGAGTGATCACTAGCCAATTGGAAGAATCACGAGAACATATATCGCAAACATTAGTCAGCTTGGCTAGAGGGTCGCAGTTGGAAGTTATATATGAGTTGTTTCATGAAACGTGTTCCATCTGTAAGTCGTAGGGCATAGAGTATGCTTACAATTTGGGATAGCATCCTTCTTTTAGATGATAGATTAGATATAGAACTTGTATCATCTTGTTCGGGGTGAGGTATAGTGGTATACACATCAGATGCAGTATGATGTAGTGTGAGTGAATTCAACCTTAACTACGACAGAGGAGCCAGAAGGAAATGTTTCTTGGTTAGCGGAGAAGGCTTGTACTACAATGACCTGCTTGGAGAAGCTGATTTCAATCTGTGACCTTGCACAGAATGGGGATGAAGATAATTGTCTTTATCATACACATATATGATCCAGCTCTTTCTGTTTGTCAAGTGCTTAATTCTGTCTGTTTTTCTCTTTCAGAGACATTGGCAAGGTTTAGTTGTAGGCTTGAGAGTCATCTTACTGATTTTGTAAAAAACAGCATAAAGTCAGTTGTTGGAATGGTAATGTATTCTTGACTGAACCGCCTTACGTTTATGTTCTCTTAAAACATTTGATTTTAGATGTAGTTAGATTGGCTAACGTGCATTGGATCCCTCTACTTCTCCTTTCTTTTGGGGCGGTTCCTATGACGTACGAGTATTAGGCTTATTTTGAAGCATCAAATAGTAGAAGGAAATTGCTTTTGGTATGCTCTAGGTTTTAAAGAATTCTGTCTAAATGACATGCTAAAATCCATTTGGATTATATGTATTGCCGATTAGAATGGGTTGACCTTAAATAGCAAGCGACTATAGGTAGATGGACAATTTTCTCTTAATAATATTGACTTCTGCACTGCTGTAAAAACAACTAACGTTGTTCGTTTACCCATTGACTTGAAATTGAGACAAGCCAAATCATAATTTGCTGCTTATTGTCGAAACAAGAATATTGCTTATATAATTTTTGAAAACAGAGACCAGAAAGATATTCGTAAATATTACCTTATCTTAGATTCTATGCCTTAAATATATGATTGCTAATAAGGGTCGCAATGAGACGAGCCCGCTCGTGAGCTAGCTCGGCTCGAAAAAGCTCAAGCAAGCTCAGGCTCAAGCTCGTTATACAAACGAGTCGAGCCGAGCATGAGGAAGCTTGGCTCGGTAAGCTGGTGAGGCTCGTAAAGAGGATGTAGACATACATATTAGGCTCGACCTATGATACAATTTTAAGAATTAAATTATATATTTGATTAATAAACCTAGGAACTTATTTCATCAATCACTCATTTTTTCTATACATATTATAAAGTAAAAATGATATATAGTATTCATTATGATTATGAATTATCTTATTTTTCATTACTATCATTCTCTAATCATAATTATTTTCAATCTTATATTATTATTAGTTATGATAACTTTTTTTCTTCAATGTCAAGAATTTGAATTCAGCTTTGACCATTTTGATCGTAATAATATATCTACCGAGAACACGGAAAGTATAGACTCGAAAAAGCTCGTGAGGGCTTGTGAGTTTAAGCAAGCTAAGCCGAACCTTGAGCCCAAATTTTCAGGCTCGGCAAACTCATGAACCAACTTGAGCTTGTAAAAAGTTCACGAACCAAGCCACAAACTTGCCAAGCTCGAGCTTGACTCAACCCGTTTCCACCCCTAATTGTAATCTTATTGAAAGCCTAGGATTTGAACAATTTAGTATTTTTGACAAGTTATGATTAAACGTACTCTTTCTAAATTTTAAAAATGTCTTTTAACAGTATGCTTTTATGTGATTTACTTGATAATAATAAAAAATAATCTTTGAGAATATAAAGGTCAACTACAATAGTAACAATGTGACTGAGGGCATATTATTCTATTTTATTTCTTTTATTTTCTTAGGGAGGGATTTCTAAGACTAGAGGGTTTTTTTTTTTTTTTTATATATATAAAATGAAAAGACTAGAGTTTGATTAGAGTCAAAAGGTTACTACCTAAAAAAATCACATGTTGAACGTTGGCTCTTAAGTTGCAAGTTATGGGTCATGACGATGGATCAACGTGGGATCACGGGGGCCTGTTTGGCGCTTTTCTGTGATGGGCCTCTCCTCCACCACATGATGAGCATGATCCAAACCTAAATCATGAACAAAAAAATTTCATACTCAATTGTTTGGATTTTTTTGATTTTATAAATCGAATTTGTTCAGCTTATAATAATTTAACATTAACCGAGAGAATTTGTAAGAGTTTCAAATCGTGACACAATACTTTTCTCTCTTCGTTATTTGAGTTAAATTTGATTAAAGTTTGATGTTGTTTAAACCGAATAGTTTGAAATAATTGCATGTAAGATAAAATATACTAATTTTTTTTTTATACATTGTTTAGTTTTTCTGGCTTAAGTTAATCCGAAATATAACAGTTACCCTCCCATGAGACAGTAAAGAGTCAAAAATTAAGTGGTAAAGAAAAAAAGATAGTTGAGCTAATACGCAAGAAACTTTTTATCGAAATTTTATAGTGTGAACATATAACAACTACTGTTAATTATTACAGGAGAATATATTTCTTTCTTCCATATATTTATCTTCGATGATAAGTTTATAAAAGAAGAGAAAAATTGGTTTCCATCTCCAAGATATTCATTATACTTTTATCAATGCACATATAAGCTAGAATTCTTACATGCGTTACTTTTGTAAGAACTTTTTTTGATATTCACTTCAAGATATTAAAAAGGGTTGTCTGAATCACATAATCCACTACAAGATTAATATTAACATATAATTATTTTATAAAAAGGTTATAAAAAATTATATCAAACTCGTATTATGTAGGAGTATTAATTCTATAATCAGTGATTCAATATAGTTACTTAATATATGGAATGAGGAGGATTCGATGCTATTATTTCATTTGGTTTTATCTTTACTTTTGTAATTTATAAACCAAACGTGATGAAGTTATAGGAAAGAGGGATCACACGATTTTTTTAATGAATTGTTAAACATTTAAATTGATGTTTTAGGATGAAGAATATTGATAAATTTATGTTATAATTTTTAATTCTCCCTTCCTCGTCTCTAAACCCTAATTCTATATCTACTATTCATTTCACTTTTATAGATTGTTGGAGCTATTATCGATCTAGTTCCATTTAGTGATAAACCCTTTTTGTGCAATTTCTTCAATCAAATTAAGATGTAAAGGTAATGTTATTCTCTTTCCAATAAATTTTCTCTTCTTTTTGTGAGATTTTAGGTTTCTCCTTTTTGTGAGAGTTGTGTTTTTCTCCTTCTTATGAGAGTTAGAGTTTCTTTCCTTCTTATAAGAGTTTTATTCTTACCTTTGTGCGAGTTATTTATCTTATCAATACGTTCAAGTTTTAGTAGGGTTGTGGATTCAATTGGATGATATATTTTTGATATTTTATCAATTAATTTCATTGATTTTGATTGAGAATGATTAAACAATGGAATTTCAAATGACTCGATCAAAGTGATATTTCTTTCAGATTGGATCTATTATATATCAAACAAAAATTTATTTTATGAAATTATACAATAGCTCACGGGGTTCGGAACATAGTTTGATTAATACTACAAGTATGGAGTTGAACATAAATATATTTAAAATTAACTTTATCAAAATAGAGATATATTTTATTATTTTAGATTTATTCTTGTTGGACAATTATCTTTGTAGTAGATGTCGTATGACTTTTTATTAATGAAATTTCTCTTTCTATTAAAAAAATTTTAAAATATTTATTATAGATTATTTAGATAAAAAAATTCAACTTCTTATTTCAATAGTAAATTACAAAATGCCATGAGTGTGACAATATTTGTCCAATATGCACAAATAACAATTTTTGTCCAATATGCATGAATGAAAAATGAAATGATTAATGCCTACACGGTGGACTTTTGTGCTTGGAAATAGAATCGTGATTAAAATTGTGCAAAATTGGTCGTAAAAGAAAATGTTGTAAAATTGTAAAATTTAATTATTTTCTTTTGGTGCAGAAATGGAAAAATGCAATTTCTATTACCCTCTCTATCTCTCTCTCTCTACCGCCCTACTCTTGTCGGGTCATCATCCTCCTGGGATTTCGGATAGCGGCAATGTAAGATCTTTTTAAGCTTTGCCGCATTTCAATCATTCAGTGCTTGATTTTCTCTCACTCAATTCGAGACACTCAAAGTTTTGGGAGTTTCTTCCGCCGAATACCATACGATATTTAGTAGTATTTGCAATATAACCCACTTTACGTTACCCAGCAAATATCTTCACTCAAGTGGCTACTTTATGTGATTCCCATTTTACATCGCAGATTTTCTGTCTCTGCTTTTTGCTCCTTCAGTTCGTTTCTGTATCTTGGTTAAATCCTCCCTTTTTTACCCTTAAAGCTCAGAACTTTAGTGGCTTTCTGATCCAAGGAAAGGTATGACAGACTTTTTGTTTATTGAATTGTTTTCTCTGTTATTATTTGCATTTTCGTGCGTAGTCTGCTTCTAGTTTTGAATCTCGTATCTGGGGTTTATGGGTTTTGGCTTTTCTGATTCTACCCCGCCACAATTTGGAATTTCTTTAATTATTTTCGCGCTTTTTACCGTCTCCTTTTGTTTTTGATATGCTCAATTCTTCTGTCACCTGGGTATGTTTTTGCTTTTCTGTTGCGAATTGTTTTTTCAATGACTTAATTTTCCCACTTGTTCTCAGCTTATTTTGCAGCAAAGTGCCCAGTGCTATTTTAGCTTTGTTGATTGGAATTGCTTTGTCCATTAATTCATTTTTCAAATTTGCCCATTGAGTGTTGGTCTGGCAGTGAGTCAATTGATCTACAGTCAGTCATATCTAAAGTAATTTCCAGTCTTCGGTTTACATGAGGTGTAAGTTAACTAGTTTTATACTGGACATGTGCTAGATTAGTGGAAATTCTACCGGGCATAACTCGATTCTCGAAGAAATGGTGGACTTGGGGTTGTTTCTCAGTGAGAATACTGCGAAATCAGTGTCTGTAACTTTCAGAATACCATACTTTACTCAATGGGGTCAGAGCTTGCTTGTATGCGGATCAGTCCCGTTGCTGGGTTCATGGAATGTGAAAAGGGGTCTCCTCTTGACTCCCTTGCACCAAGGTAGTGAGCTCATATGGCGTGGAAGCATTGAAGTTCCGAGTGGGTTTGAATGCGAATACAGTTACTATGTAGTAGATGATGAAAAGAATAGCCTGAGGTGGGAAATGGGGGAGAAGAGGAAACTTTTGTTGCCAGATACTGTTGCGGATGGGGAGGAAGTGGAGCTTCATGATCTCTGGCAGGTAAATTTCCCTATTTGGATGCTGTTTGATTCTAATTCATTTCTCATAGACAGACAATAATAGACAGAAAATCTAGAAAGACAGCTTTCAACATTAGAATCAAACAAGCATCATGACGACAATGTTGTAAAGTTTTTTAAGAAATCACTTATCGATCAATTACTGAACTTTATTTAATTTATACATCCAATAAGCTACCAAAAAGCTTAAACTTGTCATAACACGAAGCATCGATATGAAATGAACACGATCAGTGACATAGTACATAACTTGGATTTAGAAAATCATTCCAGAAAAACTGCCATTGTACATTAACAGGCTGGTTTCCGAATTCCAACCATCCTAGCATCCAAAAGGCAACACTCATGTAATATTTAGGGGTCATAGATGCTTAAACATTTGAAGATATCTACAGGAGCCTATGCCATTGAATTTTAAACAGTGACGTCAATATGTCATTGATGAAGAAAGAAGCAAAATCCATTGAGAAGCATTGTTGAAAACTGAACTAATGGACAAAGCTGTCTTTCTAGATTTTCAATTCAGATATTCAATCTGGAAGAATACAAATCTAAGTCAAAACTAACTATGGTATTCAAAATCTGGAAAAACACGGAGTCTGTTGGATCCTTATCATAAGGTCAAAGGAGACCCACTGTTAGGAAACATCTAACTCATTTGACAATCATTTCTCAAATTTGCAAATTTGAGTGTTATGGACAGTGCATGCAAGAAAGAAACAGTGTATTGATGTTAATTAATGCTGTATATTGACTTCAGGTTAGTATTTCTGTACTAGTTGTTACACTGGGTATGCTCGGCTGATTGTATATTCTTCACTATCAAGGGACCACTAAGAAGTTGAGGAAAATGATTAAATTGCAAAATCTAAGTGAAACAGGAGCCAGAATTGAAGGCTTCCAAATGGAGCAAAGCAAATTTACCATGAATGTCGTATGTTTGGGTGAATCATGACATGGGAGTGTGAGGTATATCATTCATGAAATGTCTGTCCATGTTAGTTAGGAATTGTGGAGGTTCTCTATTAATGGCAGGAAAATTTATATGCTTAGCAGCCACTTTAAACTTTAACTTCCCTTTATAGGCTTCTGTTGGCGAGACTTATTCTTTCTGATTGGTTGATCAATGCTCTAACAGTACACTAAATGAGGCTTTAGATAATGTAAACTGATTAAGTAATTGAATCCTTTGTTTTATATTGTCAATGCAGACTGGTTCTGATTCTCTACCTTCCAGAAGTGCTTTTAAGGAAGTTATCTTTCGTAACAGTTCAAGCTTGAAGATAGAGAGACCCCTTGGAGTGCTGCAGAATAAGTTAGGCGTTGATGGTATTTCTCCTCACTATTCAGCTTTGTCTGTCTATTTGAAACAAAGTTTGGATCTCATTCTGGATGGATACATTTATTTGGGTGGTTTATTTGTATGAACAGATTCAGTTCTTGTACATTTCAAAATTTGTTGCCCTAATTTGGAAAAAGGCGCATCGGTAAGTGTTCTTTTCTGTGTTCTCATCCTTTTGTGTCATTGGAGTTGCAAGGCCGACTTGAAGATTGATTGCATGTAACCAATATTTTCAGGTTTATGTGATAGGCAGTCCTGAAAAGCTGGGCCAGTGGAAGGTTGAAGGTGCTGTTAAGCTTAGTTATGCTGGGGAGGGAATTTGGCAAGCAGACTGCGTGATGGGGAAGAATGATTTTCCAATAAAATATCCTTTTGAAATCTTTAGAAAAGAAAGATTGGTGGACAAGGCTCTTATTTTGGCCTGATTGTGTTCTACAGTAAACACGTATTGCTGCTGCCCTCTTGTATATTCTTGTTCAATGCCTTAGCTTTTATCTCACGTACAGATACGGAAAATATGATGAAGCGGGAAAGTTCTCTATTGAGACAGGGTCAAATAGAGAGCTCTCGTTTGACACCTTGAATAATAAAGCAAGATACATATTTCTCTCAGACGGGATGATGAGGGTGCGCGGTTAAGCAGAAATAATGCAATGTTTTAGACGTTGAGTTGGTAAATTTAAATATATAATTGATGATTTATGATGTCAGGAAATGCCATGGCGGGGTGCTGGCATGGCAATCCCAATGTTCTCAGTCAGATCAGAAGATGATGTTGGAGTGGGGGAGTTTCTTGACCTGAAGTTACTTGTGGATTGGGCTGTCGCATCAGGCTTTCATTTAGTTCAGCTTTTGCCTATCAATGACACCTCCGTGCATGGGATGTGGTGGGATTCATATCCCTACAGGTGAGGCTGGGAATCCAGTTTTGTGATGCAACTTATTCAGGCCTTCTATGTGATCATTGCTGGCATTTTCTGGATTTGAACGAGAAATTTCATAGCAGACGACCTTTTGGAAGGTTCTCTGGGAATTTTTCTTTTTCCAAATGGATTTGTTTTGTAGTATCATGTCTCAGAAATTGTACAAAGTCTTATGTCTTCAAAGTCCGCTGCTGCTACTTGTAGCACTTGCTTCTATTTGAACTATAGCAGCTTGCTCCTCTTGCATCTTTCGTGCCTTCCATAGTACTAATTATTTGTTTCTTTATGGTGTTACAGCTCTTTATCTGTATTTGCCTTGCATCCGTTGTATCTGAGAGTCCAGGACCTTTCAGATAATATTCCTGAGGAAATTAAGGTTCCGTTGACCTGTTAAACTTATTTGCTCATAGTGAATTTCAATCCCAGATGTAGCAATTACCTATACATCCCGTTACATGCAGTTTGTTGAATATTCTGCATTAGTGATCATAGTTCTTTAATCTTGCAGCAAGAGATTGCGGAGGCAAAAGAAAGATTAAATTTAAAGGTACTCTCTTATTTATTGAATACGATGACTTGAGCATCAAGCATGGTAAAAGTTGTCTGCCTTTGGGGTCTTGTAGTGTTATTTGACAAATATTAATCAAAGTTTTTTTCCAGAAAATCTTAAGCAAAGATAAAGAAGTTTGAGAAAACCTTGAAACAGTTGTTTGACTATCCGATGCATGGTTTAGATTTTGTTCAAACTTTTGCGTAGGTGAAAGCTTGTCTTGCCACCAGTTGAATGTGCTCTTAGAGATCACCTAACTATTATTTTGGTCGTTGTGGTCGTTGCCTGTGACAGTGGGGCCATCTTCTGTGTAATCTTCTCTCCTCTCCGTTTATTGCTCCACGTTTTGTATTTTCGGCATTATATGTTGAAATTTGTCCTGAATATAACTATGCTCTATATCTTATCACCGGGTACCTATTCTTTGTTTGTGATCCTTAGAATAGGGCACTGTCTTTTAATAGAAGTTCCTTGGGAGCCAGGATTCCTCCCTTTTTGTTCCCCACTACTTTTTCTCTGCCTTCTCTGGTTTCCTAGGTCCACTGCTTGTCTGTCTTTTAATGGGAGTCCTAAGGTATTGGTGAGTGGTGAATGCTGATGTGTGAGTTCTCTTGGAAAGGAGATGCTATGGGACTCAGGACTTGGACTCTCTCTGCATTTCAGAAGGTTGCTCCATAGACTCGTCCTGGTAGAGGTTTGTGGAGGGTCACATTCTGTCATTGCTTCTGCACTGTTCTAATATCCTATTTTTGGGATGTTTCAGACTTGATGTTCATTCTCGTCTGAGACATCTCATATTTTCATTTGAAAACATGCATAAAGGACCCAAAGGTTCCTTTAAAGTTATTTATTTGTATAATTTTATAATTCCTTTCCATAAGAACTGAATGCTGAATTTAGGTATAAGACTTGCTGCTTGAAGCCATATAATGCTTTCTTTTGGAAGTCCTTATAGGTTCTTTCTTTCATTGTTCATACTCTTCTCTTTGGAAATCGGGTTTTGAATAAATATAGAAACTACTTATTGCTAATGCATTATGATATAACCTGTTTTGCATAACTCTACAGGATGTTGATTATGAGGCCACAATGGCTACTAAGCTTTCAATTGCCAAGAAGATTTTTGACAAGGAAAAAGACCAGATGCTTCAGTGCAGCTCGTTCAAGAAGTTCTTCTCTGAGAATGAGGTTGGCCATGCTAGCCTTGAATAATAGTTGCCTTTTGTTAATTGTTATCTAGCTTTTTCTTTATTTTTAGAGTTTCTCCCTTCCTAACTCATATCTTTTGTGAAAAGGAATGGCTGAAACCTTATGCGGCCTTCTGTTTTCTGCGGGATTTCTTTGGGACATCAGATCACAGTCAATGGGGTCGCTTTTCACAATTTTCAAAAGAGAAGGTAAAGCTATCAGTTTTTTCATTCCTCTGTTTTTCTAGGGCATTGCTCCAATTAGAAGCTCCCTTATACAGTATATATGAAGTTGGATAACTAGGAGTTGGGTTCATAGGCATGGGAAAAATGGGCTTCTTGGAAAATTTTCCCTCCAACGATTGGAAAGCGAAGATAATTTCCTAGAAAATCTTTTTGCCCCCTCCCTCTGCAAGGAAATTGATTTTCTTTTCAGACAGAGGGACTCTATCTTTATTGTCTCCATATCCTCTTGGATATAGACAAGGAAGCTAGTGCCTAGTAGTGATGGCATATTTTTTCTTGCTTCTTTTTTCTATAAATCATTTTCCTTCCTACCAAACTCTTTGTAATATTTGGAACATATGAATCAAATCCTTGACAAGAAATATTGATGGAAGTTCTTTTACTTCTTCAGCTTGAGAAGCTGATCTCAGAAGAGGCTCCCCACTACAGCATCATTTGTTTTCACTATTACATACAGTATCATTTGCATTTGCAGGTATGCACTATGTAGATTTGATCAGAAATTATATTGTTAGCTTTAGAGTTGACTTCCGGTTATTGTTCAATAAATCTTATGAGAATTTACCTCAGTTGTCTGAGGCTGCTGAATATGCTAGGAAAAAGGGCGTGGTTTTAAAAGGAGACCTTCCGATTGGTGTTGATAGGAACAGTGTTGACACCTGGGTATACCCAACCTTGTTCCGAATGAACACATCAACCGGAGCACCTCCTGATTATTTCGATAAAAATGGGCAGAACTGGGGTTTCCCAACTTATAATTGGGAGGAAATGTCAAAAGATAACTATGCATGGTGGCGTGGCCGCTTGACTCAGGTTAGCTCAATAGCTGTTATTTTTGACCTTTGCTCTGTTTTATTTGTTTTGGAATTTAATTTCAAAATTTATTTATTGTCGATTTCTTTTTCATGTTGTAGATGGGAAAGTACTTCACAGCTTATAGGATTGATCATATATTGGGCTTTTTTAGAATTTGGGAACTCCCAGAGCACGCTATGACTGGGCTGGTTGGAAAATTCAGGCCATCTATCCCTTTAAGCCAGGTCAGATCAATTTTTCTCCTTAAGTTTCTATTATGTGCTACTTCAGATGGTAATCATTGATGACTAGATACCTTAACTTATCAATCATCTTGTGTCTCTCACATCCTCTCTTCCAGCCTAATGTTCAAATGACATTTTCTTTCAGGAAGAGCTTGAGAAAGAGGGGATATGGGATTTCGACCGGTTGAGCCGTCCATACATCCTGCAAGAATTCTTAGAGGTTAGGAATTCTGTAATTTTATTGTTTGTTTTCTAATATGCATTGCTTTATCTATGCTTCAAAAGGTAGGGCTCCTGATCCTCACATTGTTTTTCCTCTTTCAGGAGAAATTTGGTTCTTCTTGGACAGTTGTTGCATCTCTCTTCCTGAATGAGTATGAGAAGGGCCATTATGAGGTAAAGTTTCACTTCTCCTTTCCCTTCAGTGACCCATATGTCCGGCTGTCAACTCAGTCTCATATTGGACTCCTGTAGTTGAATTGTGCATGTAAGGCTGCATAATGAATAACCAATAACGGAAGAAAACTGTCGGAAGTTTCAGAAGCCCGCTTAGGTTGAGAAAAGAAATCTTCCCGTTTGAATGGTTTCCGTAGGTTGTATAGTAGCTGAAGCTCTCTCTGTAGAATCATAAGTGGGATGCCAAAATTATATTTGTGACATTACACCCACACTGAAATGTGGCGTAGTAAATCATTAAGCAGCTGAGTATCCTGTTGCAGCATTATATGGTGATACTGAAAGTTTGTTTTTTTGCTCCAGGTATAGGGATTAAATTCAAACTTTATTTTCTTTCACTCACCTGTACACAGTTTGGTACTCAAACAGCTGGGACATATTACTATAGTTAAAGAACTATCAATGTATACATGAAAATTACTAAGCTGATGTCCTTTAGTATTTTTGTTCCCTTAGTTACATTCTTGCCTTCTTGTTGCTTTGATAGACATTTGTTCACTTGCTCTTTTAACCCCCCAACCAAAAAATAAAATAAAATAAAAAGAGAACCCAAAAAAATCTTGATCCAAGTGCATGTATTGTCCTCTGACAAGTGATATACCGGTGAATGAGCTTTATGGCTAAAAATAGCCACGTGTATTACTATTGTCTCAGAGACTACTGTTCAGCTCCGTATGCTGTAAAAGTTGTCTACTTGTTGAAAATAAAATGTAGGGGACATCTTTTTGTATGCGTTCCCTCTCTTGGGTTTTAAATGGAGCTCCATTTTTTATGTAACCGACCAGCAATATTTTTATAACATCTACAATAAGATATTGTGACAAGTTTTGTCGGATGGAAAGCGCTATGATAGTTAAACTCTTCATTTTGCCTCAAGTACCCATGTCGGATATTTGACATTCAGACATGGGTATGGACACTCGATCCTTTATTTTAAACCAAAAATGTCGGACACCCAACACTTCAACGTTGGTACGGCTCAGTCTGAGTAACGTAGGGAGAGAGCGGTTGACAAAAGATATAGCAGTCACTTATAGCAAGCCGGAGAATTTTTGCTCACCATATGGTTGGAGTTTCGGAAGCAGATGATCTATAGGAACTAGTGCAAGGGATGGTCTAGAGATATTATACGTGTTGATACTGGAGAAGGACACCTTCCCTTGTCACTTTAAAATGTATGGTTTCAATTTGTAATTGTTGGGTTGTGTCCCAAATTTAGCTTTGGTGACTTTCCAGCAGCCAATACGGGCTGTTGACACCCATGTCAGGCGCAAATCTTAGATGTCATTATGCTTCTCTTCGGGAATGCAATGCTGATTTATGGTTATTCAAGTCCCTTTCAGTTATGAAATGTTTTAACTTTATTTGGGTGTTTATTGGTGAGCATTTACATGAGATTTATGAGGAGTAACATAGAGCTTAAGTATGCCAAAGATCACCCCTTCATCTGCCACTCAAGCCTATATATATGGTAGTTTTTCAACCTTGTTGTGTATGGGTGTGCATCCACCATTTGTGGCTTTTGTTCCACCAAGTGGCTGTGCACCCACCATTCATGGCTAGGTCGGAGTCTCGTTTCCTTTTGTGGGCAGTTTTAGTAAGGATTTCGGTGCCAATATTCCACATTATATTGAGAGTGAGTTTGAGAGAAATTGTGAGAGAATTTGTATTCTCATCGTTGTTATCTTGTTAAGCTTTCATGCCGTTTTGAGATTTGTCATCTCTCTATTGGTTGATCTCATTGGGAATCTAGCCCTGAAGGTCGTTGTGGTACTCTCTTTTCTATCATAGTGGATTTATGCCATTTGTTGCCCAAGGTTTTCTCCCGTTTTAGGTTTCCACGTAAAAATCTTGGTGTCCATTTCTCTATTGTTGATCTTGCCTAATACTTACTCTAATATCTACATCTTCCTTCTATCTTCTGCTTTCTACTCTCCAAATCAAATTATGTTAATTTTTCCTAACAGTAATGACTAATTTCAATTTTTATTTTTTATTAGCCAACTAGAGTTCAATAGTTCTCATGCATTCCCATAAAATTTTGGAGCCAATTATGACGAGGGAAGACTTTGTCGGTTTTGTTCTCTGGATGAGTACATTTTTCTCTATTTTGTGTTTCTACCAAGTTTAGTCTAACTGGAACGGGGTCACTTGTTTTGCTGATTATGTCAATGTTGGTACTTTTCAGTTTAAGGACGACTGCAACACTGAAAAGAAAATAGCTTCCAAGCTCAAGGATTGCCAAGAGAAATCCTTATTGCTGGGACATGAAGCTGAATTAAGGCTCAAGCTGTTTGATCTTCTACGGGTAAGATGCCAGGGAAAATGAGGTTTCATCTCGTACTCCTTGCTTACGAATCACATTTCACACATCTAATTTTTGAAATTGATCTTGCAGAATATAGTTCTTATCAGAGATCCAGAAGATGCCAGGAAGTTCTACCCGCGTTTCAATCTTGAGGATACTACAAGTTTTAGAGACCTAGACGATCACAGGTATTTTGGACTCAGATTCAAGTGTGCTCTTTTTTGCCTGAATGTTTAACCAAGTCACCTGAATTTTAGTAGCCTCTCTTTACTCGCTGGCTTTTGATGTTTCTACTCATGCTTGAATTACGAGTTACCCATTCCATAACATAAGCCCTGAGGGTTAACCCTTTTTAAAAATATATTGTTGTACCACATTCTCTGGAAACTGGTATCCTTCTGGCAAGGATACCTACATCTGGATCTCCCCAGACCTGCAAAAGCAAGACCCACACTGTGAGTTGTTGTATTGTGCCGCATTGCTACGTTTATATATTTGGCGACTTATGTTTTACATATATCAGAGAGACCGAGTGTTTCTAACAGTATTCTTTCTTGTACAGTAAGAACGTTTTGAGAAGATTGTATTATGATTACTATTTCCATCGACAAGAAAACCTTTGGCGTCAGAATGCTCTGAAGACTCTGCCAGTCCTCCTGAATTCATCGGACATGCTTGCCTGTGGTGAAGATTTAGGACTAGTTCCTTCTTGTGTTCACCCTGTAAGTTGACCTAACTCTTTGAAATATTATCTGTATTTTTTGCTGTTTCTGTCCATGCAATATTTTTTTAAGTGGACACCTTGACTTATCAAGGGGCTCCGCTCCAGGTTATGCAAGAGCTCGGATTAATTGGCCTTCGCATTCAACGTATGCCACATGAACCGGATTTGGAATTTGGTATTCCTTCTCAATATGGATACATGACAGTAAGTCTTCTAACATCGTTGCTCATGCGTTGCACCCCTTGTTCAAGCTTAGAATTCTAGGTCATGGATTTTTATTTTTTTGGGCTGGGGGTAGGGCTTAAGTGAGTTAATGGGAGAAACCTCCAAGCAAAGGACCTTAGTAGGATTTGAATTCTAGCAACTCCTTGATATGAAGGTGGATCAAATGCCATTAGACTGCCTAAGCCACATTCTTTAGCTGAGACGTAATTTGGATAAAATGTATAGTTAAACTTGGAAAATTTTTCACTAGTCAAAGAAAGGTACACTAAGAAATTCAGCCCCGTCCTTTAATTGGGGAGCATGGGTCAATGCTTCTCAGGTATGTGCTCCTTCATGCCACGATTGCTCAACTTTGCGGGCTTGGTGGGAAGAAGATGAAGAGAGAAGACGTAGATATTTCAAGACTATTGTGGGATCAAACAGGGTACCACCCAGCCAATGTGTCCCAGAAATAGTTTATTTCGTCATACGTCAGCATGTTGAATCTCCATCTATGTGGGCAATTTTTCCTCTACAGGTGTGTTTACTATCTCTCTGCTTAGAATTAGAGTGAAGGGAGATGAGTCCATTGACCTGAAGAAAACTGTGATCTTGTTCTGCTCAGGACTTGCTGGCCCTGAAGGAAGAGTACACAAAGCGTCCAGCTAAGGAGGAAACAATCAATGATCCTACTAATCCAAAGCACTACTGGAGATACCGTATGTTTTTTTAATCAAATCTTTTGTTTCCTGTCCCTCATTTAGTTCCTTTAAAGCGTTTCTTACGTGTTATATTTCAAGGTAAACCATCCTCCTAATGGGCTACAAGCATAATCACCCTTCTAATGTATACTTTGATCCAGTTTAAGAGATTGGTAAAAACTAAAACCAAAGTCGCACTTGTACCATCTTCTAAACGGAAGCTTTCTTCTATTCGATTATTGTGAAGTGCATAATAAAATTTTTGCTCATACAACCATTTGCTTAAATTTTCGTTTGAGTTAGTTCCTTGACAGATACTTGTCAAAGTTCTAACTGTTGATTCATGGGTTCCAATCAATCCCCTCCTGGTGCAGGTTCCCATGTCACACTAGAATCTTTGCTGAAGGACACTGAACTTGAAAACACAATCAAAAACCTTGTTCGTGGGAGCGGGAGATCGTACCCCCATGAGGGTGAAGAACCCCTTGAAGCTCCGAAGCAAACATCGAAAATAGCCCATTCCAATGGTGCTTCACAGAAAGATGCAGTGGCTGTACTTTGATTTTCTGCCCGAGCTAGTGGCAAATATTACCAGCAATAAGTTAGTGGCATGCCCTGAAGTTCAGATGTGCATGCCCAAGTCCAACTACAGCTTCATGATTTTTATGTTCGGGTATCAGCAATTTCCTTCACTATGTAAAGATATGTTTCTCAGCTTCTGTAGTTGCTGCAACTGAAAATGTCAGAACTTTAGCTAAGAAGGGCTGCAAGTGTTTTTGTAAGACACTGCTATTTCCATGGCAGTAAAGAAGTTTATACTCTTAATATTATTGATATCACACTTGAATTGTCGCATTTTTACCTGTCAAAGCTAATCATTTAAATCACATCAATTTTCTCAACTTTACATGCCTTGAAACTTTCCTTCAATATTTAAAGTTACTAATAAGTTTACGTATTTCATCTTATGTTGTTCCAGTTTAGTAAATTACCCATTTTTTAGCTCAACGCAATCATCTTCCCTATTGTTCTGAACCTAAACTTGTCCAGGTGTCTTCCCTAAATTTTTAAATTAAAAAATATCCTCTTCATTATGGTCAATATTACATTGTTTTTTTTGTGTCATTAATATTACATTGTTATTAACGTTGTATCGTATTGATTAGTACATGCTAATATGTACTATTTTGGTCTAAAACTGGTACAAATCTTTGTTTGGTCTTGCATTAAACCAGCATATGTTGGGTTATACTAGTATTTTTTTAACTCCATATAACTGTTGGCGAGAATTTTTTTTCATTGATTTATACTGAAATTTTTTAAAATTTTAAAATAAAACTAAAATAATTCTATTAGAATATATAATATGTTAGAACTTATTTTAGTTTTTTTTAAAAATAATACAATAATAAATAGTATGAATTAATAATTTTTTTCTTAAGCTGACATGATTATATGAAAGATAGAAATCTAGAGCCAACTGTACTATTTCCAACTTGTTTCGTAAACGAAACTTAAACTTTGCCGTTAATTCGATATTAAATGTTATATATAAAAAATAAAATTTTGATAGTTTATATGAAAGGGTGGCAAATGGAAAGGAGGTTAAGTCCTGGAACAAAAATGGTGATGGGGGTTGGACCTGAGCTGGGGTTTAAAATAGAAAGACAAAGAAGGTTAGCGGGAAGATCGGACGGGAAAGAGGCCAAGTGGGGGAAGGGAGGAGGAGAGAGAAAGAGGGCAATAGAAGAGAGAGAAAATGGACGGAAGGTGAAGGTTGGATTTTTATTGTTGGGCTTAAAAAGGAAAAACAAGAATGGAGGAGGGCTGTATATGTATTAATAGGGGAAGAAGAAGGAAAACCAAGGGAGCATTTGTGTGTGTTTCAAGAGGAGGACAATTCCTCTGCGGAGACCGTCAAACTCCAAATTTGATCGTCTCGCGCTCCCTTTGGCCTATTTTCGTCCCCCTGAATGCCTCTCTCTCTCTCTGGAGTGTTCAGGGTATATATCAATCTCTCTCTCTCTCTCTTTCTCTCTCTCTGTACTTTGTTTTTGTTTTTTTGGCTGAATTTAGTGTGAAATTGATTTGGGTTTGTTGTTTTTTCCAGTTTGGTGGAGGTATTCTTGATTGATGACTGGAAATGGAATTGGGATTCTGAAATGTTTGATCATAAGTTCATAACTAGGGATATGAATTTTGTTTATACAACTAGAAATTGGTTTTTTTTTTTTTTTTATTGTTTCGTGTTTGATTGAGGGAATTTTTGCTATAGAATAATCGGGCAATAGAATTGGGATTTAGAACTTTTTGATCATCTAATGGAACTGGGATGTGGCTGGACATATGATTGGAATTGTGGGATCTTTTTTGTTTTAAATTTCGTGGCTCTAAATGAACTTTTTTGTTGGATTTTTTTATCATGTGGTAGGAAATGAAATCAGACATCATGTGACTTTTGATCATCTTGTTGGAAAGAAAACATGAATTTTCCTTTGCTTCTTTCTCCTCTTCAATTTAGTGATTTATTATGCGACTAGAAATCTAGGTTTGAGTTTGTTTGTTTTCCATTTGAAATAGCTCTTTGTTAAAGAAATCGGGGGTGTTGGGGGGGATTAAAGTAACTAGAAATACAATTTGGTTTTCTGATTGGTTCCTGTTTGTTAAAATTAATCATAATGCCACTGTGTAATACATGCTTTACATGCCTTTTCTTTTCTGTATATTAAGAGTCAATTTACACCGATTTCTTTTTCATTCCCGGTGGGAAATGGAAATTGGATTATTTCTTTTGGGGTCAAATGAAATTGGACTTTGTAATGGCTACCTGACTCTTGGAGGCGATCTTGATGATGTAACCATCTATTCATACATTTTATCTTATTTACTTAAATTTATGTGGAATTTGATCATTGCTTTCAATAAATTAAAAAAATTACAGATGCTGGGAAATTCTTACTTGTCCCTCTCTTAGAGAGAACTAAATGGCTTTTATTATTGCTTGTTGTAGTTTTGAAATTTAACTCCTTTTCCTAAATGGCTTTTGTTAGTTTTCTTCTCCTTCTTGAATTCACTCATTTTTCTTCCTCGGGATGATATATTGCAGTAGTTTAGGCGAGATAAGTGCAGAGGAGCAAGGGACAAATAAATAGGTAGGCTGGATTGGAAATAATCCAACTGATTCCTGTGTTTCCAGTTGTCTTGAGAACTATGTGTATTTCCTGGTTTTGGTGTTAAATGTTATTCTAATGAGCTTTATGAAGTTGGAACTATTAAAGATTTTGTGAGTTTGTTTGGGATTTTTATCTAATTTATTTGTTCATGTCCAAGGAAGACATAACATGTTTTCCACGTGATGTTGCTATTGTTCACCTTATGAGTTATGAGACATGAAGTTGATATATATTTTTATGTGTTTTTTCGGTATCAGGGAGCAAGATTTTCTATTTTCCGTTTGTGGGTGAAAGATCCTTCGCTTTCAGGAAATTACAGGGAGAGTTGAAAGCTTGGACACAACACAACAAAGTGATGATCTAACCTATATCTTCTTTATACTAGGCATTCAAGTAAGCTGCTGTAAACATGGGCTTTGGTGATTTATTTATAATTTATGTTGATCCCAAAAAATTTTGAAAAGAAGACAAAGGCTTTACCAAATTATGTGGGTCTAAATCTTTATCAGGTGAGGCTTGAATGTTTGTTTTATGCATTAGTCGGCATATTACCATCCTTTGAATGTTTTATTAGTTGCACTAGGAACTAGGTATACTTTAACATCATGGGGCATTGTTCTTGTTCATGAATGCTTATTTTGTATCTTTGGACTTTGGCTATCTCCATTACCCTTGACATAAATATATACGTAATTTGATTCGTTCATCCAAAAAAAGGGGGTGAGGGGAGGTGAGGGGTAGAAGATCCCTTGGAAGAGACAAAGGCATACTAGAAACAATAAAGAGTTGGGTTCCTTTTCTACCTTTGCTGTTCATCATTAGAAAAGACGATTCCCAAAGAGAAGATATTTGGCTAGTTAACATTTGGAAGGGTTGAAAGTTCCTAACTTAGTTCTTGCAAAATTTAATTGCTCTCCTTGTTGCTATAGGAAACATAATTTAAATATTTTGTCTAATTTGGTAATTCTCTTTCGATTTGATTAAATCCTCCCCGTCACTCAATTTTTACTGTATTTCATTGAATAGAGACTAAGTAACTACTTAGCCTCATTCTTATCAAGATAGAACTGTAATCACTGAAGTATCAGAAGAATATGGCTATCTGATCTTTAATGTTAAGCTATTATGCTTGTTGGGTATCATGCTATTGGTCCTTATATTCTTTGTTTTTCTTCAGAAATTGCTATGGTTGCTCGATTGTAAGTTTGTGTTCTTGTGTTGTGTGTGGTGTGCTGCTTACTATAAATGAGACATAAATTTGGATCTGTTTTGCTGCCTAATTTTTCCCCTACTTGAAATATGTGACAGTTGTTGTAGAGGACTTGTTAGGCACTTCTCTTAGCAGAGCCTTTTGCTGTTTGATATGTCATCAACATGATTGATAATGTGAGAGTGTATTCTCGTTACCTCACTGAGTTATGGCATTTTTTTAAACTTTAAGTGTGCTTTTATATGAATCCCTGAAACAAATTCCTTGTTTCAAGAGCATATTGTGAATTTATTTTTAAAAGAAAGCATTTATGTTCAAGTTCATTGAGGTTTCTGTGTTTCTGAAATGTAGGCGTTCAATGGCTATTGCTCTTGGGAAGGCTAACCATTGAAAAGAACCAGCAAATTGCCAAGTATTTTTAATCAAACTCAAGTGCATTTGATTTTTCTACAATGGCTGTAGCTGTTGATCAACATCAGGGGTTCAAGCCACCTGTTCGATCCCAGAGATGCAGACTCCCATCCTTTAATCACCAGGATTTCTTCCTGCTTGATTCCTGCAAAATTGATGCTGCTCAATCCTTGGGACTTACAGCTTCGAGCTTCCATCGAAGTTCTTCCACTCCTTGCTTAACTCTGAACAAAAAGCGGAAGAAGAGTTCAGTGAGACTCCAAAGGTCGAACTCATTGGCGGTCATGGTGTCCCTAGAGTGCAAGCACTTGTAGTTGAGGTTGCCGTAGCTATGGCCTCTGGCGTAGACCCAGTGCCTGTCTCAAGTGGGCTCGGTGGGGCTTATTTCCTTAGCAACCGGAATGGAGACACTATTGCAGTGGCAAAGCCCATCGACGAGGAACCCTTAGCACTAAACAACCCAAAAGGTTTTACAGGAAGAATGCTGGGTCAGCCTGGCCTGAAGCGCTCTGTTCGGGTTGGTGAAACTGGCATACGAGAGGTAGCTGCTTATCTCCTTGACTATGGTGGATTTGCCCGGGTTCCTCCTACTGCGCTGGTCAAATTCTCTAATGTCCCATTTCATGTAAACAACCCCGCACGAGTATCAGCTCCATCATATAAAATAGCTTCTCTTCAACGTTTTGTGGACCATGATTCTGACACAGGGGACTTAGGTCCCTCTGGCTTCTCTGTCTCTTCAGTTCATCGTATTGGAATCCTTGACATAAGACTCCTCAACATTGACAGGCACTCGGGAACATACTTGTGGGCAAATATGAACAAGATAAATACTCTCTTGGTGCCATAGAACTGGTTCCTATAGACCATGGGCTGTGCTTACCTGAGTGGTTGGATGATCCTTATTTTGAGTGGCTGCATTGGCCTCAAGCATCAGTCCCTTTTTCTGAGCTAGAAATGGACTACATAATGAACCTTGATCCATTTGAAGATGCAAAGCTTTTGAGGACTAAACTCCCATGCCTTAGTGAATCCTCTATCCGTGTTCTTATTGTATGCACCATTTTCTTGAAGAGGGCAGCTTCTGCTGGGCTTTGCCTTGGCGGCATAGGTGAGATGATGACCCGAGATTACCTTGGTGGGGAGGAAACCATGAGCACATTAGAGAGCATCTGTGCTAGAGCAAAGGGTATACTTTCTGTGCTATGTAATGACAATGTTTTTGGCGACGGAGAAGATACCGAGGAAGAAAAAGAATATGATGTTGAGATGTTTCAATTTGATGAGGAATATGTTGATAACACCGAGGGAATACCCGCCTTTCAGAGCCCAAGGAAGCCACCGCTTGCCCCAAAATCCCAAAGATGTTTAGAGGGCTTGGTGAACGAGAAGAAATCAGGCTCATTGTTGAAGGATAAATCCCTAGACGTTTATCATCAGAGGAAGGAATCTATTGACATTGAAGCTATTCAAATCAAGAGCAACGATAACCGCAAGGTAGGCTGCTTATTCAAGAGCATCAGTTTTGCAGCACCACGGAAGAATGGGATAGAGGGCATCTCTTTCGGGGAAATGAAGGAAGAAGAGTGGGAATTCTTCCTTGAGATGTTTGAGGGGCTTTTGCCTGAGGCATTCGAGGAGAGGAAGTGCAGTGGCCTAACCCAAAAAGTAGGCTCAGCTTGAGAGAAAAAGAAAGGTTCCTAGAAAGGTATAGCACCAGAACAAGTGAAGTTTCACCAGAGCAGGGCAGACAATGACGTTAGGAATGCCACCCCCTTATATATGCATATAGATATATGTACTTGTATCATTAGTTGTGAATTACAACTAATTGTAGATGAAGTATTAGTATATGATCTGAGGAGGGGAACAGAGATGGGCAGAAGCTGACGTCCTTTCCCTTTTACCTCCTTCCCTCATCTTTGTTTTCTATTTTTTCCCCTTAATGAATCTTGTATACTGTTGTACAACTTGCAAAGGTGAAAAGGATCTTTTCATGATCCTCATGGAAATGGGAATTCCTATTATTATTATTATTATTATTATTAGAGTTAATTAGTATACAATTGTATATTGATTAGTATAAATATACAATAATCAATATATAATTATACATTAATAATATATAATTATACACTAATTAACCCTAAAGATACATAACAATTTATACTCTTGAAAAGATCATACACTAAGTTACACCTGCAATCGGGTCATTCGGTTCGGGTTTGGTTCGGGTTAACTTCGGGTCGATTTTGTTCGGGTCCGCTTCGGTTTCGGGTTCAAGTCAACTTCGGTTCGGGTCAATCTCGTTCGGGTTCGTTCGGTTTCGGTTCAGGTCAACTTCGGTTTGGTTCAACTTCAGGTCAATCTCATTCGGGTCATGTTCGGGTTAATTTCGGATCGGGTCAACTTTGGTCGTAATCGGGTCACTTTTTGGGTCAAAAATGATTCAAAATTGTACCCATTAAAAAATTGTACCATTATAAGCACAAAATTCCATCATGAGAGACCCACAAAAAAAAATGGATTGGGTCACTTTTATTCGAGTTAAATCGGATCGGGTCTAATTCGGTTCAAGTCATTTTGGGTTCGGTTTGTAATCGGGTCAATCATATTTCGAGTCGGTTCGGATCATTTTGGTTTAGGTCGGAATCGGGTTCATTAGATTTCGAGTTGACTCATTTCGGTTTCGATTAAAATCGGTTCAATTGTTTCGGATGTCGATTTGGTTTGGGCTTTGGGTCGTTTGGATTGACCCTTCAATTCCAGTTAGTTTTATCGGGTCTAACACTAACTATTAAGGAAGGGGATTAGTATTTCCTCTTTTTGTTGGTGAAATCACCTCACTATGAAGAAACACTAATTATTAGAATTTTGCCCACAATTCAACAATTATGTTAAGTTTCCTTATCACTATAAGATAAGGTAGCATTAATTATCAAAAAATAATTTTGTCGAAAGTGCACGTGATTTGAACCTGGAGCTAGTTGCACGTGCAACGACTGCCGATAATCAATCAATATTCCCAGTTGCCATCCATAAGACCCTCCCATCCCATGGGCCATGGCCCACTGATCATGTATGATTCAACGGTCTATATTTAAAAATATATTTTTTTAATGTAGATAAATTATAAAAATTAATATAATATAATAAAATAATAAAGAGTTAAATTTAAAATTTTATATTTTATATTTATAATCTTACAAGATCAAGTGTTGTTTAGGGTATATTAAATCTATTAATATTGTACTATTGTTTTAAACAAATTATGTACTAAATAAATTAGTTTGACATTATTCCTTCAATTGCCCACTATTGTCTTAAAAACAATATCTTTAAAAAGGGGGAAAGTAAAAAGAAAATAAATATCCTTCATTGAACTAATACAAAAAGGAAAAATATCCTTCATTTTATCATTTTTTCCCATTGCACATTAAAATCTCTTTCATGCTTTTTTATGGTGGATATTAATATTTATCTTTAAATATGTAACCCTAGTGTATTAATGAGGTTATAATTCAATTGGCATGAGGCGCTTTGAACAACCTCATCACTTGGAATCAAATTATAAGAGGAATCTCATATTTGAGGAATGATGCTCAACCTCAACGACTCTTGGCCCAATCCCTCCATCCCAGCACTGACAAAAATTTAGGTATGGTCAATTTAGGTTCGGACAATTCGGACACGGACGCGGATCCTGTCTCGAATTACAAATTCAAACGCCATGACCAAATTTGAACCCGAATGTCTAAATGTCCGAATTTGTGATATAAACTTTTGAAAATTGAACCGAACCCGAATTTTCGATATCCGAACCCGAATGTCCGAATATTTTATTGAAAACTTTGTAGATTTTGGACTAAATTGTACTCGAAACCTGAATGTTTAAATGTTTGAACCCGGTTCTCCGAATTTGTCCGAACCCGAATAAGTCACAAAATTCGGACAATCCGGACTCAAATTATCAAACTTGAACCCGACCCAAATTTCAATTCGAAAATTTTATAATTAGACCCAATTTTTTTCACATCGGACAAATTCGAACTATCGAATCGAATTAATTTTTGCCAGCACTATTCCCTCCCTGTAACCTACTAAGATTTACTGACAACCTTGAGATAGAGGTTTTCACCACTAACCTGTTCAAAAAAAAAAAGAAAAAAAAACATATAATTCAAAGCTGTCGAAGGAACTTATCGAAATATAATCATATGAGTCGTATTTGTGTGAAAGTCCGAGGAGAGATTTACAAATTCCTGACATTCTTTTATGTCCAATTATTCCAGTATTGTTAGACATGATTGCATGCACTCCAATAAATAAAAAAAAACAGAAAACAAAAAGAGAATATTATGACATTGTAGGGAAAAGGAAAAAGGAGCAAAAATTTCATTACTTTTTCATTACTTCTGTTTAGGGCCATGAATTTCAGAGCCAAGATTTACACAACTACATACAGTAAGTAACTGAGACCAAATCACCAGGAAAGTCAGAATTTTTCTTTTTTTTTTTTGAAAATCTATTTTGAGATTACAATTTCTCGCTACAATTCCCGGTCTCAGCTCTTCTCACCATCTTCAACGACGACTACTCCGTTTCTCTCTCCTTTGACCTCATCCTCTGTCCAGTTCGTCGCCGGAGTCCGAGGACAAGGACCCTTTCCCGGCGAACCCGAGCAGGGCTTTTTACCCGAATTGAAGGATCCGAACTTGGGGGTGACTTCCGGGGTGGTCGTGGTGGCAATCTCAGTACCGAAGGAGAAGATTAAGGAGTTGGAATTTGAATTTGATGGGTTGATCTCTTTGCTGCTCAATTCGAGGAGAGAGAAATTGGGGCATGTCTTTCTCCTCTTTGAAGGGCGAATTTCTCCGCCGTCTTCTCCGGTTGGGTCCGGAGTGGATTTATGGTTGTCGGGATGGGTTGGGTTTTGGTTAACGGGGTCGGGTTTTAGCTCTTCCATGTTCGGGCGGAGTTGAATAGAGAAGTGAGAGAGAGAGAGAGAGTTGATGAACGGTGGTAGTGGAAGTGAAGGTGAGGTGGGGAGACCTTTTTCTTCCTTTTATTTAAGTTAGGTATTTCCACAACAAATGCGAGTGTTTTTGCCCATCTGAGGCATTCATCATCCCCATTTTGTTTTGGTGGTTTGCGCCCTTTTATTAGAGAGATTTCTTTTATCATTATACTATTTAAGATCCGCATGTTATTTTGAAATTGTAAATTTGTTTCTACTTTATTTAATTTAAATATATTTATTTATTTAGATTAGAATAATGTCATCGACGAAATGTTTGAAATAGAAGATGAATATAATTGAAGCAACATTAGACAACAGAGTAGCACCACCCAAATTCCCGAAGTCACTTCTATTGAAAAATACTTAGAGATCCTTAACAACACTATATTTGCAATTTGAAAGTTGCGTGTTTTTCAACCCGTATCCTATATCTGGATCCCAACCCTAATCCCCTTCCCCCATCTCATTTTCCAAGCTTGCATACTCAGTACAAATATCTCAAGCCCAAAATAAATTAAGCTAACGCTGAGTATAAGGTTTGGAGGGGAGGGGAGGTGGAGAAAGTAAACAAACAAAAGAAATGGGAATTGACATCACAATACTTCTGTAACAATTTTGAGGACAATGTAAATAGGCCAACATAGTAGACAGAAACATGAAATTAAAATAACCAAACTTAAAAACCAAACATTAGACGCCCATTACAGAAGGGCAAAAGGTATGAAGAGATAGGAAAGGTTCGAGGGAGCGATTAATCATGAAATAGGCTAAAAATTTACAAATAGAGGATAAAAAGGTCAAGACCAAATGTAACCAATTATAGTTTCAAAAAGAAAAGTCAAACACCTAATAAAAAATGAATTATTACAAATCAAAACAAAAAGGAAAATCATCATTGTATCAGCATCCCAAGTACTCAGTGCTCAGCACTGGTTACACTCCTACAATTCAAACCCACATCAAGAAAATTAATAATCAACTTTAGAAACCGACAAACCCCTCAACCCACATACATCCATACATAAACCACTTTAAAAATAAAGGTAAGAAAGGAACAAAATCGTACAGAGTCCGATTCTTTCGAAATCGCTAATGTAAGCAATGCAATTAGAGCATCAGCCAGTCTTCAAACCATATTTCGGATCGTAACATTAAATAACTTATAATTAAATAAAAAATACTCAAAAACAAATTAAAATACAGGTAAATCAAAAGCACCTATAAAATTTTACTTACTTGGATTAGTAAAAATACTAGAAAACAGATGAAAGTAAAGATAAAATTGCTTGGACAATACCATAAAAGCATAAAAAGGAATCTGAATCTTATCCAGATCAGGATGAAAGTTATGAGTTTTTAGTAAATAAACTAAAACAAATACAATGTCCAAGTACAAACCTTGGTCAAGAGTACATCCTTTGCTAGTTTATAATTGCAAGAAATGCCCAAAAATCAGAAACTAAAATCAAAATCTTATCCAATCAAGTCTATTATAATTACTATAAACCTTAGTTGAATTTTCTCATTGAGGTCATCAGTTTTTTCTAGAATTGGAAGCTTTTGTCCATCACTAAAGGATATTCCTTGTACAGACTCATTCGAAAATCATCTTGCATCTAAAGATGCTATATATTGCTCCAATTGCTCTAAAAGTTAAAGAATTAAGTACTCATGAATTGTTGTCTTCCTATTTCTGTATTTCCTTTGTTCCCTGACTCGTATACTGAAAATTGTTGCTCCTCCCTGAAGGATTGATGATTTCGAGTTTACTCCTGAATGTGCAATATTTGATCTTCTGGGTATTTCATTATATCACGGTTGGTTAGTTGATCCTCAGGTATGCCTTTATAATTCTTCTATTTAATACAGTATACTTCCTTGTTTAGCATATGGGTGAATACATCCTTAATTGTCCTCTTTTACTTCATGAATGAATAAGAAACTTTTGACGAAGAGAGATGATTCCTCCTCTTTTATGGCATTAACAATTGAGAAGCATTGTGACATTGGACTTGAATGGATTCATGGTTCATTTAATAATTAGTTGGTATCTTCTTGTACTGATTTTCAGTAAATGGACTCATATAATGTGCCTCACATAGCAAAGACATTACTTATGGCGATGGGTGTTGGGACTTGCACACATATAAGGAAAATGGTGCTTCATTGCTTTTTATGTTCTGGATTTTCTTTAGATATATCAAGCAAAGGTGCTACCTGTGTGTCAAAACTTCTTGGAAAGATGCTTATTAGCTCTGAGAATAGAACTTTTAGGTATTTATTCACCACAAATGGTATGTGCTCTCTCTCTCTCTCTCTCTCTTTTCAGTCTCTTTC
The DNA here is from genome assembly GCA_021018815.1 of Talinum fruticosum. Classification (NCBI taxonomy): domain Eukaryota; kingdom Viridiplantae; phylum Streptophyta; class Magnoliopsida; order Caryophyllales; family Talinaceae; genus Talinum; species Talinum fruticosum. The sequence goes on from JAITYX010000020.1 coordinate 5,919,449, forward strand.
TCTCTTTCTCTCTCTAGTCTTGTAGTTCACGTTTTACCCAGTCATCATTAACCTTCTTTCTGTAGTTTCTCTTTCATCCAAATTCTAGTGGTCAATTGGATATATGCTCGTCGTCTTTTATTGCTTAAACTGATTTATTTCTTTTTTACAAAAAATTTTAAACGTGCAATCACTCTCCTTCGTTATCAAGTAACTATCAACTGTTTTAGTGGCTGATGTTCATAAATTAATTTTGATCAAGGTTTCATACCTATTAAAGTTGCCCACTCTACCAAAAATATATATATATATATATATTGCCCACAGTAAGTTTTTTCTCCCTTTTTTTCATGTATCTTGTTCCATTGTTTTTTAGGATTGTAGAGTTTATTAATATAAATTACAATTATGGTTGATCATCATGTTGATGATTGTAACTGATATAATGATTATGAAATTAAAACACAAATTAATAACATATTTAGTGATATGATTCATCACAAATTTGATATAATATTTTTAATTCTTATTGTAGGCGTGGAGGGCATTCATAATGATGTTACCATCTACGTAACACCGAAGAATTCTACTTGTTCATCAAGTGCACTAATAAGATTTATCCTGATTATGATGATGAGCAAGCCTAGCCCAGGTAAGATATTCAATTCATTGGAAGAAGGGATTAAATTTTACAAGAACTATGCATATCATGTAAGATTCAATATGTGATTGTCATCGACAAAAAAAGAAAATGGAATCGTTCTATGGAAATATTGTGTTTGTTCAAAAGAAGGTTGGTATAAGGAGAAAGTGCCTGAATTGATCGAATTGGAATTGTCAATTACTAATGCTAACAAGGAAGATAATAAGGGCACGGAAAAATTAGGTGAAAACAAGGTCAAAACAAAGAGAAGGAGCCTAATTAGAGAAGGTTGTATGACATGTTGTACTTTTAAAAGGATCGTTGAGGGTAAATATGAAATCTTTAAGTTCCATGAAGGTCATACGTATCCACTTGCTACCCCTTCGAAGATATCTATGTTGAGATCACCAAGAGAAGTAAATCTTATACTTAAGAATGTATTGCGTGCGTGTCATCGAAATAATATTAGTACCTCAAAAGCATTTAATCTGATGAAAGAACAAATTGGGGGATTAGAAAATGTTGGTTGTATGAAAAGAGATTTACAAAATTTTCATCGGGATTTGAAATCTTTGATCAATAATTCTGATGGTGAGATGTTTATTGAAAATTTTAGAAGGAAAAAATAAAAATCCTTTTTTCTACAATGCATATGAAATGGATGAGAGCTGCAAGTTAAAACATGTCTTTTGGGTGGATACCATTAATATAAAAACTATTATTTATTTGGTGATGCCATTTCATTTGATACTTCATATGGAACCAATAAATACTGACAAATTTTGCTCCTTTTACGGGAATAAATCATCCCAGACACTTTATCACATTTGGAGCTAGTTTTTGGCTAATGAGAAAGTTGATAGTTTTATTTGGTTATTTGAGAAATTCTTAGAAGTTATGGGAGGCCAAAAGCCTACTTACATCCTCACCGATCAAGATCCTGCCATGAAAATTGTTATAGAAAGGGTTTTTAGTACTTCCATCCATAGGTTTTGTATTTGTCATATAATGAAAAAGTTTCGAGAAGGTAGGGAGTATTTTGAATAGTGATATTCGGTTCCGCAAGATATTAAATTCATGTGTGTGGGGTTCCGAGACACCAAATGAATTTGAGTGTGCTTGGTCATCCCTTACTTCGATTATGGCTTAGAGAATAATTATTGGTTTACTTTGATATATAGTTTGAGACATATGTGGTTTCCGGCTTATTTCCTAGATATATTCTTATTTGGATTGATGCGAACAACCTCAAGATCGGATAGTGAAAATGCCATGTTTAGTAACTTAGCAGTTAATAAACAATTGACTTTGGTTGAATTTTGGATGAGATTTGATCGTGCTATTGAGGTACAATGAGAGAATGAAAATGAATTTGATAATATTAATTCTTTTTCAATGCCTCATGTAAAGACTGATTTGGATATTGAAAAGCATGCACAACAAATTTACACACAAAAACTTTTACATTTTTCAAGATGAGTTGTGGTAGTCATTTGTGGAATGTGTCATAGCCAAAATATTTGAAGATGATGGGTTAATAGTATTTAAGATACGAGATAGAGGCAATGAGTATTATAGGTCATCGAGGGAGGTAATCTATTACCCTTCCACTTGTGAGACAAAATGTTCCCTGTAAATTGTATGAACTCGAAGGAATTCTATGTCGTCATATTCTTATAGCCTTGCAAGGAGACTTTCTACACTACTACAAAAACGTTGTATAGCGATGGAAACAGACATTTGTCGGATAAATTTACCTTAGCGACGGAAAAAATGTCGTCGCTATTTTACTTATTAGTGACGGAACTAACGACGGAAACGGAAAAAATAGCGACGGGTTTTTGAAAAATTAATTTTTAAAATTTTTTATTTAGCGACTGGAATCAATCCGTCGCTGATTCCGTCGCTAAATCTAATTTTTTATTTATTTTTTTACTTAGCGACGGAATTAGTCCGTCGCTAAATCTCATTTTTTAATTTTTTTAATTAGCTACGGAATTATTCCGTCACTAATTCTATCGCTAATTCAAAATTTTAAAACTTTTAAATTTCACCACCTATTTTAATTTCAAAAAATTATAAAAATTTTCAAATTTAATCTAAAATTTTCAAAATTTAAATGTGCCGCCTATTTTTATTTTTCAAATATATCAAATATTTCAAATTTTTATTTAGCAACGGACCAGCCTATCGCTAATTCCGTCGCTAACTCGAAATTTGAAAAATTTTAGGTTGGCGGGCTATTAAATTTTTTCCAGTTTTGAAATTAAAAATTTTTTTTTAGCAACGGACTATTCCGTCGCTAACTAAATTTTTATGTAGCGACGGACTTTGTCCGTCGCTGATCCGTCGTTATTTTGCAAATATAAGCCCGACTTCAACGGGACTCGGCAAAATATTAAGGAGAGATGGATTGAGAATTAGAGAGAAGTGAGGGCGTGAGAGAAGGAAGAGGCCACCACCGCCACCGCCGCCACCGCCACCGCCGCCTACTAACCACCTTTAACATCTTGTAGGTATGCTTTCTCCATCCTCCCTCTTTGTTGGTTGTGTTTATAATTTACTTTGTTTACTATAAAATTTCAAATTTTAGAGGATTTGATATAATTTATTTTAATAGGCATGGTTGGAATGAAAATGAGGTAGAAGATGAAGATAATGAGAAAAAGGAAGAAGAAGAGGAAAAGGAAGATGAAGAACATAACTTGTGTTTGTAAATAATGTAATACTTTTGTTTTTTTTTTCAATTAGTTTTTATGCATGTTGGTGAATTGAAGTTGAATTATTTATGATTTTTGTGTTTGTATATGATTTTTTTGTTTGAATTGAAGTTGAATTTGAGGTTGTTATGTCTGCCGGATTATTTGAATTTGTATTTCGTTCAAGATTTTTTGTGTTAAATACTCGAAAATACGGAAAATTGTTAATTGTTTTTAAAAATTGGCAATGAATCGGCGACGGATTTTTGCGATTCCATCGCTAATCCAATCAGCGACGGAACAAGAAATTCCGTCGCTGATTCGAATAGCGATGGAATCAAATTCGTCGCTATTCCTTCACTAATCAGCGATGGAATTGCAAAAATCCGTCGCTAATTAAGAAATTCTGTCGCTAAATTACGTTTTTCCGTTGTCTGTTTCCGTCGCTATATGGCGATTTTTTAGTAGTGCTAAAAGAGATTCCACCACCACTTGTATTAAATAGGTGGACAAAAAGAGCAACCCGACAACCCATTTTTTACGATCATGGTACGTTCTTCGAAGTGTGCATTACGGAGAAAAATAATTCTCAATTGGTCACCAATGCATGGGGAACCGTTTTTTTAAAGTGATGCACTATGCTAAACAAAGTGAGGATGAGTTGAAAATGGTGATCGAAGTATGTAACAAAATGAAGAAAAAGTTGAGTTGTATCATGTGAAAAATGGTTAGTAAAGCAAAGGATTTAGAATCATTTGTGGTTGTAGTCTTTCGAAAGAGGTTAAAATTCAGCCACCAAAACCATCAAGCACAAAACGAAGCGGGAAGTAGATTAAAGGAGGAAAGGGGGTGGTGATGGAGGAACAAGAAAAGCGACGAAGACATTGCAAGTCTTGTGGACAATTCGTTTATCATGACAATCGAAACTTCCCCATGAAGGATCGAATGATTTATCTTAGTTATTGGTAAGAGGTGTAAATGATTTAAATGATTCATGTTATTCATTTGATTCTTTTTAGCTTGGGTAAATGATTTAAACTGCAGATGGTGTATAATTTTGATGTTTAGTTCTCAATTTGGTGCTATATCTACAAATGGGGTGTTTGAATCTCACATATCCACCGACCGTTCTTTGCTTCAGAATAAGAAAAGTAAATATCTTGCTTTCTCTCTCTATCCAGCTGAATTTAGCATTATTAATTCATAGGAGGGTCAATAAATAAAATGGAGGGAATTCTTATATTTTGATGTGATATATGTAAATGTGCTCGAAGGGAGATTCTACATTTCTATCAAAATGACAAATTTGTGCTATGCTCGGAGTCCTAACAGGGTGGAACTTTACTGAGTACAACATAGTTGATAAAAGAAAATTGAGTAATGTTCTTATGTATATCACATTTCTACTCAGTATCGTCAAGTTTCAGCAATCAATCACATTATTGTCAATGTATTGCACTAATAAACCAAACGCGACATTAAATTGAATCATCTCCTCTTATTGTAAGGCTTCAAGTTGTAGACATCTTGATAAACATGAAATCATCATAAGCTATTCTTACTTTGTCTATAATTTACTTGACATGGTTCTTCATATTTGAAGTTTGGATGTCGATCATAAGTTTCGATGTTGATCATAGTTCTATGGCTTGAACAATGAAAGATATGCTATGACAATTTTTAGTTAGATATGCCTTTCTTTTAGATAGATGTAGTGCTGATTGAAATTTCAGGTTGTTAAGCCTTTGTTTTAATGAATCAGTTTCATCTTTAAATAGTAGCAAGATCATGTCTACAATTTCCACTTTTAGTGGCCTTTACTTTGTCCTTTTATTTTTGTAATATAAAGGGATGCATTGAAATCAAGATGGCCTATACTTTGGTTAAAGGTAGGGTAAGTACGCAAGTGGTTTTCAAATTAACAAACTCCGATTTAGTTCCCGGGATATATGAAGGTGGACGGAAGCTATGGGAGGGCTCACTTGATTTGGTCAAAGCCCTTGATTCAGAGATCCAAAATGGGAACTTATCATTTGAAGGAAAAAGAGTCTTATAGGTGGGCTTCTACTTTTCAACTTGAATGCGACCATGGATTTCCTAGAATCTTTGCTCGCCTTAAGGTAGCAAGTGTTCCACATAGGGGAGAAGTTTGTTATTTTGTTGGTGATTGGAACAGTGTGGATCATATTCTTCCCTATGCTCATAATGACAGCAAGGGTGCTGCATTATTAGTTGATGATCCAAGCAGTGGATATGATGTCATTTTGATGGCTAAGACTGTTTATTCGACCTCTATTCTACTGGAGCCTTTATGAACTTATCAAAAAGTGTATTAGCTGTCCTCATGGACTTGTCTTCATGGCTGCAAAGAAGCATTATAGTAGGCAGTGGATGAAGGTGGCTATTGTCCATCGTGGAAAAAGATGGCATGATGACAGCCAACCTAATAGCTAAACTTGCCGACGGCTCATCAAATGTTAGAGAGGTTTGGAAGCTGTCATTTAAGTAAATTCATAATCGATGACTCAGTGAACATTTCAGATGCTTGGACCAATCACGTAAAAGTGGCTATGTAAGGACCAAGAACGGTAGAATTTTACCTACAAGTTATCATGAACATAATGAATGTAGTCAAATTGTATACTAAATTTGATTCATCGGAGGGTTTCTTTCCCTCTTTATCGACCCAATGTGAATTTCCCTATAGAAGTCCTATTTGATATGGCATTGAAATAATTGAAAGACTATTGTTATTTTGATTAATGTTGACTAAAACTCATCATCAATAAAGAAGTGCTAGTCTATGTAGGAATCGAACCTACATCCTTATACAATAGCACGTTGCTCTACCGATTGAGCTAATAGGCTCTTCTCTACCTATTGAGCAAATGAGCTTCTTCAAGTGGAGATTAGATATGGCAACATATACCAGTAGCTTAAGAGGCATGACTTTACCAATTAAGCATAATTTTACTGTTCAATAGAAATACTTATGCACAAATTTCCAATCAAGAGGCAAACCATAACATTCTCAATGCCCAATTACTAGAACATCATTGAATTGGAGGATAACTCATAATTTGCAAATAAAGAGGATAATGTTTGCAAAGAAATAGGAATCAAAGTAACAATAAACTCCATTAATCATAATGTTTCAAGAAATTGAAGATGCTAAGAACAATACGGAATGGATTTGCTACTCAAAGACCAATACTTAGAAATCAAGCGGATAAGATATCAACTATCGAACATAAATCATGCGGAATGTCGGTTGGACTCAAAAATCCCTAAAATTTTCAAAAATTGGACCAAACAAGTGTGAAGGGGCAAATACCTAGTCGAGCTGGTGAATATGTGAAACACTATGGAGAATAATGGCTTACTCGGCGGCAAGAAAAATAACTCGACTCGAATCGTTGATTGTCGGACCAAGCTCTTTAAGGTCGGCAAGGTTCATCTCCGATCTTCAAAGCACGAATAAATCAAGCCCCTTAAAGCAACAACAGAAAGGAACTTTCGACAATGCGAGAGGAAATTTCAAAGCGAAAAATCAGTATTAATTTGCTGCAAGACTAGAGATTTGCCATAAGAAAGGAACTTTCGGTACGAATAGATCTACTTCAATTGGAGAGGAACGAGAGTAGCTACTGGGATTTTGGATGAAAGAGAAGTTACAGAAAGAAGGTTAATGGTGTCTCGCAATAAACGTGAACAAGAGTAAAGAGAAGACAGAGAGAAAGACCTATTTGTTATGGTATTTATATTAAAGGCGCTTAATATATCCGTATTAATCTTGACTGTTTGTTACTCATCTAATGGCTCGATTAATAGTTCTCACTTCTCATTGTAACTCTAAGTGAGAAATCTTTAAAAGTCAGATTACCTATAATATATAGTTTATCTTTTTCATTTAACAAAAATATATTATTGAATTTTAATATCTCAAATTTTGGACTATATTGCTCATAATATTTCGAACTATCGATTGATTCTCAGTAACATCTTTATTTTAACATTAATATTTTTTAATATCCCATACAATAAAAAAACTAACCTTAATTATCCCAATTTTAGGACACGAATATTTTTTTTCAAAGTATTAAATATAAAAAATATTAGTGTTAAATACTTAATGAGTAACATGACTTAAAATTTAATGTAACACCCCTAGACCCACCCTAGGAGTATTACATGCCAGGTTCCCTGGAGGAACCCCTAAGGCCGCTTATGATCTCAACATGGGGTTAATAACCCTTTCTTGGATTAGCGGAATCGTGTTTCTAGGTTTTCAAAGGTTTTTCTGAAATTTCGGCGAGTTTCCTCCGTAACATGGCTAATCCCATAGGCTTAAAGCCCTAACCCCGCACGAAACACAATCTTAAACTCAACGAGACACACGCTCGTAGTATCAACAACACAACCTCAATGAGCCACACGCTCGGAGTAATCACATAAGCCTTTTGTATTCATGGTCAAAACTTAAGTTTACATACAACCGATCTTTACAACATCTTTACAAACAAAAGACAAATAAACAAGTAGTAAGTCCGGCATTTCTTATCTCGTCTCGCTATTCCGAAAGCCAAAAGCCGCTCCTCCGAGTCTTAACTTCTCTACCTGAAATTTTGGTGAGGTCATGAGCTCCACGAGCCCAGTGAATAATCCAAACCCACCCCGGGTTTCACTTTGCACATTAATTCATTAACAAACACACATAAGTTCAATATTCATTCATAACATGCAATTCGGATCATACATGCTTAAGACATGCGAGGTTCTAAATTTACCAACTTACCGAGAAGTACAATGACATCATTTACTCATGCAAAGTATTCATCACATAAATCATATCTTATTTCTTATCGTATTAATTTCTTATGAAATCAGGGTTCGTTCTTCTTTTCATTCTTCTTCTTGAGTTCAATCGTGCATTTCATAAATCATTGGTTCTTTCTTCCTTGTTCGTTATGCACGATCATTCGTTCCTTCATATCACAATTCTTTTAAGTAGTCTTAGTTTCGAATGGAAAGAAGATTTATACTCTGCTCTAAAGACCCAGTTCTTGGAGCCAAAATAATTCGTGGGCTCGGTTCACGGAGGCATATAATTCGTGGCCTCAAGGCAAAATAATTCGTGGCCTCGAGGCAGCCTCCCTTCCCCGAAGGACGCATAGTGTCAATAATTCGTAGAAGCAAAATAATTCGTGGTTTCGGGTTGACAGATACTTCTATGGCCATAGCTTCAGAGGGTTCTTTAATTCGTGGGGTCTTAGATCAATAACACAATCCTTTCTCCTTTCTTTAGTTCTTTATGTTTTCTTTATTTTCTTATATCTTCTCATTACTTATACATAAGATATACTTAATTCATATAATTCATGCTCAACACGTTCATGCGTAACTTCTTCAAAACAAGCAATTCACATAAGCACAAGTATAATCAATTCATTTCACATACGCATGCTTATGTCATTTATAATCGATGTAATTCAGGATAAACACAATCACATAAACATGTCAATTAGGATTTCTAATAAATGAACTCATCGTTTTCATGATTGTGTAATATCGCACATAGGTGGTTTATGGTTCTATAACTTTCCATGATCGATATATATCTCTTAATCTAGCCTTATAGCTTCTTAAATTTCAGTTCTTAATTCAGTTACTCATTTAGTTCCGATTTAGCCCAAAACAGCACATTTTCACTTAAAATTGCATATCTCCCAATCTACTCATCCAATGCATACCAAATTTTACAGGAAATTTCCATAAATTGCCACGAAGTTGCAGTAAAATTTTCAGGAAATTTGGGCTACACATGAATTCATAGAAATTCGGACAGTATGCATAATTACCGAAAATCTGCATATAAGTCATGAACTTAACTTTCTAATTTTTCCCCTAATTCTGTTCAAGCTAATCTCATCCAATTCTCAATAATCATGCTCAATAATACTTAAAAATCACAAATTCAAAACTAAATATCACCTAATCACAACATGCTCTATGATTCGTGAGTTGCTAGTTTCGTGATTTTAGGCTTCTAACTTTTTCAATTAACTTAGGGTTTCCAATTTTATGAATCAATTTCGAGTTCAAGCTACCTAATTCATTTTATTTTAGAGGATGAATTCAGATTACTCACCTTGAATTCTTAGAGGTTCTAAGAATTTCAGCTTTGGGAGGTTTCGAATTGGGTTTCAATTCTGTTTCCTCTTTCCCTTTCTTCCTCTCGGTTCCCCCTTCCTTCTTCTTCACGGCGCCCACTTCTTCTACCTTCGCTCAAACTCTCGCTGTCTCCCTCTCGGTCCGTTGTTTTCGGGTTCTTAAACCCCGGCCTCGGTTCTGTCCGGTCTTGCCGGATCCCTTCTCACGCTCACCGGCCGCGCAGCACGGCCCGCCTTCTTTTCCTCTCTCGTTCCTCGCTCTAGCTCTCGTCCTCCTCTCGCTTTCCTTCGCTTCCGCGTTATTTTGTTCCCCTTTCTTCTTTCGCTCTGCTCGGCCTCCCGAGCCCTCGCTCTCCCTTCGCCCATCGGCAGCGTCGCCCTTGCCGTTCGGGCGACCACCGACCTCTCACGCTCTCTCCTCTCTCGCTTTACCCCGCTCCCTCTCTCGCTTTCCCTACTTCGCTTTCCCGTTCTTTTCTTTCCCGCCTCGCTTCGCTTCTTCGTTCCTCTTCTTTTGTTCTCAATCCTAATTTCTCTCTCCTCTTCTCCTAATCCCACCTAATTAAGTCTGTTGTTTCATTTCAATTGGACCCTTAATTCTTTTGCTCTCATCATTTGCCAACTCCTCCTAAAATGCCAGCCAATTCATCCATCTAGCCCATTTCCTTTTCTTTCATTTTTTAAATCTTAATTGGGCCCAAATCAGCTTTACAAGGCCTATTTTAGCTAGCACACGCTCGGGTTTCGTTCTCAACTTCTAATTCCGACTCGGAAAAAATTCTAATTCACTTAATTTAATAATTTCGAATTTTTAACTTAACTTTTAATAATTTAGTTCACTAGCAAGTAAACACCTTAAATTTCCGGTCTTACATTTAAGATATTAAAATTTAATAATCCAAATATACATTTTTAATTTCTTAAAATTATGATAGGTTCTATTAAAAAAGAAAGAAAGGGAAAGTCCCTTGGTCATCCCATCACTCAAATCGTCCAATTGATGACTGCGAATTAGGAATCATTAAGTTTACGAGTGCTCCACTTTTCCCCTTTCCCTAACCTAGTGCCAATCACTCCCCGTCTCTCTCTCTCTCCTCCGTAAAACACCGCTAATGGCGGCTGTGATCAGCATCACGGAGTCCACCCCTAGCCTGGACAACTACCTCTTCGACGTGACCTTCAACTCCCACCACATCCAAACCACCGTCACCGCCGACGCCTCCGTCGCGTCCGCCTGGATCGCCGCGGCTAAGTCCTCCAACCACCGACTGATCGGCCTGGACATCGAGTGGCGCCCCAACACCAGCCGCCAAGTGGACAACCCCGCCGCCACTCTGCAGCTGTGCGTGGGCCCTAGCTGCCTGATTTTCCAGCTCCTCCACTGCCCCCGCCGCTCCCGAAATCCCTGGGCGAGTTCCTGGCGGACGAGGGGAACACCTTCGTGGGGGTGGGAATCGAGGCGGACGCGGAGAAGCTGGTGGTAGACCACGAACTGGTGGTGAAGAGGGCGGTGGATCTGGCGGATCTGGCGGCGGAGGGGAGGAGGAATATAGGGCTGAAGGAGATGGCGAGGACGGTGATGGGGGTGGAGGTGGCGAAGCCGAAGAGTGTGACGATGAGTAGGTGGGATGCTGAGTGGCTGAGCTATCAGCAGATTCAGTATGCTTGTGTTGATGCCTTCTTGTCCTTCGAAATTGGGAGAAGATTGTTGGCTTCATCTTCTGAATCTTGAGTTTGAATGTCATCAATTAGGAGTGATGTTGAAATTTCTCTAAGAACATGTATTGTATGTATACAGATTGCTTTGAGAATTTGAAGGATGTTTAGAGTGTGGTGTTGTGTAAATCTATGGATAATAGAATATGCCCATCAACACTGTAATGGACTAAATAATTTGTACCGTGGGAATAATCTCAAGGTCTTCTACATTCCCTACAAGAAAGCACTTCAATTGACACCGAAATTTTAAATCCGAATAAAAGATCAGTCTCTAATTTTGTTTAATGGTCGATATTTAAAACCTAATTAAATCTACCTTAATTGAGATTGAATTCTGTTAAAGAACAAAATTGATTGTAATTGAGATTGAAATTTAGACGCCAACACATTCGGATTCAAATTGATATCAAAATTCGAGACCAATAGTGTTACTTGTCTCAATTAGAGGCCAAAATACATTAGGTCTCTAAATTATCGAGTCTCAATTTATATTAAATTCCTCTCACCCTTTTCGATCGACATCCGACACCAACACTTTGAAACCAAAACCTTCCTCTCGATGACAACGTCATCGCCCCGCCCAACCGCCCTCATCGTCATTGCCCATGTTGGTTGCCCACCGTCTTCGTCTCCAAGTGCCAACTAGCATTTTCTCCCTCTCTTGCTTTTTCTCTCTCGTTGCGCGACTCAAATCCGAGAAAGGAAGTTTGAAACCAAAACCTTCTTGTCGACAACATCGTCATTGCCCCCGTCCTTGCCTAGCCGCCCACATCATTTCGTCCCACTGGGCTCCCACTATCCCCGTAATGACTCGACTCTAATTAATATTATTAGTTCCCTTAAACAACAACTAAGCTAACTAAAGCAAGCGTGCGCATTTCAATTTGAAATTTGTGATTGTTTTTGCGGGGTTCAAACTATCGTGGAACTTTTCTGTCAAACATACGATTTGTAAATGTATTGGATAAATAAGTTCAAATCAAGCACGCACACTTCAATTTGAAATTTGTTATTGTTTGTTTTTGCAGGGTTCAAACTACCGTGGAAGTTTTCGGTCAAACATACGATTTATACATGTATTGGATAAATAAGTTTAATAATGAGATGACTCAATTAAATATTAAACTTTAAATACTAAACAATAAAAATATAATTATATCTTATGACTAAAAAGATATAGTAATGCACTTAAATATATACATACTAGTTTTTAACCCGTGCTAACGCACGAGCTATATTTATAATATTTGTATAAAAATTATAAAGATATATATTATATTATTTCTTTTCTCTAATCTTTTTTTAAAAAAAAGTCTATTAGTTTGATCATAAAAAATTAAAATAGTTTAATAGTTAGTTATATACATTTTGACCATAAGAAACTAATATAATTTAATTTTGAGTTACATGTAAAATAAATGAGATTAACTTTTTGGAAAAAAAGTCTATTAGAAAATTAAAAGAGTTTAATAATTAGTTATATGCATCTTGACCATCAAAAAGTAATATAATTTTGAGTTACAAGTAAAATAAATAAGCTTGAATTTTTTAGTTTAATTTTTTTAGTAAGATATAATTATTCTTTAGAAAAATAATATTCTAGTTTAAAAAAATTTTCTCACTGACCGTATAAATTTTAAATTATTAAATTATATTATATAATAATTATGTAACAACACTATTATATTATTATTTTATAATAAATTATAATTTTAATTTATTTCACATTGATAAAATAATGATTATTTATTTCTTTAATACAAACTTATTAATTTTTTAACATTTATATTTTTTTATAATAATCTATAAAGACTATTAAAAAAGAGAGAAAATCCAACTAATTAATGTAACATTTAATAGCAACATATGAGACAATCAAAAAATCCAAATATTCATATTTGAAAACAGAAAATTATATATTGTGTTATATAATTTTTTCTAGATTCATAGTGCATGTATTATTTTTCTAAGAAATACAATGAATATGCTTCATGTACAATATACAATAGTTCCTAATTAAATATTAATCAATCTGTCGGATTGTCTGTCATATAAAAAAATATTGTTGGATGACTCGTTAGACGATTTCTATCGCTATTTTGATGAATTTTTATACTTGTACAAACTATTGAATATTGCTTTAAATTACAAAATATTATTATCATCTTCACCTTAAAGCTTATGGGATATATATGAACATCATAATATTTGAATTTTTTTAAAAAAAGCTTATTTATAATTTTTTCAAATCATATATTTTGTCTTATTTTCCTTTTTTTTCAAATTTATCACATAAATTTATTTCTAAAATGAATTTATAATTTATAAAAGTATGCAAATAGATAATAAATAAATAAATAAAACTTTTTAAGGGTACATATAAATATGAAAGTAAAGAAATAAAAATGATATCATCATCAATTAACCAACATCAATAGAATTGCAGTAATGATGTTTTTTTACTTGATCTATTGATGCTAATGCGTGATTTGATATGTTGTTGATTTATGATGATGATGATGATGATTACGATATTAAAAAAGGTGTATTAATATAAACTTGAACTTCTTGGTCTCTGACTATTAAATTTATAAAGGAATATTTTAAATTGATAATCATAACAAATTTTACATAAGAATACAATTAATTTTTTTAGAAAGAGATTTTTTTAATTATTAATAGCAAAGAAGAAAATAGATCGGCATATTAAATAAAAATAATAATATACTTTAATAATCTTTGACTACATTAGTTATTTGCTTGCTTATGAATAAGCTCTACCTTAATACTATCAAATCAAACAGGAAAAGGAAAAATAACTACTTAAATGCAAAAACCAACCATAAAAATCTCATAATATGAAAAAGAATAATAAATAACTAATTTAATTCATCTTCTAAATCCAACTTCAAAACCCAAAAAATATATATCTATATATATATAATTCTCAATATAAAAAGTATAAAATAAATTTAATATATAGAATAGACTATGATAACTTTCTCAAAAGAAAAGTAATAAATTATAAAAGATTCAAAATAATGTAAATTAAATTAAATAATAGAGTTGAAAAACTGGTAGATGTAGTAAACCATCGGTAATTAGAGAATAACTTCACATTAACAATAAAAGGAAAATAGAATAAAATAATGATAATAACAATGTTACTAATAAAAAAACAAAATTGAGCTTTGGATTTAAGTTTGAGGAGAGAGAAATTGAATATCCACTTCTAGTGTTTTTTACCGATCTAGGACTGAAACGGACCAGACTGGACCGGCTTGCATTGAAGACCAAAAAATAAAAAAATTGGACTGCGAATCGGACTGATGAAAACCCGGACCGGACCTAGGTTGGACTGAACCTAGCTAGACCAAAATTATGGAGCAATTTTAATGAGCAAATTCTTGATCGAAGAGTGGTGGAGGGCGAGGAGCTTGGAAAGGAGTATGATGATCTCGAAGGCTAAAACTCTGACGGTGGTGGATTTTGAAGAGGATCTTGTGTTGAATTTTGTAGTTGTTGGGTTGATAAGCTTGTGGGAGATTTGGGTTTTGAGAGATTAGATAGAGACATATTATGCTTTACCTCGTGAAAAAGAGAAGATGGAGAAAGAGAATATATTTTTCATGACCTTCTACCTGCTCGCTCTTCCCTTTCTCTCGTGTAATATCCGGAATTTTAAGGAAAGCAGTTGAAAAACATAGAATTATTGAGTATTTTTCCCCGCAACTAGGGAGGGTTGAGTGACTCGATTTTATTTGCCGCGGACATATTACGTTATAATCCCTTTGGAGGCTGGTGTCGAATTAATTAAATCAAGGAGGATAAGGGCTTGAATTATGTGTAATTGACCAAGGGATAGGAAAAAGGGGCCATTAGGTGTTGAGAATAGAAAGAAAGTTAGTATGAAGGGGATGTGTGCCGGCAATTTAGGAAGAAGCCACATCGAAGGAAGGGTGGAAAGAAAGCTCGGTGGAGCCCGAGCAGCAGAAGGAGAGCGAGCAGAACAGGGGAGGGGGAGAGGACCACCGAACGGGAGAGAGAGAGAGAGAGAAGGGCGAGCGCGCGGTGAAAGAGGCCGAAGGGAGGACCGGCGACCTCCGCAGGACCGAGGCGGCGGTCGGCGACGCGACTAGGCGCGAGCGAAGAGGAAGAGAGAGCGAGAGACCGAGGCAGCGAGAGGGCGGAAGCCGGACCGGAGGCGAGGATAGGCGGGAGGAACCGAGAGGCCGAAACCGGGAAAGTAGCGGCTGCCCGGGAGGAAGACCGGCGGCGAGCGCGCAGGGCCTCGGTCGAGAGGTAGCCTAGGCCAAGAACCCCGAACCGAAACAGAGGAAGTGAGGAACGGGAACCAGGGGCAACCGGGGACGCGGGACGGTGACCGGCGACGACGTCGAGCGCAGTGGAGGGCGGCGGAAACCGAGGCTAGCAAGCAGGGAAGGAGAAACGAAAGAAGGGACTAAACCGGGAGCTCGAACCTCAAGAAACCACAAACCTTCAATCCCCGAATCGAGGTGGGTAGTCTTATACTCTAAACTATTAGTAATTTCGAAATCCAAACGAGCTTTGTTGTGATTATTGAATGTTTATGTGATATGATGAAGCTAGGAAGTGATTGGGATTGAATTAGAATATGAGAAATCGGAGTTAAATCCGAATCAGAACCCGAAGGAAGCTTAGTAGTTGGTTGAGGCCGAGTTGAGATGCTGAAAGTTTAGAAGGAATTAGGTTGTAAAAGCATAAAGAGTATTGTGAAGATCTTAATTAGCACTTAGAGATGAAGAAATGGCGATTTGGGTCTAACCGTGAATTAATGCTTCAGTTGAACCTTAGAGATTTCCTAAATTCTTTGCGTTGGAAGGTAACGGCTTATGCTCGGGAAATAATGAGTTAAGTATAAAAGACGAGTGTGAGTTCACACCGAGGGATGCACAATCGAGGCATGAGAGTTAGAGGTGAGTGAGTATTAGGATGATTGAGTTCAAAAGATAATTAAATCCTTGAGGTTGAACTAAATTTGAAGATAAGCGTGAACTAGCGGAAGTGGGGCGATGAAGAGAGATTGAGAGCTGTATGATTGAGTTTGGACGAGAAAGAGCGATTAATGAAATAGAAATCTAAGATGAGAGCGAATTACACCTGGAGATGAAGGGAGCTAGAGGAATTTTAGTAGTGAAGTAAGAATGAGAGCTATCCGACTAAATATGAGTAAAAAGAGGTTGATTAGTAATGTGGAGGCGTAATCGGAAAACATTGAAGTAAAGATGGTAAAGTATGAGAAGTTGGGACATGTTAGATTAATGGTAACTACTTGTGGTTATTGTTGCTCGAAAAAAGGAATTAAGCTTATTAAACGAGGGAATTGAGAAAGGTTTAGTTGAAGAGAAGCCGAGAATGACTTTGTGTTGAATTGTGGCTATATGTGCAAGTGATTGTGTTAAGCGTTGTTCAAAAGTTGGTTTTGAAAGAAGTTCCTTGTTTTATGCAAAATGATACTTGAATGTGACTATGTGATATATGCTTTTCAAACGTGAAAATGTGCTTTTAAGAAGTGAAAATGATTTGAGAATGTCTGTTTGAAACAAGCTTGTAAGTGAACGTGTTAAAGAAACTGCTGTGAATCGACTTTGCCTCGGATCGTTTAGCACAAGGAAGGATTCTAGCTAGGGGTGGCTAGCTAGGGGTCCTAGGTACCAGGACGCCCGATTGGAATCTTCCTAGATAGGTCCCGGAGCCTTTTATTTGGGGTCGCGCCCGGAGAAACTAGAGAAATCAGAGAAATTATGAGAAATTGCGAAGTGCTAGTTCGAGTCCCCAACCTGGGAAGTGATTCACCGAAAGAGATTCATTGAAAATGATTCATGAGAAGTGATTTAGTAGAAATGATTCAGTTTCGATTGAAAGTATTTAAAAGAAAGTGTAGCACCTTGTTTAAGGTGATTCATTTCCCAAAATGATTGAAATCCGTGATTTTGAATGATTGAAGTATTATGAGCTTTATGTTGCAAATGATTCAAGAGATTTCGTTTAAAATTGTATGGATTGTATTATATTATTATGCTTTTGCTAATTTCATTATTATGAGTATTATGTGTAAAGAATTTCCATTTTAAGGGTTTAAGACTCCGGTGAGCCCGTTGATTATTGCTCACCCCCACAAATTGCCCCGTCCCCGCCCAGTGTTGCAGGTACACTTCAGGAGTATGATTTACCCTTAGCATATTTCGGACTCACTGATTGCTTGTTTGATGCGTGCCGAGTAATTCAAGTCAAGAATATGCATTTCTTATACTTCTAAATGACTGTATTTGTAATTTAGTTCATGTAGTTTGTACCATAAGTGTAGTAAACCCTTTTAGATTGTGTTTAGTTTTATCGCATGATTGGTTGAACTCCGGCGTGTGGCCGTTGAGTTGTATACTCCGAGCGTGTGGCTCGTCGAGTTTTATTATGCTTCTTATGCAGGGTTTTAGGCTTCGCGCCTATGGGATAGTCCATATTGCAAATGGAACTCGCCGAAATTTTCGTGGAAACTCGATTCTTTTGGGAAAACCACCGGCATTACTTTTAAGTTGAGTTTAGACAGCCAAACCAACACCGTAAAGAGCCTCGGGAGTTCCTCTAAGGAACTCCGCGATGTAATACTCCCAGGGGGTGCTTTGGGGTGTTACACTCTGTCTCCTCGAAAAGAGAAGACGGAGAAAGAGAATATATTATATAAATTCTCTTTCTCTCTTTCCTCTTCATCTGCTCGCTCCTCCCTTTCTCTCTTTCCTCTCCATATTCTCTTTCTCTATCCAATCTCTCATCATGATAGCGAAGCAAAACATATTTGAGCGTAATACGCGGTAAAGCATAACATATCTCCAACATCATGTCTTTGATGAGAGATTAGATAGAGAAAGAGAAGATGGAAATGAGAGAGAAAGGGATGAAGGAGTAAGTGGAAAGTCATGGGGTGTGTTGAGAGAATCGCGTGGGGAGGGGGCCAAGGGCGTGCGCGAAGGAGGGGCAGTAGCAAGCAAATGAATTTGAATCAAACCTTAACTTTAGCGGTCTTCTGTCCGGACCGGTGGACCGGATCGAAGACCAAATAGTGGAAATTTTAGAACCAAGGATCGGACCGAGCACCGGTTGTTCGCTCCATGCTAGTTTTTGGTACAATCTAGTTTTGGACCGAATAATGCACAACCCTACCCACTTCTACCTTCTTCTTCAAATACCATACATAACTTCAAATCCTTTCATGAAGGTTTTCACAGAAACCCTAGCCCATCCTCAAGCTTTCTCTTTCTCCTCACGTTGCCTAACTCGCACTCTCTCTCATCTCGCCTTGCTCTTCACGAGCAAAGCCCGTCTCATCCAATTCTTGTTCTCTCCGTCCTCGAGACAGCGATAACAAGCCGGACATCCGTAAAACCCCGAAACCGCAAGAAATCTCTCTCTCTTCACTCCTTAAGTTCCCTCACTCTCACAAGCTAAAACCTACATCCATCTCAAACCTTATCCACAATCTAAAGTCACACCAACAAGACGGTGAGCACGAAGAGGGCGAGATACTAAAAGGACAGAAGCACTACAAAGGAGGGGGTAATTCGAAGTCTTCCTTAAAATTTCAGTCTTTAATACTTAAATTTCAGTTTAGTTTATACTTTTCAAATTCTTAGTTTTAGGTTGCGATTTTCGGTTTCGTTTTCTCAATTCTAGTGTAATTTGATTTCTTCTCACGTACAATATGAGAATAGATTTGGTTTTTCTGTATTGAATTCATCCGATTTTTGGGCTTGCGAATTTGTCTGAAGTTGTTCGATTCGAATTTGAGTATTCGAGTTGATTTGTTCATAGTTCGAGTTTCGGGTTCGAGATTTGTTTATGTAGATTTGAGTTTGAATTTTTGGATTGTGGAATTGTGTTGATGACATTTGATTTTGCTAATATAAAATTCTTGCACTTTGTTTTAATTCTCTTTGATTTCTGTTTTGGTTCAAGTATTGATTGTGTTGATTGCACTTTGTTTTGGATTGCGATTGTTTTGGATTTTTATTTATTTTTATTTTTGTTGAATTTTGGATTCATAATTTCTCTATTGTTTAGTTTTGTGGTAATTTACTCTCATTCATGGGTTAGGATTTCTGTAAGGCCCTGCGTGAAGGGAGGGAGAATGTTGAATTTGGAGGAGTGAGAGTATCGGGAGGAGAGAGATTTTTAATTTTTGATAGAAGAAAAAGAGAGTACGTTCCTTTGAATAAATGAGAAGGATAGAACAAGTAATTTAGCTTTTTTCTCGCCTAACACGTCATCACCAAAACGATTCCGCCGCCACCAAGTAAACTCGATTGTCGTTTAGAAATATTAAATACCCCATAAGTACAATGTCCAGGTATCCAACTTTTCAGTATCGTATTTAAACATCTAATACCCTCAAAGTAGAGTTTATTTTAATCCAATAATCCTAAAAATTATGGGGGTTTTGTAATATTCATTTTAAAAGTTAGAATAATGTTGTGAGATGTCAACAATATGTTGATTTTAAGTATAGATCTTTCAATTATGCATTATGTAGCTATTAATTGTGTCAATTGTTATTTTTTTAGATATTAGTGAGAGATAATTATAATTTATAAAGCTATTAGAGATGTTTATGAGACAAAATGATCATGGGTGGTTTAAGATTGTGTTTGATTATGAAAAATTATCATTAAAAATATGATGGATGATCTTAAAATTTTATTACATGTGTTATTTGGGGTAAAATTATAGATTGAAAATATAAATGGAGATATATTTAAGGGATAAAGTAAACAAGTTACCTTTAGGGAGTAAGTAGGGTAGGAGAAGAGGAAATTTTAAAGGTGTACCAAAAGGGGTAATATAAAACTAGAATATGGATTAATTTGGGATATCTTAAAGTTTATAAATATGGTACAATATAACACACAAAGTTATCTTTCTAATAAATTAAATTTCGCTTGATTTGGAGGTATACTACCCGAGTTATGACCATTTTACTAAAACGATATAAGTTAGGAGCAGATTCGATTCAACTCAGTTTTTGAGGTCCTTGTTATTTTTCACTTTATGATCTAAATGAAAGTTTTAGAACACTTTTCAAACTTTTTAAGTTGGAATTTTATGCCTTGATTCGACATCGGGAGAGAAAGATATGAATTTTCGAAGTTAGAATTAAAATTTGTCTAAAACGCTCAAAGTTTTGTTATGAGATTTGTGACAATTTGGCATAAATTTTTGAATTAGTTTGTAATTAGTAATAAGAGAGTATGTTAAATTACTACCTTGAATATGTTAAGAGTTCACTTCTATTTTATATAATTTTGTGTCATTTTTATTTAATACAAGCGAAGATAAAATTGATTATATATAAATAACTTTTTAATTGATGTGAGAAATATAAAATTATAACATACATATTCCCCGTTTCCGTCCCCTCTTAGCCTTCCGTCCTGTGCCCCTGTCCCATTTCCCATTGTAGGGGAAAATTCCTCCCCTCCCCGTCCCTCCCCGCGAGGCCTCGCTCCTCCACTGGTCTCAAACGGGAATTTTTTCCGTTGTTATTTTTCCATGGGGAAGTCTCAATTACCCTTCCCTCCCCCAGAAATAGCCAAAAAAGGACAAAAGAGAAAAAAGCTCCAAATAAGAAAACAAAAGATTCTACATTCTACTCTAATATATCATTGCAGTCGTAAATTAGAGTTAAAAAATCAAGTAGAATTGCTATTTGCACAAGTATGGAAAACGTTTAAGTGTAGTGGGTGTTTGAAAGAAGATGTAGAATTGATATTTGCACAAGTACTGAGCACTACAAATCAAGTATCTAGAATTGAATTAGAACATCAAATGGTAGCAAGCACGACAGTAATGTATTTGCGGCATACAATTAGACTCTTTTATGATTGATTCAAATAATAGATTGGATTTTGGGTTAGATTTGAACCCGAGATCGAGCCACATTTACTACTATTATATATCAATTTAAATTGTTTGCTAAAATGAAAAGCAAGAAATAAAAAAAATCAGGACATCAACGAGATCAGATCAGATCAAGCTCTGAGATATTAAAAATAAAATTAAAAATATAGTGTTCATACTTTTTGAGGACTACAAGCTGGAAAAAAAAAAAACACAGGAGGTTTACAAGCCTTTGATTGTGGCGAGAAGGTAGGCGACGACCAAGGTAGTGGCGGCTACGACGAGAAATTGGGGAAGAGGGTGGCAGCTATGGCGAGAGATTGGTAGGCACAGGCCCCGAGCATAAGCAAGGTGGTGAGAGAGTTGTGGTGTAAGTGCTGGCAGAGAGCAAGGTGGTGCAAGTGAAAAGAGCGATCTAGGTGGGACGGCAACCATGCCGGCAGAAGGTTCTACGTGGGATGGAAAGGAGTGGTCTAGGTGGGATGAAAGCAATGGCAGAGCAAACTCGTCAAGGGAACAGGGATGGAAGGGAGGAAGGAGGGGGGTGTTGGTAAATGGCATTATACAGCTAGGGTTTTGTTTGTTAGAAAATTACCTAAAAAGCCTTCGACTCTTAAAAAAAAATTAAATATAAAGACATAATCGTAATTTTTATAAACGGGAAAGGGATAGGGATTTTTCCCTGAGATGGGGAAAAATTCCCGTCCCCGTCCCTGTCTCCGATCTCGTTCCAAGGACGGGGATTTTTCCCCATTGCGAGGCAGGTCCCGTCAGGTTAGGGGATTCCGTAGGAAAAAGGTTGGAAATGGAAGTATGTGAAAAGTAATAACGAGTAAAATTAATATAAAAATAGTATTAAAAAAGAACAGATATATACACATGAAAATACCGATATGAATTATTAGGGAGATATAGAGCACATAAATTATGAATTTATAGCCTCGTAGTAATTATAAATATATTTAGGGCTAATATGATAGTAAATAGGAATGATATGAATAGAGAGCAAAATATTACCTTAGGAAATCGGCTTATAACAATTAATCTAAGAATGAAACATTAAATAATGCATAAAGAGATTTAAAACATACAAAGAATAATCTAATCAAATTATTGATCATATAACTATTTACTTAAATAACGTAAGAGGATCCTCCAAGTGGTCGTTGAGTCAATACACATAATTAAATATCGGTAAGGGATATCAAGGCTAATGTACGTTTATTACTTGTGCTTTATGAAAATCCACATGTTTATATATCAATACCAAAATGGTTGATTAATGAAAAAGGAACCATTTCAAATAATATTTGTCACCTAATTATGTGGCCCGAACCATGTCAATTATATTATATCATGATCATATCATGGCCATATCATTCATGTTTGACTATTATCAATCGACTTTCCGATCGGTTTGGATATGTGTATATGTAAGAAAATTGATGATCATAAGGGTCCATTCAGTATAATAATTGAACAATCTTTTTATTATTCTCTTCCTATCTAATTTATAAATGAATAGAAATGTACGTGCTCACAAATAACTTTACATAATATTCATTTACAAGTGCAAGAATAAATGTACCGACTTCACCTCAAGCATTTTAAAATGTTTTCTCTATTTTATTTTAGGTAAGACTAATGTTGACAGGTGCAAAAAGTAGACGTGTTTATCTTGATCAACAAAACTTAGAGGCTCACGAGTAGTAGTCAAGAACGTGATATTTGGGAGTCGTGTATGCTATAGTCAAATAAGTTTTTGCTTTCTCTTAAAATTGTGAATAAACATTTGTGCATCTCGAATCCTTGATAAAAACTTTCAAATCCCTTTGAAAAATTTTTAAGTCTTGCTTATTACATCCAACATTTTCAAAACCACCAACATGATCCTTTATTATGCGATCGGCTTTAGAAGGACCAATATTAGCACGAGTGAGTAATTTGAATAAAGATCTATGCACATTAGTCACATCCCTATTAGAATTTAACATATGTCGTTTCGAGGTATAGCAAATAAATGTGTATGGCCTTTATAAAATTTAAAAAGCACACAGACTTTCAGTATTTGTTCTTCTAAAACCAACCATAGCATTACAACTTTCCCTAGTCAACTTCACTTTTCGATTCTTGTCCACATTGGTTAAAGTTTGTCTATATCCTTCTTTAGAACAAACATAGTACTTATACTTATCGGTATCTTCTTAGTCTTCTTAAATCTTGATTTAAGAACATTACAACCAACATGATGAGCGTAAGATTTATATAATTTCTCACATTCTTCCAAGTTGGAAAACTCCAAACTTTATTTCAGCTTTAAGTTGTCATCACAAATGGGTATCCAATCCTTTACAACATGTGTAGGACTTTTGCATTTGTCGGGTATTTGATATTGTGTACTCTCTCCTTGAGTAGTTTCCTCAATACAATCTAGCAAAAATTAATAGCAGTTAATCCTTATTAAAAACCAAAACAAAAAATTTAGTAAACCTCTAAATTAGCCTTGAAAAATCTTGCTATAGTGGTATGGTGTAATCAAAAGATAACTAAACTATGGTGCTATGGTGTAATAAAAAATCTTCCTCCATAAAAAATCTTCTAAAAATTGCTACGGTGTAATCAAAAGATAATTAAGTTTATTGCTAATTATAATTGAAATTTTAAAATGGTGAACAATAATCAAACAATAATCAAAATTAAACTACACTAATCAAAATCTTACATAATCAAAGGCGAGCATAATCAATTCAATTCAAAAATTAAGCCAAATTAATAAATGTTCATATCTTACCAATTAGATTTTTAGTAGTGGAGGTGGATCCCATTCTGACAGTGACTAGGCACGGGATGTGGCCGTGGTGGCAGGTGGCGCATGGGGCAGAGGCAACTAATAAGTGTCATATTTTCATTAGATTTCATAGGAGGTTATTTGTCATTTCTGGGGATTTATATTCATATTTATGTACTTTATGCCCCATTTATGCTTTCCACCTTGGTTGTGCATTTTTGGTATGTTTATGCCGCTTCCTAGTGATTTGGACCTGATTTTTAGTCATATTTTCGATTCAAAGCTATTTTGAGTATATGTTTCTAACTTCCTTATTGAAAGAGTTTTCCAATGACATATCATAAGGTCAATTCTGCCGAGGAACGGAAAAGATATGAGGCGAAAAGTAAGAAGGGTGCGGTAACGGACACTTCTTTACTCTTTGAATCGTTTTTTTTCCGACACTTATGAAGCAAGAATATTGATGAAATAATTAGAAACTAGACTTAATGAGCTTTTTGGCAAATCAAGAATCGCATTATTTGCACATCGGACGAGGAAGTTATGACTCGAATCAATTTGACGCATGTCATCCAAGTAACCAACACGAGCAGCCCGTGTCTACCGACACGGCCCGTGTTGGAGGTTAGAGCCTTTGCATCGAGCATGGGTTGGCTGTGTC
This sequence comes from Talinum fruticosum, assembly GCA_021018815.1. NCBI lineage: Eukaryota > Viridiplantae > Streptophyta > Magnoliopsida > Caryophyllales > Talinaceae > Talinum > Talinum fruticosum. Next base: position 5,944,038 of record JAITYX010000020.1, read on the forward strand.
GACCGACACGACCCTTTTTCAGTGTTTCCATTAAGTTTTGATGATCCAGCAGCCAACACGGGCAGCCCGTGTCGATGGGCACGATCCATGTTGGCCACAATTTCGCGGAGACGCTTCATTTTTTACAGCTTTGGCATTTGATTACCTCTTAATGGCTTATTGAAGCCGATTTTCATTTGATTTTGAGGCTATCCATCCATAGTTCATCCTCAATTATTCACCCATTGCCATCATCCATACCTTTCATCTACATCAAACCAAATACTTTTGAAGATCGAAGAAGAAGTTTGAAGCAATTGCGGGATTTCCATATGAAGTCGAGAGATTCAAGTGGAGTTCTTCAAGTCTATCATCCTATTTCTTCATTTTTGCTGTTTGAGGTTTGATTACCACGTATTGGATTTTATTTAAGCTTTCAATAATCATGTGTGAGTAGTTTTTGTTTTTCTAGGGATTTGTAATCCGAAACAATGAAGTTTTATTAGGCTTTCATAATTTGTGCTTGAATTCCGATTATTTTTTTATCAATAGAAGGTTGTGTTTATCATGTTCATGAGTGTTTTGAAGGTCTAGAATACTTGTGTTTAGAGATTAATCTATCATGTATTGAAAAGTGAAATATAATAATCCAACAACCAACCATTCTACCTAGTTTATGAAATTTGAGAAAAGAATAGTAAATTAGGGGATCACTTTGATAATTTGAAATCTGTAACTTTGATTAACTTGAAAAGCATACAAAAGTTGTTTGTTAGGTTAATTAGAGCAATTCTATTAAGTATCGAAAGAGCGGTAGAATTTTGTGATTATCGATCCTTGATTCAATTGAAAGAATGATTGCATAAATTTTGTCTAAATAATCAAACTCATTACATTAGAAAATCAAATCCCTAGATGTTTTCATCCATTGATTAAATCTCAAATTAGTTTTCTTGATTTTAGTTTTGGAATTAGGTTAGAGAAAGAACCAATTCCAAAAATCTGATTTGCTTAGCAATAAAGTAGAGGGCTAGTTTAGTGCGTTGCTAGACTCGAGTCCTTATGGGATCAACCTTGACTAGCAACAACTTATATACCGTGTGCATGCGGCTCGTCGCCAACATCCCAGCTGGGTGGTGCAAGGGCATGGCGGCACTGTGCTCGGGCGGAGCTGGAGCATGACAATGAGCTGGGCTGGTGGTGTAACGGCAGGGGGTAAGGTTGGGTTGGGCGGTGCAAGGGCAGGTGTGGATGGGCTTGGGGCTGCTGGGTCAGGGGCAACGGCTGGACTTGGGGTGACTAGGTTAGGAGAAAACGCCATGGTTGCAGTGGACAAAGCAAGGAGAGAGAGAGAGAAAGAAAGATAGGGTTTAGTCGAAGGAGGGAAAGCAACGAGAAAGAGAGAGAGAGAGAGAGAGAGAGAGAGAGAGGGATAAAAACCTAATGGAGAGCTCGGGGAAGAATGAAACTCCCAGCTGAACCCCTCCCAAAAAACATATTTTTCCTTTTTTAATTGATTAAAAAGCGTTTTAATTTGAGCCATTAGATCAGAATTGGATGACTAAGATTGATTGTGTTCACGTAATGAATGGAGTTTATATATATATAGTCGTGGTACTTGGCATTTGGCAAATGTTTAGTAATCTTCTGAATTGTATCTAAATCTTGTTGTGTAATGTCTTCGGATTATTTAACATTGAGCACTAGCCAAGCCTGAGGCTTTTTCATTGATCTATGTGCATTACGTGTTTGTGAAGGTTACATACTTATATATCCATGTCTTCGAGAGATAAATCCCGCTTCTGGGTTCTGTTTTTTAAAATATTATGTACTAGATGTCTAATGGAGTTATGTGTTGGGTGAGAGCAGCCTTGCCACTTCTTGTTGGATTTCATTGTTTAGGTGATATAAGATTGATGTTCCAATAGAGTAGAAGCTTTTGCAATTAGACAAGTCTAGCTATTCTCAATTAATTAAGAAGAAGATTCATCGCAAACTGACAGACTTGTCTTGACTAAAAAATATCAAAACCTATATTATTAATGATTTAATGAACATGTTGTACAAATGTTAATAGATTTCATTGAAAAAATGCTAATAGTTATCCTTATAATTTGGAGTCTAAAGTCCCTTTGGGTGGGTTTGTGGCAATTTACTGATTTGAATTTAGTTGTTCCTCTATCAACCTCGTTGAATTCACCATGTGTTGTTGCTTGATATCGATTTTCTGATTTGAATTTGGATTCATGACACTTTACTTTCAGTTTGTTAAAGTCATAGTAGCTTTTATATTATTGCATCAGATGTTGTAGTCTTGACAAAATTATTAGTTAGTTGTCATCATAGCGAATTATTGAATCTCTTGAGTGTGGTTAGAAATTGCATGACAAAATTGCATGCCTCCAATAATTAGTGTAAAACTATTATTCTCATATAAGGTGGTTAGTGGTGAGATTACTTGTGTAAGGCATATAATTGAACTTATTGAGTGATTGAGTTTTAATATTGTTAGATGTAATTTTTAATTAATAAATTATGTATAATGCTTAGAGTAAACAGTTTCAAATTTGATAACAATGGATCCAAGTAAAAAATGGATGTATATGATAATTCATGGGAAGTATCTAAGTAAGGTATTTGTTGCGAAAATCGACGAGTTCATTGCTTCTGCATGCTCACAAGAAGAGTTTTAGAGGTACCAAAAGTTAAAGTACCCATGTACAAAGTGTCGCAATGTGCCTTATCTGGACAAAAACACTATTAAATTGCACTTGTAAAAGCAAGGTTTTCATTTAAATTATTATAGGTGGGTGCACCATGGAGAACCATTTCTCGAAGAGGAATCACTTTTTAATACTTCATCAAATACAGAAGTAATAGCAAACCCTATGCGAGATATGGTTAAAATTAGTACGCACCAATAACATCCTGTTTAATGGAAGATGGGGAATATTATAAGGTGGAAAAACTAATTCCATAAGAGAAAAGATTCCTAGAACTAGTCAAGGCAACAGAGAAAATGAGGGAAGTAACATAACATTGCTCAAAGCTGTTGCGTAAGTTACAAATCTAAAATGTTACTTCAACTTGCCATACTGTGCAGTTGCTAGTATTGCATCATTTGTACGAAGGCTATTTTCTCGAACAATAATGATATGGCTGGCAATAACTATGAGATAAAGAAGTTGCTTGGGGGTCTTGAAATTCCACATCATAAAATCAATGTTTTTCCTAATGGTTGCATGTTGTTTTGGAAGGAATATGAAGGGCTGGATAAATGTTTAATATGTGAACAAGGAAGATATTTGAGGATGACCAAAGAAAGGAAGCAAATCCTACAAAAACAACTTATATATTTTCCAATCACACCTAGACTACAACGCTTTTATGTAACAAGAAAAATTGGTGAGAATATGAGATGGCATTATGAGCACAAATATGTCCCCGGGTTCGTAGCTCATCCATCTGGACAAGTGAGACATGGAAACATCCGGATGCCATATTTCCCGAATTTTCTTCTAAAGCCTATCATGTAAGGTCGGGTCTGTGTACCGATGAGTTTTTACCATTTGGTCATTTTTTTAACGCCTCCAATCACCATTACTTAATAATTCTCTAATTCGAGAATATTAGGTATGATCGCAGTGAAGTTAACGATCGAAGGCGTTACCGCCGCCCTAATAATAGGACCAGGCTGAAATAAAATACCATAATAACCTATGTCTATTAGTTATACTTAAGTAAGTCTGGGAAGCATTAAATGTTACGTCGGAGGGAGTCCAACCGACAACTTAAATAAACCAATCCCAAAGTATAGTTCTGCTACATATTTACAGTATATTAACAAGCCAATACAACAGTCTACGATAGGAAATACACAATATTTAATTACATTCCAAGGTCAAACCCAAAATTTAACGAAGAGGAGAATCACTGTAAGCATTTAACCCATCTTAGAACAATGATAACGAAGTATCCAGCTAGGTCTTGCTCCCGTCAGGCTTCTTAGGTCAAGGACTGTTCACATATGCTTTTCCTAAAAACAAAAACATTAAAATAATTCGAAGAATGAGTCGAAACTCAATACGAACATTCCCGCACAGTCAAATAATTTTGAAACACCTTGATTGAGCGCGTGCATTTCAATTCATTTTAGTTTGAAATCGGGGGAGAGAATATGAGTAAAACTTGCTTGCCGGTTATTATCCGAAAGTGAAACCCCTTGTATAATTGATGCGATCTTTGAATAAGGTGCACACCTCCCGGCCGATCGAGAACCCGAATTGAAGCCGCGCGGTGGAATTGAAGGGCGTAAGCCCCGATAATTGATAATTGATAACCGATCGGGGACCACCTAATTAGGTGACAAAACTTGATTTGCAAATGATTCATTATTAGTTATTTATATAAGAAATGTTGAGATTTGCTGAAATACATGAATTTTCGAAAGTTACGAGTAATGAACGTACTCGAACCGAATCTTTGTTTCTCCCCTTTTACATAAATTTAAGTTACCAGCTAATCAACAAGTGGAAGTGGCCTCAATTAGGTTTCAATAGATTTTTGTTGTTAATAATGTTTCTCTTGAGTTTCAATAATTGAATTTGTATAAGCGTTGACAAGTTATTTCAATTTCTATATTTATTACGTAATCAGCTTAAACCACGTTTTTCTTACACAACTTAACTACATTAATTCCATTTCAAATATTGACTACAACGCATATTAAAAGAAATTGATTAGGCTAATCAGATAACCAATGATATCTATGTAATTCAATTCATTAGTTTATCTCGAATTGAAAAGGTATATATATATATATATATATATATATATATATATATATATATATATATATATATATATATATATATATAATCAATCGCTTAACTTGGTCATTATGTTCATTATTATTATTACCATTAGCCACAACTAATCCGATTAATTTGCTAAGCCTAACTTATTTTTCAATCTTTGTCCCTAGCTTAACTCCTTACTTCTCACTTCATTGCATTCAAAACTCATAGTTAAGTAATTAATTAGTCCATCATATGCCTTTCCATAGGAAGGTTTCACAATTTAGCGAATCGCTCAATATTCATACATACACCATTTTAAGGTGATGAGCATTATTCTCTCAACAAAATTCACATTCACAACCACAATTAGGTATCCTTAAGCTCAAATTTTTCTCACACCTCTACACTTACACATTATCTAATTTCAACTTCTACATACATCCCCCTTCGTTTGCTCAATATGACCATTTCCAAAATATAACAAATCCATCAAATTACTCAATTCTATAATAAAACATCCCCAATCTCATTCACTAATTTATAATTTCCCAAAAGAAATGTCATTCATTCATATTCATACACAATCAATCCACCAAAATACCAAACCTCAATCATTCATACCAATTTAGTTTTTCCCAGTTCAATATTTGAATTTACTCCACAAACATATTTCTAAATCATATGATTCAATTACAACTACAATCACTAAGTAAATAACAAAGTGTGCAAATCTAGAGTTTAGGGTTTTACCTTCAAAACCCAAGAGGTGGAAGCCAAGAGGAAGGTGAAGTAGGGGAGCGTGGCGGTCTCGCGACCACCGGGCGGGGATGGCGACTAGCTCCGGCGGCCGGCTGGTGGGTGGTCGATAGGTGGGCCACAGCAGGGGATAGGCAGCGCACCATGAGAGAGAGAGGGAGAGAGAGCGAGAGCGCGACAGAGGGAGAGCAAGCGATAAGGAGAGAGGTTGGATGGCCGACGCCGGTCTTCCAGCCCGGCATCGGTCATGATGGTGGCCGGAGGAGGCAACGGCAGCGAGGGGGAGGGGGAGGGGAGGGGAGGGAGAGGTGAGGGGAATGGAAACTGAAATTGCCCGACTACTTTTATCTCTATTTTTTTGGGTGAAAATTCCGGATAAATCCATTTTTGGATTTTTCCTTCAAAAAATCTGATTTGTTTATTTTATTTTTATATTTATTTTATTTATTTATGTATTTTTATTATTATTATTATTATTTTCTTATTGTTACTTTTTAATTTTATTTTAATAATGATGTTTACAAATTAGAATTGTAACGGTTTACTTGAAATATAATGTTAGCTACCTTATAATCATATACCATCTCATGTAAATTTTTAAATTTTCTCTTTTAAACATATACGTAAATTATAATCATTATTATGAGATTTTTATTAGGGCCACTTCGTCGCCTTAGCTACATAACACATATATAAAAATAATTTAAATATAAAATATCGAATTGAAGTGCACGCGCTCAATTATATAAATCTTGTAATTAATAAAATAAACAATGTAGTTTAGAGGGTCAGGTTGTTACAATTTTGGATAACCTACTCCTGCTAGCCAATTATTGTGACACCATACAATTTGCCACTATGGATGTGCATGAAAAACGGTTCATGTTGAGTGCACTTCTTATTCTTGGTCCGAAGAATCCAAAAGGCAATATGGATATATACATGCAACCTTTTATACAAGAACTAGTCCAATTGTGGAAGGATGGCATAATGACATATGATGTGTCATTGAGGCAAAATTTCCTAATTAAGGTTGCCTTGATTTGAGTTGTGATGGACTTCCTAGCATATGGCATGTTATCGGGTTGGATGATTGCTGGTAAACTAGCATGTCCTCATTGTACAGAGAAAAAAATAGTTCAGCCTAACCCATGGGAACAAGCAATCATGGTTTGACTGTCGTCGACGGTTTTTACCAATGGATCACAAGTTTTGAAGTAATAGAAGTTCATTTTACAAAAATAAAGAGGAATATTATAAGCCTCCCCACTATTAACAGGATGTTTGGAATTATATTTCATCGTTGCCGAAGGCCTCGGATCACAAACCCAAAGTCGACAAGTATGGAGAATGTCAAAATTGGTCAAGATGTAACATATTTTGGGAACTCCCATATTGGAGTAAATAACCTTGATGTCATGCACATCGAGAAGAATGTGTTCGAGCAAGTACTCGAACATAGTGATGAATGTGAAGAACAAAACAAAAGATAACATGAATGCTAGGAAGGACATGTCTACTTACCGTAAGCATAGGAAACTTGATGTTCGAATGATAGAGGTTGATGAAGGAAGAAAAATAGAGGTCATGTCAAATGCGCTATATGTGTTAAGCAAGGAACAACGTAAAGTGTTATGTGAATGAGTACGTAAGATGAAATTCTCACATGGTTATGCCTCTAACTTGAGTAAGTGTGTGGATATGAAGAATGCTTTGTTGCATAATATGAAAAGCTATGATTATCATGTTTTCATGCAATGGTTGTTACCTTTAGCTTTCAGGATACTCTTACCTACTAACATATGGAAAGTTCTAAATGAGTTGAGCCAAGTTTTTTGAGATTTGTGCTCCTTTAAGTTGCACATTAATGACATTGCCCGGCTAGAGAAAAAAATTATGCAAGTTGGAAAGAGTTTATTCACCTTTATTCTTCATTGTAGTGGAGCATTTACCTGTCCACTTTTCTTACAAACTAAAAGTTAGAGGTCCTGTTCAATATAGGTGGATGTATGATTTTGAAAGGTAAGACATCAAATTCTTGTGATTAAAAGATGTTTTAATATGAATTAAATTTCACAAACTTGAGGTTTGACTTGGTTTGATCTTAGATTTCTACATCATCTAAAGAAAAAAAGTGGGCAATAAAGCATGGGTAGAATCTTGAATTTTCAATGCGCATTTGATGGAGGAGATAACAGACTTTACCGCAAACTACTTCGATCATAGTGTGAATACTAAAAATAGAGATTTTCCTTACAACGTGACACGAATTGAACAAGACCCATGTGATGCAAGTCTTCGTGACATTTTCTCGTGTAATGTTGGATATGCGCCTAACGAGAGGAAGGTATTCTTTATGGATCATCGAGATCCTCGAGTCACGCATGCATACATGTTCTCAAATTATGGTCTCTTAGGAGAATATGAACGGCATGTTGGTGCATTATCTTATAAAAACACATGAGTTTAAATTTGTTGTTGACTTACTAACAACAAGATTTTTGAAAATAAAATGGTGAAACAAAACACCAGGATAATTGTGGAAGACACTTGGAAGAAGTTTGAGGATAAATTTCAAGGTGGTTCAAAGAATATGTAAGCATTAAATGTTTTATATGTTATAAGTAATCAGGTGACACCTTCAATAAGAGACTAATATGTAAACATTAATTGTTGACGAATAGATTTCGCAATCTGATAACAACAACGATATCATAAGGATTTTTGCCTTCGGACCAAAGAGACATGTTTGTAGTTGGGATCATTATTATGTAAATGACTTCACTTCCATACATATGAATATGAGAAAACAAGACAACAATGAACTATGGTGTTTACATGAAGGTAACAGATGGAAAGAAATATTATGGCATCCTCCTAGATATGATTGAGTTGCACTATGTGAGGGAATTTTTTTATATAAGATAATAATAAAGTGTGAATGGTTTGACTTGATAAATGGGGTGGTTATCCACGATGCGTATAAATTGGTTGATATCAATCATGCAAAAAGATATCCCACGTATGATCCTTTCGTGCTCACAAACCAAGTTACCCAAGTTTGTTTCACGTCTTATCTTACCCAAGATAATAGAAAGAAAGATTTGTGGGTTGTGATGAAAATGAAGGCAAGTTCAACAATAGATGCCCACAAAGAAGAAACACCGTTTCGAGTTGAAACGACCGATAACCCACCTACTTTAGTTAAGTTTGATATAGACAATGATGTTGACATCACTACTGAAGATGATGATGACATGGAAGACATCGATAATGATGTGGATGAGGTTGATGGAGATGTCTTCGAAGGCGAATTTGGTGAATGACAACTTGGTTCACATGAAGATTATATTGATGAACTTGATGACAATGAAAATGAATACTTTCAAGATTCATTATTTTAAATGTTTTTGAACTTTCCTAGGCCCTTTCCTCTATGAAATTCGCATATGTTCGAAATTTTAATAGGTTTTGAGGATTTGTTTCATATTGTTATGAAATTCACATGTGTACGAAATCTTATAAGGTGTGAGGAATTCTATCTTATTATATGCTATCTAATTCCTCTTTGTATTTGTTTTATATTAGCATATTTTTCTAAGCATTGTGTAGGATAAAGTTAATATAAATCGAGTGGAGGGGGCTTATCCCATATAGACCGATGAAACTTAACCACTTGAGCAAACTGTTGGAGCCTAGTACCTTGATAACAAAAACCCGATTTTCTGCCGATGGTTTATGGTTAGTATGAGTTATTTAATGAATTCGCTGATTTGACTTGATCTAATTTTTTAATGTGTCTTTATAGGTTTGGAAACCGTTCTTTGACAACAACCACAACTTAGACAATCAAAATACACTACAAAAGGCCATTTACTTGTCCGAAGGAAGCCCCAAAATCACAAACAATTCCGATGGAATTGTTTTAAGGTTTAGTCTATTAATTTAATTTTACAAATGCTTATATAAATATGTTGTTGTTGCATACAAATAAATATATTACTTATGATATGTGTAACGAGAATTCACTTGGGATCCGGACTTAGATTCTGAAGCGAAAAATTGTGGTGAGAGAAAGTACGATTTCGATTGAAGGACAGGATCAAAAGGCTTCCACCGGACCCGATAGTGAAATTGTTTCTTGGATTTCAAAAGCTGTCAAAATAGAACAAGAAGAACAAGACAACCGGCCCGAAAGAAAATATAGGGCATAATCAGGGGTCAATATTGGCTACTGAGTGGGCAAAAAGTTGGTAAAGAAACCTTATATAAGATAAATTTCAATCAATATAATATTATCTAAGTTACAATGTTGATGACAAGATGACTTCCTGCATGTGCACATTTATTAATGGGTCATCAAGTACAACAGTAAACTCGTGTTCTCGTTGAGCTATTTGCTCGAGACTCTTTCACAAGTTGATGAGGATGATAAAAGGATTTGGTGTGATGTTTATGCACGAGTATGTAAGTTACGTCATTCAACAATTCACTTCTTATCCAATTATCATCTACTAACATAAATGGTGTTTTTTTTTTACATAACTTTATTAACATAATTGTTGTCTTTATTGTGGTGTAGGACTCTTATGAGCAATTGAAGACACTTGCTGTTGTGGAAGAAGGGATAGAAGCAGACTAACATGTTGTTCCCGAAGGCTTCTAGAGATTGGAGTAAAAGGGAAATATATACGGAACAGGTAATGAGGCTGTAATTGTATTTAAGAGCCCTCCAAGTCTAGAGGATCCAATTCAACGAGTTCATCATTCACATCACGTTTGGTCACTCAGATTTAGGGTGAACTATGAACAACCCAATCTCGACTCCACTCGAATGAGGAAGATCTTAGGAGGGCTTGAGAAGAACCGATTGTTGCTGGAAGGGAGCTTGATAAACAAAGGTGTGATATTCAAGAGCTTGCTCCTCGATTTGATAGCTTCTTTGAGAAACTTAGTTACCCCACGCGCAACAACTCGAAAGCTCGTCCTAAGTGTCGATATGTGTGGTTGTAGTCTTTATCTTTAGTTATTCTTAGTTTCGGAAAAATTACATTTGTGTCCATTGTGGTTTGGTATATTAATTTATGGAACCCACAATTTTCGATAAATAATTATGGAACATATGAGTTTTGGTTAAATATTATGGGGACCAATTTCGATGACAAACTTTATTTTTCAGTTAATTTTCGATAAAAAGCTGATGTGGTAGCTAAATTTAAAGCTATCATATTAGTTTTTTTACTGAAAAATAAAGTTTGTTGTTGGAATTGGTCCCCCATAATATTTAACAAAATCTCATATGTTCCATAATTATTTATCTAAAATTGTGAGTTCCATAAATTAATATACCAAACCATATTGGACCCAAATGTAGTTTTTTCTTAGTTTCATAGTAAACTTTAAACTCTACTAGATGTGATTATGGGGAACTTAAATTGTGAATGTTGTTTATGGTTGTTGGAAGGATGTGATAGTTGTTTGTAAACAACTTTGGATGAAGTTTGTATTTGGTGATTTTTGTGGATGGATTTGTGCATGACATTGGTTTGTGTTGAACTTGTAGACATTTTCATTATGGCAGTTTGACAATTTGTCAATAGGTTTTTGGTCAAGAAAAATAGGAAATTTTTTTTTTTAAAAAAACTGGCAATTTTGAGATAAAGTATGCATTCGTTCTCAATAACTATGCATGCACAAGTAATTTTAAGACCGAAATATTCGACCTATTTGAGACTCGAATCTACTCAATGATCTCTAATTGAGACCAAAAAAGTATTCTCGAATCACTCTTTAAGTGAGATCGAAAGAAGTCGATCTCAAGTTGACACCAAATAAATTGGTATCAACTAGAGATCGACTGGTCCGGACTCTAATAGAGTTCAATATGTGTTGATTTCTATAGTCGGTCTCAACTTGATACTAAATTCTAAAATTAATCTCTAAATTTGAATTTCGACCAAAATTATTGAGACGGATGCGATTCGATCTCTAATATGAGTTTGAGATCGATGTCAAGCTTTTTAAGACCCTTTTTCGGTCTCAATTCTGACGCTTTTTTGTAGTGATTGAAATCTCATACTACAACATGTTAAGATTAGACGGTGGCTGTTACAATCTTTTGAAAATGGCACCCAAAAGAAAATCCCAATAGCAAGTGCATTACTTCAGATAGAGATCCTTACATCTATTTTTAAACCCTAATTATGATTATTATATGCAGACTTAATGAGTAAATATTAGGTTCAATAAAGGTGGCTTCCTATAGTAAAGAAAGATCCCATGACCAATTCGATTAGTTATTGAACCAGTAAATAGTAGCTTCACCCTTCATTCCAAAAACAATTGTCCAATGTTTCTTTTTAAGATGTCCTTATTTATATCCATTCTCCTAAAGTAAAACTTTATAATTTGTTAAAATTTTAAATTACCATTATTTTGAAAGTCGAAAACAATTATCAAAGAAAATAACATCTAAAAATATATTTTTAAATTCAAATTATTTGATGACATTGGTATATTAACTTTTTTAAAATGATTAGCTTACTAAATCTTTTAAAGATCAGAAAAAAAAAAGCTTACTAAATCTTTTAAAACACAAATAAATTAAACGGATAATCTTTCTTTCTAGAATAGAGAGAATAAATTTACCATAAAAAGGTGGAAGTCTACTTTGAATGTGGTCAAACATATCACCCTATAAAGAACAGAGCTGGCAAATAGGTCCGGTCGAACCGAGTTCGTATTTTTGTCGAATATAAATGGGTTAAAGAAGTCTCGCTCCGAACCTAACTCGTTTATTAAACTCGGTTGAAAATTATAACCTACACCCATTTATCTTTTAAATGAATTAATTTAAAATTGACCCATTTATGCATTTAATTCAAATTTAAACTACTTAAATACATATTTTTCTTTTTTAAAATTATCAATTATAATAAACTTTTTAATATAAGAATAGTCCATTATATATGCTTCATAACTTTAAAAACATACACTGCCACAAATATGTAAAAAGCCTTCAATTTTACATTTTTATTGCCCTTTATTGCCCTACATCCTTTCGTTTTCAATTCTTCACCCATTTTCAAAAATTATATAAATATTTTTTATTTTAATTTTTAAAAAATAAATAAATTGAACTTATTATTATCGTGTCAAAAATTTCAATATAAATCTAACCCAATTAATTAAACGTATTAAACATGTCTAACTCATTTAAGTAAACGGTTAAAAATCTCTTACGCAAACCCGCTTAACTTCGTATTGAATTCGTTTCGATTTCGATAATTATGTCGGATAAACTTTTCCCTATCCAGTAGAGAATAAGTATTTTTGCTTTTTAGAGAACACAAAATCAAATCAGATAATACTCATTGCTGAATGTGGTGGACAGTAAGTTGTACTCTTGGCTATACAATCTAACTCTTCAACTCTTAAAGATTAGGCCCTGCTAACGAAAATATAATGAAACACAGTAATTTGAAAGAAAGAAAGAAAGAAGATGAAAGGCAACAGGAGAAATTATTTGCACTTACACATATAACAACATATCAGATACATGAGAATTAAGCATTCTAAGAGGAATCACTCAAGAGAGGAGTCGATCTTGTAAACAGCACGAGAGAAAGCAAGAACATGATCTGGGTTCTGACCGATGTTGATCATCCTCTCTCCTTCACCACTCCCATCGCCAACAATGGATTCCCGTATCACCCGCGTCTTCACCGTTGGATCTCCATTCTCTCTCTTGCTCACCCCAGGATCATCATCTCTTCCTTGGCCTTTCTTCACCTCCTGCTGCTGCTTTTCTCTCTCCTTCTCCCCAGCCATTTGTCTCTCTCTCTCTCTCTCTCTCTCCCCTCTGTATTCTCTCTCTTTCAGATGCATGTAGAGAAATGACACTGCATGTGTGCGTATATAGTTGCCTGGCCTATTCATGAACAGCCACGTGTGCCTTTAATTTGTGTGCCTTTATTCCACACCCAACTTCAATTTTGAAGAAGAGATAACATTGATTTTACTAAATTTTGTCCATTTCGTTCAGTCCATTCTACTCGTCTTTATCATTTCTCCTACCAAATCTTCAGATTTATGCCATTAGGGGATCTGGCATTTATGATCTAGGAAATGGGTCATTCAGGTTAAATTTATGGTATATATATAAATTTAAATAGAAATATAATAAATGGGTTATTTAATTTATGTTAAATTTCATATTTTTTAAAAAATTGATGGAGTTACACACACAAAAACAAAAGATGACCCAAATAAACAGAAACAATGAGCCCAGAATAAGATTTCAAACAAATAATGAACAAACGAACTTTAACTCTTCTTTTTGGGTTGTTCAATAGGTACAAATTGATTCATGTAATCTTTGTAATAGCCAACTAAAATCTGATCAACGGCCCACCAGAACCCTACACTCTAGTTTACAATGGAGTTAAAACTGTTATTGACACTCATTTATACATAATTTTGTAAAAGATAAAGGATAAAAAGTATCACACCGAGACATTCTGTTCTGATGAAATAGATCAGTATAACATGTTGCATTTGCAGCAAAAAAGTCATGAATTTTCTGACTCAACGCATATTTTCATTGACTGCAGGTTGTTCCTCCCTGGCGATGAGTCGAAATTTAGGCTGATATAAGTCTAGAAAACACAAGGGATCACTGTGGCTTCATGGTTTGATCATTTCACCTCACCATCTTCAAAACTTCTGGCTCTGGCAAGCGCTCTCACACTCGCTAAAGCTTCTCTGACCTATCTAATGATATTGGCACATTCTCTGAGGATTCCTTGCAATCTCCTCAAACCTGACCCTAGATTCATATGCTTTTCATTTGTTAATGGTTGGAACTTGCTGCACAAGCACTCATATTGAGGGCAGCTGAAGATGAGCCACCATGAAGAAAGAGTGTAGACTGATTGAGACATAATCCCCTTGCATTTCCGCCACCTTAATGTTATCATTTGATCCTGTAATTATGATTATCATGGTTAGAAATGTTGTAGTAGCATCAGGCTTGTGTGTAGCGATTTTCACCTTATGAGATGTTTTAACTATTATTCCTCTTTGGATTCTTTGCAATCTCCTCAAACCTCCTGTAATTGTATTTCATATTGAACAATGTTTTAACTTATGAGGTGTATTTGCTGGACACACTGGAGTGTTGCGTTAATCTATTAGTTATATCAATCAAAAGCTTAATCACTCATGCAACGTCAAATATTAGATATATCCCTTAATTTTAAATCCATCGCCTCCCTCCCCCTCTTTTCCACAAAAAAACCAAAAAAAGAAATAATTAAAAGGCCAAAATTTGAAACTGAGACTATTATCAGTTTTATGGAAGCATGAGCAATAGCTTGAAACTAAAGTTGAAGAACCATAAACATTAATCATGGAAGAACAAAAACTAGATCTAATCTACTCTTTGGACTATCTGTAAACCATTGCCTAAACTTGTAATGTGTCCATGATGGGCAGAACGTCCCAATATAGTTATATATGATTGTAGTCAGAATTGCCCCAGATGGATGATACAGTATTTAAACAAATACCGACTAGAAGCCCAAATGTACCATAAGTGATTCAAGTTGCATTAAAGAAGATTAGAAATTCATACAGTAGTCAGCCTAAGGAGGAACATATATTGATAGGATACACATTCAATTTTGCATAAGTTGCATTAGCAGCAAGGTAGATGTACCTGGCAGGTGGCTCCAATAAAGGGGACCTCATGTTTCCCAGCCATCTTTTATATTGGAATTCAGAACAACAGGTGTCGAACAATTCTACGAACAGAAGTTGAAAAACAAAAGGGAAAAGGCCTCTGTTAGGATGAAAATAAACATAGATTTTTAACTGTATATGCAATATACATGGAAAAAAAAAACCCAAAAGTGCATGCAACAAGAATGCCTTTGGTTATACTTATGGACTATTAACTTGTTGAATAGCATAACAAAGTACATGAACCATGCTTTTCATCTAAAACAAAAACGTGAAGTCCATTACATGAATGAGATCTTATCTCTTACAGAGAAACAGAGATCTGATTACTTCAACCTGAACTTCGGTATGTGCCAAGGTACAGGATTTCTGGGTAAATTCCCATTCAATGTGACTCAAAGAAGTTCTCCCCGAGCATAGGCCGAATAATCGAGCAATACTACAAAGTTGACTACATGAGTTTCATAAGCATTGAACCTTTTCCTCAAGCCAATAATTCATGATTTGACTCGAGACTCTCATAATCACCAATATTTCAAAATAATGCAGCATTTTCAAGCTGGAAAAGCAACATGGCCATCATATAAGTTTGATCATCCATGAGATGCAAACAAATGGATGCTTGAGGGTTCAGTCAGAGCAAGGAAAGGCTATGAAGAGGAAAGCTCTGAAGGCAGTACTCATTCATATCTAATAACAACAAAACATGCATACCAAGCAGGTAAATTCATCAACCTAAAAAAACCCAGGAAAATAAAAACATAACGTTATTTTAAACAATTACTGCTAACTACACAAACTAAAGCGAACATTAAAAAGCATAGAGCAAAGAGAACTAACCTGGTAGATTGCTGATTCAATAATGGAAGATAACAGATGGCATAATGTATATGTCTATCATCATCAGCTTCTGCTTCTTCACCATTTAATGCAGCAATAAAAGCCACTTCCATACTTGGAACCAAATTATGGAACCTTATGATCAGTCAGTGAATGAAAAACAAATGCTTCAGGGATAATCTCATATAGATGCCAATTTATGTTTTTCAATACAAGCATTCGATGTGGGAATATAACCAACGGAAAAATATCTTCGACTATATCAAGTGTTATGATTCCAACAATTCTCTTTTGATGAGGGACAACCTTTCTCAAACAACTTGCTCCCAAGGGAAACTAAACAACTATTATTTGTTAAACTCGCTCAACAACAGGACAGCAGTATGTTTGTTTTCCCTGCATTAACAAGAATACTGGGATCATTTATTTTTCAGAAATTATGCAAGAGTATTAACTGCTTTTCACTAAATACTCATCTCACTCAGCTTTTACAATGTTGACGATAGTATCACTAAGGAGTTTCAGGCGGTAAAAGTTGAAACATGTCTAAGAAAATTTATAACTTAATACTTTCAACGCATCATTAATTACTCTCTTAACCTTACAAATGAGATAAATGAGACTATACTTCATTGAAATTACAAGAATTAAGCAAAGTAGAAATACATGTGAAACATGAAGTTATAAGTCAAGACTACCACCAGACACATGATTAATGATTGGAAATCTGATGTTTCCTTAATCTTATGTTAAGTGGCATATAAATTATTATTCATGCACTTATTTTATATGAGATTACACGAGAAAGCTTTTCGATGCATGATATGGTCATAAAGTATGCGTGAAAACTTCCTCCAACCAGGGAAGAGGGATATTTGATAAGCCTTTGCACTCTGCTATTAGGAAATAGATACCATGGACAGTAATCAACTAATCATTGAGGATTCAAGTGCTTGCTTATGCAAGAAATCTCAAACTAATGGAAGAGAGTGGTTGTCCAAGCATTTAGATCATGTTTACATAATATAGTAGGAGATAGGAAAGATAATGTTGCTGCAGGGATTAATTAGGTGAGTCTCTCTGAAGGTTGTCTTTACAATGAATTGCAATTACCATATGTTGCTATGTTTTTGCAATGGACGCATATCCTCCACAAACAGCAGAGTGTCAAATGCTTACCCTTAATGGGTATGGAGAAATCATCAACTGCAAGGAAGAGAATTTGAAGTACAAGATCACAATAAGGGGGGTCTAATTGTTGCAGGACTCCTCGCAGAGGACAGAGACACTGTGTTCCTACTAATGTTCACGAAAATTGAGCAGAATTCCCTACTACCTAGCGGGTTCATCCAGTCTTCCATACGTCTTTCTTGCAGAAACACAACAAGTCTCAAATCCCATTTATCATGTGCAAAACATTAAAGGGGCAAACATTTACCACAAGGAGTGGCAGTATACCCTACCCTAAGCATACAAAATCGGCTGCACTTCCAATGGGTATTTCCAATGGGTATTACTAAATGATGTTTTTTAAGTGGCTACGGGGCAGGTATGAAATAATAGGTTTGGATATAACTATTTTTCCCATTTAAACCCATTTTAGCAAATAGCAGTATCCAACCTATGGTTGCTATTGACACTGTTATGTTGGAATTCTTTGAGTTTGGTATTGTTCATAGTTTCACATATAAAATAAGGTTTTCTAGTAAATTGTAGGACAATTAATGTGCTACACATAACTTGAAAAACTCGAGGTCGAGTTAATTGTCTGTTCTTCAAATAGTCATGTTCATGTAGCTATATAACAGTTCAGCAACAACATGATGCAAGTCACTAGGACTAAGCCATTTAACTTCCATCACAGAATTGCAGCTGAAGCTCTATTGCACTTGAAGAGGAAATTATCAATATATGCGCTAAAATTACTTCAAATTCCCTTTTGAATAACACAGAAGATAGTGGAGCAAGAAATTTAATCGAAAGGAAAAAAGTGAAGCCAAGGGGGAAGGGAAGTTAGCGGACCTGTGTGGATCGAATTCCAAAACTGAGGAGTTTCGGGGCATCTCCCGGTTCTTTCTACAAAATCTGCAAATACAAAATAAAAAAGGGTCGGATTAAAGTTAATAAAAAGGACTGAAAACAATTACCGTGTGCCTCTAAAACCCTAGTTTTCGTGTTGCTGGATGAATCATTCAATTGCTTCAAAATTGTTGGAAATAACACGAACCAATGAAGAATAAAGCGCTCAAATTTCTTGGCTATGTAAAGCAATTGCTTCTTCAATGATCTATCCATTTCCCTTGTCAAACAAACAAATTGGAGGGTTTGGAGTCTTGTAGTAGTTTTGTAAGATCTTGTGAATTCTTGTTTGTTCATATAATCACAAAATTTGGGGGTGTCAATAAATAATTGCACTAACGAAAAAATAGGAAAATTATGTGACTTAATCTCTCTGTCTTTCTATTGGGATTGTGTGCTCCCACGAGCGTTTATGAATTTGCACGATTTGGATGCTAGGAAATGGCAAAAGTTTAACGTAGGTGCTCCAGTCCTAATAATTTTTTTTTATAGAACCCCTAATAATATTTGATATAATTAATTACTTAACTAACTAGCACCTGCAAATATCAATGATGATGATACAAAAGGGTTTTTAAGATTTGGGAAATAAGTTATTTGATTTCGGTTAGCAGCAAAAATCTATCGTCTCGATAGTATGAATTTGTCCGACTCGAAAAAATCGAGTCCAATTATAAAATTTTTATCCGAATTTTAAATTCGTACAATTAGTCATGTCCGAATTGAATTCGAGTTAGGTTCGGGTTTTACAATTCTGATCCGAGTTGTCCGAAGTTTGTGACTTATTCGGGTTCGGACAATCGGACAATCGGGTTCGGACAATCGGACAATCGGGTTCGTACATTCGGTCATTCGGGTTTAGGTATAATTTAGTCCAAAATTTTCAAAATTTTTAATAAAATACTTAGATATTTGGGTTCGAATATCAAAAATTCGGGTTAGGTTTTAGACACATACATAATTTCAATTCAATTTTCAAAACTTTATATCACAAATTTAGACATTCGGACATTCGGGTTCGGGTTCAAGTCCGGTCGGGGTCCGAATATGCAATTCGAACGAGTCCGGATATGCTGTTTTTGTCCAAATGTACGAATTATCCGAACCCAAAATGACCCGAACACGAATTTTTGTCGGCGCTAATTTCGGTATGGATCTAGTTAAGTTTAAAATAAATTATATGTGTGATCAATAATTCAGGTCAAGCTCAAGTCAATTTAGATTACCTTTAGGTCTAATAATATTTGCTCCAATGAATTATTCTTTTTTTCCAAATGGAATAAACTTTACCGTAATTTTTCCCTCGACTTTTGTTCAGTTTCGATGACTTTGTATTTTGGGCCCACTTTTGTGGGTAAACCTGTTTGGAGTGTTAGGCAACCCTCCTGCCTCTCCAACCCATCTAGGAGATGGGCAACAAAATTTTCATTCTTTATAACATGCAACCATAAATAAAAATTGTTAAAAAATTTTAAGAAAACAAATCCTCCAAAACCAAATCAAAGTCACCAAAATAGAAAATTGAATTAGACATCCTATTAATAATGGCAAGACAATCGAATTCCAAGATGACCTTCTTCTTGTATCCAAAGTGATGAACAATCTTCACACCGTAGCATGTTGCCTTGCATTCCGCAATTTGGACCATTCAACCCTCTCTAGACTTCTTCACCGCTACTACTTGAACATCACCTGTTTCATCTCCGATTACATGAGCCAAAGCAATTTACCCTGAGTCTCATACCACAACATCCACATTAGTTTTGTGAAAATGTTGAAGGCACTCTTGGAAACGGGTCTCTCTGTCGACAGAGATATTTGTAAAGGTAAGACTGCGTATATCCGAATCTCCTTAAATTTCGTATAAATAGGACTCATATTAAGAGGAGTTGTTTGTTATTGTATCATCTTGGAGGCACCCATGTATTCGAGCTTGGTTGTATCCTGGTTTGAGCCTGGCGATTTCTTCTTGTCTCAGCTACGTTTATGTCACCCTAGAGCTTTATTGCCTTCTCCTTCAAGATTACACTAGTGTGTTCTTTCCATTGAAAAAGATTGTTTCTGGTTTGTCAACACAACCATGTCATTTCTACCTAATAAATTATTTGGGATCACTTTTATCCTCTTAACAAAAATCATCTTGATATATGAGTTCCGATTGTTATTCTAAAAGAAAAGGAAATAAGTCATTCATGAAATGATTAAAACTCAAACTCTTAAAAAGATTCATAAATAATGAATCAGGCCTATAGCCCATAGAAGATAGATTAATTGATTGGGCTAGTTATTACAGTATATTGTTTTATTACTTTAAAACTATCAATATTTTTAAGAAAAATGTTGCTTATATTTTAAATTAAAATCAACAATTATCTTCTTTATTTTTGGCCAAACATCTACAATTATCTTTAAACTACCTTCAAAGTTCTGTGTCCTGTAAACTAAAACTAGTGGATTGCTCTCCCTTGTTTAATTTATAAATTATTCTTTCAATAAATGGTCTATCATTGCTCGATACTCGGTTATTTTCCTGCTCCGATACTTTAGCTTTTTTATGCAATCTCAGACTTATCTCGCTTCCGATAAAATATAAGTTTCATTCACTATATTTTCTCTACACAATTCTATCATGTTTTTTGACTTATTCCTCCGGATCTATATCACTAACAAAGTTTCTGTTTAAGTATGGAATGTCTTTCATCAAAAGGAGGAGATTGAAGACTCGGACCTTACATATATACCATTCCGAGTTTCATCAAGGGATCAGGTATAAGACTTCATCTCTCATAAGGTTTTGATTAAAAGTCATTCTATCTCGCTTTAATGACTTTTTCGAGTGATATAGCATCTTTTTTGAGTGTTATAGAATCTATCGTATATATTCTCTTTTGACTCGATCGACTCGAAACCATATTCTTGTTTATCAATTCACACACAGTTTCTAAGTCACTTAGACAACACTCGGATATTTTACATGTTCAAACACTTATTCTATTTTGCATAAACTCGAGCTCGACTTCATGATCTAAGTTTGATTGGATTACTTGTGTTAATTCATATTTCTAAGTAAGCATGCTTGGTTTGAACATTGGCAGTCTAGATCAAGTCTTTCCACTCGATGTTATTTATCCGACTTGCTTGACTTCTAGATCGATTCAGATGGAATTTGAGTATAATGAATATTAGACTCGTAAAATTCCATTTCTTTCTAACTCGGATAATTATACACTTAATTATCTTAATTAAAATTATTATTTGTGTCTAATCTTGGACCAAAGTATTTTATACTTTGAGAACCAAATTGATTTACTTTTGTAGGTTATTCAAACGAGGTTATCCTATTTTTGAAATACAAAAGTAACCGGCTTCAAAATATCAAATCACCAACAAACAAAGCTTTTTCGCATATCCGACCAAGGCCTAGACACTCGTGTCGGGATTGTCTATTTCCAAAACTGGAAATCCGCAACGCTAAGCACAACGGTGGTTTCCACCCACTTTTCGGACACCACCAGGTGGATTGGGACTTCTAAAGGAGTCAAGACCCGTTGCCCAACGTTCACACCTCAACGGATATTTTCCGAGTGACTCGGAAAATCCATTGCAACGGTCACAAAGGACTTCCAGTTAGAAGATAGTCACAGTGGCTAATCTGCTTGATTATCTATAAATAGAAGCCAATTCTCAAGACTTGAAGTTTTGTTGAACCAACCGTCAATACACGCACTTAAGCAAAAAGTCATTGTATTTCATTTTCAATCTTCTACTTACAACTCCAACTCGTACTTAATATCTTTCCGAGTTGTAAGGTCTTGTAATCAGTTTAAAAACACTCATTCTTACTTTCGAGTAAGGTCCCTTGACTGAGCTGTAAGGGTTAACTTAGCTCGCTTGTCTCCAACCTGTAAAGTTTACCTCGGTTAGGAAGTACTAGATTAGATAAGGTAATTTCGAGTCTAGGAAAATCTTGTAAGGAATTGTCTAAGGGAGCAATTCTGGTTGAGTCTTTCTACCGTATTTTGTGGATTCAAAATAGTGGATTTGACTTGGTGCTTGGATTAGCACCGACCGTGGTTTTCTCGCCCGGGAGGGTTTCCATCCTTTCCGAGTCCAATCTAGACTTAGACTCTCCACAGAATCATCTCTAGTTTTATTCTTCCATTACTTGTTTAAATTTTCCCGTCACCCTATTCACTCCCCTTCTAGGGTGACTTAGTCTCTCCAAGAGCAAACCTTCACCCATCATAGGAAAACGCCTCAACGGAAAGTTCATTCATATGTTTCATGAACCTTATCAAATACTCTTCGACCAATTCCTTTTACATCAACATCATGTCCACCTTTATAAAATTTATTTAACTCTGTGCAATGCACATTAACATAGGAGACACGTCCCCGCATGCTCTTAGTTATTGGCAACATCAAGAGAGAAGAATTATACACTATTATGGTATAATTATTTATCCGAACTTGGCATGATTACTTGGAAATGGTTAATCAAGAGCTGTATCTTTGGCCCTCTAGATCCCTCGCTGCTCCAAGCCATACGAAGCAACTGTGGAATAAGTGATGTGCTTGAAGTGGCAGGAGGTGGTGGGGGAAGGTGAATCTCATCAACTTTATCTTGTTAGCCACTGCTCAAATTCCCATAATTTGAACTGGAAGAGAGGCATACATCTCGGAGTCGGACAAAGGGGCATCCTGATGGACCTAGACCCATGGGCTACAACATACTCCAAGAACAAAGCCATCCAAGGTCAGACTAAGTTGGATAACACGCTCATTTGCCCCTTTCTATAAGCGTCCGAGGGACTGACCTCTCCGGCGTTGTAAAGGCCGGAAGTTTATGCCATTCGATCACAAACGGCCGTGAGTTTGCTTCTCAATTTTTGCGTACAAGTACTTCATAATGTTCTCAAGCACATGCACTTATGGGCATCTTGAATATAGGCGGGCCACATAATTAGGTGACAAATAATATTTAAAATGGTTCATTTCATAAGCAAACCATTTGATATAGTTATGTATAAACATATGGGTTTTCGTAAGGTACAAGCAATAAACGTACCTTAAAATCGCAATGATATCCTTCCTTTGGTCCCTTTGGAGTTGCTGATTCGGATGAACGACGTTGATACTTTAATAAAATAGTGTTTCATTAATATATTTAATACTTTTAGTAACTAAATTTACTATCTTATTATTATCGTTGCTATTATTATTACTACTGTTATTACTTATATTATTTCCTTATTGTAACCTTCTATGACTAGATGAATTTAAATAAAACAAAATCACTTCGTAGATTATTAAAGCGGTTGGTTAAATTTAATAGGTTGAAGTTTTATAGTAACACTCGTAGCTTATACCAACCTCTCTTGTCACGCAATATGCTCATAAGGTTCACTTGACCGTTTCTCCATAAAACACCTAACGTGTTAATCGTTCACTTCTCAAATTAAGTATCTTGCTCATCTAATTGTTTAATCCTCCAACGTTGTTTAATTCTTCACTTGCATACTAACCCAATTCTATAAATCGCCTAAGTTAACCCGTTTCTTTTAATTTCTTCAAATCATCAAATTCGCTAATTTTCTTTAACTCTTTAAATTGTCAAATTTGCTAATTTTCTTTAACTCTTTACATCATCAGTTTTTCTTATTTTCTACTACCACAATTACTATACACTTATTTCGTTTAAGTCCTTAAAATCCTTTATTTTCTTTTGGATTGTTAAAGTCACTTATTTTCTTAAATCGTAAACATCATTTATTTCCTTTAATTTATCTCAATCATCCAAATGACTTATTTTCTTTAAACCCTCAAAATGACTTATTTTCTTTAATCTTCCCAAAACTACTTATTTGCTTTAACTTCTTAAAATCATCCAGACTTACTTATTCTCTTTATTCACATTTTTAATCCACATGCTCATAACTCAACATGCATGCCTATTTCTTTCTTAAATCCTCACTTAATATCATATTCTTCTAAAATTTTCCAATAAGCTTTGAATCATCACAAAACCAAATTTTCTTCCCAAAATTTACAATCCACAATCATCTAACCAATGACCTAATACAACATCATCAAGAAATTTAAGTAATTCTTACAAGTCCAATTTTTTCTTTTTCCATGAACATCCAACCACCTAATTCAAGGCCTTTTGTCTCTTTCACCCACACAATCTCATAAAATCTAATTTTACACAATAATCCCTTTCATGCAACATTTAACTAATTATTTCCAAAAATTAAAGGAATTTAGTTGAAGATTGTGGTTTTTATCCAAAACCCACAAGAAAAATGAGGTTTTTATGGTGGAAGGGGTGGTTGATCGGAGCTCCGGTGGCTGGTGGTGGTTGGCGGCGACGGCTGGCGACGACGGCCAGGCGGTGACCGGCGGTGATGGTGGCCGGGTTGACGGCAACAGCTGGTGGCAGCAGCAAGCCCGGAGAAACCCTGCGGTGGCTAGCGGCAGGTGGCTCCGGTGACGGCGACCGGCACTGCTGGTGGAGGTGGTCGGTAGACAACCGGGCTGGGCAGCAGAGGGGAGGTTGAGTAAGGGAGATGAGTTTCTTTGGGAAAGAAAGTAAATGATGAAGGTTGGGTTTTTGAGATTTTTAGGGCTTAAATAGACAAATTTAAAATCTGAAAATTCTGTCTCCTCGATCTGAAATTTAGCTTCCTCTTTTATTTTTATTTTTATTTTTATTTTTATTTGCTTGGTCATTGAGCCCTCCACTCTCTACAAGCCCAAATAACCTCATAGCCAAGCACAAGTTAAGAGAATGTCGGTTTTAGGAATTCCGACTTGAATAATTATTACAAACTTTAGGCGTATGAATTATTATTATTATTATTATGAGTTCAATAATGTCTTATTATTATTATTATTATTATTATTATTATTATTATTATTATTATTATTATTATTATTATTATTATTATTCCTTGAATTATCACAAGGCATAATTTATTTGATCATTTATTTATTTATTTCTTTGCCAAGCGTCGCTATCATCATCCGAAACACATAATATGGTTACTTGTACAAGTATATAATACACATGGTAATGAGGAATTAAAGTGTGAATTGAAGTGTACGTGCTCATTAATATTTATTAATCTTTGTTGATGTATTGGATTAAGGTCAATGCATTACAGCTCCCTGCCTATTGCCCCGGCCTAGTAGCAAGATACTAACCTCAACTTATGTGGAAGTAGAACAAAAGCAGAAAATAATAAACAAGCTCATTAAATTAAACGAGAAAGCAGAAAATAACAAACAAATAGGCCCATTAAATTAATAACGTCAGGGGTGGGTGGGGAAAGTCATAAGAGTTAAGAGTTTGCAAACTACAAACTATATTAACGTCGCAGGGTTAGGGAAAGTCGTAAAAGTTAAAGTTTACAAACCCAAATTATCAAATGAATAATGAGCATTAACTATAATTAGATACGATAATTAGACAAAAGGAGAAATTAGATAAGCGAAAGACTACATTCCTATCAAAACCATAATCCATTATACCTACAAAATCCAAATTTAAGAGATAATATATCAATTAAATTATTAAACATGGGAAGGGAGAAAAAGTGAATTTATTACCAAGTGTTGTAAACTAGTCGTCGTCGTTTTCATCTTCTTCACCTTTGACGATGTCGTCATCAATAAGTAAATCCTCATACTGGAGTATCTCTTTAAATTTGACAAACTTATATCCAATTTCCCAATTAGACCAAAGTTGTAGACAGTCTTGCTCGGGGTACACTGGATCACAACCAGGTAAGTAAACAATAATCAAGCTGATATGGGGCTACAGTCAACCAATGGGCTAAGATTTTTTACATCTCGGACAAGTGGAAGTGTGTGGTACCTTAGGATAAGCTTCACTCACTAAATCATACAAACATTGTCTACTATAATAATTAATATTTTTTTATTAATACTAAATTAGTAACTACTGTAATTAATATTTGAAATTAAAGTATGATTTTTCACTATATCAATAATTTATCTAAATATATATTATATAATCTTAATCGAGTAATTAAAAAAGAAACGAGAGCAATGCTATCTGTTAGCTCGCAAAAACTAACATTTATAGTTGAAAATATTTTACAATACCTCAAGATATTAATTTATTATTTTTAATATTTGAAACACGATTTGTAACAACAATTTTGAAAAAATTCTCTTATTTTGCTTTTGTCACCTTGTCCAGTTTGAACTTTAAATCTTGTACTACAAAATCTTATCAACTCATTGCAAAATCAACAAATTAATCCAAGTGAGTACCTTTTTTCTTTTTATCAAATCTTAATTATAAATTAAAAGATAACAACTTAAAGAATAGTGACTAACCTTAAATTTATGTGAAAACATGGCATAGAAGTAGAACAAAAACAGAAAATAACAAATAACCCCATTAAATTAAAAGGAAAAGTCGAAAATAACACAAGTGTCCAACTAATAACATTGAGGGGTTGGGGAAGTCATTAGAGTTTACAAACCATAATTAGCTACTGAATTACAAGTATTAACAATAATTATATAAGTCAAATGTTCAGAGAAATTAGATAAGTGAATTCGACATTTTTATAAGAAGTAGTAGTCATCCCATTATCCATTAGTCCTACAAAATACAAATTTAATGGAGTATATACTTGTGTTCATCTTTTATCTAGCAGAGATCATTACCATCTCAACCAACATTTTGTCGAGTTAACTTTTAATATTCTTAAATTTGCAATTGTAATAACTTAGACAATATCAATATTGTAGTTAATGAAAAAGTAGTAATTCGATAACAAAAACTGAAAGCGGCCTCCTATGTTTCCGTCTAGTTTGCTCAAAATATAGGAAAATAGGATAACAATAAACAAAATTTTGAGGCAATTAGACGAAAATAAGTCCTTTTTTCTTGGACGTAAACAATATTAGCTTTAGGATTTTTTTATTTTTTATTTTTTATCAAACCACTATTAAGTTTCATCACATTTAACTCACTTGGAATCTAATTTGGTAGATATTAATGTTGGCTTGTTGTATTTGTTTGACTTTTATTTTAAAATCTAGTAGACATGTCAGACTTGATTTATCACATCATGTACTTAATTTTCCTCCTTCTTGCAAAAGTCAAATCCCTTTTTTTTCTTTGGTTGAATAAATTTACTTATATATCAAGGCAAATTAAAAAGTCAAAATTAAAGTTAAATATTCAACTTTACAAACTTTGACCGTAAATTTAATACAAAATATGTTGACTCACAAAACATAATCATGACCATTAGATTTATTTTATAAAATAATTTCATTTGAGTATAAGTTTATAAGATTCATTAAATTACGTAAATAAAAATTAACAATCAAAGTCTTGGAGACAATGAAAAGTCAAAGGGAATTGTTTTTGGGATTGAAGACGGAATAGTTAATTTATTAGAAAAATAGATTAGGAGTTCACAAAAATCTAAAGCGAGGAAGAGAGCGAGTGAGCGACGGACAGAGAAAGTGAGAGATCGAGAGAGCCCAGGGATACTGGAAGAAATATAAGAGGGCGAGCGAGAGGTTGAGTAACCCAAGAAGAAGAAAGAAGAGAAGAAGGGGATCGGAAGGAAGAAGAAGAAGGAAGGGGAAATTGAAGGGTTCAAGGAGTAATAAGGAAGAGAAACTGAGGCGAAGAAGGAGAGGGAAAGCAAGAGGAAGAATAAAGAGGAGCAAAAACACCCAATTCAACCCCTCAACTCTAAATCACTCAAACCCTAAAAACTCAAGATGAATAATTCAAACTCTTCCTCTAAACCTAAAAAAAAGAATTAGGTGGATTAATTGGAAATTCAAACTCTCAACTCTAAATCGCTCGCCTTCTTCTCTGTTTTTCACTATCCTTGGGCGCTCTCAGTCTCTCGGCTCCTTTACCCATTGCTCGCTCTCTTCCTCTCTTTGAATTTATCACTCAGTCTCCCTCTCTCGCTCTCTTCTTCTTCCTTCCCTCTCGATTCTGTGTCTCTACCTCTCACTCTCATTCTCTTGTTCTCTTTCTAGTTCCTTAACTCTCTCTGCTTTGGTTCTTTCCGAGTCTCACTGCTCTCTTCTCTTTCTATCTCTGTTTCCCTCGTTTCCTTTGACTCTCTTTAACTGCCTCTCTTTTCTCTCTTTCCTTTCAACACCTAGCGATTGCAATGCAGGATCTTGTGATCCAATTTTGTTCATGTGAATCCATCTTGTTACGATGCACGTTCTATTCAACCCGAGGTCGATCCGCCCGCATGGTCGCTTCTTGTCCTCAATCCGCCGACGTTTCCATCTTGCATCATTTTTCCTTTTCTTTGTTTTGTTTTTCAACGTTTCCATATTTAAAGAAGAAAACTAAATTAAATATATATATTTGGAGGCTTCATGGGTAATATTTTATTTGATTATCCAAGTTGATGATCCAAGGTGTAGATGTGATGGATTGAGTTCCTAAAAATTGGATCGTGAGATGATATAGAGAGTGTAGACCCTACATACAATCCAAAATTTTGAATCATGAATGCGAATGCTCTTAATATCCCAAATCCCCTTTTGCTCCTCTAGTTGCCAACAAATTCCTTTCCCTTTTTGTTTTTATTTTATTTTATTTTCTGGTTTGTGTTTTCTTTTTGTGAAATAAAGCTCAAGTAATTAGGTCAAAATAATATTCATAAGGTCCATTTTAATTAATTCATATTCGAGCTTAATTTTTGGATTTAAAGTTTGACTCGAAAAATCATAATTCAGACAATTTAAGCATATATAAATAATTTCAATTTTTATATATGCTTAAATTGTAATTATTTATATATGCTTAAATTGTCTAAATTATGATTTTTCGAGTCAAAACTTTAAATTCAAAAATTAAGATCCGAATAAGAATTAATTAAAATGGGCCTTATGAATATTAAAATGGGTCTTAATTACAGGGATATGAATTGAAATTATTTATATATCCAATAATTTCAATTTAACCCAACTTTTAACAAACTAATTTTGATTAGATTTTCGGATATTATAGGGGTCACAATTTTTAAGCTGAAAAAATGTGATCATCTGTACACTTTTTAAGAAAAAAAGGTCAAAATAGTTTTACTGACATATATAGTTTCTCTCTGAATAATCATTTTCCCTTCCCATTTTTGCTTCTCCATTTCTCATTATTGCATATTTGGCTAGCCAAGATTCAAGAGAAGATTTTTCTCAAAATTGACAATCAGTCTCTATAGACAATGCGACTATTTTAGAGACGAGAAATAATCAGAATGAATTTATTTCCTTTTTTTTTTCCTCATGTGCCCTTGGCCTCTTATAGAGTACTTTGAAGATAGGTGGCTAGACTAGATCCTTTTCTTAGCACCTATGGCCTCCCTGATTCCCTTCATATATGGCCTATTCGTTTGTGAAATATTTATCACACTAATTTTATTGCCGTTGCATAGTAATTCTTCGTTATATGTATTCGTAAATATTTTTAATATGGATATCGACTGTAATAAAAAATGGGCCTGCAATTGTACACAAGTGAACTCAATGACTACCACCTTTAATTTGCCTAGGGTCAATCGAAAAGTGTACTGGGTGCCACTAAACTAATATTCACTAGACATTGTATTGATACATAACATATTTCAATCTCTTATTTTTTGCAAATTACTTATGTCCTCGACCACAATGTTTAGTGCCGCGGCCAAGTTTACCATAGAATAGAAACAAAAAAAGGGTCCAATAAGTCTAAAAGTCCCTACAGTCTTAAAAAAATTATGATTGCATGGACCTTCTTAGTAATAAGTCAATTGATATAAGCAACCACCACTAGGGCTATACGAAACCGGTTAATCGGACTTTCGGTTACCGATTTTCGGTTAACCGAACTTTCAAATAGTTAAAATTCTGATCCGTAACCGATCCGATTTTTTTTGTTAACCGAAGTTTGGTTTAAGTGAGTTTGCGGATCAGCCAAATCTCGATCCAGTAACCAAACCGAAAGGTCCGGTTAACCGACTTTTCGATTCTGTTTACGGTTAACCGTTGAGAGACTAAGAGAGTATGAGTAGCAGGAAATAGGCGAGAGGTGGGCAACCTCGAAAACCAATGAGAGATTGAGAGAATATGAGAAATTTGAAGAAGAAGATTGTCGCCGGCCACAACACCACCGTTAGTGTCGGGGTGGCAGCAATAGCAGCGAGCGAAAGGTGGGCGACCTTGAGGAGAGAAGGGGAGAGGGTGAGAGAGAGAGAGAGGGAGGCATATACTGAGTCAAATGAAATTTCAGATCTAAAAGTGAATTTTTCTAAGAGGTGAGAAGAAGAGGGCACATAGCAAAGTAGCACACAAATTGAAAATGAATAGAAAGCAAGAGCAATACAATGGCACCTTTAATTCAATTGTTGTTCTAATTGCGGTTGAGAGAGAGAGAGAGAGTGTGTGAGTAAAGCAGCGCGAAAAGGGGAAGGGGCCATGGGCAAACAAACATAGACTTAGGGTTTTCAAATTTTTAGCTTATATATGTAGGATTTTTACTTTGAAAAAATCGGTGCGGTTAACCACCGATTAATTGAAATTTTTTAGATTCCGATCCGTAACCTATCCGTGAATCGAAAAAATCGGTTCAGTTAACGAAACCGATATTTTTACAAAATTTATTCGGTTAACTGATTTTTTGGATTGGTTTTTCAGTTTTTTTGCACACCCCTAACCACCACAATATAAGGATATTTAATTTTAAATTCATAACAAAAACGATTGAATAATAGTCAATATTAAATTAATCATTCTAGACATACTCGACTAAATAAATACATATTTTGGCTAACATGACGTGAAACACTTAGATGAAAAAATATCACCATCCCCCATTAGAAAATTAAAATAGACCAGTCAGCATGAGTCAAGTATACTTTTAATAATTTTTTGTTAATAAGAATAAAAGTTTTGATATTAAACAGTTGCAACTAACATTTCATATTAAATTGAACATACATTTACCAGCATACAACTAGATGAAATGAGCAAGAATTATTAGCATAGAACTGAATTAAAGTTGCTCAATGCATGTGTTCCCCCCCCATATATATAACTTAAGATAAAATACATTGCATCTAGTCGTTCAAAAGGAAGAGGACTATATCTTCATCAAAGCTTAAGGGTAAGATCAAATTCAGTAGATTCGTTTTGCTTCTCAGTTTTTTCCAACTCTATAGATTTGTTGGATTTGGCGGCTTGTAAATCAAAACTTGCACACTCATTACGCTTTAGGGATAAATCAAGCCCCAAAGGTTCTGTGCATTGTTTCTTGCTGGGTGTTGCCTCATTTTTCTTTCCCTGCAAAAAAATTGTCAAGTTATTAGAAGCCACAGCAGAATCGAAGTTTGGGGACCTTTGTGCCACTTTTATGGGACCTAAAGGCTGTCCATGAGGCTTAGACCGCCCAAAGTTTCCAGTACCCATAGGGCTCATTGCGGAAGGCCTGACAAACCCTTCCAGAGTTCTCCCAACACTGCTGGGTGAGCCTAACCCAGGGCTTGTAGTTAGGCGAGGGTTCCATCCTCTGGAGGCATATCCAGGGTATGAGGGATTTTGGAAATGATATCCATAGTATGGTCCAGGAAAGAAAGGCTGCCTCATGCCCAGATAATTGTACATGAAAGGGCTTTTTCAAATTC
Source organism: Talinum fruticosum (assembly GCA_021018815.1). Classification (NCBI taxonomy): domain Eukaryota; kingdom Viridiplantae; phylum Streptophyta; class Magnoliopsida; order Caryophyllales; family Talinaceae; genus Talinum; species Talinum fruticosum. The sequence goes on from JAITYX010000020.1 coordinate 5,975,914, forward strand.
TTGTGCCGCTTTCATCACTCTTTGCATCTCCCTCTCCTGCTTGTGAGCATTTTGGTGCCCACCGAGTGCTTGTGTAGTGGAGAACTGTTGGCCACAAAACTTGCAAATTATGGGAGGCCGAGAGGGCGAGGGTTGGGTAAGGGCATGCTTGGAGGATTCTCCTACTTGCCCCTCCTTAGGGTGCAAAAATTTGTTGAACGATGGATCAAGTTGATCTTCCTTTTCGAAAGTTCTCTTGTGATTAGAGTTTGGTCCATCCTTTTGGGCCTGTTCCGCCATGCCTAAGGCTAGGGTGGTCGATGGTAGTTTAGAGGAGGACAACAATAGATCTTGGTTAAGGCTATTTGTTTTTGGCTGCTCATCACGAACTGCCTTCCCTTTGTCCAGAGCGTGTTTCTTTAGGTCTCTTGTTCCCAAGAAACTTCGACTGGCTTCGAGGGTGGCTTCACATCCTAGTTCCTCCATGGAAGAGTTGGAACTTTTCTTTTATGGTTAACTCTCTCAATGTTTGAGTTGAAGGGGCCAAGGTTTCGGTATTTATTAACAAGCAGAAATTAATGCTTATTGCCTAGTATGGCAAAGTATTGCAATATTAATATGGATTTGGAAATCTGCTGAAGACCCAGAAGCTATACATGGCATGTTGAATAACCAGAAAAATGAATCCTCTTGATTATACTCCTTCAGATACTTTGAGATTGTGTTTTTACGGGGTCGATTCATTTCACACAACAGTAAAACTCATCTTTAATCTTGATCTTATTTACACTTTTGCATGTAAAAAGAAACAAATTACAATTACGGGGGTGTTCTCTTTAATTTTGCATTATGGAGGGATAGATTTGATTGCAGTAAATGTAATAAGGGAAACAGAGTTAAAACGTTGCATACCATATTAAACTAAGAACCTTCATTCAAATTTATCTCCATATTGATTCTCGTGTATCATTAAAGGGTTTTAACTCCATATATGCATTGCCAGTAGATAAATTAAAGCTTTGGATAAGTGCATGCATGGCTAGATTTGGTTTGCTACCAAATACATATGAGCTTTCTACTGAACTAAGGTCATTAAGGAAATTTCGCGATCAAAATCAATCACTGCTTGATTACGAGTTACAATGTCTCGAATAAGTATAAGATTGTAGACTTATCCTATTTGACATTTCGTTGAGCACCAACCTAATGATCGGCCTAAAAATGTTCCTAGACAATAATGTACGTTGGCTAGAAGTCTCATTGTTTTGATATAAATAAAAATGGGTCAAACAGTTCATAATCGACTTTGTGTATTACCTTTTTCTTTGTTACTTCTTATGATTTTATTGGACAAATAAACATCAAATTTAAGAATGATGTAAAAAGTTACGGAATGTTGCATTTGCTCGATGTCAAGCTTTTGAAAACCGAGAGGCCTCGGGTGCAAATGGTGCAATGCAAAGCTACGTCCTAATCTCCTAGATATCCTTTTCTTGATCATGGAGGAACTTTTTTGATCAAAATGAAAAAGTACTTAGAGTACTAGATGATGAGGACTCGGACTCTTATTAGATTATAGGGTCATAATAAGGAATCCTATTTGACCTAAATTCGATTTGCTTCTTCATAAACCTAATTGGCCAATGTTTCTAGTCAAGTCCTAGGTTAGGATAAGTTATGCCAAGTCTAGTTGCTTTGACTAAATCAAATTAAAATGTTGTATTATTTATAGCCAAGTTTTTTGTTTCCTAATTATTTCTCACAAGCTTACTAGACAAATCAATATTGAATTTAAATACGGAGTATTATGTAAATTTGAAATGATATTATCCAATCTAAATTCAAACATAAAGTTATTGAATAGCGTAATTACTTGATACTAAGGTTTTTTTTTTTTAACATTGAGAGGTGAAATGATGCTAACAGTGTCCTAGTCTCCTAGATGTGCCTTCGTCAGTATAGTCGTTTCTTTTTCCTTTTTAGTGAAGATGTTTAAGTCGGTTTCAACTAAACTGAAATGTATTCTGACTAGATAATCGAAAAGTACTATTTAACATAATTCAAACTCAAACGTCTGTATACAATTACAGATTATCATATTTTGTACTCAAAATTTGAATTACAAACTTTTAACTTCACTAAAGTGAAAAAAATCAGCAAAAGAAATTATTAAAAAATTAAATCTAAACTTAGCATATCAACCCATTTTAATTAGTTTATTTAAATTTTATCCTTAAAAATTTTGTTTTCTGAGGTTTCTCTAATAATTGTACAAGTGCATATTAGTATCGAATTAGTGTAATTGTTATCAATATGTCTAAAATAATTGTCGTTTACTCAACATGTAAATGGTTCGTAAAAATACAGATAGGCAGTAGACTGTTCACTACAACTAGCTCTTCCTCATGGAAAGTTCTTGATTCACTAGCTCTTCCTCGTGGAAAGCTTTTGATTCAGGGCTGATTAATGTTAATTTTGATGGTGCCAAGATGGATGAGTAGGGAAGAGGTTGGGTGCCTTGTGACTCCAACATCAACTTTCAATTTGCAACAGTGCAACAAACGATATGTTTCAGTCCCGAGCTAGAAGAAGCTTATGCGTGTCTATCATGGCGATGCAACAAGTTTGGAAACTTGGGTTCAAGAGGGTTTTTTGAAGGAGATTGCCCCAACATCATTTTCAAACTTTTTTACAACAAGTTTGGAAACTTGGGTTCAAGAGGGTTTTTTGAAGGAGATTGCTCCAACATCATTTTCAAACTTCAAAGAAAAAGCGTTGTCCTTCTACAACAATTGTCTTAATTCTTGTTAATATTTTTAACTTTATTAAATCTTTTTTATCAAAAGAGTGAGGAATCGGGTGACTTACGCTCTTACTAATATCCGATCATATTATATTTCACTTTTTTTAATAAATGTACAATAAAGAATCCAATACGTTAAATTTATACCGTTTGCTTTTTATTAATGAAATTCTTGGGCTTTCCATCCGAAAAAGGAGGAGGATAAATGATTGATGAGGCCAAAATCTTTTGTACAAATTTTCTTTTGGATTTTGGATTTGGATACTTTCGGCTCATCATCAAGGCGCGAAACCTTCCACCTGACAGTTTCCTCCCTTAACTACCGGTCTATACTTTATATGTATATATAAAAAAGGAAATATGAAATTAAAAGAAGTCATTTTGTCACTCCATCTTTCATTCGGCAGATACAGAGAATTGCTTGTTGAGAGTACCAACCTGATAAGGACAGAAAGAATTGAAATATTTGAGTAAATCTGAAAAGGGGCAAAATGAACCCTAGATCATCGATTATCATCTTGCTCGTCTTTGCAATTGTCGATTTAGGCATTTGTAGGGAGTTTGGGGTCGTGAAATTGAACAAGGTCGCCGGAATTAGCAACTACAAGGATTCTGGGAACGCTTTCAACTCTGGAATTGATGACATCGCGCGTTTCGCCGTTCAAGAACACAACCAAAGAGTGGTTAGCTTCTCTCTCTCTCTCCCTCCCCCTCCTCCCGGGTCTCATAATCCCGATACATTTGAAATAAGATTTTACCAATTTCTAGTTGATGAATGGCAAATTTGTTTGTCCTGTCCGGGTTTGCATAATTGGGATTAATTTTTGGCTATTTTTCAATTGTTTCTCTACAAGGGTCGAAATGTTCTCATAAGCTTCGATAAATTTCATAATCTGAAGAAACCCAAATTCCAGTTTGAATAAGCATTTTGCTTGAGTCCACTACAATACCAGCGGAGAAAGTTTTTGCCAAAATGACTTTTCAGTTGTCTAGAAAGTATGGATTATCAATACTGATATTCCTATATTTTTTAATGGAAGACCTTAGTATACTTGTGGATATTAATGAGCTGATAATTTATGGGTCGTAAAGTTTAGGAGTTCGTGAGGGAACAAGGGTTATGTGGGATGTGAAAGACAGTAGAAAAGAGTGATAACTGTTATGGGTCCAGAATTGCTCCTAGACCGCTATAGCTTTTAAAAAACTTATGTATTGATGCAGTATGAATGGAAAATTAGTTGTTCAACATATGATCATGTTTAAAGCTTGAAAGTCGTGGACGTTTTGATTGACGGATATAATTTTTAGAAGATAGATGCAGGCCACAAATGATAAGAAGCTAAGGAGGAGTTGGGAAGAAAATGGTACCATTTCCCCTGTATGGTTTATTATAGAAGAACCTCTTTTCCTTGAACTCTATGGCGATTCGCCCTCTATGGTAATCTTAATTCACAAATTGTGTCTTATTCATTGGCTCTAGTGATTGTAACACGGCAGCGGGCATGCAAAGGTTAGAGAAATTTCTAGGAATATGTGCAATTGTTTTGTGATAAACTTTTCCTTTGCTTTTGGCTTATATTCCATTCTTCTTTACTCCATAATCCATTTACATGGTATGATCTTTATGTTTTGTTTGTATCTGATGATGGTTTTGTACAGAATGTGTTGCTTGAGTTTGGAAGGGTGTTGAAGGCAAAAGAGCAGGTTGTTACTGGCAAAATATATCATCTTACTTTAGAGGCCATTGATGCCGGCAAGAAGACAGTATATGAAGCAAAGGTCTGGGTCAAGCCTTGGATGAATTTCAAGCAGTTACTGGAATTTAAGCATGTTGTGGATGTCTCGCAGTTTAAAACTTCTGGTCTTAGCATTATACATGGTAAGATATTGATCCAAAATTGGTTGCTGCATATGTCAGGTTTTATTGCATTTGGCAATTTAGTTTCATTGGCATGCCATCAGAGATGAGTTTGTTAGATATATTCATTTGGAACTAGTTGTGAGTGGGTCCAAACTTCTGAGTTGTGGTATAATTCTCAATCTCAAGGATTTTCACCTTGAATTAGGGCATTTGCATGTATTGTAGCCTCTGTACTATAACAAATCAGAAAAAGCTTTTTTTTTTTTTTTTCAGTTGCTGGCCATGTCGTCGAGGTCTTGGCGCTGATTATTCCATCCATTAAGATAGGAAATTGTAACATCACCTGTGATGAACTTGGTCTGTTTGTCAATCTGCAATGAGCCAGAGACCAAGACCTTGTCCTGTTTTGAAACTCTTGTTTTGTATTAAATTGGATTATGTTGCTTAGAATTCTTTAGTAATGGCTTCCTTGATTTTCTTTTATATTTTTTTTATCCTAGTAATAATTGGCATGTCTAAACTGAAATCAGATCAACTGGCGTGGCATAAGGTACCAACCCATGATCCTGAAGTCCGAGATGCTGCTAATTATGCTGTGATGACCATGCAGCAGAGGTCTAATTCCCTGTTCCCATATCAACTACTGGAGATCCTACAAGCTGAGGCTGAGGTTAAGATTATACACATCCACTCAGCTTCTTTTTCTTTCTTTCTTTTGTGTCATTTGTGTGTGTGTGTGTGTGTGTGATTTGTGCCTTTATTCTCATCCCTCCCCCTTCTAAAAAATAAAAATTACCTCTATTTATGATAATTGTATCTGAGGGACAACTCATATTTCAGGCTGTTGAAGATTATGTGAAATACAACCTGCTTCTGAAGCTGAATAGGGGAATCACGGAAGAGAAGCTCAAGGTCAAAGTATACAAAACCACTGCTGGGAAGTTTCTCATGAATATGATGGAGCATCTTGATATGTAAAATAGGATTTTTATTATGTAGATGATGATGATGCCTGAATCATATGTGACATATGTGTGATCTATAGCTTCATAGTACCGCTGTGTGTATTGGAACAAGTCAGCTGGACGTTCTGCTGAAGTTGATGCTACCTCGCATCAGCTACTAATGTAAATAATAATTGCTGTTGTGCTTGAAAGGTGCATGTACCATTACAGAGCTCTTAATAACTTAGGATTGGTTAAAGGCAGTCATTTGTATGATCTAATCTCCCCTTCTTCTATCATCTCTTTCTCCCCTCTGTCGTTCTGGAGTTGTTGCTTTGATTTGTGCTGACATGCTTGGAATTTGCAGCATATATGCTTTTCATTGGATATAAATGACAAGGCAATAAAAATTTTACATATGGTTTGTCTATTTGTACCTCACTCTCTACTTCCTGTTCTGTTTGGGTATGTGTCCATGTTAGGTGTTATTATTTTGGGTTGAATACTTAAATTGGTCGCTCTTTTATATTTCAGGATTGCTGGTTCATGTTTGCTCTTGTTTGAAGCTGTATTACGAGAATAGGATAGAACCGACCTGTTCGACCGGTTGAACCGGGAACCGGCTAGTCATTCGGTCCGGATACATAAAAAACTCGTTGGATCATTGAACCAGATTGACTAGGTCAGATTCGCTCGAACCAGCAGTGGTTTGGCCTGCCCAGTTGCGGTTGAATCTGGACTTTGAGATATTAACTTAAGAAAAAAAAATTTTGAATTGCCTTTTGCCAAAGCATTTGCCCCGATGAACAATTTTCAAACTTTGCATGTAGACGGCTACTGAAATGCGGAGAAAGGTGTAGAAGAAGTGGAGAAGTGAGAGATAGAGGAATGGACAAATAAGAATGTAGAAATACTGAAACAGGAAAAATCAAATAAGGTTTCTTCATGGGGAAGAGGGGTGGGGGTGCTCATTGAATAACGGTTACAGTAGTGTTGGGTTATTGGCCATCTTTTAAATACCCTTGATTTAATTTTTTAATTCAACCTATGTGGGTTTCTAAGAGCATGTTTGGTCTAATTTTTAAAAAATTATTTTTTAAAAAGTATTTTTTGAAAATTGTTTTTAAGAAAAATTTGAAGTGTTTGGCCTAAATTTTATATAAGTGTTTTTCAAATAATTAATTTGTTTGTCCAAGATTTCTAGAAACATATAAATAAGATAGGGATAAAACAAAATAAGACAGAGATGAAGATAGAGGAGAGAGAAAAATTAAAATAACGTAAAAAGATGGGAGAGACAGAGAGAGAATGAGATTCCGGGTGGTTACTACGGAGTTTTTCAAAATTAGAAACAGAAACGAAACATGACTATTTGTCATGTTTCTGTTTCTAGGAGTTTTTCTTCCAAAATCGTTTTTGAAAAATAGTTTTAAGTTTTTTAAAAACTAGTGTTTGGCTTAACTTCGTTTTTGAATTCAAAAATAGTTTTAAAATTTAGGCCAAACACCCACTAAAACCGAAATCATGCAAGGTCGGTGAGCTGGCCTAATTCATATATACGTCATTCCTGTAATACATATATACATACAGGTCAACCGGTCTAACTCCAATCCAAGCTGGTTGAATCGATTGACTCATTTATCTTATAGGGTCTGTTTTCTTAACATAGGTTTTAAGTATATATTTGTAGCGTAGACCCAAGCAAATTGCTTGTTACTTTGAGTTGGGTCTCCATTAAGAACATTTGCATCCCCGATTCAAAATTATGGATCACATATGAGGGGTCACACCGTCCACCTTATCCTATAATTCATCTTTTTGGATTGTGATTCGTCGTTTTTACACCACTTATATCATCAATTTGGATTCGTTGTTTCATTAGTTTGAAGATCTAATCAACTCGTTCATCGGTTGACTGCCCAAATCCTTGAGTGGAATTAGGGTTGAGAAACTAAACCAACTCGTTTCCCATCTTGTGCAGCCACCTTACATATTACTTGTATTTAGTTAGAAATTGAAATTAATAGTTAAAACAAAACTTATGAATGTAGTAACTTACATAATGCCAATCACAATAATGGGTGCACCGATCTCTTACATCTCCAAAAATTACGAGTATGTCGTCCGGGAAGACATAAGGTCATGTCCTCATCGTCCTCATCAAATTGCCCAAACAGGTGACCTGGTGCGCTGATTTGAACATTGTATTTGCTAACAAAGTCTTCATATAACTTTGCAGAGTAGCACACCAATTAGTGCGGGACTTGTGAATGGATACGAGAAGGGACTACTTCGGACAATGAATGGGCGCCCCGAATACTTGCTTGTGCCAACAGAGGGAGATGGAGTGCCCTTCATCCTACTCTCGGATCTGTACCTCATATCCTAGTGAATAATCAATACACGAATTATATATATATATATATATATATATATATATATATATATATATATATATATATATATATATATATATATATATAGATAATATTTTAAAAAATGAATTAACGTAGAGAGGATAACCAAACTCTTGGGCTAACGAACAAAGCTGTTGACTGCGTTGTCAACAATGTGGAGGTTTGGTGTCCGGATCGGCAACTCACGGTTGCCTTCCCCTTGCATGACTTCTCTCATACTCATCCTCACCTCATCACCTAAAAAGCGTGCCCCATGAATGACGCTATCCGGCCTCCACGGTTAAACAACACCCGATGCCACAACATGATGTATGGGAGGGTGATGAGAAGCTAATATGCACTTCGCCGACTGCATAAGAATAAACATAACAATTAAAATCATGGGATAACCCTTGACATAGAAGTTAAACTATCTAAGAATCCTAAAAATAAACAGACAAAGGTTCCTCTCAAAAGCGAGACATTTTTGGGGGATAACGACCCTTATTCGAAACCACAAAAACATGCTATAAGTAATTACTCAATGGCCATACGCGGAGTTTCCACAAAAACCACACAATATACACAATTCATTCAACAAGATTATACACCAATTAGTCAAAATATAAACATGCATGTAAATAACGACCCTCATCCGAAACAACAAAAACATACTATAACTAATTACTCAACGACCACATGCTTGGAATTCTACAACAACCACACAATATAAACCATTCATTGAACAAGAGTATACACCAATTAGTCAAAATATAAACATGCATGTAAATATAATTAGGTAGCAAAATTTGAATTACCTCGCACCGAAGTTCGAATTGGTCGATGAGTGAGCTTGAGTTTGCACTCGCCGATATGTAGGTCGAGAATGGATGTAAATCATCCAAGTTGTTGGGTATCGACATACCCATGTTGGTGAAGTACGCCGTCATGCATTCCCTCATCCGGGCATGCATTTGAGCCTGTATTTGGGCATTCGTCTCGGCCTGCATCTCTACCCCCGTCTCGTGCCCTCATTTCTTCCATTTATACAACCATTTGTGCAGCCATTTGGGACTATTGGGGCTGCATTTGGAACTACATTTGGGACAATATTTGGGCCTCCATATGCGCTTGGTTGGAAAAGATGGGGCACTTCTTCCTAACCCCAAAATACTCAACTATCCCCACCCTCCCACCAACGGCTCGAACACGACCGGGATGCTCATCTCTTTCTTGGGCCAAGGCTAGCTTGTCCCTCTTCCCGGTGGTGTCGGCGACTTATGAAGTCGATGTCTATGACAAAGACTCTTGTAAGAAGGAAATAAATTATCATTTGGCAATTCATAATATTAAAACCGATAAGTTCTTAAAATAAATAAAGGAAATAGTAAAAAAAACTCATGAGTCGCTGCACAATAGATTCTACTTCGGTTGTGGTGAAGGTTCCATCTTTCTTCTTTCTTCCTTCGACCCACAACTCATCCCTCTCGATAGTGAGCTGTGAAGTATCCGTGATGGAACCTTCACCGGATGTACTTTGAAGTTATTCAAGCTTCTACTTGTACAACTTGTCCTCCAACTTCGCGTATCCCCCACGAGACATCGTATGCGGATACACATTGCTCTTAATCCTCTTCCGATTGGCTTCACCTCGTGTCTGCGCAAGTAATTAGGATAATGAAAATATCGGTACATAAGACTTAGATCAAAAAAAGATAACAAATGATAAATTACCATGTATTTCGGAGAGGAGACATATGCTTCAAATGTTCTTCGATTCTCCTCGGTGATGAAGTTGTAGACCTCCCTCTCGCCTTTATCTACCTTGTTTTTAGACTCATACAATGGCAATGCAATATTTAAAGTTTCTAAAATTTTCTGTCGCCAACATAAGGATCTTGTGTCTCACCAAGGGGATCTTAGATTATTTCATGTCTAAGATGAATGTTTTACGAAACGCAACAACGACATGCATTAGTACATATTAACCATTTACCAGAAGTTGCAATATTAAGTTAAGATGTAATGTATTTACATGAATATCATTCCAAAGGTTGTCCTTAGCGGAATCGGGACTGTGCCCCAACTTACGTAGTTGATGTTCACGTATGTGCGGGAAGTATGTATATCTAATAGTAATCTTCCTAAATTTTTAGAAACCGATATCCGTATGAACTACATAGTCATACTCTAATTACTCTGCAAAATAAGCGAAAAAGTACAATGTTTTCTAAACATGGCAATTAATTAAGCCAGTTAAAGCACTTGTAATAGTTGATTCACCATTTAAGTTCAACCGCATATGGTCCAATGTCACAATTAGGCATCCCTAAATTCCAACAGTGAGAAAGTGATAGGTCTCTAAGTTAGAACCTGACATTTGCATAGGTAGGTAGTCACATATACCATCCAAGCTCAACGATACACATATTTAATATAAAAAATAGGACAATATAAGATCTTTATGAATATATAAAAGAATTTTCAGTTTAAAGATTGTTACCCACAAAGGTAAGAGCTAATTAGAATAAAAGATATGTTTCTAAACTCTTTTCCATGCATGCCACTATCGAAACCCAAAACTCTAAACCTTATTTAGCATGCTACTTGTTAAAACCCTAAACCTTTGACGACATGAGTACAAAGAACCTTTGACGACCATAAAGCATGAATTCAAACAATGCAGAAAAATATGTTATAATCGAAATCAGCTTCTATATTTAACAATCATTATTGTCTTTAACAAGATTAAAATATATGTGATAAACCAGAATTTTACGTTCTTTTCCGTTCTCTTATTGGCTAATTTCGACACTTCAAAGGCCTTCTCACCTAAATTCTTATTTGATTTCGCTTACTTTCTTCATTTATGATTGAAGTGTGCGAATTTCTATGTTTTGAGGTAATCCCGCCTTTTATGATGAAGAATACATCTTTCAAAATGCTAAGGAAAAGAGCGGGAAGCCATAGAAGGTCGGAGAGCGAAGAAAGAGATCAAGCCAAGTCGGCACGGGCTGTAGCACTCGGTTGTGCTTGAAGGAAAGAAGGAAAAGAAGACCTAGCACGAGCTGTAACACCTGGCTGTGCTTGAAGGAAAGAAGGAAAAGAAGACCTAGCACATGTTGTGTTGAAACCCAAGAAGTCAGCACAGGCCATGCTAGGAATTCGGAATTTAATTGAAGAAGTCTTGAGCTTGCACGGGTTAAGCACGGTTTTAGCACTGCCGGTGCCAATCTGCGATTTTCATTTTCCGCCTCTTTTATTCCGAAAGCTGTTATTTTTCGCACCGAGACTTTTATGCTGCGTTTTTAGGCTAGTTTCTCTCTACTTGTAAGCACTTATTTCCATTGTTAAGAGATCAAAGCTTGGAGTTATTTTCATTTAATCGCAAGCTAATTCAAGTTTACTGGTATTATTATTCTTCTCTCTACTTTTATCTTTCATTCCTTTTGGTGTTCATTCCTCAATTTGCTGTCATTTGCCATGAATATGCGTGGCTAATTTTCCAACTTAGGTTGGGAATTTGCCACTAATATGCTAGTTTAATCGTAATTTATGCTTTAATGTTAATTTGCAATTGTTTGATGAATTTCCGACTTATTGATACTTATTGAATTGGTGTAAGGTTCGAGAGAATCCTACCTTTATTGTTTTTTGGGAATTGAGTAGACTTCGAGAGAAGAGGCTTAGTTCTACTTCAACTTGTTGGATGATTACAACTTAGATATGAGAATAATTTAAGTTGTTATTAAGGGAATAGTCGATAATCATGTAATTCTTTGGTTTTGATTGTGTGAGAACAACAATTAATTCAATTGAGTTAGTTTAGTGACCTTCGAGAGAAGGCTTAGGTGGTTTGAACTGCATCGATTCCCTAGTTCATCTCAATTGTGAATAGTGTAGAAGCATGTGATTAAGATTGTTGACATTTTATCTTGGTAAATCCCTACCTAAGGTTTCCTTTATCTAATTTTATTTCGTTCTTTAAGTGCTTATGTTACTTGACAAATTTGAAGTGTTCCTTTGCTTAGTTCAAAAGGACATTGACCTTAGACTTGTATGAGACCTAGCTCCCTGAGACCGACAACCATACTCTCATTAGTACTTAACAAAATGGCGCCGTTGTCGGGGAGCTTCCGCCACTCCTTAGTTTAAGTAACGTAACACTTTTGAATTGAGCTTTTTATTTTTCTTTATTTTTCTTCTTCCTTTTTCTTTTTATCTTTCCTTGAGCCTACTTACGCTTGATATAGTTTCTTGAGTGTATGCTTAGGAGCAATCATAGAGGTGACGAATCAGCACCTCTTAATCCCAAAATAAGTGGTGCAGCTCGTAGGCGAAGAAAGAAGCAAAATATGGATGGAAATCCACCCCCACCTCGTACCCTTCAATCCTACTAAGCTCCTACCACGGGTACAGGAGGCTCCGCTATTGTGTTGCCCGATCTACCGGAGGCAACCAACTTTGATTTCAAGCTCGGTTTCATACACCTCATTGAGCAGAACCAGTTTAGAGGGTCACTTGCGGAGAACCCCATCAAGCACATCAATTCATTTCTTGAGCGGTGTGGCATGATCAAGATGGCAGGAGTAAATGATGATTATATCAGATTGAAGTTCTTTCCTTTTTCCCTCACCGATAAGGCAAAGAACCGGCTTAAAAATTGTGCTCCCAACTCTTTCCATTTTCCCTCACCGATAAGGCAAAGAACGGGCTGAGTTAAACCTTGCCTTCCTCAATCGGTTCTTTCCACCGGGTAAGGCATCCAAGTTAAGGCTTGACATCATCCAGTTCAAGCAACATCTCGGAGAGTCTCTGTTTGAAGCATTGGAGCGATTTAAAGGGATGCAGCGATAGTGCCCTCATCATGGTATTCAACCATGGATGCTCATTCAAATTTTTTATGAGGGGATTTCGGACTCGGTGCACCTATCTGTGGACAATGCTTCGGAGGTACCTTCATAAAGAAAACAACAAAGCAAGCCGATGCTCTGTTAGAGGAGATGGCTTCCAATGCCTACAATTGGGGAGTAGGAAGAGATGATCGAGAGTGTGTAAAGCATAACATGGATGCAGTGGCTCTTTTGGCCAACAAGGTGGAAGCTCTCACATTGCAAATGGAGAAATTTGTAGCAAACCCTTCCGTTGGCACTTCCCCATCTTCCCCTTTCCGAAGATTGAATATTCTTGTGAAGCATGTGGAGGCCCTCATCCCTATTTGGAGTGTCATCCTAGCTTCGTACATCCGAGCAAGCTAATGCTCTCCACAACTTCCCTCCTAGGCCACCACCACAGAACAACCCCTACTCTCATACCTATAACCCCGGTTGGAAAAATCATCCCAATTTCTCATACTCGGAACAACAATCCCCATCCCCACCAAAATCCATCTCAACCACCCGGTTTCCATCCACCACCACAGAATCAACCCCCATTCCATACAATCCTCCACCTCCACCTCCACCTCCACAGAAATCTAACCTCGAAACTCTAATGGAAGGTTTCATCCAAGCCCAAACTAAGACTAACGAGCGAGTTGTCCACTCACCAAAAAATGTTAGAGACCTAAATTGCACAAATTGCTCAACAAGTCAACCATCTTACCCAATCCCAAGGGAAGTTGCCAGCACAAACCGAGCCAAATCCTAAGGGGCACATCAATGCCATTATCTTGAGGAGCGGTAAGGAGTTAGAGGGCCCTAAGGTGAGTCAAACGAGGCAAGAGAAGGAGAGTAAGGATGTGCATGATGTTGCGAAGGAAGGTGTTATTGAGGGTGGTGCTAAGGAGAGTGAAAAGGAGCCAATTTTAACTGAGAGTTCATCCATGCCATCACATAAACCTTACAAGCCTCCCATTCCATTTCCACAACAGCTTGTGAAGGCTAAGGAGGAAAAGAAATTTTCCCGATTTATTGAGATGTTGAAGAAGCTGCACATCAACATTCCCTTTTTATAAGCTATCATTGATATGCCATCCTATGTAAAATTTTTGAAGGAGATGCTTTCTAACAAAGGGAAATTGTTAGAACATGCTACCGTTTCTTTCATCGAGGAGTGCAGATCATTCAAAACAAGCTACCCCCAAAGCTTTTTGATCCGGGTAGTTTTTCCATACCATGTTCACGTGGGAGATATAGTCATTAGTAGGGCCTTGTGTGATCTTGGAGCAAGTGTTAGCCTTATGCCCTACCCCATTTGCAAGCGGCTTCAAATGGGAGAGTTGAAGCCAACCACCATCTCTCTTCGGTTGGCGGATCGATCCGTAAAATTCCCCATTGGAATTCTAGAAGATGTGCTACTCCAAGTTGGGAAATTCTTTATCCCATGTGAGTTTGTGGTAATGGAAATGGCTGAGGATGCACAAATTCCTATCATTTTGGGACGACCTTTCCTTGCCACCGCTGGAGCCTTAATAGATGTAAAGAATGACAAGCTATCATTACATGTCGGGGAAGAGAAGGTGGAGTTTAATCTCACCAAGTCTATGTTCACCCCCGCTCTCGAAGACATATGTTGTAGGGTGGATGTGTTGGAGAAGATCATATATGATGAGTGGCTACCATATCGGTATGTGCGGGATCCTTTGGAGGAATGTATAATAGGTGATGGCTCTCAAGGAAAATCTGAGGAGGTAACACTCTATTATGAGTTATTAGATGTGGCTCCTCCATCCTTGTCAAAGCTTGGGAACCTAGACATGTGCACCATAGAAGCCACGGAAGCCAAAGACGCTAAGGACGGTCCCATTCATGTCACCAAGGTAGAGCTCAAAACCTCTACCTTCCCATCTCAAGTATGCATTTCTTGGTCCTAATGAGTCATTCCCTGTGATTATTAATGCCGACTTACATGGCACTCAACTTGAAAACCTTCTTAATGTGCTTCGAAAGCATAGAGGTGCCATTGGTTATAACATCGATGATCTCAAGGGAATTAGTCCATCCTTTTGCATGCATAAAATTGATCTTGACGACGGTCATAAGCCCTCTAGACAACCTCAAAGGCGGTTGAATCCCCATATGCAAGAGGTTGCCAAGAAGGAAGTTGTCAAGCCGCTTACGGTCGGGATTATCTATCCTATTGTAAATAGTGATTGGGTAAGTATGATTCAAGTAATGCCCAAGAAGGGGGTATGACCGTGGTCAAGAATGAGGCTAATGATCTCATATCCACTAGGATAGTTGCTCGGGTGGCGCATGTGTAAGAGTATGTTGGTTTGGTCTCCGATGACCTTAACCCTCCATCCATTCCCACTTGGACCCTGCAGAATGCACCACCCTTCCAACACTCTTTTGAAACCGTCCTTGAATTGTTTGGGGAAAAGGCCATGGTCCTGGAATGCACCACCATTCCAACACGCCTTTGAAATAGTCATTGGATTGTTTGGGGATGGCCTGCCAGGAAAATAATAATTGTCACTAAAAGTTAATAACCTATTTCAACTAAACAAACTAATGCACCTAATCAAGGTTAGTATAAACTTACAATTCGAAGGTGAAAACGCCCTCCATCTCGCTTCAGAAGCTATGCTTGATTGTAGGAAGCTCATTCCTGTATTTGTACTTGCCCATTATCTTGTAATTTTGGCAATGGGTAACCATTTCTACGAGAGATAGAGAACCAAGTTATTGTAAATGTATGCAGATTGGATAGTATTCCTGAATGTGCCTTAACATAGTTTAAATGCATCTTTACGGAGAGAAAATGGGGCAACAATGATAACCTATCAAAACAAGAAAACTCAATTCTCGGTTGTGAATATCTCATTTTCTAGTTTAATTGAGTTCTCGAAATAGCAAAGTTACTTTCTTACCGAGAAACAATTACCTTTTTGGAACAAGGGAAATTAAGATTGAATAACTTCATCTAATACCACGTTAAAATTATTTATATATAAATCAAGGGCGTTATAAATATAATCCAAGTAAGATTCCATACTAAAATTAATCAAAGTACGTGAAAATAACGAGTGGTAGTGTGAGATTGGATAGGGATCTCAGTGGACACAATTTCTCTCCCACTCTTCTTGCACTCTGTAAGGCCGACCATATGCGGAGGCCATAAAAAGAACAAGGATGTGAAAAGGTTAAACCGAGTTACACATGGTAGGTGTGAGAATTCCACAACTTCATGGGCTATGGTGACTCTAGTGGACTTGAATACAGAGCATAGGAGCTCATTTCAAGTAGGTACAAAAGTGAAGGCCCATTTTTTCACACTCACATCACCATGGTGCACAAGACATACATTTCATTTGACCGCCACGCTCACGTTTACGTTGATTGCCCCGTCAATATCAACCTTGTGGTTCGAGAGCAATAGATGGCTAAACATTGATTGACAACAACTCGCAAACTCACAATTACTACTAAATTTCAACTAGCAAACACAAAAACTAAGGCAACGAAAACCCCTTCTCGGAGCATCTCATATGACAAACCAAAATCAAAAGCACATCATATAATAATAGCAATACATTTCGAGTATCCTACTCCACGGTAGGATTTTCAACTAACATGAATTTAAATTTACAGAACGTTCCATTGGGACACGGAGCTGTTAGCCCATGACATGCACTTTGACCATAATTAGATTTTCACGTTGTCTGGATTCGATTTAATCACCTAAAGCTAAAGGCGTACTAAACCCAGTACTAATCGGAGAATTCGATACGATTTACTTGAGAATTCATGTACAAAACCCAAAAACCTACCCAATTCAGATTCGGACGGAAGAGGGAGGGAGGGAGGGAGGAAGCTACCGCCGAGTGGAGGATTCGCCCGCCTTGAGTCGCCGAACGCTGCTGGTGTCTCCGGCCACATTGAAGCTGAAGGTCAAAGTTCCGTGGAGTCCCAATCAGATCGAGACGGACGAGGGAGGCAATGGCAAACAATGACAGTTCAAAAATAGCATAACATTCTCATCCAGGGGCAAAAACTTTTGAATTCATGAGTGACTTGTAGAATATATACAAACTTCAACTTGTCTTTGAACTATAGAGTCACCCAATCTAATAATCTATGGGGAATTCAAGGAAACACCATGTATAATGCATCTAACTTTGTAGTGCTAAGATAGAGGGGAACCGAGAAGAGGCCGCGACAAGGAAGAACAAGAATAGGCCGATAAGAGAAAAACGACAAATAATGTTATTATTCGAGCACCGTGTCATACGGGCCTCGGCCACTTGGGTTCACATGGTGTTTATCATTTGAGGATTATTTGACTAGAAATGATACATAGCTGGCTAACTACCTGTTTAGGCCTTTTCCTACAAGAAAATTCGTTGAGCGAGGCAAAGAAAATCAACACTACATGCCTTGAGTAATCAACATTTGACATTTTTGAGATCAAACGATCAAAGTCATCACCAACAAGCCAAAAGATTTACGGGAATTGTACTCAAGACTCCAAGCCTAATAAATCAATCATGGAAATCAACAGTGGAAGTCACAAAATTTTTGGGAAATCTGAAACCCCGGAGCCCATTTTGTTGTCAAGGGCAGCTATGACACTAATCCAAATGCGACAAAAAACTTCCCACAATTCTTATTTCAATGAAACCCCGGAGCCCATTTGGCTGTCAAGATCAAATAAGCAAAAGCACAAAACCCAAATCGTGAAAGCTACGGAACTTTAGAAACCAATTAAGCATCGAAGTTGAGAGCAAGAATTCCAGTACCTATAACTAACGAAGAATCGAGTCGAGCAAATGCCAAATTAGGGTTTCGGCGGAAGTAGAGAGAGAGAGTTGATTCCCGACGACCAAAGAAGAGCGAAGGTGACGGAAAGGCTTCCGGCTCCTGTTCACCGGCGAGATGGCGGAAGAGTGACGCGAGAGAGAGAGAGAGCGGGGAGGGGGAGACGGTGGAGCAGCGAAAACATGATGGACAGAGAGAGAGAGACAGAGCGTGTGAGAGTTGGGGGTTGATTTTAACCCCTTTTCCTTTTCTTTTATTTGGAGAATATTGTTTAATTCTTGCACATTTAAGTCTTGTAACGTGTTTTCGAAGAAACTTAGATGATGAATCGTTTGATGAGTTAGAGAAGTTAACTTACGGTCCTGGAAGGCTCGGATGGTCATGTGTCCTACTTGTTATGCTTCTTACTTCCACAAAGGTAGCGCTGGCAAAAATTCGAGTCGGGTCTTATCGGGTTCGGTCAATTCGGACATTCGGACACATCACTACTACCCAAACCGTGTCCGAATTTCAATTCGGACGCACTTTTCAAACTCGAACCTTAACCTAGTTGTCCGATTATCAAACCCAATTGTCCAGTTGATTGAATTTATATTTTGATCTGCTGATATAAATAGCTATTCATTAATGAAAAATGAAGACTAGATAAAGTTTAAGTTCCCCGACTTTAAAATTACATTTTACATACTATTTTGTAAAAAAAAAATATATTACAAACACATCAAAAACTTATAAATAAAAGTCATACAAACAAGTATGCATACAATATTAGTTACAAGCATCCAAGCATAAACATAATATACAAAAGTAATAATGATGACAGTTAAAAATTAGAGATATTGTTCGAAATTCGAGTAGCATTGCTCGAAAAATAGATCCGCAAATCAGCAACACAGACAATCTTAGTCTCCAAAAAGACAACGAACACAACAATATTGGTCTCGAAAAAGATGAACTTCAAATCAACAAACTTGTCCCAAAAAATTATTCACACACAGCAAACTTGCACCATTCAATCATCTCTTCATATAAAGGTACCTCCGATAAAGAGAAACAGAATTAAAATCTAAACAAGGATAATAACTTCAAATTACAAAAATATATAAAAGATTAAAAATAAAGTACTTAAAAAACTAAATGATAATTCATACCTTTAAAGCTTAACTCTCATCAACCGACTGGTTTGATCCGACTTCGAACAAGATCGATCAACATCAATATTTAGATTGCCCGACTCGGAAGGATCTATATGTCCTTGATCCTCCTCTAAAAAGAAGGTAAAAAATTATTAATTATCAAATTGACTGAAAAACATTTAAAATAACACATAAATACTTTATAAAACCTTATACCTTTCAAACCAAACAGCCAATTACGAGCATAAATCAAAGCTTCTACGGAATCGGAGACAAGGAACTTCTTGAAGGCTTTAAGATTCTTCCTCCAACACCGAAGGCGGACTCGAAGAAACAGAGGTGATAGGAATACATAAAACATCACGAGCAAGATGGGTGAGACAAGGCCAACAATACTGTATCTGTTTTCCACCATTGCAAGATGTCCAGATTTGCAGTACAATCGCTGAGAGGCTCCTCCAAATATAAATCTAGCTCTGATTTACGTTCACCAAATTTAGAAGAATTCACAAAATTTTCAAAATCCTTACAAAACAAATAAGATAGAATAAGTAAACAGAAAAATCAATAGCTAATGAACAAAAAAATATTCAAAAGACAATTAAATTGTTAATGAAATAAGAATTAAAATTACTTAAAAAATTACACATTTTCTACAATAATTATATCACAAAAATTACTTACATTAGAATATAAAGCATAAGTAGCTGATGCTTGAATGCAAATCTGTAGAAGACTCGCACTTGTAATAATGGTGATGGTGGGTTTGGATCGGTACTAATGTTAACAACATACTCATTAAAGAGAGCAAGTAGATTATTATAAACTAATTTAGATCTCTTTCCACCCTCAACGGACCCATACAGTTTATCATAAGCAAACTCAATCACCTTCATCCTATAACGAGGGTCTAGGACAACAATAATACCCAATACCAAGTTATACTCTTGCCAATAACTATCAAACTTCTTTTGCATTCTAACAACCATTGCTTGAATAAAGGGATTGGGATTTGTAACCTCTTCTTGCAAATGGTGTTGGATGGCCGACACACCATGAAAGAACAAATTAGAAGTAGGATACTTGCTTCCCGAAACAGATTGGCCAAGTCAAAGTACAGCTTGAAAAACTTGCAAAACACCTCAACTTTATCCTAATCATCAGGAAAAGGACAATAAGTATAATACTTATCAGTTATGGTCAAGTGAGACAAGACACCCATATAAAATAAAGCACACTCAAGCATAAGAAATTCCACCTTGTTAAGGAATCTTGTTTGAGTTTCCTAACAACAAAGATTTTCTTAGCTTTAGCAACTTCCTTAAACTTAGCAACTCTAGCAGATGAACCCTTCAAATATTTTCCAGTTTCTCTAATCTTAAAGATAGCCTCATGAAGCTCCTCTAAACGAGACTTCACAATTAACTTAATAACATGTTCAACACATCGTACTTTAAAAAACTTACCCCTTCCAACCAAAGTCGTAATATCCGGAATTTTAAAGAAAGCACTGGAAAGCATAGAATTATTGAATATAATTCCCCGCAGCTAGGGGGTTGAGGGACTGATTTTATTTGCGGCCGGACGTATTACTTCGATATTCCCTCGAGAGCCGTTGTCAAATAAGGAATCAAGGAAATACCCTCCCTTCTTATTTGAGCTAAAACTCGATACGGCTAGGCAAGTATCCTAATTGATGCATTAAAATAAATTAGGAGACAAAACATAAGAGGACGGAGGAAGGAAGAGGCATGGATTGTTTTATAAAGAAGGAGATTACTTGGGCCATAATGGGGATAAAAGAGACAAAATTGGGGGTCCAATAGAAGAAGTGGGTGATTTTTGTTTAGCGGTGGTGAGAACAGCGTTAAAAATAAAAGAAGGAGGACCGAAGGGAGGGGGAACATGGTAGAAAGCAAAGAAAGAAGAAGCGAGAGCGAGCGGAACGGGGAGGGGGAGAGGACGCACCAAACGAGAAAGAGAGAGAGAGAGAGGGTGCGGGATCCGAGCCGAGGTCGGAAGCCGGCAAGCCGAGCGGCAAACGAAGGGAAGGCGGTCGGCGCATACAAGGGAAACAGAGGAGTAGAGAAGGAGAGGACCACCGCCGCAAGAACGTACACGAGAGAGAGAGAGGGAGAACGGTGCGAGGGGAGGACAGGCGACCACCGCAAGACCGAAGGCGGCGGTCGGCGACGCGAGCGACGCGAGCAAAGGGAAAAAAAGGCGAGGGATTGAGGTAGAACGAGGGTGAAGGAAGGAATCGAAGCGAGGCAGGCGCGAGAGGAACCGAGAGGCCGGAAACCGGGAAAGTAACGGCTGCCCGGGAGTGAAGACTCGGACACTACTCAATACTTTTCCGAGTTATGAAAAAGGAATCCGGTATAACAATTTCATACATGTAGAGTTTTGATTATAAGGCATTCTCTATGTCTTAGAAACTTAGTTGGGTAAAATAGTATTTTCTCTAAGTGATAAATCCTTCACTTATCATATTTATCGCTTTTCAATAAGCGACTCGAAAACCGGTTCTTTATTCCGAGTCCATCCTCACTCAGATTAATCGCATTTTGAATATAGCAGTATTCCATTGTTTCTCACTCGAATCCGACTTGTGGTTATTTGTTCTATTTCGTTATAGTCGGTATTCTTAGTTTATTTCATGCTTAGTCTATATCAAGTTAATCCTCTCTAATATCCTTTATCTAACTTGATTCTTCGCTTAGACTAAGTCGGATGGAATTTTGAGTATCATGGATATTGGACTCGGAAAATTCCATTTCGTTTCGACTCGGATAATCTGTTGCTTAACTACTATAATTATTTTATTATCTCGCGTCTAATCTTGGGCCAAAGTATTCTATACTTTGAGAACCAAAATTGATTTACTTTTGTAGGTTATTCAATCGAGGATACATTTTTCAAAATACAAAAGTAACCGGCTTCGTAACGTCAAATCACCAGCAGACATGGCTCTTCACCTTCCCTCGCTCCGAGTCCCAGAAGATTGTGTTAGAAGTCGTGTGCTTCCATATCCGGAAAACTGGAACGCTAAGCTTAACGGTGGTTTCCACCTCATTTTTCAAGACACTACCGATGGTTTTGGGACTTCCAAGAGAGTTAAACCGTTGTCCAACGTTCATATTTCAACGGACACTTTCCGAGCACTCGAAAGCCTCTATCAACGGTCACAGAAGACTCTCGGTCGGCAGATGAAGATAACGGCTACTCGCTTGGTTATCTATAAATAGAAGCCACTTCACAAGACTTGAAGGTTGCCGAATATATTGTTAATACACATACTTGATCAAAGTTATTGTATTTACTTTCAATCTTCAACTTACAACTCCCACTCTATAATTCATT
This sequence comes from Talinum fruticosum, assembly GCA_021018815.1. Taxonomy (NCBI): domain Eukaryota; kingdom Viridiplantae; phylum Streptophyta; class Magnoliopsida; order Caryophyllales; family Talinaceae; genus Talinum; species Talinum fruticosum. The sequence goes on from JAITYX010000020.1 coordinate 5,998,097, forward strand.
ACTTTCTAAGTTGTAAGGTCTTGTACTTAGTTACAAACTCTTCTTACATTCTTTGTAAGGTCCCTTGACTAAGTCTGTAAAGGTTAACTCAGCTTAGTTGTCCCTAGCTGTAAGGGTTATCTCGGTTAGGAAGTACTAGATCGAGATAAGGGAACTTCGAGTCTAGGAAAACTTGTATTGAGTTGTCTAAGGGAGCAACTCGGGATCGATCAGTTCACGTATTTTGTGGACTCAAAATAGTGAATTTGATTTCGTGTCCGGATTGACACGGGCCGTGGTTTTCTGCCCCGGGAGGGTTTCCACGTAAAATCTAAGTGTTATCTTTCCGAGTTCATTCTAGACTCAAACCGCTTACTCGCTCTTGTCTCTTCGATTCATTGCTTTCGAGTTCAATCTTTTCGACCACGATAATAGACTCGGAATCCGTATTTGTCTCTTTTACGTGCAAAAGTGTGTGATTTCACAAAGAATTTTTCTATCACCCTATTCACCCCCTCTAGGGTGACTCGGACTCTCCCGAGCAAACCTTCGAGGAGGAAGACCAGCGGTGAGTGCGCAAGGGCCCGGTCGAGAGATAGTTGAGGCCAAGAACAACGAACCGAAACAGAGGAAATGAGGGACGGGAACCGAGGGCAACCGGGGACGCGGGATTGCAACCGGTGACGACGGCAGACGCAGGGAAGGCGGAGACCGAGGCTAATAGCAGGGGAAAAGGAACGAAAGAAAGAAGCTGAACCGGGAGCTCGAACCTCGAGCAAATCACAAACCTCCAATCCCTGAATCGAGGTGGGTAGTCTTATACTCTAAACTATTAGTAATTTCGAAACCTAAATGGATTTGTTGTGAATGTTGAATGTATTATGTGAATATTGAATTGTCGTGAACGTTGAGTATCCGTATTGCGGTAACAGTACCTATTCGTTGTTTGAGATTAAAATAAGAGCTTAGAATGTATTTAAGGAATTGAGAGGGCTGAATCGTGAAATGAAAGGAGTTACTTGGGTTAAATAGTAGAATTAAATTGGGAACTTCAAAGAGATTTAAGAATTACTTAAGGTTGAATTGGAACCTGCTGATTCTGAAGAGGTTAGGTTGTATAGGTCAAAGGAGTAGTATTGAAGTTTCGATTAGTTAGTCGGGATGAAGAGTTGGGACATGGATATGAATTATGAGTTAATTAAGTTTTAGAGATTCTTGAACTCGCGGTATTAAGAGCTAATTACGAACATTGGGAAATGGTAGGTCGAAGTATAAAGAGGAGTATGAATTCGTATTGAGTAATGCGCTATTGGGACAAGTAAGTGAGAATGGGTAATTGTGAGCTTGATTACGTTTGAAGTATATTTAATTCCTCGAGGTTGAACTAAGCGTGAAAATAAGCAAAGGTAACGGAAATCGTATAATGAAAAGTAAGTAAGAGGTACATAATTAAGGATGGGTGAGCAAGAATCGATTAATAAGGTAAGAGATATTAAATGGGAGATTGAGGTTGGGAAATAGCAGGTTGGGGACGGTAAAGTGGAACTAAGCCATAGTCATGTCTAAGACCTTTGAGAAAGAATTGAATTAAAAGGTGAATGGAGATAGAGGAAATTCGGTAAAGCAAGTTTAAGGATATATGGTTGAATGAGGGCAAAAGAGGTCGGTTTACAAAGTGAAGTCATGAAATGAGGAATTGAGATAAAGATAGTGAATTGGGAAAAGTGAGAACGTCGAGTTAAATAGTTTCTACTTGTGGTTATTGTGGCTCGGAAAATGGATTCAATCGTACTAAACTAATGAATTAAGAAAAGCTTAGTTGGGAAAAGAGTTGAGAATGATTGCTTGTATTGAATGGTGATTATTCGTGTTATGTGATTGCTTTACGTGATACTCAAAATACGTTTCGAAAGGAGTTTTGTATTTTACGTGAATGATTCTTGAATGAAATTCCTTGAGAACCGCCTTTCGAACGTGATTATGTTTTAAAGATGCGAGACTTGCTTGAGAAAATGAATCAGATTTGAGAAAATGAATTTATAAGGGTGACACGTGGTGTCATGCCTTCCTTGATACTAAATTGATTGAGAAAGTCTGTAAAGTGAATGTGATGAATGAGAATGTGCAAATAGTTTTGAATCGACGAGCTACGGATCGTTTAGCATACCGAAGGGTTCGAACCGGGGACGCCTGACTAGAAACTTCGAGGGAAGGGTTCTAATAGGGGTCCTGCAGAGGCAGGATGCCCGCCCGAGACTTCCTAGAAGATAGGTCCCGGGAGCCTTTTGTCGGGCTCGCGCCCGAGATGAAAGAAGTGCTAGTTCGGATCCTCGAAGGCCCGAAAAGTTGATTCAACCCCAAAAGAAGTGTTCTTGAATGTGAATATGTGCTTTTAAGTGATTAAAAGAGTCTTGAACTTTATGTTGCAAGAGATTTCATTGAAAGTATATAGATTTGTATTATATTATTATACTTTTGCAGATTTCCTTATTATGAGTATTATGTGTAAAGAATTTCCATTTTAAGGGTATAAGACTCCGGTGAGCCCGTGGATTATTGCTCACCCCACAAATTGCCCCATCCCCTCCCAGTGTTGCGGGTACACTTTCGTAAGCACAATCTACACCTAGCATGCTTCGGACTCCTGCCGATTGTTGACGGTTGAAGCGACCCAAGTGGCTGTCATACATTGTTTTGTTTCTAAATGATTGTACTCGTAATTTAGTGCATATAGTTGTACCAAATGTATAGTAACCAGTTAGATTGTTTTAAGTTTTACCGCATGATTGGTTGAACTCCGGCATGTGGCCGTTGAGTTGTATACTTCCGAGCGTGTGGCTCGTCGAGTTTTATTATACTTTTTATGCAGGATTTTAAGGCTTTAAGCCTATGGGTTAGTCCATGTTAGAAATGGAACTCTGCCGAAATTTTTAGAGAATCTCGGATTCTTTTGGGAAATACCACCAGTATTACTTTTAAGTTGAGTTTAGACAGACCAAACCAACACCGAAAGAGCCTTGGGAGTTCCCTTAAGGAACTCCGGCGATGTAATACTCCCAGGGGGTGTTTTGGGGTGTTATAAAAGCACCATGAGATAACAATCTAGTCTTATATGCACCAACAATTGTATCATTATTGGTGGCATTATCCAACGTAATAGTCATCAACTTGTGTTCAATATTCCAACCACTTTCACCCAGCAATTTAGAAAAGTGCTCACTGATTCACTGGCCCATTGTGAGGAGGAGGAAAACAACAAAAACCGAGGATAAAATCTTGAAGCTTCCGATTTTTGTCAATGAAATGAGCAATGATGGACATATACGAATCGATGTACAAGAACCCCGTAAATCGAAGTTAACGAAATTCTTCCGGACATGACGGTAACATATCCACAACCTAACTCTTGCCCTTTTGGTAGAGTTTGAATATATCGACTTTTGCAGTATTTCTAGAAATATGCTTCACATCGGGGTTCGAGATAGTATGACAATCCCTAACACCTTCATACTCAACAAGGGAAAAAGGCAATTCATGACGCACAATCATTTTTGTAAGAAACTCCCTATATATTTCATTATCTAGTTTCGGCCCTCTAATTGACATACCACCAGTCAAAAGAATTTGTTTCACATCATTTTGACCTTGCAACTTCAAACAATTTTTAATATGATGCTTCATGTTTGTAGTACCATACCTTCCATCGCAAATTATGATAGTATTACAACCCAAACACTTACCCCTTTTGTAGTCATCACCGTCCTCAACCTCGTACTTTCCTTCCTTTAGTTTTTCAATGTAATCCCAAACTTCGAATCGATTTTTCCTCCTTCTCTTCGTGGCGAGTACTTGTGACTCCAGATTTTGTGGGCTCTTTTATTACATAATGGGTGGTATTATTGACATTCTACAAGAAAAATTATAATAATTAAAATTAACAAGATAGTAACAATAAAATAAAATCAAAGTACGATAGAACGCTTACCACTTCTACCGAATCGAAAGAACATCAACATCAATTGTTGCCATAATATCAAACCGAAACAATTAAAAAATTGTAGTTAGGGGTTTAGGGTTTAGGGTTTAGGATTTGGGGTTTGGGGTTTAGGGTTTAGGGTTTAGGGTTTCGAGTTTCGGGTTTGGGGTTTGGGGTTTGGGGTTTGGGGTTTAGGGTTTGGGGTTTAGGGTTTAGGGTTTAGGGTTTAGGGTTTGGGGTTTAGGGTTTGGGGTTTGGGGTTTTGGGTTTAGGGTTTAGGGTTTAGGGTTTAGGGTTTAGGGTTTCGGGTTTAGGGCTTGGGGTTTAGGACTTAGGGTTTCGGGTTTAGGGTTTAGGGTTTAGGGTTTGGGGGTTTAGGGTTTAGGGTTTAGGGTTTGGCGGTTTAGGGTTTAAGGTTTAGGGTTTAGGGCTTCCGATTTTAGGCTTGGGCATTGGGCTATTGGAGCTAGGGTTTTTTATTAAGAATTTGAGATTTAGGGTTTCAATTAGGGCTTGCGCTTTTAGGCTTGGGCATTGGGCTATTAGGGTCTAGGCTTTTTTTATTTAGGATTTGGGGTGTAGTGTTTCGGTTAGGGTTGCGAGTTTGGGCTTCCGATTTAGGGTGTTGGGTTTGGGGTTTGGGGTTTAGGGTTTGGGGTTTTGGGTTTTGGGTTTTGGGTTTTGGGTTTTGGGTTTGGGGTTTGGGGTTTAGGTTTTGGGGTTTAGGGTTTAGGGTTTAGGGTTTAGGATTTGGGGTTTTGGGTTTCGGGTTTCGGGTTTAGGGTTTAGGGTTTAGGGTTTTGGGTTTGGGGTTTAAGGTTTTGGGTTTAGGGTTTGGGGTTTAGGGTTTGGGGTTTAGGGTTTAAGGTTTCGGGTTTAGGGTTTGGGGTTTAGGGTTTAGGGTTTGGGGTTTGGGGTTTGGGGTTTAGGGTTTAGGGTTTGGGGTTTAGGGTTTAGTGTTTAGGGTTTAGGGTTTAGGGTTTGGGGTTTAGGGTTTAGGTTTTGGGCTTCGGTTTTAGGCTTGGGCATTGGGTCGTTGGGCGGTAGGATTTTTTTTTTTATAGAATTTGAGGGTTAGGGTTTTGGTTAGGGCTTGCGGTTTTGGACTTGGGCATTGGGCTGTTGGGGTCTAGGGTTTTTATTTAGGATTTGGGGTGTAGTGTTTCGGTTAAGGCTTGCGGGTTTGGGCTTCCGATTTTGGGCTTGGGTCGTTGGGGTCTAAGGTTTTTATTTAGGGTTTTCAAACTTCATTTTTGAGGTGTTTAGGGTTTTTTATTAAGGGTTTTCGAACTTCGTTTTTAGTTATGGTAAGAGATGGAATTTTTTTAAATTATATAAAAATATAAACAAAAAATTAATTATCTAAACAAAAAAACAGACATGCAAATTAAAGGAATTGATGAATACAATTTACAATTATATACAATACAAATTTCTACAGATGTATTTTATGAGATTGAGAAGTTACTTATTTTTACATATTTAAACTAAACAAATTCCCAACCAACCATTTATCTAAACAAAAAAAAATCGGACAAAAATTTCCGACCAGTCGTTTATCAAATTAAGAAATTCAGTCATGGAATAAAAATCAAAATACCAGATTTAGAAGACAAAATTAGAAAAATTAACAAATTTATGCTAGATCTAAAAGACAATTGCACATGAACGGCGGTAGAAAAATCAAAATACCAGATCTAGAAATTTCTTGTACAAATTTATGCTAGAACTAGAAAAAATACAAGAAAGAAATTCATGAAATAAAAAAATTAGACAATTACAAAAAAAAATACACAAATTCATAACTACAAAACCCTAGATCTAGAATTCATAAAAGCAACGAACGGTGGCGGACAAGCAATCACATACACCATGAACACATATACCGAGAAAACCATGAAACACAAACACGCATGAACATAAACAGAGACAAAAGAGGGAGAGGACAAACAAATCCGGTCATGGGAAAGTGAAAAGTTCAGATTTACCTGTTGGAGAATAGTAAAGCAATGATCGGAGGCAACGAACGTAGGAAACAAACACCGGCAACGAACGGCCGGTAACGAATGGTGGCAACCAACGGCCGCAACGAACGGTGACAACCAATGACGAAACCGACAAGATCCGGTCACCGGATAAATAAGAGAAATAAATCCGGTGACTGGAGAGAGAAAGCAAGGAATCGATTGAGGATTGAGGGAGTGACTAGCGCATACTAGAGGTAGAGCAGAGGCGGCTGGAGGGTGGAGAAGGTGGAGGGAGGGTGGCTGCTAGGTGTCAAAGGGAGAAAAAGAGGTCACGGAGGTGGGACGCGAGTGGGAGGTAGGAGTGGGAGTGATGGGTTTCAATGAAAATAGGGTTTCTTTATGCTTTTATACTTGGAGTTGGAAAGAGAGGAAGCATCTAGAATTAGGTTTATTTTTGGGCTGCCGAAACCATTACCTTTGGGCGATACAAAGTCCATTAAACCGCCCCGGCTAGGCCTACAATGCTGACCATTTTATATTTTGGACCTTATGCATGATGTGGCCTAATTTTGTATGCAAAAGCAATTTGAGTTCGGACGGGTCCGATTGACCGAATTTGTCCAAACCCGAATTTTAAAAAATTCGGTCAACCCGAATTTCCCCAATACCCGAACCCTACCCGGTTTACTATTCGAACATGTCCGAATGACCAAATTTTAAATTCGGTCAAAAAAATTGTGACTAAACCCCGTTTTTTCGGGTCGGACAAATTCGGTAATTCGAGTCGGTCGGCTTTTGCCAGCGCTACATAAAGGCATGCTCCGGGGTTGGATCCCGGGTAACGCCCTGCAATGCTTAAGTCGAAGTTGGAATAAATGGTTAATCAAGACTTGATCTTTGATGAAGATTAGTTTCTTGATCCCAAAGGTCAAACCTTTAGAGAAATGTAAATAAAGATGTGATATTTATGAAGATTAGGGAGTATTGATTCAAGACGATTAGGCTATTTATGCAATGAATGTGACCTAGGTATTGTGCATGAGTGAGTAAATATTTATAGGATCATATTTCACATGTGTTGGAGGATCTGAAAAAGACAGGAGTAAAGAATTCTTAGTTAGCCAAACTTTGGATGGGGTAAGAAGATTTGAATGAGGTAGTAAGGGCATATAGTGATTATTGGAGATAGAGGAAAATGAAAGTGGGTGATGAATAGGGATAGATCATAGATGCGGCCTATTTTTCTTTAGAAGCTTCAAAGTGAATAAGAGTTTGACCATAGTCTAGGATGATGATGCTCATAAAGTCAAACAGATTGCTTGGACCTATTTCAATGGCCTTTTTGATGATACTGGCATAACCGCGGATAGGGTCAAATATTTAGAACTGGAACTTCGAAAATTCAACTCAGGGGTTACAAATGAGGGATATTCTAAACTTGAAAGAGAGTTAAATGCGGAGGATGTGCACGAGGCAGTATTCAAGATGGGGTCATTAGAATTTCTGGATCTAGACAGAAACCCAACATTTCTTCTATCGAAAATGTTGGCATATAGTGGGGTCAGAGGTCACAAAGGCATATTAGACAACCTTAATTTAGGGAACCTAATGAGAAGCATCAACTCTTGTCAAATAGCACTCATCCCAAAGGTGGAAAACCCTTTTTCCATGAAGGACTTTACACCGATCAGTTTATGCGTTACTAATAAAATTACTTCCAAGTATTTGGTAAATAGAATGCGAGGTGCAATAGGGAAAATCATTGGCTTGTTTCAAAATGCTTTTGTCCGAGGGCAAAATATTACATACAGTTGTTTTCTGGCACATGAAGTTCTTTCCTTTGTCACCAAAAAAAAAAACTAGTGGACAGATTTAGCAGCAATCAAAATCGTGAGCAAGGCTTGCAATAGGATCAGGTGTGACTTCCTGGAACCGGTGCTGAAAAAGGTTGGTTTCCCTTTCAAATGGGTCGACCTCATAATGTAATGTTTGATTATAGTTTGACACTCAATTATGATTAATGGAGAAATTAAAAAATTATTACTCCCACAAGGGGTGTAAGACAGGGAAACCCCTTTTACCATATATGTTCTTCCATTTTATAGAAGTTTTGTCAACGATGCTCTTAAAGGGGAAAGAACAAGGAGAGCTTAAAGGGATCAAGTAGTTGGGCACCATCAATATCACATTTGTTCTTTGTGGATGATTTGCTGTTTTTCGCAAAAGCGATCCTAGATTCGGTTATGCAGATGAAGAATATCATGGGAATATTTTGCGAAGCCTCATGTCGGATGGTTAATTGTACCAAATTGACAATTATGCTCTCTAAAAATGTTTAAGATGAAAAGGAAGGAGTCAAACTTATCTTTGACTGTAATATAGTGGAAGAATTTGATAGGTATATGGGCTCAACTCTAGTTGTGATAATGTCAAAAAGTCACACATTTCTACTTCTTGATCAAGTATGTGCAAAGAAAGCCTTATCGGGTTTGGGTATGAAGTTCTATATCCGGGTTTGGGTCTAGGTCTTATTTTTTAGATCCGGGTCCAATCCGAAGACCTCATTAATTTTTTTTTAAAAAAATTAACAACTTGGTGCTTGCCCTAATTTCTCATGGTTTGTTTGCACCCAGTGACAGCTTCTTTTTCTTATGCCATGTTTGGCAAATGACTTTTTCATTGGCTTTTTGGCAAAAAATAATTGTTTAAGGAAGTTTTGGTTTTTTGACTAAGTCAAAAAGTTATTTAAGGTGTTTGGTAAATTGACTTTTTGTCCTTAAAAACCATTTTTAAAAACTAATTTTAATAGCCTTTTAAAGTTGGCTTTATGTAGAATAACTTTTTATCTCACATCTTTTTGAGAAATAACTAATTTTACTAAACAGTTTTTCTAAAATAATTAAATGTAAACAGTTAATACAAATAATTAATCCAATTAGCCAACAACTAACAGTTAATCCAATCAGCTAACAGTTAACAACTCATTACCAAACAAGGCCATATATAGAAAACCTCTAAAAAACCCTAGAAGGTTTCTAGTTGTAATCAATTACTGAAAGTCCTAGATGAAATCTTTTGTAAAAAGAAAATATAATATTTTCCATAATAGAATTGAGACAAAACCCAATAAAAACTCCACCTTCGACCAAATTTCATGTAGGTACACCATCACCAAAGGAACCCCAAAGGGTAATCATATGGTTCAATGGAAGAACGAACATTCTATATACTTGAATTTGAACCTAGTTCGATTAGGATCTAAACTCGCCTCGATAACTAGATCCGACAACCTAGTTATAAAGGATCCGACAAATCCCGATAGAATCTTAATTCGATTGAAACCCAACTCTAGTATCACTTGTTAGGTTAAGTTCAATATGTGACGAAGCGAAAAGAGTAATTAACTTTGGGATGTGGGGAAGTAGATAAATCGAGCAAATAATATGGAAGGTAATGAGCATATAAATTTTATGTGGAAAACCCAAATCGAAAAAACCACGGGTGGCAACAATATAATCAACTATGATATGATGAGTGAGTACAACATACAATCTCCATAACAATGAATTCCGTAAGATCAAAGTAAAGAGAAAAAGCTCTCGGACTCTCTCAATATAAGTATGTGGAATAGAAAAGAATAACTTTGGGCGGTGCAAGAGGCACAAATTGGTTATGTTGTGTGCCACTTCTAACTAGGTAAAATAACCTAGGAAACCTCTATGAAACCCTAGAAAGTCTTCTAGTTGTAATCAACTACTCGAGTCTTGGATGAAATCTTTCACAAAAAGGAAAGGTAATGCTTAATGGTATTCTCTCACTTTCGCTTCTCTTCATCTCTCTCTAGAATTCTTTTTCTTGGCGCCGCTATCGCTAATATTCACTCTCAATTGGGACTAGTTCCCTTCGTCTATCTCCTCTCCTCTGTCGTTACTCTCTTCTACCTTGCTGCCCTTCACCCGGTCCGTCGGTTGCCAACCCTTTTCTCATCTCGTTGTTTCACGATTTGAATCGGCGACTCGCTGCTAATCTCTCTCGCTTGGGATAGTTTATGGTCATCTCTCCCCTCTCCTCTCGTCATCGCAGCCTCATTGCCCTAGGTTAAGCTTGACATTCGCCGGCTAAGGGTGAGCGGTTCCAAATACGCTATCAAAAGCTGGAAACTTGAATCGAACATGTTTGATCGGTTACTAAATTTTAGGAACCTAAACCCGAGCCGCAGGATCCGATTCCGGTTCTAGGATACCCTGTCTATATCATTATTGTTATAAGAAAGAAAAAAAGTGGCGATGCTTACTATTATTACTTAGAATTTTTTAATCAATTGTCGATTCACCTCATATTAAAAAATTGAAACGTGAAAATCTCCTAGATCTCATATTAAAAATTAAAAATTGAAAAGGTTGAAAATCCGAACATTGTAAACAATTCTAAGTACCCACGGTTAACGTAACTTGAACTTGTCTTAACGGGTTACAGCTTGTCGGTTCTAGGGTTTGATTATTGAAACCTAAACTGGAACCTCGTTTGACGAGTTATTAAATTTTAGGACCTTACCCGAAATTGGTCAAGCGGTTCCGGTTCCGGAACGTTACTCGTTTGACTGTCCCGGTCGAGTTCCGAGGTACCCGCTGGACATGCTCACCCCTCTTGCCAGTTCTTCTCCCACTACTTCACTCTTTGACTTGCTGCTCATTTTCTTGCTTGGGGTTATAGGTTGGATCCATTTATAATCCATTTAAGACCCATAGACTCAAAAGGTCTAGGTTTAGATCGAGTTTGGGTCCAACTTCGGACCCGATAAACGAGTATGGGTCTAAATGGACCCGATCCGCACCCGATTCATAACCCTTCCCTAGACTCGACTCTCTTTCCCCTATTTTCTAAAACACAACATCATTTACGACCTATTTATTTTTACTGTAAGTAATCATTGTTTGTTTTAAGAAGTCGTGAGAAATTATAAGTAAATATATGTAATATGTAGAATTTTTAAAAATCTTGTACAATTGTTTACATTTTTTAGTTTATGTACAATCATTTATAAAATTCTTAAAATTTGATAATAAAATTCTAACATAAAAAAAATTCTAAAAAAGTAAAGTTAAAATCAAAACAAGTCTCTATTTTAATAAATTAATGGTAAATATACTTTAATACGACTTTATACCTACAACATCAATTTATCGACAAATCGTGTTATTCAACTATCTTTCTTAAACAGTCTTTATTTTAACAAAAGTTGTGTTTTAACTATTAAAATTCGGTAAAGAAGTGTTGAAAATTGTTAAAGATTGCAAATTTTACAAATTTTTGATGAATGTGAATGTATGATGAGCATACAAATGTGTAGAACTCCTCTGTATAAACCTTAATGCTTTGTTTTATGGGGCATTGCTCACATATCAATTGTTCTTTATACTTAAATATTCTTAGGTAATACAATATTCAATCAGTTTCTTAAAAAATAGCGAGAGGAAGCATTATTGAAAAAGTTTGGAAGAAAAGACCTATTACTAAAGTTCCTTGAAAGACCCATAGTAAAAGGTCATTATTTCCCAAATTTCTCTCTCTCTTCCCATCTCTCCATTCTCCAGACATAATTAGACCAAACCTTAAATGTCAAGATCTATTTAGTGCAAACAAAATACTTTGAGCAAAATAAGCCTATTTATCCCCAAAAAAATAAAATCTAATTTCAACTAAATCAACCAAATAAAAAGACATACGGAACGAAATCTCGTGCATCTTGCGAACCTTCTCAACAGGTTCTTCGTTGTCATACTAGTGAAAATGGTGCACTTTTTCCCACAATTACAATATCTTTTCCAATAAGAAAACGGCCATGATCGGCAAGCTTTAAGTAAGGCTCCACGCAGCTGATGAAGACATTGCAATGATCTTCTCAAAGGACTTCAAATGAAGCAAACAATGACCAACTTACCAACGACGAAGTAGAAAAGAATGATGTTCAGAAACATTAGAAAGGAAAAGAGGGAGAATAAAAGAAGAAGGAGAATGAGAGGAGATGAAGTGAATTGTGTGTGTGCGAGAGGGGGGAAGGTTCAGAAACCCTAGAAAAGATAAAAAGGAAAATACAAAAAGAAAGAGAGCGAGAAAAGAAGAAGTTAAATTTGGTGGGTTTTTAGAAACCTTACAAAAGAGAAGAGTGAGAATAGAAGAAGAAGGAGAACAAGAGGATAACAAGTGAAATTAGGGGTTGACTTCAAATTCCCTATATCCTTTTTTTCTTTTAATTTCCTTCATCTTTTAAAAAGTGAGCAAAAAATTAATTAAAATTCATCGTAATTGGCTGGTAACTGGTCAAATTCTTCACCAATGACATTTTAATCTCATTTTATCAAATTAAATGGTATTGAGAGGTATAGAAAAAGTAAGTTTATGACATTTTGGCTTTTTTAAAATGTTTGTTGACAATTTTGCCTAAAAACTCAACCTTCCTCCGACTCCCTCAATTTATTAGTTTTTTATTTAAAATTAATTAAATGAACTCATTTTAATATCGACCCTTGAATTGAGATTAGACGATTGAGATTAAAAGGGCCTTTTGATCTGAAATAGATTTGGGGCATCCAATCTTAATTCAAGCACAGAAATTAAAAGGGTTTTTAGAAGTTAAAACAAAAAAACTAAAAATGAATTTGGTGAGAGAGGCTAGTCCTCCTTCACAAGTAAAAAGAAGGTTTCTGCCTTTTTGTTGTGAGGTTTTTTGTTTTGCAGCTTGCTTGGCTGATAGTCTTGGGGTCTCCTTCACAAGTGCTTTTCGTTAGTTGCCTGCTTCCTCAGTTTTGTTTTGCTGCTTAATTAACTTGCTTGGGAGAGAGAGACTGAATCGAGAGAAAAAGAGCGATGAGACAGAAAACGGTGAGACTGAAGAAGAAGAAGGAAGGAACAGGGAGGGCGTCGAAGAGAAGGAGACCCTAAGACTATCGCATAGCAGAGGACGTGGTGGGCTCGGGTAATAATGGTGGTAAAGAAGGAAATTTGGTCAGGTAATGGACAGATTTTTGGTCGGTGACGGCGGCGATGGGAATTGGAGGTTCGAATTCGTGGGAGTTTGGCGATGAGAGTGTGAATTAGGGATTTCGACGGCGTGGTAAGCGCCGGTCCAGGGTGGACGGCGGCGAAGGTGGTGGTGGCTAGAGTTGGCAGTTAGTGATAGGAGGTGAGAAAATAAGGGTTTATATTGGAAAATTATGGAAGGTATCGTTCAAGAGTAGTTTCTGGAATGTTGTAATTTCGCAGATGCTATTGAGTATTGACCACGAAGAGTTCCCCTGATACGTCGTTCTTCCTCTGTTATTGGCTCTTCTCTCCCTAATTTCGCCTCGGTTGTCAATATGGTAACCAGAGGCGCTGCTGATTCCGTTATATCAAGGTATCAATCGATTTTTCCCTACTTTATTTAGTAATGCTGATTGAAATTTACGAAGAACCATTTTATTTACAATTCAATGTTTTTATGGGGAAAAATAAAAAATCCAATTTTTGCAGGGATAGGTTGAACACTCCGCAGTTGGGCAATTCAGATGACATACAATTGCGAATTGATCCCGGCCTCGATGATCGAGTAACGGGCCTTAGGTCCCAAGTTCGAACACTAAGAAATATAAACTACTCTTCACATATAAATTTTATTTATTTATTTTCTTTTGTGTTTTTATCTTTACTCCTTTTGTGTTCTGGGTTTGGATGATTTTTTCTTCTGCATTGATCTTTTTGCTCTGGGGTTAGCATATTGTCGTCGATGGCCAAATTCTTGGCTTAGGAAGGGAAGGACTTGTTATAGAGACTAAGCTTCTCTTTTGGAGAAAAGTAATCTCTGGGGCTTCCATTACTGGATTAAAAAGCTGTTTAAGTCAATAGTGTCTATAATAATTCTAGAAGGCACGGTCTTTATTTTCAACTTAGAGAGGTTTTGCTTTCTGAAGAATTTTTGGTTTGTGAAGAGTGATGGGTTTTTGTCATCCACCTAGAAGATTTTGAATGCCTATCTAAAGGGCTAATGGACTACTTCAAAGTTTAAAAGGATCGTATTTTGCATGAAGGTGACATGTGGGACAATGTCCGAGCCCCCACTTTATGTGTATATGCCTACAGACATCATTCAACTTATTGACATATGGAATGGTATCTCAAGCAGCAAATATATTGGTCTTGCAATATGTAATTTTATTATGTCGATTATGTATTACACAGTGAATGTTTAGTCAATTGCCTATGCCGGTGCCCTGGAACTTGAAGAAGAATACTATTTCTCTCATGCTTTGAAGAAACTAAAATGCTTCTCACTATACTTCATGATTGTTTTTGGCAACTCTTGGTAGTAGCATAAGGCCAATGGTAAACCAAAACATGTTTTCTTTGGGAGTAACTTCTTTGATTCTATCTTTTGTGATGCTTGTGTTTTCTATATCTTGTGTATGGACAGTCTGTGCATCCTTTCAGTCTTCTCTGAGTGGTGAATCATTTGTGTTTTGGCATAGAGTAAAGAACTGCCAGCTGTCAATCATGTTTAGTAGAAAGACGACAATAACAAACTATTTATTTGAAAATATTTCCGCATAGGGGGTCTAGATGCTTGTGTATTGAATAGCTTGGGTATTTTCACTTTTGTTAGTCTGATACTAACATGTCATCACAGTGAGAGAATTCTGCAGTGTTCAGGAAATATGTCAAATGCGCTGGTGATTGTCATGGAAAATGAAATTCGATTTTATCTTTGTGTGTCTTTTTCCCATGGATTGCTCTAATTTCGTGTTAGTTCTTCTTCAATTTTTTCTAAACTAATCATCCTACTCGTGTGTCCTTTATCTTGACCTATGGTTTCTAATGCATCTCTGTGGTGCAGGTAGTTGAAGAAATACAGTTAAGAGGCAAAATATCAGAATGATCCTATGAATCAGCTGGGAAAGCTTCAATATATTCTTATATTTCTAAGTATTTCCCCCTTTTCACGTGGTGTTTTGAATCCTTTAGAAGTTTCTGATATCTCCATAGAGCAGTCCTTAGGTTGCAATAGATCTAGAATGAAAGTTTCACAATTGTTAATAAATAGGCTTGATGGAAGAGAACTTTAAACTTTGCTGAATCAAGTTTGACAATTAACAATATACTTGAACCCAGAAGTAGGTAATAGCAGCCTATCAAAGCTCAGTCACTGACCCATTCAAATATGAATGCTATTTAATCAGTAGAATAACTGGATGAAATTTTGATGTGAATATCTGAGGTGAATCATAACAGAACAATGGCAATCTTAAATGATTTTGTTATCGATACTAGCATTTGTGCTGCTCATATGACCTTGTGAAAACATTGCTGTGATATTTCAAGAGCATCCTTTCTGATATGAAAACAACAGTCAAACTTGATTCACTTTTTGTACATTATGGGTATGAAAGCCTTGTAATAGCATCCTTCAGATGTAGGTATTTGAAAATTGCTAGGTTCACCTTTCAAGAGTTTTGTGGATGTGTATTTCTCAATCAATGCTGCTTGTGATTTTTTCCTTTCTGATATCATACAGCAAATGATTCTGATCATCACCCAATCTTTACAATGGGATTCTCTTCCTTCTTCTCGCCCCTTCCTCTCCATTCTTATGGAAGACAATTTGGGTAGAACCCTTGAGAGAAGGGCTACTTAAAAATTGCTGTATTTACCCATTTTCAAAAAAAAAAAAAATGATTCTGATCCAAGATCAAGCTAGCATTCAAAACAATATGAGGAGGCTAAACAGAGCATTGTTAGGAGCGGCTCAAGCCATATCCTCCACGTGGTTCTTTTTGCTTTATTTTTTCTCTTTTTGGTCTACTTTTGGTCCAAATTTTCTCAGCGTTGATGAACTATGTAAATATTTGTTTGTATAATTGGTCGTTTTACCTCGAACTCTATTCACTTCCTTTTCTAGCTATTTCTAACTTTTTCCATTAGGAAATGTGCATTGCAAACAATGGTAAAAACAGAGTAAAGGATCAATATCAGAGTCCTTCCAAAGATGAACGAAGTGACAAAAAGCTAAGAATGGCAAAGGGGCTGAGGATCTCTGTCCAGCAACTAACAATGTGAAGATAGATCAACCTAAAAATGAGACTCGAGCCTCCAATGCCTTCTTTGTATATGACTAATGTGAGGTGAATAACTCAATAAGAAATACAATATCGATAAAGGATTATTTAATGATGAAAACTATCACTACAACAAATTGTTGCAAGACAATCTAACTATTTAAAGCTTATTTATTGACCTTGATCATTCCATTTCACGAAATACATTCCGACTCCCATAAAGACGGCATCTTTTCATATTAAGGGGCATCAAATTAAATTCTGACTGTCATTCTTCCTCCCCTCACTGTGTCTCTCCTTGAGTAAGATATCGTTCCATATAAAAAAATTAAAATAAATTGAAAGGAAGAAATTAAAATAAATTGAAAAAAATGGAAAAAATGAAAGGAAAAACTTTAAGGTGGAAAAGATACAATTCTCCCCCAAATATCAAGAAGATTATCACTTCAGTTAGCCAACTTTCTACATCTGACTCAAAATATCTTAAGCCTTAATTTACTTTTTTTTAATGAAATTGTACCCACATTAATTTAGCGTGTGAGAATATTAATATACACTTATATTTAAAAAATATGCGTACAAAATTAAAGAGGAGCGCGGTTAATATACACTTATGTTTAAAAAATATGAGTACAAAATTAATGAGGAGCGTGGAGACATATGAGAGAGAAATATAACTATGGTTACCTTAATTTCATGGTTTAGATTAATTGTTTTTAATCGATGGTTGATATTTGTTAAGGAAAATTTATAAAATCGAGTCGAAAGAGCGCAAAGAAAAGACAAAAAAATAACATAAATAAATAAACAAAACACCTAAAATAAAAATTAACATGAACTATGGGAACAATTACTTCCAAATTGAGTTAAATCGACAACTTCTCTATAATTCATTTTTTGATTGACAACCATTATTTCCAAACTGAGCTTAAATTGACAATATTTCCATAATTTTAATTCTTACATATTCATAACAATAGAACTAGAAAATTTAACTGTTTTTCTTATATATTTCTCACTTCAATTTTAAACAAAAGGTTCAATTACGTTTTCTATCGAAGAAATATAACTAAATTTTTATACAATTTAAATAAAAATAAGATAATATTTGTAATAATATAATATTTTTATAAAATAATATTTTTTTGTTTTCGTAAAAGTTGCAACTTGCAACTAGTTATTTTAAAAGGAATTCTAGGTTTTAAATTTGAAGCATAACTTTTGGTAAAAACCCTTCATTAAAGAAGTACTAAAATTTTATATTTTTGAAAAAGGTTGATAATTGATTTGGTAAGTATTCTTAAATATAAGTCGTGAGGTTGGAGGTTTGAGACCCGCAACTACTTTTTTTCAGCTCCCGTTTTAGTTTGCTATTCCACACCCTTTCATTATTTTGGTTTGCTCGATCGCCTCGCACACCAAACTACTTCGCCACGGACCGAGGGCGGTGCCGCCGCAGCCCATCTCACCCCACCATTGCCAGCCCAGCCGCTCAAATTTCCTGAATATGTTTTTTTCGTACGCTATGGGCTAATTTGCTACTTCATCTTGTATGCAATACCCGTGCATTTAATTAGTCTAACAAAGCTAAGAATCGGTGAATTTTACAAGCTTATTTGTGAGAATTGAATTTGTGATGCTATTTCCTTAAGATAGGAACACAATACTCGGTTATTTGTGATCCATGAATTTCATTTCAATCTCCTGTTTAATTCTTGTTTAGTTCTAAATTTTTCAATTTCATTTCAATTTAACCTCACCCCTAGGTGTAATGTAGAGGCTTTATTTCAATTCAAAATATGAGGACTCGAGGAGGACAATTGCATTAGATGTAATGTTATCGTTATGTAGTATTAATTTTAAAAACAGTTATTAACTTTTGTATTCACGTACGGTTTATTTCGACCCTCTTACTTAAATTCCCGGGTCCGCCACATCCACCGCCAACAATGGTGAACGAAGCCGAGTCATTCCTTACTCGCAGCTTGAACAGGGGTTGAAATTCGTCGTCCCCACCGGCGAAAGTTCAGCACGGATGAAATCACCATCATCATATTCATCTATAATGCCGATCGCCCCGATAGTTTACGTGGTCGACTACTCCGCTGGACGGTTGGCGTTGGTTCCTCTCCGGATAAGGTGCACCTCGGTTAAGGTAGTTGTAGAAGCATCTCCGGATCCATCGCTATCATCGATTATTGTTCGGTTCAAGGCCCGTTGCCTCGTCCGAAGACCGGCATTCGGGTTCCGCTCTTGCTTTCGCCGTTCCCGTTGGTCTCAAGGTGAGAAAAACTTTGCTGAATCTATCATCCTTGGTTTAGAATTGAGTTAAATCTTACAACATTGGTAGCACAAGTTCATTGATTGAAATTTTACTATCTATCTGCAGTGCATTTGTTAGGGTTAGTTAAGGTTAGTGGAGCACATGATGGATATATTCTGATTTCGAGTGAGATAGATAGTGAAAGAAACCTGAAATAAGTGGAATATGGATTCGTGATGCTTGATTATGATGAATTATTAATGAATATGTGGGATCCTTGGCTTATTTATTTTACTAGCTAAAAAATCGTGTACGATGCTCACAGTAAATATAGTAAGTAGATAAAATGACTTGAAAATATAAGTGATAATAATAAGATATCTAAATTATCCCTGATTTTTAGTATTAGAGGAGATTATAGTTGTTCATCATTCTAAGGATGTGCGATGAAATTAAAGCAAAAAAAAAAAAGGTTAAATGGGTATGGATAGTATGAATCATGAATTTCATGCTATGGTGGCAGGTGCAGGACCAAATGGTGATATAGAATTGTAGGTTAATAGTACATTAGCAAGGGATAAGTTTCTCGGAGATGTCTTTTGCTTAGGAGAGTTACGTAGAACATGTAAAATTACGTATGATAATCAAATGTTTTTAAAGGAAAAATAGAAAAATGAAAACTTCATTTTTTAAATTAAAGCATGTAAGATTTTTTCTAGCAATTGAGTTTGATAATCAAAAGATATAATATCAAAATTGTATGCAAACACAATCAAAATATTTGATGAGTAGTATTGAAAAGGAAAATTTCAAGAGATTCTCTTTTGATGTATTCACCTTCTTCCTATTCTTATCGAAAAATTATCTCGCTTGCTCTCAAACTTTCTATCCAAAGATACAAAGCACAATTTGCTCCACAAAGAAAAATTGTGGTACAATGCTACGCAGAAATATCTCTCCTTGTTCACATTAACCTGTCATTGATTTCATACTTGAAAAAATCACAAATGTAAGTACCGTCCAGCTTTCTTGTTATTAAACATAACAACAGTGTCTGTAATACTATTGAACAAAGCTATAGAATCCATACATAAGAGCGCTGATACCCTTCACTATAACAACGACAATGTAGCGGACGTAATGTCTTAGTGGTCCGGTTTCTCAAAGGCGAGCAGCACATCTAGTTCCAAAATAAACTCGGATGAACAAAATCTTTTTGGAAAGTTTTCTTCCTACAACTTAATTTTGGCATTCAATTAGAGGACGACAACAACATGAGCACATTCAATGAGTTATGTAATTACCATAACAACTCCCGTTATAGGCTCCACTTTTGAAGAATTAGGGAGACCCGGATGTATCAAGTCTTATCCCTTATCCCTACAAATATTATTGTACACGGACAGACTAAGTCCAAAAGACCATAAAAAGAGAATTTCCTAGAGACATGAGTTATGAATTAGAAATCATAAATTTTACTTGGAAAATGAGAAAACAAAGGGAAATCATGAACCTAGTAGTTGTAGTGTTCATGTTGAAAGTAGAGCTTCACGAGGACATATATACATGTGTGTGTGACTGATTGCCAAACGACAAAGCTATCATAATAGAAAGGATTCAATTATATGTGTTGTAATATAGTAAAAAAATAATTTGAAGGATCCCCAAAAGCCATACAAGGAGCATTTGATAGAATCTTCGGTAACTCGACATTTAGTTGTAAATATTTCAAGAACAAAGGAAACCCCCTGCCCCCAAAAAAATGGACAAATAACAAAGATTACACATCTCAACTTAAGTGTATACACCTAGCAAGAAACCAAAACAAAGGAAAGAATGCGTCCAAGATACCCGATTAATTAATGTTACTTGAAAAAACTATGAAGAGGTTAGATACAGCACGCACAAACCAATATTAACTCTTCGTGGTTGTGGAAGCAAGTCTTGACATCGGAGATCATCCTATCAATAAACGAGTCTTGTATATTCAACTTGTATGTTCAACGAAAGAGCTATCAAATTAGACCAACACCTACTAAATATAATTGGGTGAGGGACCCCCGAATAGTTATCCTTGACGAGTTGAAATACAAGTAACATTTGACACTTACCTTAAATACTTAGAACCCTTCTTCTCAAGGAGACTTCAATGACTTCAATTTGCTTAGGGCATAAATATGCTAATCTCCTGTCATCGTACAACGTAAAGAAGAGCAAATGAAAAGAAGATCTAAACGATCAATCTTTGCATGAATGCACTGGACTATAACTTAGACATCATATAGGCTGTGCATCCACTATAATTATAAATACAACATTAAGAAAATGTAGACTCCTAAGCATACATCTTACAAAAAGTTAGTTACTTGGAACCCAAAGCAAATATTGAAGGCTAAATGAACTGAATCGAAAATCAAAAAGGTGGAACATATAATTATAAATTCAAAAAAATTATAGAAGGGCATCATGTAGTCTGAAAATTATATAGAGTGATTGATTTGTGATTTGCCTTTGCCGCATCATGTAGTCCGACAAATGCATAATCTTGGAACCTCAAATCCATCTTGCTTTGTTTTTTTGTTCTTATCATCATCATCAATTTCATCATAAAGAATCAAACAAATAGTAGTTTTGAAAACATAAATTCATAACTTTAGGGAGGAAATAACTAGAATTTTACCTTGAAGTTTGGAGTAATTTCATGAACACTATGTAAGAATGGCAAATTGTGAATAAGAAATTCCGGGCTTTTCGAGGTTTTGGAAAGAGATCCTCCTGTTTTGTGGTTTTGTTGAGGAACATGATTTTGTTTTTTGTAGTTTCAAAGAAAAAGAGTCACAATTATAAAACATATCCCCAAACTCATCCAAAAATTCCTTCAACCGGATGCCCCAAAACAGGAAAGTTAATTCGATTTTTATAACCTTGACATTGGACATCTCCTTGGTCGTGAGAATGACATTGGTCACCATTTTGAATTCTTAGGGACGCCTCGCCACACATCAAAAACAAAGGGATAATATAGGAGAGTAAGGGAGAGGAAACATACAAACAAATAATGTTACGAAGAGGACGAAATATTGATGCCTAGAGGACCTAAAAGTCCTGAACTCCCAAAGGACAAATGGACATGTTTGGCAAATAGCTTTTTCAATGGCTTTTTGAGGGAGTTTTGGTTTTTAACTTAGTCAAAAACTATTTAAGGTATTTTAGCTTTTTGCCCTCAAAAAGCCATTTTCAAAAGGTAATTTCAATAGCTTTACGAGTTTGACTTTTTGTAAATTAGCTTTTTGTCTCACATTGTTTTTGAGAAACAACTCATTTTACCAAACACTTTTTCGAAATAATTAAATGTAAACGCCTGATACAAACAACTAATACAATCAGCTAACAGATCAACACCTAATTGTCAAACAAGGCCAATATGTTTTCATATTGATGTTTGGCAAACATGATTTCATTTTCCAAGTGATACGTAAAATTGTTAATGAAGGCAAATGAAGTGTAAATTTGGAGAAAACAAGTCAAATTTAAGCGTTAAAAAAAAAAAGAGAGAGTTTAAGAAGCCTCTTGGAGATCATATATAATTTGTCTATTTTGTTTGAACCATGGTCATAACCATCGTCGTCATGTTTTCAAATATTATCCTTCTTGTTTTCTTGGAATAGAGAAACATATTTTTAAGAAAAAGAGAGGATGACGATGACGTGAGGAATGAGGGTGGATTTGATGTACAATCTTCTACTTTAATATGCCATCTTTAACCAATAAATGGCAATTGAGGGTAGGAAAAGAGAGAAGATTGAAAGATTTGCACCAGGTGGGTTTGGGGGGAGTTTGGAATGCATAGAAAAGAATGGGAAGAGGTGTGGATTTCATTTCGGGACGGAGGGTGAAGATTGAAGAGACGTGAGAAGAGCATAGAGGAAGTAACCTTTTGGAAAAACCTTTAATGCCAATAAAAGTTACCATAATACCCTTTCAATTTCAATGTAGAGTAACTCTTCTTATTGGTAATTTAATCTCTTAATGATTCTACAGGGCACTCTTGTCAAGTATGAAATGAAAGTTGTCCCTTTTGGATCAATGTCACACGGAGAGGAACTCCATAACTGTAAGCCCCTCTCGGGGAATCTTGACTTGGTGTCTTTGCCACCGAGTAGGTAACATTTTTGGCTGGTTTTTCCTTCTATGTTTAAACATTGTGTTGAAAATCATTCTTCTTTACAAATGTTGTTTCGAAATCCTTCCCTGAAAATTTTGAAGGTCGATGTCCCCGATCAATGTGGTACACTAGTCAATGTTGTGGTGTATTATATCCAATACTTCAACATCATCGAAGAGAAACTAGGGCTTTATAGTTACAATTTTAGTTTATCTCTTTAAATTCCTCGATACGTGACTCTTGATCGTATGGAGAATTTGACAAACCAAAAGATAAGGGTTACTCTTGAATGTTCACTTGGAATTATCAAAGATTGCAACATTTCAAGTCATCGCATGAAAGTAAGCCTTTTTAAGAATAAAATTAAAAATTAGAGTATTGTTATTCCATTTTCGATTATGGTTGTGTCATATACAAACATCGGGGTATTACTACTAAAGAGAAGATGTGGGTTTTTCTTGAAGAGTCGATGACTACTCATCTAAGGACCTCAATTGTTCTTTTCGGGTAATATCCTACATTGATCTTGTCAAATCATTTCATTTGTATATTCTAAACATGCTATCTTCCTCTTGTTATGCCCTCCCGAATGGAGATTGTAATATGTTAATGTCAAGGACCACTTTGGTTGAATGGTTTGACATAGGCTTCATTAGGCATATTTACCTTTCAAGTTGTATGCATAAAAGAATTTGTGCGGGGTTAGGCATTTCTATATAGAGTGAAAAACAAATATTTGATTATATAGAAACAAACATGTGGATGCGGATATGAGCAAGGGTTAATATAATGATCCTTTCTAAATGAAAACATAAGAAAAGTAAAGCTGGATATGATGAACGTAAAACTTGTAGAGTGGATACTACACTGCATCCACATCTATGAAACAAGGGCGAGAGATACTTGCATCATGGAATTTCTATATGAAAGTAGCCGATAATCGGACATGAAACTTGAGAACCATACTTGGAACTAAATCGTGTTTCTCCTTCTTGCTTTTTGGTTATTGTTTTGCGGTATTTTATATTTCATTTCATCAAAATATTTGTAGAAGATGGTAAAGAGGCAACTTTAGAATATAAAAGAGCGAAAAGAGGTATTAGATGAAAGGTTCTCCCTACCTCGGGTGGAAATTTGAACATTGCACCTTCTTGATGGAAGACGGAACGACTATTGCTAATCTGCTCCTTTGGCAATTTTTTTAATGTGCCTCTTGTCTTCTGTTGTTGCATGAATCGAAGTCCAAAATACTTATGAGCCGAAACATTGAGCTTGTTGACATTTGTGCGGCTTAAATGTTGGTCGAAATTCTAGATGACTTGCTTTGTTGCATCAATTCATTTGTTGTCCAACTAAAGATTATAATCTGTTCATGGTCTACCCAATGCTTGTCATGGAAGGAAAGTTCTCATAAGTTCTATTATCACTGGTATAGTGAGCTTTTGGTCAGTTGTGTTTACGTTGCCCTAACATACCTTAAGCATGATTGAATCTCTATGCGGTCGGTTTTTATGGGCGGGAAATGTGGTCATAGGAAGGTGGCTTTGGTCAGTTTGGAAAGCCATTTATCAACCTATTTAAAATGGGGGCCTGAAATTATAAGGAATTATTAAGTTGGAATAAAGCTTATAATAGTAAATGGTTATGGAAACTGCTCCATGCCCATACTACTTTTACTTTATGGGAAAAATCCTAGCTAAGAAAAGGCCAGGAATAGGGATGGCAACGGTGTGGGTAATCCCCGTCCGTGTCCCCGTCGGGGCCCCACTCTCGTAATGGGGAAAAATCCCTGCCCCCAACCCCGTTGAGGGCAGGGACGGGGCCCGTTCCCTGTTTCCTTTTAATATTATATTGGGGTATTTGGGGAATTTCACTCTCCCCAAACCCTAATATAAAAGCTATGCTACTCTCTCTCTCTCTCTCTTACCCTCCCTCCAAACCCATGGCTGATCTCTGCTCTCTGCTCTTTCCTCTTTATTCTCTGTGCGTGCCCGAGGAATGCTCTTCTCAATCTCCTCTTTCCTCCGATGCCCTCAAAGCTCACTTCCATAGCTTCCTCTTCTCCAATCTCCTCTCAATCACGCTTGCTTCTCTAGATCTTAGGCACTCCGTATCTCTTCCCCTATCCTCTTGCTCGGCAGCACAATGCCACTCTCTTTTCCTCTCATGTGGCTCCTCGGCTCCATTGCCTACCACTGCTTGTCTTCTTGCCTCTCAGATCTGGCCACCTCCCTCCGCATGCTCTTGATTTCTGGAGTGTAGTGCGTGGAAATATTGTCATCCTTGTCATTTTAATCTCTCAAAGATCTTCTAAGAAGTGAAAAATCGCCTAATGCTTCCTTATTAAGCATAGCAACTTTAGGACGGATGATTCATACATTGGTCATCAAAAGCAGCCCAATTGTGGTGGTAGCTTAATAGGTCTTATTGGAAGAGTGACCCTTTCTTAGGGTGGGTAATAATACTTGTAGGAACTATTCTTTGTTCTTAGTTACCAAAAATTGTGAAAGTCACATAAGCAATTAGATACCCACTTTAGGAATATCCCAGATTCATGTTGTCTTTCAAAATATAGTTAAGACTTAATAATAGCACCCCTAACTTACTTCCTTCAGATAAAACTTATCCCAACTTTTAAACTTACAATTTCTTCTATTATGTCCTTTTATGATTATCTAATGTCAGCATAGAACATAGACTCCTTTACCTATAAATTTTTCATATTGTTAATTTAAGAGGGCCAACAATCAGTGTGGCTACAACTTCCTCACCAACAACCAGTCAATCTCATAGAGAAACATCTTTACAAACAAACCACTTTAACTTCTCCTAGATGGTTTGGGGTGCACATTTTTGTGTTCTATCCCTCCCCCTTCTTTTGTCAAGGGTGACTGTCTCATGCAAATTCAAAGGCTAATTATAAAAATCACGCCTCAACAATGAGATGTTATTGCACCTGAGCTTAGGCAGATAAGTGGTTTTATTGCAGGCTAACAATCATCCCTAGAAATATTTCCAGAATAATGACAAGTTTTTATAGGTCTAGTTGAGTCTACTGTTTTCTGTACTTAAAATTAAGGGAATTTACACTTCACTATTCAGCAGGCTCTTTTGATATACTATTGTATTTTATAATTTGATTGACCCCTGAACTACTACCTTCAATTTTTGAAGGTGATATCGGAGTCTGAAGGGCATGTGACTTTGTTACATGAGTCAGAAGGTCCGGATGTGGAATGGCCTAACCAGACCTTATCTGCAACTTCAAGGTGAGTCATCTGCCCATTTACCTCTCTGTTATCATGTCACATGAACTTTTGCAATCTTAAGCTTTAATATGTTTAATATTTGCAATCTTGCTTTAACATATTTAATATTTTTGTGGCTTAAGACATCAACCACTTGTACTTTTGCTTTTGATGTAATTTTTTCTTTTACCTTACTTTCTTTCTATATATTTTCCTTTACCTCTTTAGTAGTTAGGTTGCTCCACACAGATATTTTAGTTCCTTTTCCATTAACATTTTTTTTGGGGGGGATTGGTTGTATTTTCTTTTGGGGAGATCTAAGAAGATCTGCATGTGAACTGAAGAGGTTGACCACCCTCCACACCCCCAATGTAATAAAAGAAGATGAAAAAAGAAAGCACCAAGAATTCAAATTGGCCAGGACTTACTTTTTTCAAATGAAATACCTTAGTGGCTCATATTTATCCTTGCAATTAGAGTGATTCACATTATAAGGTTTGCTTTTTCAAATCATGTATATCTCAAGTTTCTTGTACTCTCAGATTGATTGTTGAATATTTAAGGGGTTTGCTTGCATATTGCAATACTCTCAGATTGATTGGTGAATATTTAACTGGTTTGCTTACATATTGCAACACAGGGATTCCACAGTGAATATTTCTTTGCTTATTTTGTTTTTATTGGATTCGTAGGGGAGTAACTTGTGGGTCTTGTAGGTGTTACTTCTTTCTTTTCTTTTTTTTTTTTTGGGGGGATTGGGGAGGAGGGTGGGATTGCCTTCATTACTGCCTAGAACGTGTGCTGGGATGTTTTATTGTAGCCAAGATAATGATTGTTCCTTTGTGCTAACTTGGTCGTGCAGTGTGTGGATGAAGAAGCCCCATAAATGATTGGCTCACAGATGAGGTGATGGAACAACCAGAGAAGAAGATAGTCTTCCAACAGAGGCCTCCCGATGTATGTGATAATAGAGGTAGTGTTTTGGTAAACATTAGGTTTAGTTGCTGGTGTAGTGAAGAGGTCAAGCAAACTTCAGTTGCTCTTTAAGTTTAGGGGTGGAGTTGAGAGGATTAAGAAACAATTAACATGTGTTAGAAGACGATTGTTGATGTATCAAGGTATGAGGGTAATTTCAGTACACTTTACATGTTTTTAACCTGCTGAGTAAAACTTGATTAGCTCTGACATATCCTCTTCTGAATTGTTTCTACTTGTTTTTCTATTTTCTATGTATCTTTTTCGCATTGGCTTCAAATGGTATGTTCCCCATGGTGTACTTTCTGCTTGTTGGATTAGGATTAGAGCTGGGCAACGGGCCGGGCCGGGGCTGCCCACTTACTTAACGGGCTGGGGTGGGCAATTCTTTTTAGTAAATGGGTCGGGTTGGGTCATGGGTCAAATGATCCTAACCACCTAAGACCCACCCAATACAAAATATGATGGTTTGGTCAGACACGCTAATCACGGCCTTGAAAAAGACATCCATGTCCTCTGATGCTTGAAACACTACCATGGGAAGCAGGGGTGTTCACATCTTCGTCAACACTAGTTGCCTGTCGTGAGATCAATGGAGCTTCCAAAGTATCGTTCACAGAAGCTTCTCCAGGTTCAGTTGGGGGGTAGGTGTCCCCATCTCTCTGTTCGTTTTCTTCATCAGAATGATTACCTCGTTGAGAATGAGCATCTGCTGTGTTGTACATGTTGCCATAGTTAGGAAAAAGTGTGCCTCTCACAGTTCCTTGTTCTGATTGCTTCTCTTGGATGCCTCCAAAGAGATTGACAACGGGATATACTAGACTCTGGTTGAGAGAACTCCCACACTGGGAGGCAAGTCCCAGAGTAGTAGTTTCGCTTGTGACAGGTTTTGCAATCCACAATAGACCTTCTGATCCATAGAGCTTGATTTTGTCTTTGTTAGAGCTTAGTTCTTGGCCCTCTTTATGCACGTCCCCAGACCCTACAATGTACTCTTTTATCGAAGTTGCACCTCCAACACCGAGGCCTTCAACGAGCAAAGCCATTTCACCTGTATTGCAAATCATTACATTAGAACCAAAATCACTCGAATAAAGGAAAGAATGAACCTGAGACATCTTCAGTTCCACGCAATTTCTTCAGAGCCTTCTTAGCCTCAGACATCTTTCCTTTACTCACAAGCCACCCTGGAGACTCAAGCAAGTAGAAAAGCAGGCATAGAAGATAAAAAACAGAATGGATTCCAAGAACACCAAACATAACTCTCTAGCTAGATGAGGGCATAAACGACATTCCAAAAATCAGGCAATACGACAAGAACATTCCACCAGAGAACTGAGGGAGTGTGTTTAACAATCCCCTAATCTCCGGCGGGGAGGTCTCGGATATGTAGATGGGAACCAGAGTCACGGCCACCCCAATTCCAAACCCATCCAATAGTCATGCCAAAAGCAAGACAAAGACATTTGGTGACCATAACATAATCTCTTAGGCAATGGCAAACAATGACAGTTCAAAAATAGCATAACATCCTCATCCGGGGGCAAAAACTTTTGAATTCATGAGTGACTTGCAGAATATATACAAACTTCAACCTATCTTTGAACTATAGAGTCACCCAATCTAATAATCTATGGGGAATACAAGGAAACACCATGTATAATGCATCTAACTTTGCAGTGCTAAGACAGAGGGGAGCCAGAAGAGGCCACTGACAAGGAAGAACAAGAATAGGCTAATAAGAGAAAAACAACAAATAATGTTATTAAGCACCATGTCATACAGGCCTCGGCCACTGGGTTCACATGGTGTTTATCATTTGAGGATTATTTGACTAGAAATAATACATAGTTGGCTACCTGCCTGTTTAGACCTTTTCCTACAAGAAAATTCGTTGAGCAAGCAAAGAAAATCAACAATAGTGCACTTTCTGACTTCACAATAGTGCACATCAATAATAATTTAACTTAAGATATATATCTCATATATTTTACTTTTTCAGAATAATTTTTTAGCATTTTTCTATATTATAAATAAATCGATACAAATAATAATTTTAATAATAATAATTCGTAAACATATATATATATTATAAATAAATCTATATTATAAATAAATCGATATATATATATATATATATATATATATATATATATATATATATATATATATAGTGAGAGAGAAAGAGAGAGAATCTCTTAATATCTAGCATTTAAAATAAAAATTAAAAACTTTCATTCTAAGCCTTTAATTTTGAAATCAAGGGTTTTGATTTTGCCTCATCATCACACACTTAATTTCAACCTCCACACCCTCTCTAAATCCTACTGCAAATCCCCACCACCACTTACTTCCCCGGCGACCAGGCAATCACCACCGACTTCTCTCGGCGGCCGACGATCGGAGTTCTAGACTTGGCGTCCGGCTATGGTTGAAACTCGAGCATCCCTCTTCTCTCTTCTCTCTTCTTTCTCCAAGCTTCATGATGTTCATGACTTTCAAAATTTGCATTCCCTCTTCTCTCTCCAAGCTACATTTGCTCGACCATGGCTGAAACCCGAGCAACTCTCACCGCTATAGTAAAAGACGGTCGTGGAAGCAAAGGGAGAAATTCGAGACATGGCAGGAGGAGAGAGAAAAGAGAACGACATTGACGGTGGGAGGAGAGAGAAAGGAGGATGTGGTGGCTAGGGCAAGGATTGGAGAAGTATGGACCAAGGATGAAGGGTTCCGGCAAAGATGGCGTGCTCCGACGAAAAAATGGAGGTGCGCCGGTGCCCTCCGATGAGGAGAGGGAAAAGGGACAAAGGAGAGGGAAAAGGGACAAAGGAGGCTAAATGACAAAAGTAATAGGGTTTTAATCTTAATCATTAAATTATAAATAAAGGGTGGAGATTATAAAATTTTTCAAGTCTCATCCAAACCCCTACTTCTTATTTTATATGTTATATATATAATTATTTAGCACAATTTGAGTCAAATAAAAAAAATATTTCTAGTTAATTAGATTCATGTATTGTGTTTATTTTTGAATGTGCACCAACATCCACTTGCACAACATTTTTCCATTGTTGCATTCATTGACCAAGGAATTCTATTTGACTATCTATATTTGTTTTCGTAGAACAACACCACTTCAACAATGACGCCAACTCAAAATTTTTGACTGATCTGTATGATACGTATATGTGTTCACACAAATATAATAGAGTATCTTGTACTGATTTTAATCACTAAGTATCCTTGATTGAAAGGGTGATTTTTTAAAGAGAAAATTCTAATACAATTTTGTTTCTTGGAATAAATGAAAAATCCGAATTGATAACTTAATATGGTTGACCTATACGTATGTCTGGAAACTTATAGATTAGAGTTGTAACGTATGTTTATATCAATTATTTAATATGATTATCCATTATGTGAAAAATTATAGTATATTAGTCAAAAGTTGGTGGTGGACTTATGGGAACAAAAGGGAACCTTATCGATCCCTCATTTTCTTTCAAATAAATTACTTGCTTAGCTAGCTTCGATAACTCTAAACACCTAAGAATTTACCAGTCATTTATTCATATTGTAAATCGATGCCATATGTAATTCATACTCGCTATATACAGTTACACAACTGCCATAGTTAAGCAGTATTAGAACATGTTTCGTTAAAAAGAGTCAAACTATCGTGGACTTATAATGAGTATGTATGTAGAGTATTTTCAACCTAACTATATGAATTTCATTCTCAAAGTCATGGGAAAAGGGCATAATCGAGGAGAATATGGAAAGACAGGAAATTCAAACGATAATTAAGGAGATATGGAACAAAGGAAATATAAAGGGGGAAATGCAACAAGTTATTAGGAAGTTGGGTGAGTCCAGATACAGATGTAAGAAATTGTGTCCCAGTAGGAAACAGAGAAGGGGGAGCACTGTTAGAATAGAACGAGGTCACATTTCACATCCATTGGAGGGTCTGAAAATAGGATGGAGAATTCTTTGTTAGTCGGATTTTGGATGGGGCAAGAAGATTTGAATGAGGTAGTAAGGGCGGCTAGTGATTATTGGAGACAAATAGGTGATGAATGGGGATAAATGCACCTAATTTTTCTCTATTATGGAGTGAGTGAGATTCTACCATGGTTGAGGAAGCTTTGCTATTATAAGTAATCAAAAACATAAAGAGAATTTAAAATTACAAAACGTTAGGGTAGAGAAGTATGATCTAACTTGATCTTAAAAAATTTGGAGAGAGTTTGATTTTTTTAGGTAATTATAGATTTATTGTTTATAAGGATAATATTTAATAAATTTTTATTAATTATTAAATATTTAATAAATAAGATTCTAATTAAATGAATACATATTCTTCTTTATTTATGACCCTAACAGTGATGTTTAGTAAAACTTTATATATATAGGAAGAGTTCAAGTGAGTCCTTCCCTTTAAACGAGACTTACTTTGTTAGGCGAGTTATTCAACCGTCTAATCTTAATTTAAGAGTTGATATAAAAGGAGAAAACTTAAATTTTCTTTGAAAAATAAAAAATTTGTTGAATTGTTTTTTTGCGCGCACGCGGGGGGGCTCAGGGTTCTCTCCTCCCTTGTCTAGCGCTATCCTTTGGGGAGGGGGCTCTCCCTCTCTTGTCTAGCGTTATCCTCTCTATTCGCTGCCTCTCTAGCTGCTCCTCTCGACACTCTCCTCTCTCTTCCTGGACACTCTCTGGACAACATCGGCGAGCCACCCTCACTGTACGCCGTCGTCCAATTCATCAATGTCTCTTATCCTCTGCGCTTACTCTCTCTTCCTCTTTCTTTTTCGCTCATATCGCTGGACTCTTTCTCTCATATCACTGGACTCTTTCTCTCACAAATTTGTTATCTCTTTTCTACTCCACCATCTCTCAGTCGCTGGCCGCTCAATGTACGCATCTTAACCCATCCCCACCCGAATCCATGGCTCGATTAGCATCTCCCTCCCCTCTTTTATCTTTCAAACCCTAGGTTTTCAATTACTGTTTGTCTCTTGATCCCCTTTATGTCTCTCTCGCTCTTGATCTCCCCTTACCCTCTCTCTCGATCGCCTCTCTCTCTTCCAGCCACAACCACTAATTAGCCTCTCCCAGCCGCCTACCGCCAAAGAAAACTTATGCCGAAATCTGCCTGTGCCAGAGAGGTTTGTTATGTATGTTTTCTTGGTCATCTTGTTTATGTTTTGTCTTCATTTTGTGGCGAATTGTGAGTTTCTGAGTTTTGGAGGGGAGTTTCTAAGTTTCTATTAGCATTAGTGAACTAAATTATGAGTCTTCATCTTGTTTTGTGAAATTTGGTTTCTGAGTTTTTGAGTTTCTGAATTGTTTATGTTGGGATTAGTGAACTAAATTATGAGTTTCTGAATTGTAAGTCTTTATCTTGTTTCTATTGGTATTAATGAACTCAAAGTCTTGCTTCTGTTGGTGTTAATGAACTGAATTATCAGTTTCTAAATTGTTAGCCTTCATATTGTGATTCGGGTATTTTCTGGATATTTCTATCTCACCCGCCACATCACCAACCCTTAACGGGTCACGTAAGCTCAAAGCCCATTAAGGTTAGGGTTTTCCCATAAACAATGATAAATTACTATTCTACCGCTTTAAAATCTCCCTATAAATATACATCATTTCCCAACTCTATGGGGCATGTTTTCACATTCCACAAATCTCATCTTTCTCATAATCACATTCAAGCTCTCAAGCTCTCAACACTCATCAACATTCATCCCAAAAGTTTCCATCTTTGGAAAACCTCTCGACTCCCAAGGAATTTTCCCCACGCACATCGAGGAATATTTCCTTGATCCCTTCAATCAAGTCAATCACTAACTTAAGCGTCGGAGGGCGTTCCAGGATCCACCACCTAAGGTGTAACGCACCCAATCACCATTACTTAATAATCTCCTAATTAGAGAATGTTAGGTATGGTCGCGATGAAGTTGAGGATTGAAGGCGTTACCACCATCCTAAGAAGAGGACCGGACTAAGTGAATAAAATAAAATACCACTCGTAACATCCCACACTTTAAGAAAACGTATTATCTATAATACGTTCAATTATAATGAGCGTGTGTATTTCAATTTTCAAATGGTTTCATGTTATACATACGTATATACATATATCAATATATATATATATATATATTATGTCAATGTTGTCTAAGTGCAAGAAGCGGATGATAACAACGACGACGCAAGATCATACTCTATAAGTTTTAATGACTCGAAGATAACGGACATTATTATTTCTATAGATTAGATTTTATCAGCAACTAATAGCCTTAGTTGAGCATGTTTAGATTATTCATTTTAAACATTGACATTTTTATATAGTTAATTTATTTTGAGTTCTAAAAATCCTTAAACAAAGGAAATTAATATAATTTTTGTAAACTTAATATTATTAAAAATAAAATTCTTAGATTAAGATAAGTTTAATGAGAAAGACAATGTTAAGATTGGAGAATTAGGAAGTAGATGAGGATTAGAGATTGGATTAGGATGAATCCTAATTGGGCCGAGAGAATTGAGTTAGGTCGGATGGCCCATTACAAGAGGAGACAAAAGGGAGTATAAAAGCTTAAGGAAACCTAAAGCTTTTAGTTTCCTAAACCTAAACACTCGCTGAACTCACAACCTCCTCTCTCTCTCGGCCACCAACGCCCCCTTTGTACCCTTCCCGTCTTCATCGCCAACCGACGGTATCGGCGGCCCTCCGGCCGCACCGACGACCACCACCGGCTAGCCACCGAGCACCATCAACATAACCTTCACCGATCTCCTCATCAAACACCCAAAACGCATCCCTTCCTTCACTTACCTCTTCCGCATCCCCCTTATTCTTCATCTCGGCTACTAGAAACACCACCACGACACCACCGACCGCCGCTACCACCACCTACTCGCCGCCTCGTCACCGTCCCAGCCATCAAACTCCGAGCACACCACCGTCCTTGGCCTCGTTTACGCCCGATTTTGCCCAGTTTGGTCGTGGCTTCTTCGATCCTCAAGCCCTGTCTAGCCTCGGCCGCCTTCGCCGGTCCACCGGCGCCGTTCGTCGATCCCGGAAACTTCTTCGACCGTGGCCGATCGCTCCGTTTCATTAGCCCCGAGTCTTCAACCCTCCAACCTTCAATCATCACAAAAACCCCTCTTAAATTAACCTCCTCCATCTAATTTCTTAGGGTAATTTTTCGATTCAATTCTTTTTAATTTAAGTATTAAGTTGTAATTAGTTATTCTTTTCCTGCATGGAGATTAGAGTTTGATTATGGCATGTATGTGATTGATTTATGGAGTTTAGGAAGATTTGGTGATAATTGATGATATCCGGACATACCGAAATTGAAGACAGATTATGGACGAACTTACGTATAAAGGACAGTCATGAATAAATTGAGATAGAAAGTGTTCGGATTAACTTAGATGACCATTTGACTTAATGGAGAGCTTAGAGGAAATTTGTGAAAGTCGAAGGATTATGAGAATGTTATGTCGGAGAATTGGCACCTTGAATGTTATTGAAAAGTTGAAGGGAAACTAATTTACGCCATTATAAAGATAGAATAGGTTAAAAATAATTAACATAAATAAATAAATAAAGGTATATGTACAATAGCTAAATAGTAGCAATAATTAAAAAGCTCAAACCTTTCCTTTGTTTTAAAAGCAAATAATACCAATACTATTATTTGTAGAGAGAAAGGAGATAAGTGTACAATGTTAATATAAATACTTTTAGATGTGCACTTTATAAAAGGGAAACAAATAAATCTTATAGGTTAGAAATAACCTTAGTAATATTTAGAAGAAAGCTATATGTGTTTTTAAGGTTGCTATATATATATATATATATATATATATATATATATATATATATATATATATATATATATATATATATATATATACATGCACGCATTGTATATTAAGGCCATCGAGCGTCGTGCGTTCATCCGGATTCCGCCCAAAAAGGATAAAGAACAAGCAGCACAAGGTACATTCACTAATCGTGCCCTTGAATGTTTTATTTACAAATCAAGGCCGGATATGGCCGACATCAACAACAACAAAGAATCATTTGTAAACGGTATTTGCCATCATTAATATGGACCCGCCCATCAAGTGCCATTATTTGGTACGCCTCAATATCAGGTTGGTAACACCAGTAGCGTTGACCACCTTCAACCGGACTATCCAATCGGTATGGGTGTGCACATACGTTTAGGGAAACCCGATGATCGTAAGGGATCCATTCGGATAATTAATTAGCAATAGTTTTACATTATTCACTCTCCCTCATTTATAAATAAATTGAAATGTATGAGCTCAACTCAACTATTTCATAATATTTATTTTACAAGCATGATAATGGACGTATTGAGCTTCGGCTCACATTTCAAAAATATTTGCTTGTTTTGTTTTAGGTAAAGATGTTGAAGGTATGAAGCAAGAGAAAAATTCTATTCGAACTTAGAGGTTCATAGCGACAATCTAGTTGGGGTATCAAGGGTTAAGTGTTGTAGTCGTAGTTTACCGGACGGTAGTCTATACTTATGCTTAATCTTTGTACAAGTTATAGTTTATGCTTTACCATGAAGTACTTGTTGTTAGTGGCAAGCAAGTGTAACCCGGGGTTAGAAATATATCTATTGTCATAGCCTTGCCCTTTCCTCCGGTAAGGGCGGCGGTAATGCCCTCGACCTACTTTCCGCTGCGCTAATCATCGGCTAGCGGTTTATTTAGACTAATACCGGTGATTACGGGTTTGGGGCCTTACAACCACTTACATTTGTAAATGTAACATGTTGGTTCGGTGCCGATAACGATTAATATTTGCACCACAAGTAATTAAGCTACATATCATGTTTAAACAAGACCCAAAATATAATTTAGTGGCTTGCTTGCATATACTCTAATACAATCTCACCTACTTGTTTAACATGAGAAATTACGCAAAATCTAATGATTTCCCAATTGACTCCAAGCCACGATTGAGGTGAAATCACCTGTGAGTGTCTAGACACCTTCAAAACCATAAATATGACTTGTCCAGCTATGTTTTGCCTTCGGCGGACTTGGTAGATAGTTGATTGTTCACCGATGCCTTCCCTAAAACAAAAACAATAAAATGTTTCGAAGAATGAGTCAAAACTCGATACGAACATTCCTGCACGATCAAATTGTTTTGAAAAACATTTTGATTGAGTGCGCGCATTTCAATTCGTTTTAGTTCGAAATCGAGAGGAGAGAATATGAGTCAAACTTGTTTGCCGGTTATTATCCGAAAGTAGAACCCCTTGTATAATTGATGCGATCTTTGAATAAGGTGCACACCTCCGGGCCTACCGAGAACCCGAGTCGAAGTCGCGCGGGTGCAATTGAAGGGCGTAAGCCACGATAATTGATAATTGATAATTGATCGGGGACCACTTTATTAAATGATAAAACTTGATTTGCAAATGATTCATTATTAGTTATATATAAGAAATATTGAGATTTGTTGAAAGCATGTGAATTTTCGAAAGGTACGAGCAATGAACGTACCTAGACTAAAAATCTTTGTTTCTCCCCATTTACGTAAATTTAAATTACCAGCTAATCGGCAATGGAAGTGGCCTCAATTCGTTTCAAATAGATTTTTATTGTTAATAACGTTTCTCTTGAGTTTCAATAATTGAATTCGTGTAAGTGCTTGCAATTTGTTTCATTTCCTTTATTTAATACATAACTAGTTGAAATAAGATTTTTATTACTCAACTCTATTGTGTTACTTCCGTCTAAAATTTTGTCCACAACACATAATTTGTGCAAGAGATTTGTTTAAGCTAATTATTGACATTTTACACAATTTAATCTATTACTCCGCTTAGATCGAAAGACTCTTATTTTGGACTTCTAATTTTACCTTAGCTATTGTAATTTGTTTAGCATACAAAATATATGCTCTAATTACTACTACTACTACTACTACTATTATTATTATTATCAATATTTTTATTAACTATCCCCAATTCGATCGGCTTTGCCAAGCCTAATATCACTTCGAATCCTCGCCACTAACTCACTTTTCACCTCAGTACCGCCCATAAATTAATTTAATTTGCTCAAATTCCACATATGCCACAATATACTACTTTAATTTAA
Source organism: Talinum fruticosum (assembly GCA_021018815.1). NCBI lineage: Eukaryota > Viridiplantae > Streptophyta > Magnoliopsida > Caryophyllales > Talinaceae > Talinum > Talinum fruticosum. The sequence continues at coordinate 6,034,934 of JAITYX010000020.1, forward strand.
GGGTATACGCATCGTTTCCTCAACAAAGTTCACATTCTCAATCACAATTAGGTGCACTAAATTGCTCAAATTGCTACATGCCTTCAACACAACTTATTATCGGACTTCAATCTCCCTACACATTTTTCTTCCTTTTGCTCGGTTGTAGCCAATTCCAAAATGCAACGAAACTATCAAATTACTCAAGATTCACATCAATATATTCCCAATTCAATTCACTAAATCACAATTGACAAAAGGAATCACAATTCATACACAATAACTTCACCAAAATACCAAATTCCAATCATTCAACTAATTCAAATTTTTCTCAATTCAATCTTTAAATTCACACCATAAACATCTTTCTAAATCATATAATTCAATTTTCATCTACAATCAATAGATATATAATTAAGGGAGATGAACTAGGGTTTAGGCTTTTACCTTCAAACCCAAGAGTGAAACCAAGGAGAGGAATGAGGGATGGTGGTGTGCAGCTCTTGCTCCGGCGACTACTGGGAAGGGTCCGGCGACGAGCTCCGGTGGTCGGGGCTGCAGTGGCTAGCCAAGGCACGGGGCGAGGCGGGCACTCGCGCGAGAGAGCGAGAGAGCGCAAACGAGAGCGAGAGAGAGAGAGAGGAAGTGAGGCCGGCGCCGGTTTTTTGGCCGGTGCTGGTGGTGCTGGTGGCCGAGCAAGTGGGCAGCGAGCAAGAGACGTGAGGCGGGGAGGCGGGGCACACGAGAGAGGGAGCATAGTAGAGCTGGGTGGAATGAAGAGGAAGAAGTAAAATGGGTAATTTTAATTTTTTTTTAACATAAATTTGAGATAAATCCAATTCTGGATTGTTCTCCGAAATCTTGATTCCCGATTATTTATTTATTTATTTATTTTAATTTATCTAATTTTATAGATCTTATTTATATTATTATTATTATTTTCTTTCTATTCCTTAGCTTGGGTTATTAATTCCTTCTAAGAAAATGTACATTAATAATATCATACTTACCCTTCCTAAATTGAAGTTTAATTCTTTGTTTTACTAAATTTATCGTTCATTTTATTCTAATAGTTTTATAAATAAATCGTACGATCTATTTTTAAGTGTAACGCTTTGATTAAAATATAACCTTTAATAACTTTATAGCCACGGATCTTCACATTTATACTCGTTACATAGGGCTTCACCTTTTTGCGGGTTCGAGTAATCGCCATGCGGAAGCGGATCGATCGTGTCACGTCCTCAAACCGAAGCGGTAAATCCTTCCTCTCTCCGAATCAACATCCACATCATCAAATCGGTTTTCTCCGGAAACGGTTTGGCGCCGTCTGTGGGGAGCAAGTAGCATATGGTCGCCGGTGGCACTCGATGACGATCTAAGATGACGAGCGACACGACCAACCCATCGGTCCCTCACCCTCATCATTCAATGCCCACGGGGGTCAATCCCGTGACGCTCCTCAAGCCGAGGATATGGAATCATCTCGGCGGTCTACCGGCAACCGCCACACCGGGCCGGAGAGATACATCACCCTAGGGGCTCTTCGGAACTTAATAGAGACCCTTAAAGCGATCTGTTGCACAGCAAGTTCAACAACAGATGCGTGCCACCATAGAACGAGTGCATGCCAATCATGCTCTTCCACTACGCCACGACTCCTAGGTACGACACAACCCCACAGGGAGGTCGGCTGTTGGCCACTTCTCGGGTGGGATGCCTTTCCACGCGGCTCTAGCACAGCCCACCAAGGCCCCGACGGTACTTGCCCTCGAGCGGCCAAGCGCCCCCTAACGAGGCACTATGAGGAGGGAGACGCTAGGGGATCATCGAAGCCAAGAGAGCTCTCCATAGAGCCAATGAGAATATTGTAACATCCCAAGAGGCTTCGACTCCCTACGCCACCCACAGCGAGCGCTCTACCTGGTTCGAAGGCAATGCTCCAGCACCGAAAGCGGGGCCTAAATCTTAGGGAGCAAAAGGATAACCAGCCCCGTGCGATCGATTACTCATGGTCGTCGGTCTCAACGAGCCTACGACGATCTCAAACACGACCAAGGACGATCCGTCGTTCGAGAGCGTAAGCGCTTAAGGGAGAGGCACCAAGGGCGATCGGCTATGAGGGGTCCCGAGAAGTCGGAGAGGATCACGTGTACTCCTCCCCGATCTAAGAAGAGGAAGATTCCTTCCCTGGTGGAAGTCTCGCACCACCAACCTAGCGCCGTTCCCATCTCCGGCTCGACTCGAGGCCGACCTAGCATACTTTCAACACTCCCTTCTCAAAGAAGATCATGAAGGCACCCGGAATGAAGAAGATAAAGGTCCCAAGTGTCGAACCATACGACGACACTACCGACCTCGAGGACCACCTGGCATACTACAAGTCCCACATATACGTGCAGGGACGGGGATGATGCAACCTACTGTCGAAGAACTCGTGAGAAGTTTGTGGCACAATTCATCGCGAGTTGCAAACAGAAGAAAACCAGCATCTATCTCTCAAAAATCAAGCAAGGGAGAAATGAAACTTTCAAGGACTACGTACGGAGGTTCCACGGGAAGCTATCCTCATCCGCGACCTTGAAGATAGAGTTGTCTATACCTCCTTCCTAAATGGACTCGGGAGCGGAAGATTCAAATTTTCCGTCACCGAACGAAGGTGACCACTTTCGTAGAGGCGCTCCGGAAGGCGGCCGACTTCATCCAGGCCACAGAGATCTGCGTAGAGGAGGGGGAAGAGCAAGAAGAAAAGGAGGGGAAGGAAAGTTTAATTCCCGAAATGAAAAGAAGCCCAGAGAGAGCGAGATGAACAACCGCTTCAATGCTGATCCACGAAGTATTTTGATGGAGATCAAATGGCACCCCATGCTAAAGAAGCCACCTCCTATGTCCACTCCTGCCAGGGCACAAACCTCTAACAAATACTCGTGAGTTTCACGAGCAAACAGGGCACAACACTGCTGAGTGTCGGGCCCTGAAGAAGGCACTTGGGGAATTAGCCGATAGTGGGCAAATCGACCACTTTCTCAAGAAGGATGTCCTTGGGGCTAAGGGAGGCTCCTCAAGGCAAAGAGGAAAGAGTTATGAAGATGACGATGTCACCGGAATTGTAGCCACCATCGCCGGGGGCTTGGCCGGGGCGTGACCCCTCCTCTTGGAAAGCTCACCTAAGGAGCGTGCAACGAGTGTCGATCACCGGGCAGCCTCTACCTGTAAAGGTGCCCGCGATGACCTTTGGAAAAAGGACCTAAGAGGCATGGCCACCCCACACGAGGACCCCATGGTCATCACGTTGAAAATCTCGGACGCCATAATCCGGAGGGTCCTGGTGGATATGGGAAGCTCGGTAGATATCATTACCATGGAATGCTTAAACCAATTGAAGTATAGTCCTCATAATCTCATCCCTCTTGTAAATCCAATCCTTGGATTTGGGGGCGAGACAGTGCATCCTCTCGGCATGATATGCCTACCGGTTAGGATCGGAGACAAGGCCGGAGGACGAAACATTGAAGTGAATTTCTTGGTGGTTGACATGCCCTCCGCATACAATGTCATCATCGGGCGTCCCACCCTCAACCAGAGCAAGGCAGTCATCGCTCCATATCTTCTCCTCATGAAGTATGATCTCGACGATGGGTCCGTAGGCGAAATTTACGGAGATCAAAAACCGCAAGGGAATGCTATGTCGTAAGCCTTCGATCCTTAATGGCAAAGCAGACGGAAGAAGGAAAAGCTAAGGATGACCCCAAGGGCAAGAAACCGAAAGTAAAGCTCCCTGCCAAAATCCCCGAAACTATGATGTTGTGCTTCGCCACCACCGAAGACCATGGCGGGGACCGACCTACACCTTCGGAAGATGTCGAACTCATCCCTTTAGAGGAAACCTGCCTTGATCGTTTCGTAGAAGTGGGCAGGAACCTCCGCAAAGGGATCAAAGACGACCTTGTCCGACTCTTGAGAGAGTACAAAGATGTCTTCGCCTTTGGACCCAAAGAAATGCTCGAGTTGAGCCCTAAGGTCATCGAGCACAAGTTGAATGTCGACCCATCCTACAAGACCATCATCCAAAAAGAAGACATCCGGCACGAGCGGTGGCCGAGGAGGTCAAAAAGCTACTAAAGGCGGGGTTCATCCGGGAATGCCGATACCCCAAGTGGATCGCCAATGTCGTCTTAGTGAAAAAGTCGAACGGTACATGGAGAATGTGCGTCGACTTCACCGACCTCAACAAAGCGTGCCCAAAAGACGGCTATCCTTTGCCAAAAATTGACAAACTCGTCGATGCTACGGCGGGCCACACCCTTCTCGGTTTCATGGATGCTTTTCGGGGTACCATCAAGTATCATTGTGCAAAGAAGACCGGGAAAGAACAGCCTTCATCATCGACCAAGGGCTGTATTGCTACAATGTGATGCCCTTCGGGTTGAAAAACGCTGGAGCCACCTACCAAAGGTTGGTTAGCATGGTCTTTTCCCACCTCATTGGGAAGATTATGGAGGTATATGTAGACGACATGATCATCAAGAGCAAGCAAGACATCGATCACGTTTCCAACCTCCGGAGGACGTTTGAAGTCCTACGAAGGTACAAGATAAAGCTGAACCCCAAAAATGCACATTTGGAGTCAAGGCTGGGAAGTTCCTAGGCTTCATGATCAACCATAGAGGGATAGAAGCAAATCCCGACAAGGTGCAAGCGGTGCTCAACATGAAGTCCCCCAGGACCATCAAGGAGGTTCAAAACTAACGGGGTGCATAGCCGCCCTAGGATGATTCATGTCAAGGTCCGCATACAAATGCCAGCCCTTATTCAAGGTGCTCAAGAAAAGAGCAATGTTTGAGTGGGATCCTGAAGAGGAAGAAGCATTCTCCCAACCGAAAGCATACTTGGCCCAACTCCCAAAATCGCCGAGTCCCACTCCGGAGAGCCCTACTCATTTTCCTCGCCATCTCGGATCAAGCAATAAACGCAGTCCTCCTTGTGGATTGAAAGAACGAGCAAATACCTACGTATTACGTCACCCATACACTTACGGGCACCGAGCTTCGCTACCCTGTGATTGGGAAATTCGCATATGCTCTCCTCTTGGCCGGTAGAAAGTTGCGGCCTTACTTTGAGGCACACAAAGTGACGGTCCTTACCGACCAACCCTTGAGGAACGTGTTGCAAAAGTTCGAAAGCTGCGGAAGAATGCTTGAAGTGGGCCGTCGAGCCGACCCCGTATGGCTCGGAGTTCGAACCTCGAAGAGCTATCAAAGCACAAGCATTGGCAAATTTCATAGCAGAATGCGCACACCCAAACCAGCCCCTACCATCCGAAGACAAATGTTGGACACTCTACATAGACGGTTCCGCAACCAAAGACGGGAGTGGGGTGAGGTTGGTCATCACTTCGCCAACGGGGAACAATAAGAACACACACTCAAATTCATGTTCAAAGCTTCCAACAATGAGGCAAAATACGAGGCCCTCCTAGCAGGCATAGACCTCTATTATATGGTAGGAGCGAGCTCCATAAAAGCCTACTCCGATTCCGAGCTTGTAGTCTCCCAGCTGAATGGAGAATACTAAGCACGGGACGAGGACATGATAGCGTATCGTCAAAAGGTCAAAGAAGCGGCGGGACGACTCCAGCACTTTGAAATCCTACATGTACCCAGCTCGGAGAACGAGACAAGCCGATGCCCTCTCCAAACTCGCCTGACTAAAAAGATCCCTTCATTAACTACTTATCCAAAGGGGAACTTCCATAAGATAGCATAGAAGCGGAGCATGTCAAGAAAAGAGCGGAATGGTTTGTTTACTACAACGGAGCACTCTACAAGAAGGCGCACTCCCAACCCTTTCTTCGTTGTGTACCGTTGGAAATGGGTCGAGAAAATACTCGAAGAAATTCATGAAGGAGTATGTAGCTCGCACATAGGCGGAAGGGCATTGGCAGCAAATGCTCTACGGACCGGCTACTATTGGTTGTCCTTACGAGAAGATTCAATGGACTTGGTGAGGAGATGTGACAAATGCCAAAAATTCGCTCCTGTGCCGAAGCGCCTCCTACTGAGCTAACTCCTATCTAGTCACCCCTTCCTTTTGCAAAATGGGGGATGGATATCCTTGGTTCATTTCCGAAAGCCTCGGGTCGGTGCAAGTACTTGTTCGTAGGCTGTGGACTATTTCACTTAGTGGATAGAGGCGAAGTCGTAGCCTCGATCACCGAAAAGGAAGTGCGCAAGTTCATGTAGAAGAGCATAATCACCCGGTTTGGTGTCCTCAAGGCGATGATATTTGACAATGGACTACATTTTGACACCGACAAGATGCGAGATTACCTCGCCCAATATGGTTGCCAAGCCCGCTTCACGGCCGTGGCTCGTCCCAAGACCAACGGCCAAGCCGAGTCAACCAACAAGGTCATACTTAACAACCTTAAGAAGAGGCTAGACGATCCTAAAGGAAAATGGGCGGATGAGTTGCCGGCCGTCTTATGGTCAATCGGGACCGGAGAGAAGTTAGCCATCGGAGAAACACCCTTCATGCTAGTGTATGGATCCGAAGTCGTGCTCCTGGTCGAAGTGGCTCTTCACACCCCTCGCCTCACAACCTTTCGGGAGGAGTCTAACAACGGGGCCCTCGGGAGGCCCTTGACTTACTCCCGATGGTTTGAGGAGATAGCTATCTCCGTAAGACCATAACCAAGCCGAAAATGGCAACGAGCCTACAACGAGGAGGGTGAAGGGAAGAGATCTTAAAGTCGGTGACACTGCTTTTAAGGAAAACCAAAGTCGTAGGAAAGGCGGCTGAGCATGGCAAGCTCACGGCTAACTAGGAAGGACCATACATCATTCATGAGGTAGTCCGCCTAGGGACCTACAGATTGGCTACCCTCGAAGGAGCAGACATTCCCAGAGCATGGCATAGCAGTGACTTAAAGAAGTACTTCATCTAAGTACTAGGAAGCGACTTTTATAAACGAGTACAAGCTCATCGACTGGCTTGGGGCCTTTCTTTAAAGACCCATCCAGCCTAAGACCCAAAAATGTTGTAAAGGAATCAGCCACGATTAACGCGACTTTTCCGAAAGCGCTCAACGAGGGCACACATTCCTCTCTTTTGTAATGGACTTCGATCTTCTATGTTAATACAATGAGTAAATTCCTGCGACTTTATGCCTCGTGTCTTATTTTAAGTCGGTTTTGGGAACATGAATAGGGGTTAATATGATCCCCTACAGCACCCACACTCTCGATCTCTTCCATCGTATATTTTACCTTTACCAAAATTGGGGGCATGAATAGGGGCTAATACGAACTTACGGAGCTCCCAACCTCTCGGTCCCTCTTGTTGTATTTTCTTAACTTTATTAAAGTTAGAAGAAAGAGTAGGGGCCACTTGCTAACCCCTACGGCAACTACATTGTTAAATTCTACTATTCTATGTTTTGCTTGTACCGATTTTGGGGCAATACCAGGGCTAATGCAATCCCCTAAGATAGCGAGAAAATTCCCCAAGTCAAAAGATGATCATATACCCAAAAAGGGCAAGAAAAATCGGCAACAACCAAAAGAAACAACGAGGCAAGTAAGCATCAAGTAAGCATGAGTAAGCATCCAAGCAAGGATCAGCCGAAGATAAAGGTTCAAAGCAAAACAAATCCAAAGTAATAAAGTATCAAGTCATATGGCACACAAGCCATTCAAAAATACATGGCATGCAAGCCATCAAAATCAATCCTAGAAGGGTTAGAAAAGGGAAGGAGAAGGGAGCTAGTCCTCGGGGTTGTCCCAGACACGGCCATCGGCTCTATCCTCGGTGGGAATCTCACCGTCCTCGGGAGTACTGTCGACCGGAGAATCGATCGGGAGGCAAAGGCCTCGGAGTAAAGGATAGAGGCGTAGGCCAGCCATTGCTCTAGCCCCTCCGCTTCTTAACCTAAGGCCGGGAGACCTCCACAAAGAGCTTCCGAGAGACGTATCCCTCAGCTGCGGCATCAATCTCCTGCGCGAGACTCGAGGCGCGACCTCCAGCTACTCGTCTTCTTGCGAGCGGCTCCGCGCGAGCCTCGAGATCTCACTTTTTCCCCTGAGCGACCTCCAGTTGAGTCTTTAAGTCTCGCTCTTTCCCCTGCGCGACCTCTAGTTGAATCTTTAAGTCTCACTCTGTCCTCTCAGGAAGCCCCGGCTAAGCCTTTAGCTTGCTCATTTCCCTTGAAAATGGTCTCGCTTCATCCTTCTTCTCCTTAGAGAGCTTCTTCAAGGAGATCCGAAGAGAAGATACCTCCTTCGAAGACCCGAGGAGGAGGGCTGGGACTCTATGTCCTCCATGGCCCTAATGAGAGCTGCGGAACAAAAGAATTAAAACCCGAAAGGTAAAGAAAACACAAGTATAAGAAAGGTTGCCCTTTACCTCAGCCACGGTCATCGACACAGCAGAGACGAGAGAAGCGACATCCTTACGAGGAGTGCCGCCATATGCCTTCAGGAGGTCACTCGCCATGATAGCCTTGGTATCCGAGTCGGCGCTCGGGAAGAGGTCAAATTGGCGACCTAGGCATATCTCCTTGCCCCTCGAGTCGGGAAGCGCTCCCTCGGGGAGGAAAGGTCCGAAGCGTCCCTCGAGCGTTTGCTCGAGTTGGACGACTCTCGCACTAATCGGCCCCCATTCCGATGCTTGAAGCAAGGCGACACTTGACTCTTCTCGGCTGGAGGAGGGAAAGCATATGCCAAAAAAGATAATGTTAGTACGAAATCAAAGACTAAACACAAAAGATATGACAAAGGACGTAAGGCTTACCACGGGAAGCCTATTGCTGCTCCCTTGAGAACGCCGACCGTTGGGACAACGACAGCCGAAGGGTGCGGCTCCGAGGCTTTCCCCTTCTTGCCCCTCTCTGCGGCATCCTTGCTATAACGCCCCCAAAATCCATAATCACTAGTTTAGTCATAACGATCGACTAACTAGCAATTATCGCAGCGGAAAAGAGAGTTAGAAGCGTTACCGCCACTCTTTAACAAACAGCAAGGCAACTTTTAAGTTAGAATACGAACATAACTTATTTAGACATAACATACACGACTCCTACATATCATGTTCCTGATTATCACTCGTGAGTCTCTAAGTCTCGTCGACCCAAAGTGGACACGTCCGATTTCCTTTGCATTAGCCTTACCTAAAACAAAACAGACAAAATATTTCGAAATAATGAGCCAAAGCTCAATACGCTTATCCATGTACTTGTAAATAATTAAGTGAAGATATATGATTTGAGCGCATGCATTTCAATTCATTTATAAATCAGACATGAAGAATATAGTAAATCAATTATTCATTTATTATCCGAGTGGCTCATTACGATCATCGGTTTCCCTAAATATGCGCATACCCAAACCGATCGGTAAAGTCCGGTTGATAATGGCCAAATATATATGATATGATATGATCATGATATAACATGATTAATATGAGGCGGGCCACATAATTAGGTGACAAATAATATTTGAAATGGTTCATTTCATTAAGCAAACCATTTGATCTTATTATGTATAAACATATCAGTTTTCGTAAGGTACAAGCAATAAACGTACCTTAAAATCGCGAGTGATATCCTTCCTTTAGTCCCTTTGGAATTGCTGACTCGGATGAATGACGATGATGCCTTAACAAAATAAAGTGTTTCATTAATATATTTAATACTTTTAGTAACTAAATTTATTATCTTATTATTATCGTTGCTATTATTATTACTACTGTTATTACTTATATTATTTCCTTATTGTAACTTCCTATGCCTAAATGAATTTAAATAAAACAAAATCACTTTGTAGATTGTTAAAGCGCTTGGTTAAATTTTATAGGTTGAAGTTTTCAAGTAACACTCGTAGCTTATACCAACCCCTCTTGTCACTCAATATGCTCATAAAGTTTCCTTGACTGATTCTCCATAAAACACCTAACGTGTTAATCGGTCACTTTTCAAATTAAGTATCTTGCTCATCTAATTGTTTAATCCTCCAACGATACTTAATTCTTCACTTGCATACTGATCCAATTCTTATAAACCGCGTAAGCTAACCCGTTACCTTTAATTTCTTCACATCATCAAATTCGCTAATTTTCTTTAACACTTTAAATTGTCAAATTGCTTCTTTTCTACTACCACAATTACTTATTCACTTATTTCCTTTAAGTCACTAAAATCCTTTATTTTCTTTTGGATCGTTAAATTCACTTATTTTCTGAAATTTTCAACATCATTTATTTCCTTTAATTTATCTCAATCATCCAAATCACTTAATTTTCTTTAAACCCTCCAAAATGACTTATTTTCTTTAATCTTCCCAAAACTACTTATTTGCTTTAACTTCTCAAAATTGTCCAACATATTTATTCTCTTTAATTCCAATAGTTAATCCACATGCTCATAATTCAACATGCATGCTTATTTTCTTTCTTAAATCCTCACTTAATATCACATTCCTCCAAAATTTTCCAATGAGCTTTGAATCATCACAAAACCAAATTTCTTCCCAAAATTTAAAATTCACAATCATCTAACTAATGGCCTAATACAACATAATTAAGAAATTTAAATAATTTGTACAAGTCCAATTTTTTCTTTTTCCATGAACATCCAACTACCTAATTCAAGGCCTTTTTGTCTCTTTCACTCACACAATCTCATAAAATCTAATTTTACATAATAATTCCTTGCATACAACATCTAACTAATTATTTTTAAAAATTAAAGGAATTGATTAGTTGATGGTTGAGGGTTTTACCCAAAACCCACAAGAAGAATGAGGGTTTTTATGGTGGAAGGGATGGCTAATCGGAGCTCCGGTGGCTCGATGGTGGTTGGCGGCGACGGAAGTGGCGACCGGCGGTGATGGTGGCTGGCTGGTGGCAGGTGCGGGAGCAGGCAGCAGCAGCACAACGAGAGAAAACCTCGCGGAGGAGCGGCAGCGAGTGGCTCCGATGACCGCAGCCCGATGCTGCTGGCGGCGGTGGTCGGCGAGCTACTAGGGCTGGCAGCGAGAGAAGGGGTTGAGTGAGGGAGATGAGTTCCTTTGGGAAAGGCAACAAATGATGAAGGTTGGATTTTTGAGGTTTTTGGGGCTTAAATAGCCAAATTCAAAACCCGAAAATTTCTCTCTCCTTCATAAGAATTCCAGCCTCCTCTTTTATTTTTTTTATTTTCTTTATTTGCTTGGTTATTGGGCCTCGTACTCTCTACAAGCCCAAATAACCTAATATCTGAGCCCAATTAAAATAATGTCGGTTTTAAAAATTCTCGACTTGAATAATTATTTGCAATGAATTATTGTTATTATGATTCCAATAATGTCTTCCTATCACAAAGCATAATTTATTTATTCATTCATTTATTTATATATTTTTGGCCATGCGTCGTTATCATCATCCGAGTCCTGCAACACATAATATGGTTATTTGCACAAGTACATAATATACATGATAATGAGGAATGAAAGTGTGAATAGAAGTGCACGCGCTCATTAATATTTATTAATCTTTGTCGCTGTATTGGATTAAGGTCGGGGCATTACACTTGCCTTGGGGGAAGGGTGCGTATCCTGGTCACCCCGTGGGCGAGAAGAGCTCACGGCCATGGCTTTGGAAAGGAGAGCCCTCACTTGATCTGCAAAAAACAAACCAAAGTCGAGTCGAGTTCGAAACATGAACAAAAATAAGTATAAGGCGGAATAAGTACCCTGTGGAAGTTTCAAATCGAGAGCCAACCCAGTGGCGATGAGGAACAAGTTCTTTTTGAAGTACTCCCTCTTGGGAAGTCGGTTGGAAGGAAGCTTCTCTTTCTTTCCCGCCCTCGTAGGATGGGGTACTTCTCGGGTGCGAAAATACTCCGCTATGGCATATACCTCATAACGATAAACCGCGTGGCGAGAACCAGGCATGTTGATGACTTCCTCCTCACTCCAAACAGGGACATCCCACTTCCTGTCCAACTTCTCTATAAAGAGAAACTCATACTTTCACTTATGGACTGAGGATGCCCTACCCTAGGCATCATGTATCCCTTCTTATTTGGGAAGCTATACCACCCTTGCTCGTCATCGAATGAGGTGCTCTTTTGAAGGCTGTAGAGAAGGGTGAATGTTTCTAAATTACAAGGAAAGGTCTTTTATTTCACAAGTGACGATGAACGAACAAATCGAGCACCACGAGTTGGGAAAAATCTAGGTCGGGGCTAGGTTGAACTTATTGCATATTGATACAACTAAAGGATGGAGCGGAAACCGCACCCCACTATCAAGCGCCGCTTTATAAAAGCACGACACCCGGAGGGGGACTTAATCGTGTCCCGCTCCAACGGAACCAGAATCCTATAACTATCGGGGATGCGATAATGACCGAAGAGCCTCGAGGCCTGTACCATGTCACTCGCAAAGTGCGGGTCGATAAAGTGAGAACCTGGACCGTCACTAGGTTCCGACCTCTCGGGCAACGACTCAACTAAGTCATCTACCCCCTTAAGTGGCATAAAAGACGAGGTGGCTTCATCATCTAACGAAATATCTAAGGATGGGAATTACCTCCGGAATACCCATCCCGCACGAGCTCATCCACGCTCTTGAGCTGATAGGTAGTCTTAAGCCTAGCTATAACCTCGCTACCGAGAATCCTACAAAGTGCAACCCGTAAATGTCACTTGTCCTCGAAGACCATGACTCCTCTTAACCTCCCAAAGGTAAACCACCTCCCGAGAACAACTATGGAGACTGGTAGTGGGAACCTTTCATAAAGGGAATCCGAAGTCGCGAGTGGCGCGGCCAAGGGATGGCCTTCGCAATCGCGCTAGGCGTAAGAACTTGTCGCCACGACCACAACTAGCCACAACTAGCTCACGAGGAGCCATGCCGGGAGGACTATCAAGGTTGGCGGAAACCCCTAAGTCAGCAAACGCAACAACTCCTAGAGACTCCCTACCTACAACGCCATCACTACAACACCCATCCACGGGGCACGGCAAGTCTCTACCCGAGGCACAATTGCTCGACAAACTATCATGCTGGCTCGTAACAGTATCCTTGGATCTACCCATTATTCTAAGGCATGCATCTACTTGGAATATTCTAACTACAAGAGGATGAATTGGAAGATATAACACAAAAATTCAATGAAGATGATGAATGCCCGAATCTAGCTTGAAGGCTCCTTCCAAGTGCTCTCTCTCTCTCTCTCACTTTGAGACTTATTTTGTGGGTAATGAAAAAGAGCACCAAGAAGCGAGTTATATAGAGCTCACTCTCTAATCAGTCGGAATCGGTTGAAACCAATACCGTCTCCCTACACAAGACCGAATCTAAAAATTCGAAATTCAAAATTCGAATTAACAAATTCCGGATTTCCCGCTCAAGCAAAAATTAAATAAAAAATTAAAATTAAAAAATTAGGGTTAGGGTTAGGGTTTTGGGCGTTTTGGGGGTTTTGGGGGGTTTCGGCAGAGCTAGGGTACAAGGGGGCTCGGGGCTAGGGGTCGGTTCGGGGAGGGGGCAGTTGGGTCCGGATGAGAGCGCGAGCGAGAGAGCGTGAGAGAGAGGTCTGCGTGAACGGGGGACTCGGTTGGAGGACTCGTGTTGAGGGTCGGTCTCGGGGGTCGGGGAGGGGTCGGTCCGGGAAGGGGGAGCCGGGTCCGAGCGGAGAGGTGAGGGAGAGAGAGTTAACGAGTGAGAGAGCGTGAGAGAGGGTCTGCGTGAGCGAGAGGGCGAGAGAGTGAAGGGGAGGACTGCGGTCGAGGGGTCTATCCGAGGGGTCGGTCTCGGGGGTCGGGGAGGGGTCAATCCGGGGAGGGGTAGCTGGGTCCATGTGAGGGGCCGAGAGAAAGAGGGTGTGCGAGTGAGAGCCCGAGAGAGAGAGTGCGTGAGTGAAGGAAGGACTCGGGGAGGGGGTCGATCCTAGGGCTCGGGTCCGGGGACGGTTCGAGGGTCGTCTCGGGTGGTCGGTTAGTTGGGTCCGAGTAAGAGGGGAAGGGGGACAAGAACAGAGCATGAGTAAGAGAGAGTATAATGCAGCGAGAGGGGCGAGAGCAGGTGGGGGTCATCTCCTGGGGTCGGTCCGAGCAGTCGGTTCGGGGTGAGGGGGTCCAAGAGAGTGCAACGTAAAGGAGGGTGTAGCAGGGCCAACGCGAGAGAGAGAGTTTGCAAGAGCTTGAGGGGGAGGGACTCCGGAGGCGAGGACGGCAGGAGGGGTCGGGGCCGGGGTAGGGGACGCCGGGTGGTGGCAAGTAAGCCGGGGAGGGGAGAGTTACTCGGGCTTGGTAGCGAGAGAGGCAGCGGGGGTGCGGTAGTGGGCGGCGACTAGGGCAGCAAGCGAGAGGAGAGGGAGGCGGGAGAGAATGAATAGGGAGGGTTTAAAAGTCGGGCCGAAAGGGAGAGAGAGGGAACCGAAAGGGAGAGAGACTGGGCCGAGAGAAAAAGAGAGCGGACCTAGGGGAGCACACCGCGGAGAGAGAGAGAGAGAGGACGGGCCGAGAGAGAAGCCGAGCCCAAAGGAAGAGTCAGCCACGGAGAGAGGGGGAGAGAGGGTGGGCCGAGAGGGAGTGCGGGCCTAGAGGGAGAGAGAGCGAGCCCGAGAGGAGGTTGGGCTGAGAGAGAGTAAGTCGAGCGTGAGTGAGGGCGCGATGGAGCCCGGGCAGCAGTAAGAGCAAAGGTTCGAGTGTGAGCGATCGGTCCTAGGGGTCGGGAAGAGGATTCGGTAGGAGGGGTTGGGTTTGGGAATCTTAAAAAAAAAAAAAAAAGAGTCACACAATTTCGCAAGAATCCCAGGTGACAAAACAGGTAAAACCCAAACACTCGTCAAGCAATGACTTGGCCTCCGAGGGTTAACAAGTCGAATCTTCACCCACACAAAGGGCTATCCTTCGGGGTTCAAAGTCAATTTACACTTAGTGACAACATGGCCTCCGAGAGTCAAAAATCGCGTTCTTAATTCCATAAAGGAGTACCCTTCAAGAAACTATCTCTCAAGCACTTTCCAGCCTCGGGGAGCTGAAAGGTAGCGTAAAGACCCATTCCGTCATGGGCACTTGCACTCCCAACAGAAGGTTGGGGGTCGCGTTCTCCGTGGGATGTTCCCTAGCGAGACTTACACACTTTCGAACCTTCGGGAATCGAAAGGTCACGCAAAGACTCATTCCGTCATGGGCACTCACACTCCTAACTTAAGGTTAGGAGGTCGTGTTCTTCTTGGAATGTTCCCTAGCGAGATATCTATACTCAAGCACTTTCAAGCCTCCAAGAGCTGAAAGGTCACGCAAAATTACTCTTTAAGCCCAAGGGGCTAAGTCAAAATCATTCATCACAACAGAGCGTTAACGACAGGATAGCAAAGCGAAGAAAAGTAAAGCCGACAAAGCAAACTTCATTCATTCATTCATTCATTGAGACAAGAGCGCGCAACGCCCCATTACAAGAGAGGCAAAGCGTACAAAGTTCAGGATACTACGCTACAACATAACGGTTACACTACTACGCTACAGCTGCACTACTCATACGAAAGGATAGCAACCGCCATCACCTCACTTCTCCTTCGGAAGGTTCCTCTTCTTCTCCGTAGGGAGACTACTTCCCTTTTCCTTGGGCAAGTCCCTTCGGCCATGATAAGAGGAAGAAGAAGAGCCAGCTGCCGATTCGCCACTTTCCAAGGGAGGGTCGGACGAAGAGTCAAAGCCGGGAGCGGTTCCTCCTCCCGTCCCAACGTTCGCCGAAGAATTAAGGTTCGCCGATTGTAGCTCAATGATACGATCATGGTTTCACTCCACCTAAGCCTCAAATATACTCCACTCAGGATGGAGTGCGGCTTGAAACAACCTAAGAAACTCCGCACCATAGTTGATCAATCTCGTCTTCAAAGCATCGTCGATAAGAAGCTGGTAGAACGCCTCCACGACAAAGGATGGTTGGCGATGCTCAATCGTTGTTTGCTTGGCCTTAGCTCGGTTGAAGCGAGGGCACAACTTATCATATCCGATGGGAAGTGCCCCAGCGGTCATTTTCTCCAAAGTAAGAGAAAGGAGAAGAATGAAGAAGTGGAAATTTGCTATCCTTCTCAAGATTCATCCCATATTTATAAGAACTTGGGGTCAAAAGGGCATAGCGGAGTGGGCTCCACATTCCACCTACCTACCTCGGGAAGCATGCGAGTAGAACGTAAGCGGCTAAATGATTCGGGTATTTCCCGCACAGCTCCAGCTTACTCGCCACATACCAACCTAACCGTGCCTAATCAGTAGGATAAGGGAGATATCAGCCCAAGTTAACCCTTAACGGGCCGGTAAAAGCCCAAATCCCATTAGGGCTAGGGTTTTCCCTAAACCACAATAAATTACTATTCTACCCCTTTAAAATCTCCCTATAAATACACATCATTTCCCAACTCCATGGGGCATGTTTTTCACATTCCACAAATCTCATCTTTTTCATAATCACATTCAAGCTTCCAAGCTCTCAAGCTCTCAACACTCATCAACATTCATCCCAAGAGTTTCGATTTTTGGAAAACCTCTCGACTCCCAAGGAATTCCCCACGCACATCGAGGAAGATTTCCTCGATCCCTTCAATCAAGTCAATCACTAACTTGAGCATCGGAGGGGCGTTCCCGGGATCCACCACCTGGGGCTTCGCCTTTTGCGGAGTTCGAGCAATTGCCACGCGGATTTGGATCGATCGTGCCACATCCTCGAAACCGGAGCGATAAATTCTTCCTCTATCCGAATCAACATCCACATCATCAACTCGATTTTCTCCGGAAACATCTTGTTTCTATTGGCGTTAGTTCACTGAATTATGAGTTTTGAGTTTCGAATTACGTGAAATTTGGTTCCATAGTTGTGAATTCAGCAATGCTTGTTTTGGGTTTTAGAGGTTATATTGATAAATGACATTTGGAACATTTTGGTTGGTTGAATGACTATGACATTAAAATTTATGCGACTGTTCGATAGAGAAATTGAATGATGTTTTGGAAAGGGAGGTGTTCAAATTAAGTATACGGAAAAAATCAAAATTGTATCGGGAAAGGGGGTTCAAATTTCGGTTTCATTTGGCAACACCCGGTGAGATTTATAAGCGATCGAAGAAAATCTTACTCTCCATTAGGGATAGCAATGGGTCGGGTTTGGGTCGGGTCCGACTGGACCCGGACCCGACCCGGACTCGACGAGTCCGTAAAATATGGACTCGGACCCGGACCCGGTGGATCCACGGGTCCACGGGTCTTAAACGGGTCTTAAACGGGTCTACTATATTTTTATCATAAATGAGTTTAAAAATTAATATTTTGTGCCCTATTTTAATATTATTGTAAATTTACAAGTAATTTTGTTACATATAACCTCTTTAGCATTATACTAACCTATCTATCAACCAATCTATTGTACAAATCAAAAACTTAATTCATACAAATCAAATACACCAATATATTAAACACAAAATTCATCAAAGTTTGACAACACAAAGTTCAAAGTCCATCAAAGTTTAACAACAAATTGTAGGAAGGGTTTCCAAATTGCACCGAGTCCAAATTTGCATGAATACTGCCGTTAGAATTTTATTAAAAAATAAAATTAGTATTCGGGTCTTAAACGGGTCTTAAATGGGTCTCGGGTCGGGTCTGGGTCTTATTTTTGAGACCCATACCCGACCTGCACTCCATCAGTCTAAATTTTTGGACCGAGACCCGATTAAATGGGTCGGGTCCGGCGGGTGCTGGTCGAGTCCAGGACCCATTGCCATCCCTACTCTCCAGTTACATCCTTTATTTCAAATTATTTATTTTGTTTGAGGTTTGCAATTTCTATGTGTATGTAGAGTTTAGTAGCTTTATAGATCAAGTAAACAAAGAATTTATACCCGGAGGATAATTCTAGTAATGGGTTGCCAAGCAATCTAGTTAAGGTCCCCGCCAATAATAGAAGATTGATTAATGCTAGTGTTTTGTGGGCCTTTCCTCCCTTCTCTGTTACGAAACTTGTAGAGGTATACCTGAATGTTTGAAAATTAGGTTTGGAATTGATCAAGCTGACTTTGATCTTGATCTGACTTGGTGGAATTGACTGACCCAGAAAGGGTTCTTGCGCTATGTTATATCTAGTTGTTGGTGTTTCTTGTTTGTGTTTGAATCCTTTTTTTACTAGCTTATTAGCTCAAAAGTAGAGCAACGTGTAATTGTACACCGAGATTGGGTTTGAATCCCACATAGGCTGTTTGAGCAATTTGTTCAGTCGCTGCTGCTGTTTAACCCATGACATTTTCATTTTATGGTAATTATACTAGAGTTCTTGTCATAGGCAAACTAGCTTGCAAAACACATCTTATCTCAGTCTCTTAGAAACACATCTTGTCGCTTACATCTCATTAGACCCACAACTGAAAAACTAGAGGCAAAGTGTTGTCCTTGTGGAATTGTGCATCTGTAAAACCAACTTCTGCATTGATTTGTGCATCTTCTAATATACATTCACTAAAAAAACTAGCTGATAGCATCTGAATTTAGAGACAACCTAAAAATCCAACGTTGATAGTGACGTATTTAGCATCAAATGCAAAAGAAGACGCTATTGGCATCAGGAAAAAAGAAAGAGATGCTGTTAGAGTCGGATATTAGCATCTCCAAAGACGCTATTTGCATCGGGAAAAGAAAAGGACGCTATTAGAGTCAGATATTAACGTCGGAAATAAAACGGAGACGCTAGATTTTAGAGTTGGACAAAAAATTCTTATTCTAATGGAGTCAGATACTTCATCCGACGCCAAAATCCGATGTAGGCTTGGAAAAAGGGGAGGAGGGGGCTGCATTCAAGCCCTCAATCCCTAAAACTGCTCTGCTCTATCATCCCTCCTAGCCTCCACATCCATCCCCTCCTTCTCCGGCGTCCGTCCTCTCTGTCACTGGCGTCCGTCACCTTTGTCACTGACGTCTGTCACCTTTGTCACCGACATCGAAGGCTTTCCACATGGTGCAAATTTGTCTAGTATTGTTGTTTGCATTCTGGTTTGTTTTGCACATACTCTAAAAATAATTTCATTCTAGATCCAAATAATTAGCCTAATTGGCTAATCTCACACATTATTTTTATCGCCTGAGAAAAACTCCTATGTATCCGGATACTAAGCTTCTCGGATAAAGCCAGTTATGGAATTTTCACAATTTCAGAAGTGAAGTGACATAATCACATGAAAATGCTTAGTATCTCTACTTCTAGAAGTTGTCTTTGTTGTTTGTAACAAAACCTTGAGCTTTTAAGCCTACAATAGAAGAGTTCTCCTGAGATAGCAAAGTGTTGAGAAGACACTCAAAGTCACCACTGAAGCTATGGCAAACTTTCTGATGCTTAAAGTTGCCACACAGGCTACTGGAATGAATGCATTGCATTTTCTTTTGAGTTTGCATGGTGTGATGAGTGAAACTGGTTGATAGATTCTTTCTATTCAAAATAATCTGTGTGCTATTCTCTTCTGGTACAACTGGCAAAAAAAATTCATCTTCATTGTGAGCATTTATTTGTGATGTTAGGATTTTTGCATCCTGTATGTCACTGTTGTTGCGGCATGGATAGTTTTAAGAATAACAGAGATCTTTGTCCACTTTGACGTGCTTTTACTTGTAAAACTTGGGCTCATTAACGATACTTTTATTACATTATAGCTAAACATACACTATCTAGATAATAATTGAACAAAGCAAGAAGGTTAATATATAAAAAGCCCAATATCCATGTCACTAAAAGTAGTGCTGGTATGCTATGATAGTAAAACAGCAACCAAGTAGCAGAACAAAATAGGCAGACTAAGACCAGAGGAGTCCATCTGATAGTAGAAACAAAGACAATGATAATAGCCTACTAAATCTTTTGTGGCATGCTAGCTTTGTATCAAACCTTTTGATCATGATTTATTAATATATTCTATTTTCCTTATTAAAAAGATACATAATACACATATATTGTACCAGATCTTCCTAATAAAAATTAACAAAAGACACAGTTACCAATTTTTACATACTAATCAGAGACATATAGGCATCAACAACAGCTTGACATCATTAGTATCCTTACCTGTTCCCACTCAACTAGCTTGCAATCTCACTTAAATGAAGAAATTGCAGAGATTTCGTATTATGATACTTCATAAATGAAACTCACTTCTGCGACATGAACCAATCGAATAACAGAAGTGGTATCAATTATCAAACTCAACACCTATGATGCGCTCAGTAACCAATGAAGGCCAATGCGCAACATAATGCCTTCATTGTCAAGGTTATTGACGCCACGCAAGCAAACACTTTGTAATCACATGCATAAAGGCCATCATGCCATTACCTTGGTTGCTTCATAAGATACCACCATTTCATTTATCACAACTCCACTACTTATTTGTTCACTTAGTATGATGCTTATTTTGACATATCTAATATTAATAGACATGTCAAGAGAAATCATGCCGTAACTCTTAATTTGCTTAATATTAGAGGTTATGTAAATGATGATATTATGCGCATATCGTGATGTATATGAATACAATTCGCAAGGAGCCAGGATATTATATTGCTTATTTATAGTTTATATATGACAATAAAAGTATAACGTTAAACGTATAAAGACCTCACCCAACAACACTCGAGTGAGTTATTCCCATTTAGTTTTCATTTTACTAGTGTGCATAAAATCACAAGTTAAAACCAAACTCCCATCCATTCTTCTCAAGACAAATCTTTCAACAAGCACATAACATCCAAACCTTGCCAACCACCCAATTCCTCTATACTCATCTTCTCTAACCACCCTCAGTTCCCTCTCTTTCTTGTTAGCCCATCCAAACCTTTTTGTTCCCAAACCATCCTTTCGATGATCAAGTGACTCAACCCTACACTAGATTGTTGCCCCGAGCTACCTATAGGGGTAAACCACGTCACTTTAAGGTCAGATTTCCTCTCATCTATAACCGCATCTTTTCCATATATAGCCACCACATGAGTTGGGACAACAATATCCATCATGACCTTATTCCCTATGGAATGACTAGCGTCATGACTGAAAATCCTCTGCAATCTTTGTTCAAGTGACATTGAGTAGTAGACTGAATTCTTCACTTGATCTTAGAGCTTCCCTCCATGGATGAACACAAAAGGGCAGAGCCATTCACCCACACAAACAGTTGGCGATGAGTCCCGCGATAAGGGGAAGTTGAAGTCTGGAAGACCGGCACGAAGTGAAGAGTCAAGCCCAAGAGCTTCGCGTTGGATGAAGTCTTTGGAAGTTATAATAGATCTGTCAATTAGAAATGGTGCCCTGGGTCTTAGGAAACTTGGAAGATGACCATCAAAAGCTATGGACTTGGCTGTGAACCCTTTTTGTTGGAACATGTTACAGTTTAGGAGAACTCGAACTGGAACTGCTGATATATGTCTTCTGGATCCAGGGGCCTCGGGTTTTGGTCTCGAATGTATGTCCTCCCGCAACTTATTCCTTTGTCTTCCTCCTTTGAGCATGCATATGCCTCTCTATTATATAACCCAACCATAAATTAGAGAAACTAGAGATGAATAAGCATAAGAAATTGGGTTATGAAGACTGAATAACTGAGAAACTCATAAAATGAACTCTACCCCTTTACTTGACTTCATTGACCTAACCCAAATCCAAACTTAAAATGAGAAAACCCAAAATTGAAAAAAAAAAACCCCAACTGGTATGACTCAAATTGATCAATATTGTTTACTTGACAAGCTTATATGACAGACAAACCAATAGCTGAATCAAAGACTAACCAAAACTACTCATCTTCCAATTCTATAAGGTTTGATCATATGCTTACCCTTTGCGCTTCCAACATGCTTTGATCAAGTAGTATCGATTGGCAGAAAGAGGCTGATCGATGACAGGAATGGCAAAGACCTTATTTGCACCATCAGTATAGTCAAAGTCGATGACCCTGTTAGAGGGGAAAGGGAAGTCCTTGATCTCGAAGCTCTTCGAGAGGCCAAAGCAGGTTGGTGTTATGGACTTATCGTCTTGGATAACCTAAACTTGGCCCCTCAGGAGGATTTTCTGTGATCAAATCCGGGGATTTCCGGTAAAGAGAGAGGGTCTAGTTACGTACATATTTCCCCTCTTAGGCTATGTATTTTCCCAAATTTTCTATGCCATTTTTGTGTATATATATGTGTATGCATTGAAGCTCATGAAACAGGAAGCTGATCTACTTGGTTTGGAGAATACTTCAGGACTTGGTCTTCTTTAGAGAAAGGCATGATGCCTATTGATATATTATAAATGACAAAACGCCCTGCATTTTGTCAAAAACTAACTGTTTAAAAAAATGCAGAAATCAAGACAATTGAAATTGGATGTTTCCTCTGAAGTTCCCATCCAAGTCTTTATCTTGAGTTAGTCTTTGCTTAAATCATATTTGACTTGGAAATTGGAATCCAAGCATTGGCCTATGATTACTTAGTTTTTTTTTTTCTTCTCAGAGAAAGCTTGTTTACTATTCAGAGTTCATTGAGAGTAGAATTGGTCAATTTTGGTAATTTCTTTTATTTAGGAGTTCAGAATATATCGAGTTGAAGTTA
Source organism: Talinum fruticosum (assembly GCA_021018815.1). NCBI lineage: Eukaryota > Viridiplantae > Streptophyta > Magnoliopsida > Caryophyllales > Talinaceae > Talinum > Talinum fruticosum. The sequence goes on from JAITYX010000020.1 coordinate 6,057,519, forward strand.
AGTTTCTTACTAAAACACCTACCTCATTCTGTATCTAATCTGTTCTAACAATTGATCAAATGAAACAATGTTTACAATCGACAATAACTATGTGAATTCAAACTTGATATACTTTAATAGGTAGAATTTTAAAGTATCGGTTAAGTTTAACTTATTTAATCCTCCAAAAAATTCGTCGTATAATTCATGTTCCACCAATATTGTAAAGAGGCAATGACATCACGTACTTCCCTATGAAGATTCCTACTTAGCTAAAATCATGGGTTGTCTTTGACTTGATTCTTTCGTCTATATATTCACATTTGTTGCAAATTTTGAAATACTCTGAAGCATATACTTCAAGAGAGAAAAGAAGATTAGGCCTACAAAATTCAACCCCTATTTCGCCGTTCGTTCAACCATCTCGTGACATATAGCGAAAAGTAGATACTCCCAGGAAGCATATAAAATATTCTGCACATTTGTGATAAGGATTAAAACCGTTTTTTTCAAATTATTCTCTTAAATTGGCCTGATTAATTTCAATTGTGATAGGCATGTGGATTGACTAAATTATTTTATGATTTGGTGTAAATTTATCAAGTTTTTAAAAGTGTGGTTAAGTTATAGAGAATATAGATGAAGATAAATTTAAGTGGAATTTAAATATAAATTTTAAGTGATATACTTTTAAATATTTTATTAATTAAATCAATTGACATCCATGGACCCATATAAATATACTTTTAATAACGTGTATCAAATATTAACCGTTGGGAACTTCAGATTAAATTCTTAAACCGCATACCCATACACGAGTTTACTCAGCTAATTCTAAATTGCAGTAGGGGTCCTAGTCCATTTACAAGTGTTCAGTATTAACGCTTTATGAACTAAAGTCCTGACAAAAAATAATTATAGGTAAGGTGATATCCATTTCTAAACCTTGATATATTATGTCTCTGACATTGTTAAATACAAAGGTAAGGTGAACTCAAGTCTGAATTGTTAAAAAACTGCTTATTAAAAGAAATTTTACCACTAAATATTTACCATTTAAAAAAATTTAGAGTCAGTACAGTCGATAAATAGTCTAGACCACAAAAATATAGGTCAGTTGACAAAGAGCATTTGTTAAGCGGAACTTGTCGGGGTCCTAATGCCTTTCCATGCAATATGGGCCGTAAATAATTAATGAGCTAGATAGAAATACCCATTTTGGAGTTCTATTCACGGGGCATAATAGCTCGTGCCACAGTCAAGTTTAGGCCCTCTTTTTAGTAGTTGTTCTGATTTTCACCCACTTCTCTATGTTTACATTTGGGGAGAATTGGATGTCAGTTAATTTAAGTAATAAATATTAAATTTAAATTTTATCTATATTAATTTTTATGTTTTTTTAAAAAATATTTTAATACTGTGAGAAGTCTGTCCGGTTACTAACTTACTATCTCATATGTCATTTATCTTCTAGATCAACTTGCCTGCTTTCTTTTTTTCTTTTCCTTTTTTTGTGTTAAGTCAAGTTAAGTTAATATATACGCACAAAAATAGTGAGATGCACGATTTTTTTTCCTTTTTTGTGAAAGGATATACACGGCCTAATTTTTAATTTAAATAATATACAAAATTATTTTATTTTTAATTACGTATGCTTATCATTATGTTGTGGATGTGGATGTGGATGTGGATGTGGATGTGGATGCGGATACGGCAGGGCGAGTTGGGGAAAAAAAGCTCGCTCATGTGTATTTCAAATTATAATTGAAATTTATATCAGCCTAACGTTATCATATAGTTGTATTTTATTTAGTTTTTATTTAGTCTCATTCCTTTCCATTCCTTTCCATTCCTTCCCAACTCATTATAATTAATATTTTTTATTCCGTCTTTTTTTTTTTGGCAGAACAATGGAAGTTACATAATAATCTTTCTTTAACCGCAATAGCCAACCGATGTATCTCGATTAATCTGCGATCTGTCTATCTTTTCAATGCGAACAAAGTGGAAATAAGCGAGAAGCCCGATAAGCCGTTGACGTAGCCCTCTATTCTACTTAGACCCCTTACCCCTACCATACCCATTAATTTCCCTGATGATCAAGAAAGAATTAGTCTTGTTCAAAACCTGTCAACAACCCTTCCTCAGTGCCTCCATCAAACCACCCTTAACTGCAATATACTCCATTTGCAGTGCGCTCAAACCTAACCCTATCCATGAATCTTAACCCAGAACATCATTATTAGATCTATTTCGTCCTATTTATTCTTGTTTTTGTCCATCACATTTAATTCCTTTCTATTCCTTCACAAATTTGTTCCATTTCTTTCCACTTCCTCCACTCTCTCTTGCCGCTAATATTTTTCATCCGAAAGAAGGAACATGTCCTTAATGAGATATTAATTATCTACTTTATTTCACTGATCCCTGACATGACTCACATTTCATTCATACCAATTAACCAAAACTAAGAATTGATGACTGCATGGATAATATTGTCGAAATATTCAAACAAGTTATATTAGAATATTAACATGACTTAAAAATCAATTAACAAGCTTTATCAATATAATTCATTTTAGTTGGAGTTTTCTCCTTCAACTCCTTATGATTTCTTAACTCTCAATTTCTTTCAACTATTTTAACTTTTCATAACTGTTTCTAATTTTTTTCTAATTTTTTCCACTTATTATAACCTTTTATAATTTCTTTCAACTCGTTTTAATTTTTTCAAACTTCTTCTAACTTTTTTACTCAATCCAAATCTAATTTAAAATAATATTTAAATATAGTTAACCGAAAATTGAACCCTAACAAGGGCAGGAATACATATATTATACGTGTTCAATTGCAGGACTGAGGTCCTTGGTTTTCTTTTTTGGTCCTTGGAATTAAATGGGGGTGGGGGCATCTTATTAGTTGAAGTTGAGGTGGGAAGGGAATGGATGGCCCTAGAAAGCTCCAATTTTCCACAGGGTGAGGGACAGAAAGCATGAGTCACACATTATATCCAATATTCATAGTGTCCTTTCCTTGCCTTAGATCAATTCGTTGCCTACCGCTACTAGAATCTGATTCTCTCTCTCCACTCATGCGCTCTCATTGCCACCCACATCACTTTCACTCACTCCTCTGCCTTATGCCTTCTGCCTGCTCTCACCTCGCTAATTACGGTCAAGGGATCCAACGACTAGGTTCCCAAACAAAAGATAAAAAGGTCTAGATTCCCAAAGAAAAGATAAAAAGGTCTTCTTTGGGAGGAATGGGCAGGTTTAAATGAGGGTTAACCGTGTGCCAACTCTTAATTGTCTACGCAATCCACCATCATTGGTTAGTTTATAATAGTATCCTTAAGACGTCTCCATTTAAACATTCACCAACTAGCTTGTAAATTTTAATGTTTATAATTAGTGATTATTAGTAATAATAACTATAATTAGGTCTTGTTTAGCAAACAACGGTTGGTTATTGGCTGATTCTCATCACTGTTAGTTGTTGTTTGTACTATTTGTTTAAATTTGGATGTTTTATAAAAAATATTTGGTAAAATTAACTGTTTCTCAAAAAGATGTGAGACAAAAAACTATTTTACAAACAGTTAAACACAAAAATTATTGAAATTAACTTTTTGAAGATAACTTTTAAGGTTAAAAAGTTATTACAAAATGTCAACTTAACAAACATCTCAAATATCTTTTTAACCAAGTCAAAAAAGTAGTTATTAACATCTAACAATTATGAATACTCGTCATAAACATTGAAATGAACAAGCCCATTGTATATCCAAAATAATATCAACCTCTATTTTATAGTTGTCCTGAATAAAACTAACTTACTCGGGATTTTATTTTTTAATGATCACTTGTGGCCTTCCGGTAAGCTTTTAAGCAACCCTTTTTTTTATACTTGGTAAGTGTAGGCTACCGAGTATGAAGTTTGAACCATGGTAAAGAGGATGAAAGTGTAGAGTGTTTACCACTATAATAACACTTGTGTTTTTTAGTGACCTATTGTGTGTTTTTTAGTGACCTTACCACGGTTAAGAGTGATCTTGGATTATACACCTACAGTAAAATTGAGATTATGATATTATTACTTATTTATGCCTATGTTATAGCCAATTAAATCTTATTGCTACAATCACACTTTTGGTCGAATTATGAAAAAAGTAATTGAACCACTAAACAAATCTCACCAAAAAAAACAATTGTTTATATACAATTTGAAGGTGCAAGTTAGCCTATTCTTTATTTATTGATATGTTCAATTAGTTTTTAAATTAAAAAATTATAAATATTTAGATTTTAAAAAATAAACTTTAGAAGGTTTGGAAACTAATAATGCAACCTTTAATAATAGCTCCCAAGGCTCATTTTGAACCTATTTATCGTCATAAATTATATTTTGAAAAATATGGCCCTAATGTCTCATTAACATTAGCTAGTTTTTATAGAATTTGAATTACAACAATGAATAAGCCAAAAGTTTGAAATACTATAAATTTTTTTTGGTGTAAATACTAGGAATTATTTTTAGATGATTGATTTTCGAATCATGAGATTCAAATTATTAATACGGTTATATGAACTCTAAAAGTTAAAATAGTACGAGAAACATAGCTGAAAAAATATATTGTGAAACAATTTAAAATTATTTTATCACAGGAGACATATCTTTTGTTGTTTTTTTAATCAAAAGGAGCCATGTCTTCTAAGGGTGTGTTCGAGTAAAATTAGTTGTTTTAGTAGTGGTTAGTCTGTTCTAGTAGACTGTTAGCTATTTTATTAACGATGAACTTTTACTTGCCTAATAGTTAGTGGTTAGATGTTCAACTAGTGATTTAAGATAAGTGTGTTTGGTAATAGTAGTAGATTTGATAGCGATTTGTATAAAATGACTTAAAAGGATATAATTGATAAAAGCTTTTAGAAAATAAGAAGGATAATTTCGGAAATTATGTGCAAACACTAGGTAGTGTTTTTGAAAACGTTACTTTGAATAGCTTTTCTAAAACACTACCTAAAACTCTAATCACTATGTCAAACACTACTTTGCCAAACACTTACATTTTTCAATAAGTAATGTTTTAACCCTTTCAAAACAAGTAACCACTACCTCAAAAGTTATTGTCGAACACACCCTAAGTCTATACATTTAACACATAAGTAGCACATCTAATATTAGCCATTTATATTTAATGCTTAAATTAAGAAAATTGTTCTAGGATATGTAAAGAAAAATCAAATTAGCCTTGTTATAGAAGCCTTGGTTGAAATATAGCATTCAGGACAAGTAGTTGGTTACAATTTATACAATGATCTCGGATCTATAAATTTACATCTATTTTGATGGTCCCTTTTTTAAAAAAATATAATTTTCTTCCACTAAATTGTGTTATCTTATTGAATTGATAAACCAAAAGTCTATAGCATATCGGTTATGGATCAATTTGTTGGTTTATTTGTGTCATTTTTATACCTGAAATCAAGTCATTTGAGCTGCTTTGGGATTGAGTCAGTTGGGGTTGGGTCTTGTTCAAGTAATTAAAATTCGGTTGAGTTTCGGTCTAATTTAGATTCGATTTTGAGTCAAGTCGACTTCATCGGTTGATATTTAGTCCATTACATTTATCTTACAGAAAACATATATTTTCACAAAAATATTCAAATTGGGTTGTATTTAAATATGAGATCAAATACAATTTTTTTAAAAAAATTAGATCATTAATTTGGATCGGTTCACTTTACTAGTTTAGGTCATTTTCATCACAACTTTGGTTTAGGAGACTGGTCGACGTTGATATGCGAAGAAGAATATTTCCAATTAGGGAGGCTAACACGGTTATTATATATATATATTATTTTATGGGAAGCTGAGTAGCCTCCATAAAACCCTAGAGGGAAAATTTGGAAATTCAAGTCGTATCCAGTTGTGGCCACTAGGGCTATTTACAGTTTGGTTCGGTTCGGATCGATTTTTGTTAACCGACTAATTGGATTAAACGGTTCGTAAAATTGTGAATCGGAATCGGAACCAGATAATCTGATTAATCAAATTATTCGGTTCGGTTCACCGGTTAACCGAAACCGAGAGAGAAAATTTATGAACCAATTTTTGGGCAAAATATTGGGCCTGCAGCTGTTGGCCCCAACCAGCGAGGCAAGCAATGAAAATGGGAAAGCAAAGGCAAAGGCTAGGTTTGACAAAAAAAAAAAGAAAAGAAAGCAAAGGTACCTCAGCCCAAATAAAATGGGCAGAACAAGAAATGTAACACTGGGCTACTGATTCTGGCAGCGGGCAGCCCAAAAAGAAAAAAAGTTGGACACCTAGTAAGTTAAGTAGGATTTTTTTCTTCAAATAAATAACATTTTTTATAATTATTTTTATTTTTTAAAAAAATTATTATTGATTCGATTCTAGATAACCATGGATTTCAAAATTTCGAATCCGAATCGAATCGAATAAGATATTAATTAATCGATTCAGTTTATAAAAAATTTAATTAATTCGATTAAAAACAAAAGGTTCGGTTTAGCCAATTTATGATTCAATTTCACGCTTCTGATTTTTATCCAAGCCACAGTGGCCACCCCACCTCCGTTTATAAAGGGTCGCCCCGTTCCTTTAAGACGCAATCAATCAAATTTAACATTATAAAGAGAGATGGAAACCCGCAAGTTCGGTGACACCGGAAAGCCGCAAGCACACAAGATAATCACCGCCTCATTATACCCGCATTCTCGATCTCGTGCTGTTCTGTTTCTCTCTCCTAGGGTTTCGCCCATTCTGCGTTTTGTCCTCCGGATTTTGTTTTGAGGAGTTAGATTGGTGATTCGAGATCGTTTCCCTCCCGAATCCCTTATTTTCGGATATAATTTGTGAGTTCTTTTTCCCTATTCTTCGTTCATTCGTTGGATCTGTTTTTATTTCGTAATTTTTAGCTGGTTGTTTACTTAGTTTATGATTTTCGTTTAATTTGAAGAATTCTTTCTCTACTAATGATTTAATGTGAATTGGATCTTGTTTCGCTAGATAACCATGTAATTGTTGTTTTTTATTTGTTTAATTGCAATGGGTTGCTCTTATTTCGTTCTTTGCTTTGAAATCTCATGATATGATTGATATTTGTTTCGTGTAATTATACTCTCATTATTTAAAGAAAGTTTGGAAATAGGGATAATAAATTATTGCTGTCTTTTGTGAGTATAAAGAACTCTTCTTTACCCTCTTTTTTAAATCCTCTTTTTAAAAGAAAGGGTAAAGAATAAATCTTTTTTTAAGCGAAGGGTTAAGAAAAAATTAGGCATTCTTTGCCGTATGTTTATGTTCAATAAGTAGAAAAGCAATTTGATTAGACAAAATCACACAAATATACATCAAAATTATCAAAAAGGATTTTTATTTTAGATTTATTAAACGTCGTTTTCTTATTCGTTTATACATTTAAAAAAGTTTTTACTAATCAAGCGTTGGAATAATTGGTCTTTGAGATTTGTTTGTTTATTTTATAACACCAACTTATCTAATTTTTTATAAGATTTCTTTTTTTTTTTTTTGGGTAACACTGGATTATCATTGTTTTTAAGTGATTTCTTTTTTGTTTTTAGTAACATTTATTTATCTAATTTTTGTAATTGATTTTTTATTTAATAAAATTTTTATATTTTTTAATTGATTTATCTTCTAATATTGTAATACCAATTTATCTAATGTTTTAGGAGGAGAGAAAGTAATCCGTAAATGGACACAGTGAATTAAGAGATAGAGGGAGGAGAGAGAGACGGTTGGAGGGGAAAAGAGATAGAATTATATGTAAATAAAGATATGTCTTTTTGCTATTCGTCAAGTGGCCTAACTTTAAAGATATCTTCTATTAGCCTGTCTTTTTTGCTACTGTGTCTATGTGTAAATAAAGATATCTTCTGTTGTCTGGAGCGAAGTTGGACCAAAGCTTTAAAGGAGCAGGAATTGAAGAAGTTCAGGCTTGGCTTGTTGGTATTCGTCAAGTGGCTGCTCATGGGTATAAGCGAGTGATTGTGGAGGGCGATTGTCTTGTGCTCATCAACCATCTGAAAGCCAAAGCAAATATGAACTCCTCTGTAGGTCTCTTTGTTGATGCTATTTTGGAGTGTGTTTCTAGTTTTGATTTTATTTATTGGCTTCATGTTAGAAGAGGGTGTAATGAGGTTGCTCATGCAATTGCCCACTTTCAGCGTACAGTTTTAGGTGAGAGGATATGGGAGATAAATGTGCCAGAGATTGTTCACCGGCCATTACCGGGTCAAAGCAAAAGGCTCATCGCACGCCCTGTCTCTCGCTGCTCTCCTCTCGCACGCCCTGTCTCTCGCTGCCATCGCTCTCTCTCTCGCGCACGCCCTGTCTCTCTCGTGTCTCTCGCCGTCGCTCATCCACCATCTCGCCAACGTCGCCGGTGAACCGGAGCCCGTAGCCTTCTGCCACCGTCGCTCTTCTTCCGTCGCCGGTGAATCAGCTTTCTCTCTCTCTCTGCTTCGCCGAAACCCTAATTTGCCAGCGTCGCTTACTTCTGCTCCCACTCCTCAGGTACTTGCTTTGTATTTTTCGAAATTTGAGTTGTAGTTGAACTCATTCTTGGTTGTTTTGAATTGGGTTTGTGCTTTAAGGCTGAAATTATGTCAGAGTTTGGAATTTGGTGTTGAAATTACAATTGACTGGCTCAAAGTTCGGATCTTTTCCCCTCCTTTGGTTCGTTGTTTGGTTCAATTTGTGCCCCTGTTTCGATTTGGCTGCTCTGTTCTTTAATCTTGCTTGCTCTGAAATTGTTGAGTGGAGTATACTGAAATTGGTGTTGAAATTGCTCTGAAATTACAATTGACCGAAATCTTGCTTGCTCTGTTTCGATTTGGTGTTTGGTTCAATTTGTGCCCCTTCTTACATGAATCGGTAAAAATGGAGGAAGGCAGTGAATCTTGATGGAGTGTATATTTGTATTGAATTGATTGTAATTAGTAAAACTAGAACATTCAATTAAATTTCCTGTAGGCTCTCCTCGTTGAGTTTAGAATTCTGAGTCTGGCACCTTACTGTTTAAACTTATCCATAGCAAGTCAGCCACGAATAATTAAAGTTCAGCCTAGGCTAAACAACTTGAAACATCAGTTACGCACATTTTGCCTCTAAATGCCTGTACATCTCATGGATGATCTTCTCATCGGGTTCCCATTTCTTCACGCTGCTAACAGCTTTCTCAAAACAATCAATCATGTGGTCAATTTGCCTCTCTTTCAGATAACCCCAAGTGAGAAGCTCCCATGTAGTGTAACTCGGTTTAATTCCTTTCTGTACAGTGCGATCGTAAAATCTCCTTGCCCTCTTCATTTGACCTATGTTGATGTAAGCTGCAATCAACAAATTACCACTTGTTTGACCGCCAACCTTTAAAATCTAAGTGGAGTGGCTAACTTTGCTGTGAACTTTCCATTATTGTAAGTTTCAAACTAAATTTATGGTAAGATACCACATATAGTATTTAAGTAGTAAAACACCTCTAATTTTCTGTTATTTTAGGACTCTCTAGTTTTTCTTATGCCTCAATGTCCCACTCTTCATCCTGGATGATACTACTGAAATCGTTTCTCGTATTTTTGTTGGGAGGTAATGCTGATACATTGCCTAGAAGAACATGACAGAGGCCAGCACGGAGCCCATCTGCGAAAACATGTCAAAAGTGCCCATTCTTGATGTGGGTTTATATAAACTAACATGTGACTTATTAATAAGAGAGAATCTGTGTGTTTTGCTTAACAAGGCATTTATAACATTGCTTTAATATTTTCTTTCTTCTTTTATTTTAACATTGCTTGATTTTCTTGTAAAAAGGGCAATTGCATGGAGGGTATGAAAGATATTTTCTTTCTTCTTTTGTCATCAGATTGCTCCAAGTTTGATGCTCATTATTGTGTGACTATTGACTAGTATGACATTCTTCTGGCCTATTGACTATGTCAGAATAGTATAACAATTTTTTCCTCAAAAGTGTTGTATTTGGTGTCAAGCATGTAAAGCATGGAGAAAGATCAAGGATTTTTCAGGTATGAACACATGAAGAAGGAGATCCAAAAAGTGTTCTTAAACACCAAGTGGTTTGGTTAGGATTGCCATTAGTTTTTAGCTTGTTCCTGCCTTTGTGTATTCGTATCTGTTAGTCTGAATTTCATTAATGTTGATTAATATTTTTTTCTTTTAAATTATTCATTATTCTAAATGTTCATATTTAGTTCCGGCCCATGGGCGGGTCAGGGTCAGCTGGCCCATGACCTGACGCAACCCATTTATTTTTTCCCTAGCCCGACCCGACCCTTTATAGTAATGGGCCGACCTCGACCCGGCCCGTTACCCGACCCTACATAAATCCATTTTCCTGGAGGGATTGGAAGTACCTAAATGTAATGCATTTTGTTTCCCTGATTTTCTCGCATATATTTGTTGAACATAATTGACTGCTATTGGCTATAGGATACCTATGTTTGTTTTTGCTGGTTGCCTGTCAAGATGTGCTATGTGGTATTGAGTGTAGGGTATAGGATTTAAGTTATGTGGTTTTGTGTTTTGGGATGTAGGATTAGTGTATAGCGTTTGGGGTTACCATTAATTTTATTCTACCAAACAATGGAAAAAGATTTTTTTTTTTCTTTCTTACCAAACAATGGAAAATAGTAGGAGAAAATAATTTTATAATTTTGTTTGGAATATAATTTTCTGGAAAAGTATTTTCCCCCAACCAAACACACCCTTAGTTTCAAATGTTTTTGAATGGGTTGTATTTTTTTGACACTTATTCAAGGGCAATTCTAGCTGACTAAAAATTGCAAATAGATGATGGCATTGAAATTCGAAAAAGAAGATTTTGAAGAATGGCTAGAGCAAGGATTGAAGGTCTCCCATGGAGCGAATCTTGATATTGATGAAGAGATCTCCCTTGTTCCTAAAGCTCCGAGTGGCCTTTGCTTTTGTCACCGAAAGCGTCGCCATAGACGCCACCGGCGAGATAGAGATGCCAGCCATGATTCCTCTTCCGATGAGTAGCTTCACACTCAAAATCAAAGCTTCAAGTAGCTTGGATGTCTTATTTAAGGCTACTTGGTCGGTTCGTTTTGTCAAACATGGTCATTTCGTGATATCTTTTTCGCTATACCTTCTCCTACTATCCAGGGGTTCACTCGAGTTTGTTTTTCATTGTTTCATTTGATTTTTGTTTTTCATTGTTTCATTTGATTTTATAATCCGCCATTTGTTGAATTTTCTCTTTGTTTTTTAGGCATTGCTTGACGATTTCAAAGTGGAAATTCGAATTGTTCGAAGCCGATGTAAAACCTTGTTCTACTCATGAACGAATGTTTGATGATATTTATTTCATTCAGAGATCTCAGGTAACTAGACTAGTTTTTCACTATTTTTTATGATTTTTTGATTTATTATGATTGATTTTGTTTCTGTTGTTGGAATGGGTTGCAAAATGTAGGTTGATGGGGGATTGAAGTGCACGCCAAATTTCGCTTTACGTGTTTGCTCCCGTCGGATCGTGGTATTTCTGCCTTCCTCATCCCACTAAACTTCCCTTTTATAGCAAAGACTTTTGTGACGAGCAGGTGCCTTCCTCGGCATTCACCACCTCCAAATTCCGACGGTACAAGATCAAAGTATCCGTAAGTGCAGGAGTGGATCGACTTATCCATAGGCTTTGGTTCACTCATCCTCACGCGGTATGCTTGTTCAATATGTACGTTGTCATCAAATAGTATTAAATTCATACTTAGTAGAAAGTGTCCTCCAAGGCGAAATTGAGGTGGACAAACCATCAAACCCCTCCCCCCAAACTATATTCATCATCAGTATGAGTAGTTGGTTTATACATATTCAGAGCTTTAGTTGTCGTAGCTTGTAACATGTTCTACTTGCCCATCGCCAAGATCTGAAGTCTAAGTAGTTAGTACTGTGTTTGAGGCATGACAACCAAACAAAATGGTCAAGACTTATAATTTACTAGGTTACTCTGGTGGGTTAAGCGTTTTTTTTTTTTTTTGGACTAAAGGTGGGTTAAGTGTTGACCAACGGGCAAAGCACTATTGGGATGATGTAAATGCCCTTAGCCTTGACCAAGATTTCTTGTTTGATTTTGTCTTTCTTTTTACCTCGACGAAGAGCGTTTAACTAATTCTTTGGCATGCCTAAAACTTCTGGACCATTTTATTAAGTGGTGATACTTCAGGTTATTAAAGTGTGAATAACTCTTTTTCTACCGGACCGGTGCATTATGGTTACATCTACAAAAATTGACCTTGTGCAAAGGTTGTTTTTACATAGGCCAAAGCATAAAAATGTAGCTTAACTAAGTCGGTGGTTTTCTCTGTGGTGGTTGTGGTTGTGGTGTGTGCTGTTGCCTGTTTGATGGCCTTAGCAACCCTTTGAGATTCTTCCAGAGTGATCTATTAATTTGCTAATAAGTCGTTTCATAGCAGTTCGCATCCATCACTTTATTGTGAAAGACCAAATCATGCGCCCATTCTGCCATAGTCATTCTCATATTATGTTACGGTCTGAATGCTCACACGCATATGAATGGTCTGATCAGTGATTGAAAACTTTTGCTCAATCTTAATTCACCGTGAAATTACGCAGTTGATGATCCTCATGAACCCGCAGAACCTAGGGATCGGGCTGGTCAGTATCACAGAATTACCGCAGCCATACATGAGATATGATTAAGTACCATACCGAGCAGGCTGCTGACAAAATCCTTGTATAGCTTCAATTTCACTATAAATGCATAATATGACCCAACACTGATCACGAATGTAGTACATCATTCTTTTACACTTTTATTCTACTATTAGATAGTTCCTATAAATTTCATGATTGTTTTGCTACAAATTGTTTTGTAGTTTTCTCTGCTAGTTGTGGTGTTTGTTGTTTGCTGCAGTTGATAATCTTAGCAACCTTTTGAGATTCTGTATAAAAGATTTGGTTTAGTGTGGTGTTTGTGATTTGGGTAGAACATCTTTACAAACCAACCAATTTAAGTTATCCTAGATGGTTTAGGATGCACATTTTGAGTGTTCTCATCTCTCCCCTTCTTTTGTCAAGGGTGACTGTCTCATGCACATTCAAAGGCTAATTATAAAAATCACGCCTCAACAATGAGATGTTTTTGCACATGAGCTTAGTGCAGATAAGCGGTTTTATTGCAGGCAAACAATCATTCCTAGAAATATTTCAGAATAATGACAAGTTTTTTTTATGTCTAGTTGAATCTACTGTTTTCTGTACTTAAAATTAGGGAATTTACACTTCACTATTCAGCAGGGTCTTTTGATATACTATTGTATTTTATAATTTGATTGACCCTGAATTGCTACCTTCAATTTTGAAGATGATATTGGAGTCTGAAGGGCATGCAGACTTCTGTTACATGAGTCAGAAGGTCCGGATGTGGAATGGCCTAAGCAGACCTTGATGTGCAACTTCATGGTGAGTCATCTGTCCATTTACCTCCCTGTTATCATGGCATATGAACTTTTTGCAATCTTAAGCTTTAATATGTTTAATATTTGCAATCTTGCTTTAACATATTTAATATTTTGTGGCTTAAGACATCAACCCACTTGTACTTTTGCTTTTGATGTAATTTTCTTTACTTTCTTTCTAGTGTAGCCAAGATAATGATTTTTCCTTTGTGCTAACTTGTTCATGCAGTGTGTGGATAAAGAAGCCCCATAAATGATTGGCTCACAGATGAGGTGATGGAACAACCAGAGAAATGTAGGAATAAAAGGATGAATAAAGACTTGATCTTTGATGAAGATTGGTTTCTTGGTCCCAAAAGTTAGACCTTTAGAGAAATGTAAATAAAAATGTGATCTTTATGAAGATTAAGGGAGATTGATTCAAGATGATTAAGCTATTTGTGCAATGAATGTGACATGAGTTTTGTGCATGAGTGAGTTAATATTTATAGGACACATAAATGAGAAGTAAAATGGTTATTTCATCGACAATATGACTTTTAGCTTTTATTTAGAGAGTTGGGCTTCTATTGGGCCCAATGTGAAGTTTATACCTGACGTCAGACCTGGTTTGATCCGATTCTGCTGGCACCTTATGTGGATATGTCAGGATTATTCCGCATCATTTAACTGATCATATTCCACGTACTCACATCTCGAAACGAATAGGTGGGATGTGGAACAATGTCCTCTATACTTTTTGAAACTTTGGGCTGTTAGAAATAGACGTGAAGTTTGAGTCAAGTGAAGTGCTTGCTCCTTTTCTCTTCTATCATTGTCGATGCCTTAGGTGTAAAGAGTATGACCTTAACCTTTGCAGGCAAATTAAGATGCAAAATATTCGTTTCGTTAGCTTCGTTAGTTGGAGGTGATGAGGAACCCCATTATGACTCTTTGGAGATTAAAAGATATTATGAATATATTTCAAAATTTTTTTACATCACTTCTCGGCAAGATTCTGCAAAAAGAGTGTCGAAACGAGGAATTGAAGCTGCCTCAGGGGCCAATGGGTCATGGCCCCGAACATGGGCCCTTATTTTGGTCCTACGACCTGCCGGCGACTGCCACAACTTCTGGACAGGCCTATGGTAGCCTCCACATTTTTGGACTCTTGCTGACCGCCACCACGGCGTGTGGGATAAGCCGTGGGCAAGCCCTGGGGGCCTTCAGAAGTTTAGAGGTCGTGTTGGTCGTCCCACACGGTTTGGCGCTTTTCTAGCCTCACCATGTCCCGTGGGGATCTATAGCAGCCTAGACACCATGGTGGTCACCCCCACTGCCTGTAGCCAGGCCCGTGAGGGCCCTCACTGGCCCCTGTGCCTTGCTGGCCCCTATGTGAGGTGGGGCCAACTGTGGGAGCCCTTTTTGTTCCTTGGCTCCGCTAGGGAGCATGATTGGAGTTACAAAATTGTGCAAGTCCTCGATATCCCCATGTTTGGAGCGAGCGACACAACTCGAGCTACTTGGGGTTGAAATTGGGAGTGTAAGGGCACGACATTAACCCCTTGAGGCTAAAAGTGCGTACAAAATTCCTAAGGTTCAAAAAACACAACCTGAGACCGTTGAGGTTAAAATTGGACGTGCAAGGGCACGACATTAGCCCTTGGGGGTAAAGATGCGTAAATTTGGCGAAAAAGTTTCTAAGGTTGGAAAGACACAACCCGAGCCCCTTGGGGCAAAGGCACGAAATTACCTCCATAGTGCTAAAGGTGAGTAAATTTGCCGAAAACATTTCTAAGACTCGAAAGACCCAATGCGGGCCCCTTGGAGTTGAAATTGCGCGTGCGAGATGATGAAATTGAGACGACATTAGCCCCTTAGGCCTAAAGGTGTGTAAATTTGTCAAAAAGTTCTTGAAAGACATCACCCAAACTCTTTGGGGCTAAAATTGGGCGTGTAAGGCATGACATTAGCCCTTTAGAGATAAAGGTGCGTAAATTGCCAAAAAAATTTCTAAGGCTTGAAAGACACAACCCGAACCCCTTGGATCTAAAATTCGATGTGCAACAGCATGACATTAGCCCCCTAGGGTTTGGAGTTAAGGTGCGTAAATTTGTCGAAAAAATTTATAAGATTGGAAAGACACAACTCGAGCCCCTCAGTGGCTAAAATTGGGCTTGCAGGGTATAACATTAACCCCTTAGGGTTAATGGTGCATAAATTTGTCGAAAAATATATAAGGTTGGAAAGACACAACATGAGCCCCTTGGGGCTAAAATTGGTCATGAAGGGCACGACATTATCCCCTTGGGGCTAAAAGTGCGTAAATTTTTGAAAAATTCTAAAAATTTTGAAGGCTTGAAAGACACATCTCGAGCCCCATGGGCTAAAATTGGTTTTGCAAGGGCACGACATTAGCCCCTTGGGGTTTGGAGTTAAAGGTGCATAAATTTGTCGAAAAAAATTTATAAGGTTGGAAAGACACAACTCGAGCCCCTTGAGCCCCTTAAGGCTAATGGTGCATAAATTTGTCAAAAAAATTTCTAAGACTAGAAAGACACAACACGAGCTCCTTGGGGTTAAAATTGGCCATGCAAGGGCACGACATTATCCCTCGGGCTAGAAGTGTGTAAATTTTTGAAAAAATTGTAAAAATTTTGAAGGTTTGAAAGACACATCTCGAGCCCCTTGGACCCAAATTGGTTTTGCACGTGCACGACATTAGCCCCTTGAGGCTAAAGGTGCATAAATTTGCCAAAAAATTCTAAGGCTCGAAAGTTAGGCCATGAACTTTTCGACTTCACAATAGTGCACATCACAATGTACATAATAATTCAACTTTAAATATATATCTCATATATTTTGCTTTTTAAAATTATTTTTTATTAGCATTGACTAAATTTTGTGCATTAAATCGATACACATAATAATTCCAATAATAATAATAATTGGTAAAGATAAAATAATATATATATATATATATATATATATATAAAAGAGAGAGAGCTCGCACGCATATCCCTTGAGAACTAGCATTTAAAATGAGAATTAAAAACTTTCAATTTAAGCCTTTAATTTTGAAATCAAAGGTTTTAATTTTGCCTCATCATCACACACTCAATCTCAACCTCCACACCCCTCTAAACCCTAATGCAAATCCCCACCACCACTGACTTTCTCGGCAACCAACAATCACCACCGACTTCCCGCGGCCAACGATCGTAGTTCTAGACTAGGCGTCCAGCCATGGCTGAAACCCGAGCATCCCTCTTCTATCTTCTCTCTTCTCTTTCCAAACTTCATGACATTCATTCATGACTTTTCGAAATTCGCGTCCATCTTCTCTCTCCAAGCTTCGCTGCCCGGTTATGGCTGAAACCTTAGCGACTCTTACCGCTATAGTAAAAGATGGTCATGGAAGTAAAGGGTGAAATTCGAGGCAGCATTAATCCCATTGAGGGGAAGCTTTGAAATTTCCGGCAAACATGGTGAAATTCGAGGCACGAGAGGGAAGAGAGAGAAAGGAGAGAGGTTGTAATGGCCATGGCCGCCAGCGACAATAATTGACAGTGAGAGGAGAGAGAAAGGAGGGTGTGGTGGCTAGGGTAAGGATTGGAGGAGTGTGGATTGGGGAGGAAGGGTTCCGGCGAAGATGGCGTGCTCCGGCGAAAAGGAGGTCTTTAGACAAAGATGGAGGTGCGCCGGTGCTACTTATGAGGAGAAAGAAAAGGGAGGAAGGAGGCTAAATGACTAAATTAGTAGGGTCTTAATCTTAACCATTATATTATAAATAAATGGTGGAGGTTATAGAGTTCTTAATTTTCATCCAAACCCCTAATTTTCATTGGATATGATATATATATTATTTAGCATAATTTGAGTCAAACAAAAAAAAATTTATTCCTCGTTAATTAGATTTGATGTATTGTATTTATTTTTGAATGTGCACCAACATGCACTTACACAACTTTTTCCATTGTTGCATTCATTGACGGAATTCTATTTGACTATCTATATTTGTTCTTCATAGAACAACACCACTTCAACAACTATCAAAATTTTTGACCCATTGCGTGATACGTACATGTGTTCACACAAGTATAAGAGGGTATCTTGTAATGATTTTAAACGCTAGGTATCCTTGATTGAAAGGGTGATTTTCGAAAGAAAAACAAAGAAAAAAAGAGGAAGGAGGCTAAATAACTGAATTAGTAGGGTTTTAATCTTAACCATTAGATTATAAATAAACGGTGGAAATTATAAAGTTTCTAATTCTCACCAAAACCCCTAATTCTCATTGGATATATAATATATATATATATATATATATATATGAAATATTATTTAGCATAATTTCAGTAAAACAAAAAAAAATTCTTACTTAATTAGATTCATGTATTGTGTTTATTTTTGAATGTGCACCAACATGCACTTGCACAAGATTTTTCCATTGTTGCATTCATTGACCAAGGAATTCTATTTGACTATCCATATTTGTTCTTCGTAGGACAACACCACGTCAACAATGACGCCAACTTAAAATTTTTGACCGACTCGTATGATATGTACATGTGTTCACACAAATATAATATAGTATCTCGTAATGATTTTAATCACTAGGTATCCTTGATCGAAAGGGTGATTTTTTTAATAAAAGAGCAAATTCTAAAGCAATTTTGTTCATTCGAATAAATGAAAAGTCCGAATTGATAATTAATATGATTGACCTATAGGTATGTCTGGAAAGTTATAAATTATAATTGCAACGTATGTTTAGACCAATGATTTAATATGATTAACCATTATGTGAAAAATTATACTGTATTAGTCAAAAGTTGGTGGTGGACTTATGGAAACAAAAGGGAACCTTATCAATCTCTCACTTTCTTTCATATAAATCACTTGTTTAGCTATCTTCGATAATTCTAAACACCCAAGAATTGATCAGTCATTTATTTATATTGTAAATCAATATCATATGTAATTCATACTTGCTATATATAGTTAAACAGCTGCCATAGTATAAGAACATGGTTCGTTAAAAAGAGTCCAACTATCGTAGACTTATAATGAGTATGTATGTAGAGCCTTTTCAACCTAACTATATAAATTCCATTCTCAAGTCATGGGGAAAAGGGCAGAGCCGAGGAAAATATGAAAAGACAGGAAATTCAAACGATAGTTAAGGAGATATAGAACAAAGGAAATGTAAAGGAGGAAATGTGAAGTCATCAGGAAATTGGGTGAGTCCAGATACAGAAGTAAGAATTGGTGTCCCAATTGAAAACAGAGAAGGGGAGCACTGTTAGAATAGACCAATGTCCCATTTCACGTCTATCGGAGGGTTTGAAAAAGATAGGATGGAGAACTCTTTGTTAGCCAAATTTTGGATGGGGCAAAAAGATTTGAATGAGGTAGTAAGGGCGGCTAGTGATTACTGGAGACAAAGAGGTGATGAATGGGGATAAATGCACCTAATTTTTCTTTATTATGGAGTGGGTGAGATTCTACCATAGCAGATGAAGTTTTGTCATTGTAAGTAACCCAAAACATGTAAAGAGAATTTAAAATGACAAAAAGTTAGGGTAGAGAAGTATGATCTAACTTGGTCTAAAAAAATTTGGAGAGAGTTTGAGTTTTATTAGGTAACTAGTACTTTAACCCGTACTACATACGGAAAATAATTAAATCATGTATGTAAAGATCGATATTGTAATTGAATTTTTGAATTAGTAGTATTTTAAGTTAATAGAATATAATGTCAGTGAAACAAAGTTGACAATTATAGATTTAAAATTGTATATATCATTAAATTCGAATATAGTAACTATAAATGTATTTTTTTATCCACAGTAGGTTATAACATTGAAAATTGATCATTATTTTTCTTTTATTGGATGTAAGAGATAACCTATATCATTAACATAAAAGATAATATTTCACCTTGAATATGTCATCATTGAATCTTGACAGACAGTTGAGTTAGATAATTAGATTTGATGCTTGCATGAATATAATTTCCTGCATAAAACAATATATACATGTAAGACAATATTGAATAAGTGAAAAAGTATGAAAACTAATAAATAATATCACAGTACCTTCTCATCAATTAGCACCATATCTTTGCTTAGAAATGTATTATCATTTATATTGTACGCCCTCCAAACTCTAGAAACTCTCACTTTTATGATGTTTTGCAAAAAATACTCTTTTGCGATTGTGTGGATCTCGATGAAGTACACAGATGACCTCGTTTATCCTTTTATATAATAATACGGACAATTAATATATTCAAATATTAAATTTTATTAATTATGTGATTAGTGTTAAGTTGGATCATTTGCCTATTCTTCTTCTTGCTTGTAACCGTGACCTTTGTTTTTCTTCTTTATTTTTTGCTATTTTGCTTTTCAATACAATCGTTAAGTATACTAAAAAGTAATAATAATGTCACAATCCTTCTCATTAAATAATAAATTTTTTTGACAAAAAATAATAAATTTTATTAACTATGTGATTAGAGTTTAATTGGATGTTTATAATTCTTTGTCTCTTCTTCTTTTTCTTCTTTGTAACCGTAACCCTTCTATGAACACCTTTTTCTTTTTATTCTTTTTGCTTATTAATATTAGAGTTAAATTGAATGTTTATAATAATTGTATTACCATACATTTTTTTGCTTTAATGAGAGAATTTATAACGGATGTTGTTAATTTTTTTAATGCAGGATGAATTGTTTTTTAATAATGATGATAGGAAGGTCACGGTTATAAAGAAGAAGAAGAGGCAAAGACTTATAAACATCCAATTTAACTCTTTTTGCTTTTGATTTTTTTTTTTTAGCTTTTAAGTAATAATATGTAACTGATGTTGTTAATTTTTTAGGAAGGATGAATTGTTTTTTAGGTGAGTAAAGCAACGGATGAATATAAACAACAGTAGGCATGATGACATTGTTTTTTTAATTTAAAAAATATTACTTATTAACATTGAATAATTAATGTTTTTATTTTACAAATATATAGCCATTGGGCATTCTTATGAGGTTACATTATTATATTGTATTATATATATATATATATATATATATATATATATATATATATATATATATATATATATATATATATAAATACTTAGATATCTTTAAAAATACCTTTTAGAAAATAAAATTTAAATGGAAGACGTGATTTTATAATTCAAAAATATAAATATAAATGTGTATATTTTACCACATTATTTTAGAGGATTTATATATGATATAATTAGTTAAAAATAATTACATTTTAAGTCACATGATATTAATATGTATACTGAAATTTTTACATATAAATCACCAATAATAACCTCATAACAATAATGCCATGACTTTAAATCACTTTCAAAAAACTTAAATTTTAAAATTATTGCTTATTTGCCACATCGCAACCACAACGCTTGTATTACAATAATGACATGACTTTAAATCACCTTAAAAAATAAATTTTAAAATTATTACTTACATGCCACATGTCGCAATCACAGCGCTTGCACTCACTTTTATATATATATAATTATAGATTTATTGTTTATAAGGATAATATTTAGTAAATTTTTATTAATTATTTAATATTTATTAAATAAGATTTTAATTAAATGGATACATGTTCTCCCTCATTTATGACCCTAAATGCGATATATTTAGTAAAACTTTATATATATAGGAAGGGTTCAAGTAAATCCTTCCCTTTACGTGAGCTTATTTTATTAGGCGAGTTGTGAGCTTATTTTATTAGGCGAGTTGAATAAAGTTCAAACGTTTAAAGGTAGAGATAAAAAAGGAGAAAACTTAAATTTTTTTAATGAGAATTGTTTTTTTTTTTGGGGGGGTGGAGGGCTTGGGATTCATTACACTCTCTCGTCCCTCGTCTGGCGCTATCCTCTCTACTCGCTGTCTCTCTAGCTGCTCCTCTCGACACTCTCATCTCTCTCGCCGGACACTCTCTGGACAACGTCGGCGAGCTACCTCACTGTACGCCATCGTCTAATTCATCAATGTCTCTTATCCTTTGCGCTTGCTCTGTCTTCTTCTTTCTGTTTCTCTCATATCGCTGGACTCTTCCTCTCACAAATTTGTTATCTCTTTTCTACTCCACTGTCTCTCAGTCGCCGGCCGCTCAATGTACTCGTCTTAACCCATCCCCACCCGAATCCATGGCTCGGTTAGCATCTCCCTCCCCCTCTTTTATCTTTCAAACCCTAGGTTTTCAATTACTGTCTGTTTCTTGATCCCCTTTATGTCTCTCTCGCTCTCGATCTCCCCTTACCCTCTCTCTCGATCCCTCTCTCTCTTCCAGCCATAACCACTAATTAGCCTCTCCCAGCCGGCTACCGCCAACGAAAACTGATGCCGAAATCTGCCTGCGGCAGAGAGGTTTGTTATGTATGTTTTCTTGCTCATCTTGTTTATGTTTTGTCTTCATTTTGTGGCTGAATTGTGGGTTTCTGAGTTTTGGAGGGGAGTTTCTGAGTTTCTATTAGCATTAGTGAATTAAATTATGAGGCTTCATCTTGTTTTGTGAAAGTTGGTTTCTGAGTTTTTGAGTTTCTGAATTGTTTATGTTGGCATTAGTGAACTAAATTATGAGTTTCTGAATTGTAAGTCTTTATCTTGTTTCTGTTGGTATTGATGAACTCAAAGTCTTGCTTCTGTTGGTGTTAATGAACTGAATTATCGGTTTCTAAATTGTTAGTCTTCATCTTGTTTCTATTGGCATTAGTTAACTGAATTATGAGTTTTTGAGTTTCGGAATTATGTGAAATTTGATTCCATAGTTGTGAATTCAGCAATGCTTGTTTTGGGTTTTAGTGGTTATATTGATAAATGACTTTTGGAATATTTTGGTTGGTTGAGTGACTATGGCAATCAAATTTATGCGGTGTTCAATAGAGAAATTGAATGATGTTTTGGAAAGGGAGGTGTTCAAATTAAGTATGGGGGAAAAAATCAAAATTGTATTAGGGAAGGGGGGTCGAATTTCATTTTCCTTTGGCAACACCCAGTGAGATTTATAAGCAGTCGATGAAAATCTTACTCTCCAGTTACATCCTTTATTTCAAATTATTTATTTTGTTTGTGGTTTGCAATTTCTATGTGTATGTAGAGTTTAGTAGCTTGACAGATCAAGTAAACAAAGAATTTCTACTTGGAGGATAATTCTAGTAATGGGTTGCCAAGCAATCTGGTTAAAGTCCCTGCCAATAATAGAAGATTGATTGATGCTAGTGTTTTGTGGACCTCTCCTCCCTTCTCTGTTACGAAACTTGGAAAGGGATACCTGAATGTCTGAAAATTAGGTTTGGAATTGATCAAGCTGACTTTGATCTTGATCTGACTTGGTGGAATTGGCTGACCCAGAAAGGATTCTTGCGTTGTGTTATATCTAGTTGTTGGTGTTTCTTGTTTGTGTTTGAATCCTTTTTTGCTAGCTTATTAGCTCAAAAGTAGAGCATCGTGTAATTGTACACCGAGATTGGGTTCGAATCCCACGTAGGCTATTTATGCAATTTGTTGAGTCGCTGCTGCTGTTTAACCCATGACATTTTCATTTTATGGTAATTATACTAGAGTTCTTGTCATAGGCAAACTAGCTTGCAAAACACATCTTATCTCAGTCTCTTAGAAACACATCCTGTCGCTTACATCTCATTAGACCCACAACTGAAAAACTAGAGGCAAAGTGCTGTCCTTGTGGAATTGTGCATCTGTAAAACCAACTTCTACATTGATTTGTGCATCTTCTAGTATACATGCATTAAAAAAACTCACTGATAGCATCCGAATTTAGAGACAACCTAAGAATCCGATGTTAATAGTGACGTATTTAGCATCAGATGCAAAAGAAGACGCTATTTGCATCGGGAAAAAGAAAGAGACGCTATTAGAGTCGGATATTAGCATCGGAAATAAAGGGGAGACGCTATTAGCGTCAGATTTTAGAGTTGGACAAAAATTCCTATTCTAATGGAGTCAGATACTTCATCCGACGCCAAAATCCGATGTAGGCTTGGAAAAAAGGGGAGGAGGGGGAGGGGACCGCATTCAGGCCCTCAATCCCTAAAACTGCTCTACTCTATCATCCCTCCTAGCCCCTGCGTCCGTCCCCTCCTTCTCCGGCGTCTGTTCTCTCGCGTCCGTCACCTTTGTCACCGGCGTCCGTCACCTTTGTCACCGGCATCGAAGGCTTTCCACAAGGTGCAAATTTGTCTAGTATTGTTGTTTGCATTCTGGTTTGTTTTGCACATACTCTAAAAATAATTTCATCCTGGATCCAAATAATTAACCTAATTGGCTAATCTCACACATTATTTTTATCGCCTGAGAAAAACTCCTATGTATCCGGATATTAAGCTTCTCAGATAAAGCCAGTTATGGAATTTTCATAATTTCAGAAGTGGAGTGACATAATCACATGAAAATGCTTAATATCTCTACTTCTAGAAGTTGTCTTTGTTGTTTGTAACAAAACCTTGAGCTTTTAAGCCTACAATAGAAGAGTTCTCCTGAGATAGTAAAGTGTTGAGAAGACATTCAAAGTCACCACTGAAGCTATGGCAAACTGTCTGATGCTTAAAGTTGCCACACAGGGTACTGGAATGAATGCATTCCATTTTCTTTTGAGTTTGCATGGTGTGATGAGTGAAACTGGTTAATAGATTCTTTCTATTCAAATAATCTGTGTGCTATTCTCTTCTGGTATAACTGGCAGAAAAAATTCGCCTTCATTGTGAGCATTTATTTGTGCTGTTAGGATTTTTGCATGCTGTATGTCACTGCTGTTGCGGCATGGATAGTTTTAAGAATAACAGAGATCTTTGTCCACTTTGATGTGCTTTTACTAATGATACTTTTATTACATTATAGCTAAACATACACTATCTAGATAATAAATGAACAAATATATAAATGTTGAATGAAACTTGGTATGAAGGTGTAAGCATAATACTAAGTGAACAAATTAGTCGAGTTGTGATAAATGAAATGGCTGTATCTTATGAAGCAACCAAGGTAATGGCAGGATGGCCTTTATGCATGTGATTACAAAGTGGGGTTCTTTGCTTGCGTGGCGTCAATAACCTTGACAATGAAGGCATTATGTTGCGCATTGGCGTTCATTGGTTACGGAGCGCATCATAGGTGTTGAGTTTGATAATTGATACCACTTCTGTTATTCGATTGGTTCATGTCGCAGAAGTGAGTTTCATTTATGAAGTATCAGAATATGAAGTATCAGAATGCAAGTTCAGTTCTCTAGACTACATGCAGTGGGGCACCATGCATTTCCCATTCCCAGACCTAGCTTTTGGAGGCATGGGGATGTGCTATGTATAGATTATTTAAAAACCCCAATTACATCTCTCAGAATTCAGAGGAAGTAAATGCATCTTTCTTGTAGGGTTTACATGCGGTCACTACTGAAGATTTCGATTTTACTGCGATGAATGAAAAATTCAAAAGGAAGAAGTATCTTGGCAAGACTAATAAGTCACAGGACAAAGAAGGAAATGCAACTCTACGCGGTGGGGATGATTCTGAAGATGAGGTTGAAGAGGAGTTGCCACAAATTGATGTTAAGGTACATTCGAAAAATTGCTCTCTAGACTTTCCCTTCTTCTGCTTCACAAAATGCTCTTGAAGCTTCATTATCAACCTCCTTTGCATCAGAATTTAATATGATATGCTTCTATTGGCAGCCTATTTATAACAAAGATGACTTCTTCGATACACTATCATGCAATACTCTTGATCGAGATTCACAAAATGGGAGGACAAGTTTTTCTGAGCTGTTGAAGTTAGATGCAGAGGTCTAGTCTTAATTTTTTCTCATTTCATTTTTTATCTAGTGGTTGTTCAATCCATGCCCGACATGGCTGCCTTTTTATGTGCAGACTTTTGGTGAATTTGTGAGATATAGGGAGGCCGCGGTGGACTTGGGCGTGGGCGTGATTTTTATCATAGGAGGGGCTATGGCTATGGTGGAAGGGGAAGAGGGCAAGCTATCTCTGCTCGGACCTCCCAGTTGCTTCTGGATGTGCTGATGTGAACACCCTTGTACTCCTTTCCCCAGGAATTAAATCATGCTCACAAGAGGTGAGGAGGAAACAGGGGGAGGGGGTGTTGGTCATAAGATTTGTGCTTTTGCATATTTGATGACTGGGTTTAAGATCAATCAGGATGTTCTATTTTGAGCCTTCTGCTCGTGTTTGGTTTATTTTTGGTTAAATTGAAACTTCCTGATGGAACTTACAAACAAGCATTTGATTCAGTACAAAAATTCTCAGTATAGACTTTGTAGCTTCGTTGGTGGTAATTTAGATTGTTCCAAAATGTAAATTGTAACCAGCTGAAGTTATGATTGTTTAGCATTGATTGATGTATCCTCCTCCCTACAGGCCTTTTTGCTTGATTATCATGCTTTTCACTGACCATTTTCTGTGGTGTTTTCATTATTGGTATCTCTGAATTGTCCCCATCAACCAGTATCACCTGGTTTGAATTTTGTTAAAGCATGATATGATTTTATCGAGAATTCTTGATGGATTATTGATAACATTGTTCTTCCTATCACTATATATAATTTAAAAGATCAAACAATAAACTTTACTAATATCATGCCCAAAAATCAAAATTAAACCCATTAACCAAAAAAGTTACGGAGTAATAAACTCACCATTTTTAGAGTGCAGTACGACTCTAGAAGGAGACCTTGCGTTAGTGTTGTCACTGCTTAACTTCAGAAATTGATAACTGTATTGAGAAAAATCAAACTAGATATAAGAATCTTTTTTTACTTAAAAAATTATATTGCAGAAGATAATATTGGTGAATGATGGCCAAGGCTAAACGGAGAAGAGAATGGGGGTAGTAAAGTGCAAAATAAAGCTGAATCAAAGAATTAGTACTAAACCAACAAAATATAGCGAATCTAACTGGTAAAGTTACTTTTAAAGGGCTGTCACAGTTTTTGTTTTGACAGTGAAGATTAATTGATCTACTTAATCAATGGTGCTTAATTGATCTACTTAGGCCGTGTTCGGCAAAATGAGTCTGTTTGAGGAGCGGATAGGCTGTTTGTGTAGCTGATAGTTGTTAGATTTTAGTCTGTTAGCGGATAGTCTGTTTAATTGAGCGGTTGAGTTAGCTGATTATTGTAAATTGACGTAAAAGGATATAAATAATTTGTCAAATATAAATGAATGAAGGGTTTTTTTGTCAAAAAATATGAAACGCTACTTTCAAATGTAAAAGTTAATATTATTAGCTTTTCGAAACACTACTTGAAACGCTAAAAGCTACTGCAAAAGATAGTTAAAACACTACCTTACCGAACGCTAATATTTGGTTGATTAGTGTTTTGACTTGGTCAAAACGCTAAAAGTTACTTCAAACGCTATTGCCGAACAGGGCCTTAATTCAATACATGGTTAACCCTTTTTCAAAAAAATAAATAAAGTTTGAATGGTTAAGATTGGCATTAGCATGGACAACTTAAACTCCGCAAATCACTTAGCGTTGGTCAATGCTACTTTGCTATTATAATAATAGTACACATAGATAGATAGATTTATTTGTATTGAGGATAACAACTCATAACTTAGATAAACATATTTTATAAATCAGTGTATTTATTTTTTGTATTATATTTTTTCTGTTGATAAGATACATATATGTCCATCTAAATAAAACTTGTTAAAAAAATGGTGTTGAATAATTATTTAAATGTATACAAAGAATGGTGTTATTTTTTTGTTATCCTTTTTTGATTCAAATTGAAAAAAAAAAACCCATTGTAAACGCTAATTTCTATATTTTTTATAAGATTTGCTTTTTTTTTTTTTGATAACATCAAGTTATGTATTTTTCTTGACACCAATTATCTATTCTTTTTATAAGAATCGTTTTTTTAAAAGAAATTGTTTATGTATTTTTATATTGATTTTTTTTGGTAACACCAATTTACTCTAATTATTTCAATAATATTTCTTTTTATTTTTTTGGGAAAGAGGATAAGCTTTCACCATTGACATATCAAATATATACATCACAAGATTTCCTGGACATACCCAGCACTAATCAATTTACAAACTTTCTATCCAACATATATATATATATATATATATATATATATATATATATATCCTTTTTCTTGTGATCAATTGATGCCTCATTGTGCATCTTATATCTTCTATAATCTTCTCTTTTGAGTTATTTTGCTCTGTGAAGGATCTGGTGTTTCTCTCCTGCGATATCTTGTAGCAATTGCAGCCATCAAGGGGGCAATTACAGCTAGTTGTGTGTGAGGAATCTCCTTTCATGGAAGCCATTCATTCCACACTACTCTCCAGTCATTCTTATAGTTCCGTAGTTTCATAGCATCCAATATCTTACGTGGATAGCTACACTGTAAAAATAAAATGTTCTATTGTTTTCTCATGGTCACAGAAGGTGCATTTGGTATTTTCCAAGGGTTTCCATTTGTGCAATATGTCTCTAGTAAGTATTTTCTTTTTGAAAATCATCCAAATGAAAAATTCATGCTTTGGTATTGTGTTTCGATGCGATACAAATCTCCACCATCCCACTTCGGGTTTATTTTGTTGTAGGGCTTTGTATGCAATCTGTACTTTGTACCTGTTCCGCTGTATCACTTGTTCATTGCTTCGTTGACCATTCATCCACACACTCAAGTGTTTTCTCGGTTTCATAATTTGTTTAAAGTACTAGCTAGATCCCTATTTCACTTTGATATGCATCCAATTTGAATTTTTCAGATATATAGAGTGGAACCATTTCACCCAAAGGTTTTCTCGCATTTGTTGCTAGGGACCATAAGAGTTTGCATACTAGAGCTTTGCTCCGGTCTTTGCTGCATCCGAATCCTAGTCTACCTTGGCTTTTTGGAGAGCATACATCCTCTCATGCTACCAGGATAATCTTTGAATTACTCTCGTGCCAGTCCCCAAAAATTGCTCGGAAAGCTTCTCAACATCTTTAATTACCTGGCTTGGTAGGATGAAAACATACCCCAAGTATATATGCATGTTCATCAATACTGCATTAACTAACCGCACTCTTCCAAGCATAACTCGGTTTCCTCATTCCCCAACTCCTTATCGTTGCAGTGATTTTTATGGTTAGAACTGCACAATCATTGCTATTGAGTTTACCTGGTTTTAGTGGTACCCCAAGTAAGTCAGTGGCGCTTGTCTTCTCTCAAATCCAGTCAGTCTAATCAGCTCTTGTTCGGCTTCAGCACTTGTGCCAACAAAGAAAATTTAGGAATTTTGGACATTAGCTTTCGGGCTTGATACTTCGCAAAGTTTCTTATCACTTCCATCATGCATTCAATGGAGTCCTTGTCGACTTTACGGAAGATGAGAAAGTCATCTGCAAAGATGAGATGACTTAAGGCAATCTTCCCACAACTTGGATGGAACCTGAACCTTTGGTCATTCTCTATATTTTTGAATAAACGTGATAAGTATTCCATCCCAATTACAAATAGCAAAGGGGATAATGGGTCTCCCTGTCTAATACCCCTTTCCATTTGGAAAAAACCATGCAAACTCCATTGTAATTAAGGGACATTCTAGCAGTAGATATACATTCCATGGTCCACTTGACAAATTTACTAGGGAAGCCCATTGCAACCATCATATCTTTCAAAAATAGCCAGTCTATAGTGTCATAAGCTTTGCGTATATCAATCTTAATAATACATCCGGGAGATACATGCTTGCTCCTGTAATGTCTTATTCAATCCAGTCATATCAAGACATTATGCAAGATTAGTCTATTTGCCACAAATGTCGATCGATTATCAATGATAATTTCAGGAAGGACTCTTTTCATTCTCGCTGCAGATTAGATTAGATATAGCTTTGTATATGACATTACATCAAGATATGGGCCTATATTATGCTGCAAATTGAGGATGTTCTACATTTGGTATCAATGAGACCGTAGTGGTATTTAGTTGTTTTAGCAGGGTACCAAAGGAGAAAAAGTCAAGGATAGCTAGGCTTACCTCATTTCCTATTATGTCCTAGGAACTTTGGAAAAATTGCTTCCATAACTATCCGGGCTCGGGCTTTTATTCACATCAATGTTCCATAATGCTTGCTTCTCTTCTTGGGTTATAAATCCCTGTATCATTTCAATTCCTTATGTGTGCTGAATGCATTTCCTTCTTGTATTATTGGCCATCTTACTCGTTGCTTGCTTGGCTTGGCAACGAGGAGTTTTTGAAAATAGTAAGTTAGTGTATCACTAATCTCCTTTGAGTCTTCTGTGAGCACTCCATTTGTGTTTGTAATGCACCTTATTCTGCCTTTAGTACTTCGTTGCTTAATGACTGCATGAAAATATGCAATGTTTTGATCACCCTCCTTCAGCCATCTGACCTTGGTTCTCTCGAATATATGTAGCTTTTGCAGCTTGTCTTAATATGTATATCTCAAGCAAAGCCTCTTTTTCTACCAGGTATAGGTCTTCATCCCCTTATCCTGCAAATATCCTATCTTGTATTTTGATAAGATTTCCTTTAAGATCTGCAATCTATGTCTCAATATTGTAAAATTTAGCCGCATAAAACTTCCTCAAAGAAATCTTTGTGTTTTTTATTTTTGCACCACCTTGAACATCTTGGAACCTACCCAATCAAAGAGCCAACTTCACTTAATCGGTGATTGAAAGTCTTTGTGCTGAGTCCACATATTACAAAATTTGAATGGTGGTTTCTTCCTTTCTACACGATGTTCACCACATAACAGGCAACAATGATCGGAAAGTCCTCTAGCTTGTACTAAACATTCCATATCCGGGAAGGTATCTATCCACTCCTCATTCACTAATGTTCTATCCAATCTGGATAAGACTCTGTCTATTGGGTTCCGCTTATTAGTCCAGGTAAAGAAATGTCCTACATGTTTCATTTCTGAAGCTGGCAATTGGATATGCATTCATTAAAATTCAATATATCTCTATACTAGACTGGATTTCCACCTAGTCTTTCTTTTTCATTGAGAAGGCCATTGAAGTCTCCTGCTACCATCTATTCCTTAACACTTTCGCTGATTCCAGTAAGTATTTGCCACATTTCCTTCCTCTCAATATTACAATTTAATGCATAGATCACTCGTGAGATGACACCGTTTTCTTGTGGCGTATGTTGTATAAAGCGAGTGTATAGCCCGTTTATGAACAAAAAGGATGTCAACTTCATAGTATTTAGGATCCCATATAATCCAAATCCTACTTTTCATCTCCTCATCTGCATTGGTAGTAACTTTCCATCCTTTGCGGACTCTCTCTGTCACCATTGAAACATGGTCTTTGCTAATTTTTGTTTCTATTAGTCCGACTAAGTGCACTGTTTATTCGTCAAGAAAAGAGCTAACTTTCCTTGCTTTGAGGGGCTATTCATGCCCCTTACATTCCATATTACAAATTTATCCATTTCCACTCTTCATATTATCGGGGATAGGTAGATTTTCTAAATGTCTGCTCAAGTTAATGTTTTGTAACCTCTCTATTTTCCATAATATTGAAGAGATTAGTCTACTCCACTTGTGGTCTTGCAATAATACCCATGTTAGGCCCAATGTTATCAAGTATGTTCTTAATACTTTCCTTTATGATTTCTGCACTTGTTCTATGCTTCCCGTGGAAAATTCG
Organism: Talinum fruticosum; assembly: GCA_021018815.1. Lineage (NCBI taxonomy): Eukaryota > Viridiplantae > Streptophyta > Magnoliopsida > Caryophyllales > Talinaceae > Talinum > Talinum fruticosum. The sequence continues at coordinate 6,088,698 of JAITYX010000020.1, forward strand.
GATGTTTTTCTCAGTCCATATGCTATGACAAATAGCAGTTATTAGAGAGGCGATTACAGCAAGATTCGAATTAGAAATTTTCCCTCCTGTCAACCAATTGTTCCATATGGGTCTCCAGTTTGACTTAGCCTCCTGTAGGTGCATCCCATTGATAATCCCCTGTTCAAATGAGAATTACATGAATAAATGATCAATTGACTCATTTTGATCACAAAATTGGCAGCTAGTACTCTCCAAACTTATCCATCTTTGAATTCTATCTCTAGTCTTTAGTCTCTTCTTGACGATAAGCTAGAGACAAAAGGGATGCTTGGGCACATTATTTTTATGCCAAGCAAATCTCCACCATCTAGGTTCTGTTGTTGGACTTTGCAGGGCTTCATAGGCAACTTCAACCTAGTATTCCATGTCTCTGAACCTTCCATTCACTACATTGGTTGTCCATCCAGTGAGCTAGATACTTCCTAAGGTTCATAATTTTCTTAAAGCTCCAACTTGCATCAGGTTTAACTTGAACAGTTTGCCAAGTTCATGTTTTAAGTAGACACTATGTATCCACTTAACCCACATGGCCTCGGGATGATTAGTTATGTACCATAAGTGTTTGCCAATTAATGCCTTATTCCAGCAGGAACAGTCTCTTACAACCAACCCCCATATTTCTTAGGTGTGCAAACTTCTCCCTAAGGCACATGGATTAGTCTCTTGGACCCTTCCGAGCCACTTCATAAAAAATTTCTACATATTTTCTCCACTTCCTTGAGAACCTTATTTGGGAGCATAAATATAGAGCTCCAATAAGAGTGTATGTTCATCAAAACGCTATTCACCAATTGTACTCTACCAGCATAACTAAGCTTTTTTGCGTCGTAACTTTTGATTCTCGGTAGTGATTTTTAAGCTAGACGCAAACTATCACTTGCATTTAGCTTCCCTAGTTTCAGAGTTATGCCTAGGTATTTCAAAGGTAGTACCCCTTTTTCAAAGCAAGTAAGTTATAGTAGTTGTTGCTCTGTAATCTCGGACACTCCAGCCATGATAATCTGGGATTTCTATAAGTTAGCTTCAAGACCGGACACCTCAATAAACTTCTCAATAATCTCCATGATACATGAATTGATTGCACATCAGCTCCGCAGAAAACTAATAGATCGTTTACAAAGATTAAGTGGGTGAGTCTCAAATCTTTCCAGCCCGGTTGAAATTTGAATCTAAGGTCTTTAGCCACGTCTTTAAACAATCGAGATAAATACTCCATGCCAATTATAAATAAAAGGGTTGAGATTGGATCACCTTGCTTGACTCCTCTACCAGTCTGGAAAAACCATGTAAGCTGCCATTGTAGCTAATCGAGAAGCTAGTAGATGTCAAGAACTCCAACTTACAAATTTATTTGGCAACCCCAATCCTCGCACCATCTCTTCAATAAAATTCTAATTAATCGTGTCATATGCCTTTCTAATATCAATCTTAATGATGCACCTAGAAGAAGCTTTCTTCCTTCTATAGTGTCTAACAAGGTCCAAGTGCAATAAGAATATTATGAAGGATTAAACGGTTGGATATAAAAGCAAGTGTGATTTTCCATTATCAACTCGAGCAAGATTTAAGCCTTTGGCATAACATCTTGGATATAGTTTTATAGAGCACATTACAGCAAGAAATTGGTCCGTATTCAATAGCAGATTAGGGATCAATGCAATGGCAAGTGGCATTTAGTTGTTTAAGAAGCCTACCAGATTTGAAAAAATCCAGGATAGCTAAACTCACTTCGGATCTAATAATAGACCATGAGCTCTAAAAGAATGTGCTCCCAAACCCATATGAACCTAGGCTTTTGGTCCCATCAATCCCCCAAATAGCAGCTTTAACATCCTTTCATCAAAAGGCTAAATCATTTCTTGTCACTGTGCAGGTAGCATACATTTGCCATTTTGAATTACGGATCATTTTACCTCACTCTGTCTTGGTTTAGCTGTCAATAGACTTTGAAAATAGTCAATCAAAGTATTAGCTATATGTAGACACCTAAAAAGTGTTGTCTCTTATCTCTTTAATACTGTGTTTTGTTTTGTTGGCCCGATAATGAAATCCCGAGTCCCGTTTGTGGATTTAGATCTCGAACTATGATCGATTAGTCCAACATAAGCCAAGTAAACCACAAAAACCCCCAACACCAAATATATAGCCTTTTACCTTGGGTCAGTCCACAAAACCTCTTTTCTTTTGGACCGTCCAAGAACCGGGCCAAGCCTTTAAGAGATTGTGGAGTCCCATGCTGTGTGTCAGGAAATTCCAAATTTAGAGTACCGCATTTACTTTTTTCAAATCGGACAAGGAGCTAAAGACCCGAAGACGGCATTAAAGTGTTGTATTTCATGATCGGGAGCATCAAAGTGTTGCGTTTAAGCTTCACAAGATAACCCTTATGAGACTAGAAGCTTCTCCCTCGAACGACGTCGTGGTCGGTGAAGACTCGGCTTTTAACTCTAAGTTACCCTAGAGAGGGGTGGATAGGGTAATGAAGAAAATTAAAAAATTTCGCAACAACTCAGCTCAACAACGATTGTGAGTCTAGATTGGACTCGTAAAAGTGATAACACAGATTTATGTGGAAACCCTCCTGGGGCAAAAACCACGGACAGTGCTAATCCAAGCACCCAGTCAAATCCACTATTTTGAATCCACAAAATATAGAGGAATGACTCAACCGAATTGTTCCCTTAAACAATTGCTTACAATGTTTTCCTAGACTCGAAGTTCCCTTATCCGATCTAGTACTTCCCGACTGAGGTAACCTTTACAATGAGGGACAACTAAGCTGAGGTAACCCTTACGGCTCGGTTCACGGACCTTAGAAAGTAAGAAAAGAATGTAACCGAATACAAGACTTTCTTGACAACTCATAAAATATTAAATATAGACTAGGAGTTGTAAATAGAAGATTGAGTAAGAACAATTAGTTCAACAATAAATTTAGTTCCAATAATGTGTTCAGCAATATTCTAATCTTATGAAGTGGCTTCTATTTATACCCAACCCGGCAGAATGACCGTTGATTCTTGGTTCTGGACGAAGTCTTCACTAGCCATTGTAACGGTTCTTCCGAGTCACTTAGAAAAGATTCGTTGGGATGTGAATGTTGTGCAACGGCTCTTGGCTCTAAAAGATGGTCCAATCACTTGGTGGTGACCGAAAGTTGTGGTGGAAACAACCGTTAAGCGTAGAGTTGGAGTTTTCCAGCTTTGGAAACAAATAACCCTAACGCGGTGTCCGAGCCATATCCGAAGTAGCTAAAACTTATCTCGCTGGTGATTAACGGTTAGAAGTCTGGTTGCTTTTGTATTTCAAAAATAAGTTAGCCTTGTTTGAACAAGCTACAAAAGCAAACCACATTGGTTTTCAAGGTATAAAATACTTTGGTCCAAGATTAGGCACAATTATTAATTAAAATAGAATAATTAAATGCTTAATTATCTTTGGCCCAAAAGAGTGACATTTTATGAGTCTAATATTCAATATACTCAAATTTTATACGAGTTAATCCTAAGGATGATCAAGTAGAGAGAGTAAAATATCATAGTATAACAACTTGATCTAGTCAAATAATTCCTAGTCCGGTCTTATTCCTATGTTCATTTGTATGAATAGACCATGCTCAGCCTTCCCGAACTTTACAGTTCTGGAGTCAGTTTTGAAAAGATTAGAATAGGATTTTGAATCATCTTCTTCATTGAAATCAAGTCTTTCTTTCCTGAAGGAGACATACCGAGAGCCTAATAGCATATCAAGGTTTTTCTGACCTTGAGTGAATTTCAAAACAAGCTCTTGAGACTCATTAAGCTTTCTTTTCAGCTTGCTCATTCTCTCGTTATGAATGACTTAGACACAGTCTCATTTTCTTGAGTATTGGTCTGAAGTTCTTTTAGATTTTGTCTCAGTTCTTCCAATTCATTTTTTCAAAGCATTGCTCTCATCAGTAAGAGACTCAAGTTGTTCTTTGAACTCGAATGAGTCGAATTGGACTTTTCTTCCAAAGTGAAAATATATCATGCTAGATCAACTTTTGAAAATTTGAGAAAGTATTCAACTACCTCTCAATATCTTAGTCCTTGTTGTCCGACTCATATTCAGCTTTTGAGTTTGTAAGTGCCATAAGACACTTTGAGTCGCCTAAGTCATCTTCTTCGAATGAGTCATCATCACTCTAGGTAGCCATCATAGCCTTTTTCTTTCTATCCTTGTTTCTCTTGGGACGAGTCTCCGACAATGTGCTCCTTGCTGCCACATTAGATAAAGATAACTTTAAAGGAGAGGAATATTTACCTTTTCTGTCCTTTTTATCTTTCTTGTAAAACACATCCGTTTGCCTTTTTCCCATTTCTTGTATTTCATCATTCTCTTAAAGTCACGGGTTATGAGTGCCGTAGGGTCTTCTTTTGATTCTGCGGAGCTCGGACTTTCACATCTACTTTCTAAGGCCTTTAGCACAATATTTTTCTTGGCGCCGACCTCTTCATCCTCTTCCTCCGGATGAATCTTGTGAGTGAGTAACTTCCCGATAAGCTCATCTAGTCTTAGTTGAGAGATGTTATGAGCTTTTTTCAATGGCTGTCACTTTAGGACCCCATCTCTTCTTTGGCAAACTTCTCATAATCTTTGTGGACATTTCTTCGTGAGAAATCTTTCTACCCAGAGATTTAAGATTATTAGTAATCTCTGTGAACCGAACATACATCCGAGTGATGTTTTCTTCCGGATCCATCTTGAACAACTCATACTTATGAAGATATTGAATTATCTTCACCGCTTCACTTGGCTTGTTCCTTCATAGGTGTTGACAAGAGTGCCCCACACCTCTTTGGCTATGTCACAGCCGAGACTCTATTGTATTCTTCTCGTGCTAATGGCACACATCGAGTGTGTTCATAGCTTTGAAGTTCTTTCCGAACTTATCGGTTTCTTCGATGGTGAACTCAGATTTGGCTTTTGGCACAGTAGTTCCATTCTCCGTCTTTATTGGAATGAAGTTTCCTGCTTGTATGATGTTCCAAACATCTTCATTGTTCATCAAGAAAAACTCCATCATCTTCTTCCAATGGGGAAAGCTTGACCCTTTAAACTTCGGTGGTCTGGTGGATGATCTTCCTTCATCAAACTCTCCATTGTTCTCAGCCATCCGATCTTTATAACTTTGGATGGTGAGATCCTCTTGAAAGGTTAGGCTCGATACTAATAGAAGGTTTGCTCGTGGAGAGTTTGAGTCACCCTATGGAGAGGGGGTGGGGGTGAATAGGGTGATGAAGAAAATTAAACAATTTTCGCAACAATTCAACTCAACAACAGATTCCGAGTCTAGATTGGACTCGGAAAAGTGATAACACGATTTACATGGAAGCCCTCTTGGGGCAGAAAACCATGAACAGTGCTAATCCAAGCACCTAGTCAAATCCACTATTTTGAATCCACAAAATACGAGAGGACTCGACTCAACTAGAATTGCTCCCTTAAACATTTCCTTACAATGTTTTCCTAGACTCAAAAGTTCCCTTATCTCGATCTAGTACTTCATGATTGAGGTAACCTTTACAATCATAGACAACTCAGCTGAGTTAACCCTTACAACTCAGTAAAGGGACCTTACTTAGAAAGTAAGAAAAGAATGTAACCGAATACAAAAATTTCTTTACAACTCATAAAATATTAAATACGGACTAGGAGTTGTAAATAAAAGATTGAGTAAGAACAATTAGTTTAATCATAAATTCAGTTCCAAGTAATGTGTTTAGCAATCTTCTAGTCTTATGAAGTGGTTTCTACTTATACCCGACCAGGCAGAGTGACCGTTGATTCTTAGTTATGGACAGAAGTCTTCACTAGCTGTTGTAATAGACACTTCGAGTCACCGATAAAAGATCCGTTAGGATGTGAACGTTGTGTAATGGCTCTTGGCTCCAAAAGATGGTCCAATCACTTGGTGGTGACTGAAAGTTGTGGTGGAAACAACCGTTAAGCCTAGAGTTGGAGTTTTCCAGTTTTGGAAACAAACAACCTTGACACGGTGTCCGAGCCATGTCCGAAGTAGCTAAAACTTGTCTGTTTGTGATTAACGGCTAGAAGTCTGGTTGCTTTTGTATTTCAAAAATAAGTTAGCCTCGTTTGAATAACCTACAAAAGCAAACCACATTGGTTCTCAAAGTATAAAATACTTTGGTCCAAGATTAGGCACATATATTAATTAAAATAGAATAATTAAATGCTTAATTATCTTTGGCCCAAAAGAGTGAAATTTTCTGAGTCTAATATTCAATATACTCAAATTCCATCTGAGTCAATCCTAAGGATGATCAAGTAGAGAGAGTAAAATATCATAGTATAACAACTTGATCTGGTCAAATAATTCTCAAGGAAACAAACCGACTTAGAATAAGGAATTAATGCTGCAATTCTCGTTGCGTTGAGATACACAGATCACTACTTAGAATAAGAGTGTTAGAGAAATTATTTGAGCATGCGATAGTTATGAGTGATGTCTGAGTGAGTAAGAAACACCAATGTAGGAGATAGTGCTCAGAATGATTTGAAATCAAAAATTAAGAGAGATAGGATTTGTACTCGAGTCTTTATGTAATTCTCGGAATGACTTAGAGTTAAAAACCGAGTCTTCACATTTACATCCAAATGGTCTCAAGTAGGAGATATTAGGCTTCTTTCCCTTGTATAGCTCATAGGGTGTCTTCTTTAGGATTGGTCCGATGAGGCATCTGTTGAGTGTATAGTTTGTTCCGTTGATCGCCTCAGCTCCGAAATAGTAAGGTAGATCATTTTCAATCATCATGGTCCTTCCTATTTCTTCAAGAGTTCTGTTCTTTCTCTCTAGTATGAAGAGTTCTTGGTGCAGAGAAGTTGTTAGAGATGTCATTCTTGGCACGTAAATCTGCAAATTATGAGTACTACAAGAAAATAGATTTTTGGCAACAGAATGTGTTGTTACTAATAATATTTTCGACAACGACAAGTAATTTTCTGCAACAACAAAAGTTTGTTATGACATGCTCTGTTACTAAAGGTTTTCGCTAGACCTTATGTTGTGGCAAAAACATTATTTTGGCAACAAATATATTGTTACAAAACTCCTAACGTTGCTATATGTAATTATCCGAATCAAGTGATGAAATTATTTATCTGCAACGACGTTATTGTTGCTAAATAATTTGTTTTTAGAAACAATCGCTTGTTGTTGTGTAACATTCACATAGCTATGACAACAACTATTGTCATTGCAATATATGCTTATTGGCCATAGTGGTTGTCGTTGCTATTGTTGGCGATATATGCTTATAGACCACGATAGTTTTCGTTGCTATTGTTATTTCCTTTAGATGAAACAAATATTTGTGCCATGAAGGTCTCCATGTAACTTTGTTTAGCCACAAACACTTTGTTGCTAAAAATGGATGTTATAAGGCAAGACATTCCATGTAGCTCTCTGTTAAATTAAGTACAACCCTACATTAGTTTAGTTTATTATTTAATTATGGAAATTATAGAACGAATATGCAATAAAATGAAAAATAGGCAAAAATAAAGAAAAAATCATTAGTTTTAATTAGATATACTGTCAAATATTGCTTCCCATAATTACAAAATTATCACTTGTACCTCCAACATACTTACATAGAAAACCCGATTCTAATACAAATGTAAAAATTTAATACAAATGGCTTTAATTACATATACTCGTCAAATTTAGTACCTCCAACATAATTACATATACTGATTTGTGGCATTTTGTATAAGTCACGAGGTTTAGTCTTTATCACAACAAGCCAATCTTTGTCGTTGGGTTCGAAACATAGAAAACCGGCTCCACTTGCGATTCTAATACAAATGGCTCATCTTAACTTAATGATTGTCCATTGCGTACACAAGTTATGCCATATTCGTCAATCTTATACCCTCTTCCTTGATGATGGACATCATACCAATCACACTTGAAAGTAAAAATTTGTTTCCCATTAGGATATTGTAGCTCATAAACATCCCTTAATACACCATAATATTCTATGTCGAATGATCATCACCCCGACCATAACACCACTATTTTGAGAAGTTCTTTTTCTTGTCGGTCTAGTGTATGGAACCTGAAACCATTCACAATATACCCACTATAACTCCGAACAGTGCGAAGGGGTCGACAAACCATTCACAATCAATGGCTCTTTATAGTCCTTGAGCAGTACCGATAAAATCGTGCCGCTTCCGGAGTAGGCTCTTCCGTTGTCTCGCTATGGCCATGTACATTCCCTTCATCATTCCCAAACAAACCTGTCCTAATTACCCCAGACGCAACTTGCAACATATCAAGCATATTATCACAATCAAAATTAAGATCACCATCAACTTCATTATTAGCATAAAAATCATCCACGTGTTCCCCAAGCTTATCCCATACGGTGTGAAGACTCAGCCTTCACATCTCACTTTTTGAGTTCTATCAAGAGAATCGGGTATAAGACTCTCTCACTTATAAAGTTTTGATTCCAAGTCATTCCTTGTGCCTTAGAAACTTTTCCGAGTGATATAACATTTCTTGTGAGTGTTATAATATCTATTATGTTGTTCTCGCCGACTTTGATTGACTCGTAAAGCATAACTCTATATGCTACTTCTCATTCAGTTCTGCGTCACCCAACACTCAGATATATCGCATGATTCAAACACTATCTTTTTCGCGGAATAAACTCAGTGTCTGTCTTCGTGTTTTAGAAATTACATTGTTCCAAGTCAGCATATTTTAGTTTGAATTTTGTTTAGTCTAGATCAAATCTGTTTACTCCGATATTCTTTATCTAACTTGATTGCCTTCTAGACTCGACTTAGATGGAATTTGAGTTTCATGGATATTAGACTCGTAAAATTTCTTTTCTTTTCGACTCGGATAATTAGTCACTTAATTATTTTAATTATAATATTATCTCGTGTCTAATCTTGGACCAAAGTATTTTATACTTTGAGAACCAAATTGATTTGCTTTTGTAGGTTATTCAAACGAGGCTATCCTAAATTTGAATTACAAAAGTAACCGGCTTCAAAACGTTAAATCACCAAGCAGACAAGGCTTTTTCTACTTCGACCTAGCCCCGGACACTATGTCGTGGTTGTCTGCTTCTAAAACTAGAAATCTGCAACACCAAGCTCAACGATGGTTTCCACCTTATTTTTCAAGACACCACCAATGGTTTTGGGACTTCCAAAGGAGTCAAGAACCGTTGCTCAACGTTCATATCTCAACGGATATTTTCTCGAGTGACTCGGAAAATCCTTTACAATGGTCACAAGGGACTTCCAGATCGAAGATGGACACAACGGCTAAGCTGCTTGGTCATCTATAAATAGAAGCCAACTTTCAAGACTTGAAGATTGCTGAATCTATTGTTAATATACATACTTGATCACAAATCATTGTATTCATTCTCAATCTTCTACTTACAACTCCAATTCCGTATTTCATAATATTCTGAGTTGTAAGGTCTTGTACTTAGTTACAAACACTTTCTTTCTTACTTTCTAAGTAAGGTCCCTTGACCGAGCTGTAAGGGTTAACTCAGCTCAATTGTCCCTGATCTGTAAGGGTTATCTCGGTTAGGAAGAACAAGATCGGATAAGGGAATTTTTGAGTCTAGGAAAAACTTGTAAGGAGTTGTCCAAGGGAGCAACTCGGGGATTACCTGTGAAATAGAGACTAACTAAGTTCATCCAAGGTATTACTACTGGTGTGGTATCTATGGAAATGCAGAGGAATTCAAAGAATACGTTTTGTGGTATCTATGGAAATGCAAAGGAATTCAGAGAACACCTTTTCTTCTACTACAAATATGCCTCTATTATTAGGGAATATATCTCGGAGCCGGCTAAAAATCAATTGGCAATCACAAAATCTCAAGAACTCGCGGAAGAAATTGCTCAAGAATAAATAACCTATAGTGCAGCAATTACGGTTAACAAGTGTTATGGCAACCATTCAATATTAGATGTAGCAAGAGAAAAATGAAAAGCTTTTCCAAAGCAAGAATCCTAACGTACATACAACAAGCAAAATGGTGACGGAAAGTGTTAGAAAAAGAATGTGTTTCTTAAGTTTAATACTAAATACAAAAATTGAATCAATTTTGTATAGATGATTAAGTTCTAGTGAATGGGGAACCCTTCCTAGAAGGTGGCTCTAAAACTAGATAGTACTAGTTTGTAAATGAGTTGCATAATAATGAAGTTTATATCCTTTTTATAAAAAAATAATACTAATCCTAATAATAATGACATAAAACATAAATCAACATAAATGAATAAAAATAGAAATAAATGATAATTTTAATAGAAGTTCGAACATACCATAAATCAGATTTTGATACCTAAGAGCATTTGCCGCACTAAAGCGGAGATCCCTTTGGCAGGCCTCACGGTCCCCTCATCTTCACCCAAACTTCAGATCCTTGGGCATAGATAGAGAAAATATATTGGGATCCACTCACATCCTTTTTTATGGGATGGCGACATCGTTCTATCATTTTCCTTTTTTTCGTCTTGCCACATGCAAAAGCGTGATGAATTTGTTGATGAAAGTACATCCGTTTGAGCAATGATAATACATTTTGTTTGTCAAATTTGTTTTTTATAAAATTTTTCTATATATCCCCCAAATATTAATTCCAACTTCACATTTTAGGATGTACTTTTAGGTTAAACTTTGGTATTGTAATTTCTTTAAATTAAACACATATCGTATGAGATATTTTAATATTTACCATATTTATTTCGAGAATGTTTTAAAATTAATTTTTTTATCATACAATAAAGATAACCTCGAAAATTATATAAATTACTTCTTCCAACTCATGAAAATAAATAACAAGACAAAATAGACTAACAAAACTATTAAATATGTGTAGTTGTGGGTCCATGAGGAATGTTTTATTTAAAATTCCAAATTTGAGATCCTTGAGATACGGAAGTGAAGGAAAATAGAGTGAAAAAGTTTGATCTTTTAATTACAAAAAAATAGGTGGACGAAAGGGGATCGAATATATAGGAGTAATAATCAACAATGGGTAGATCATCATTATAAGAATGCAAATAATATATCATTTTGATGAATGGATGTCTCCAACCAATCCATATTAATATTTTAATCTTGTTTGGGAGGTAAAAATTAATTGAAGGAAAAATGGGATAAGATCCAAGTAAAACATTATTGCTTTCAGGTATATCTCGTAAAAGGATCCAATTGAATGACAATATAAGAATGCAGTGGGAGAGGATAGTTTAGATGTAATTTCTTAGGGGCCTTCAACCCCTTCTTAAGTGTTACCACAAGCCATTCACCTCTATTTTGGTTTCCCTTCTTCACCTAACACCCACCCCTTTTTAAGGATAAATTCACCTAAAATCCGATAAATGAAAATTCTATTGTAATCTTTGAACTACTTGCTTGTAAGATAATCTAATGAACTATAACTTTTCTTTTTTTTTTTTTTATTGTATAAGCTCTCCCCCAAATCATCTAGAGACATGTAACTAGAAATATACTACATGCAAAATAACTCTCAGTCCTCCTCCACTAAGATCAACCAATGTTGAAAGGAAACTTTTGGGAAACTCATCTTCAGTATGCAACCAACTTCACTCCTTCTCAACCAAGAATCCCGACCAAACTTTTTAGAAGATTAGGGATAGAGGTATGCATGTCTCGAACGGACCAACTTTTGATGGCTTTCGATCCTTTGGAAAGGTTCGAAAACCTAAAAATCTTGGGAAAATTCACTTTTAACCATTCGTTCGTGCCCGAAATCCAAGTAACCTTCACCCCTCAATGCTTCGACCAAATCTACAAACTCAGCCTAACCTAGCCTCAACGGGAGACCATCAAGCTAGCCCGGAAACAACAATCCTCTACCGTGAGGAAATGGAAGTTCAAAAACTATCCCATCACTCCCTCATGGATCCCCCGACCAACACTAAAATTGTGGTGTGGAATGTTAGAAGGGCTTGTGTTAGAAACCTCTACATCTTTGTGATGGATATGATTTATCAACACAACCCAAAGATGTATATGATTTATCAACACAACCCAGTTATCCTCATTTTCCTTGAGTGTCTTTCTTTGGGTCGAGTGTATTTTGACTATTAATGCTAAGTTTGGGTTCCAAGAATACAACTATTTCCAGCACTTTGTTAATAGGGGTGGCATTGCCATGTTCTTCAAGTATCCGGTCCTTGTGGTGGACTTTTTAACCCGCGACCCGAATACTTCTACTCGCCTTGCTAAATTTGAAACCACCAAACTTGTGATTGTTCTTATAGCCATGCACTCCCTAGTGATAAAAATGCTAGGAATGAGTTATGGGATAGCTTGGCTACTGACCCCCTCCCTCCGACATCCCTGGGGTAGGGGATCTTAACATGGTCACAAACTAAAAAGAGAAGATAGGAGGTAAGCAGCTCCACCGTTCTCAGGATAATTCTTTTCTTAACTAGATGGACTCTTGGTCTCTCATAGACATTGGCTTTATGGGACCAGATTTTACTTGGACTAATGATCGAACAGGTTCCGAGAACATTCAAGCACATCTAGATCGTGCCCTTCCGAACTCCGCTTGGATTGAGATGTATCTTAAGATAAAGGTAACCCATCTTCCTCGTGTGGCTTCTAATAATTGCCCTATCCTGGTGGAAACTAACCCTTCCATTACTAGGAATAGCCACCATTTTCGTACTCTCATTACTTGGCACTACCATCCACAGTTTGATAGTTTTTTCATTCCACCTGGAACCCTAATAAAAAGTTTTTGGATAATGTGGAGTGTTTTAAGACTAGAGCACCTCTTTGGCACCGTTTAGTTTTTGGTAACTTAAGGTTTAAGCTAAAAGGCCCTCGCTCGGAACCCTAACCCTTTCTTATTTAAACTTGAACTTGACCTCATTGAAAAGAGTGTATGGGGTCAAAAGGCTCGTATTTGTAACCACCTTTATAAGGACCTCAACATTAAGTATTTTCATGTATTAAACTCGGCTTAGACAGAATCGGCAAAACATTATGAAATTAAGAAATAATGATGGGGAGTGGGTTTCGGGACCTGATATTCCTATCCTTCTCCACTCCCATTTTTGTGTTTTGTACAAATCTTCCAAAAATCAGACTATTAGATCCTCTTTGACTGATAAGTATGGTGCTCTTGATATTAATGATCGATTCCTTCGATGAGGAAATCAAAAGCGCAGCTTTTCAGCTTAAACCTTACAAAATCCCCGGCCCTGATGGTATTCATGGTTTTTTCCTTAAGAAGTATTGGAATACTTGTGGATCTAATCTTGCTATGCTTATTAAAGATTTTTTCTCAGACCCGGGAAAAATTGGAAGAATGAATGATACATTTATTTACCTCATCCTGAAAAAACCCAATGTTGAAAGGGTTCATGACCTTAGACCAATAAATCTTTGTAACTCTGTCTATAAGGTCCTTTCCAAAATCATTGTCAATCGTATCAAACCTTTGCTGCCTGAGTTAGTGAACCCTGCACAATCTAGTTTTGTGTCGGGAAGAAAAATCACTAATAAAATCCTCCATGTTAAGGAGCTTGCTTTCCGTATCAACAAAAGCAACCCGAAGAAAAATTCCTTGCCCTCAAAGTGGACCTATCTCGAAGTTTATGATACCTTTGAGTGGTATTTCATCGGGATTCATTGCATTACTTTCATTTTCCCACTAACATGATCAACATCATCATGGAATGTATTACCTCTACACAATATCGTTCATCGTGGAAGGGTAATCCCAGGCATTGTTTGAAACCTACCAAAAGGATAAGACAAGGAGATCCGTTATCTCCATATATTTTTGTCATTTGCCTTGAGAGATTGTCGAGATCAATAAAGGATGAAGTTGTCGGGGTCTTTGGAAACCGATCACAATCAAAGGCCTTTGCTTTTCTTATACTTTTTATGCTGATGATGTGATTTTATTTGGTCAAGCTAATCTTGATTCCATTAAGGTTATGGCGGATACCTTGGAGTCTTTTGGGCTAGAATCTAGTATTAGGATTAATAAAAATATGTCTAGGGTTATTTTCCCTAAAATCCTTCACCACAGACTTCGTAGAATCCTTATTGCTTCCATCCATTGCCGTACTTGTACCTGTTTTGGCAAGAACCTTGGTGTCTCCATCTCTCATTGTCTTCCCAAACATAAGGATTTTGATAGCATGTTGGATAATGTCAAACCAAACTTGCTCATTGGCAAACAAAATTTATCAACTTGGCAAGTAGGGTTGCCCTTATTAAATCATTCCTATCATCTCTGCCAGCTTACCACATGCAAACTCCACTTCTGTCCCAAAGAACTATGCATCAACTACATAAAGGAATCAGGAAGTTCCTATGGAATAAAATGGATTGCACTCACTACTTGCCTAGAGTCCCATGGAACATTGTCACTAACAACAAAGCAAATAGGGGTTTAGATATTAGAGACATTGAGGTCTGGAATTAATGCTTTCTTGATAAGCATCTTTGGAGGGTTATTAAGAATGAAAAAACTTCTTGCATTCAGTTGTTCGTAACCAAATACCTTGAGGATGGTAGACTGGATTTTTATTTCCCAAAACATCCTATTCACCTATTTGGAGGAGTGTTGCTAAAATGAGAGATATGGTATTGGAGAATACCATTACAAAAATAGGTTCAAGAACTAAGACTTCTTTTTGGTTTGATAGATGGCTTCCTGGAGACCCTCTTGCTCGAGAGATCAGGGATTTCCATTCCTGAAAGTGGTGAACACCTTAGAGTGAGTGTTTTCGCTGGAGGAGGTAAGTGGAATATTCCTAAGTTGTGTAGATGGATCCCTAGTTCACTAGTCCATACCATGTCCTCCCTTCCATCTCCTAATCCTAATGGTCGATGTGATCATATCATGTGTCCCTTTGATTCTAAAGGAAATTTTAGCATCCAAAGCCTCTATAGAGCAATTTCCCTCCCCATCAAGGTATCCCCCATTCCTTGGAAATTTTTATGGAAAAGTCGAGTACCTTTTAAGATGAAAACATTGCTCTGGTGTGCTTGCTTTAAAGGCCTACTAGTAGCCTGTAGACTAGCTAAATGGATGCCTGAACTTAATCCTAGATGTCCTATCTGTTGGAATCCAGAGGAGAACCATTTGCATCTTTTCCGTGATTGTCCCATTGTTGCTGCTACATGGACTAAATTCCTTTTCAAAGTTAACCAATCCTTGATTGCTAACTTTTTCAATGTTGATTGGCTGCATTGGATCAATATTAACCTCAAGCAAGACACCAAATGGATCAACAAGTTCCTGATTATTTGTTGGTGTATTTTGAACTATAGGAATAGATATGTGTTCTCTAATTTCTGCCCGAGGACTCAATCCTTTTCACAGAATATTTCATATCTTATTGCCCAAACTAATGATAATCTCAAGTTACAGGGTCTGGATTATTTGAAGAACACTCCCACCATCCTATAGTCCCCTCCCATCGAGGCTTACTTCAAGTTGAACATTGGGTACAACTGGTAGGAGGAAAAGAAGAGATATGTGGCTGTTGGCATCCTTCGTACTACAAACAACACTTGGTTCTTTGGGGTTATGGTTGCAGTCTATGGAAGTGATAAAGTGATGGCCATGCTTGAAGGATTAAAGGAGTCTCTATCTAAAGCTTGGGTTTACGAGTATCCCTATGATTGAGTAGTGGATCAAAACTATCATGCCATCACAAGTAATCACAGGGTGCTATTTACGTTGTTAGGCAAATATAGAATAAAAATAATTATAGTGTATAAAACAGTTAATAAAAATTGAGTTATTTACATAAATAGAATTTCACCAAATAACTTTATTAAAAACAACTAATTTTACTAAACATCTTTTCTTCAAACAGTTAATGCAACAAGTCAAATAAGTAACAACTAACATTTAACAACGGATTGTCTAACAGGGCCTATATTCCGTTTATGTCCTATTCTAAGACAAAGAAGACTTCTGAGTCAACTTAAGAAAAATTCCCACATATACCAATTTCCAAGTCTTTATATGTCTTTTTTCTATCTCGCAATCTGCATTTTTTTGTTGCAATTGGCTTGAAGATTGTGTTATAGTCTTCTAGTGTCATTTCAATATTTCATGTTTGTACCAAGGTAGCTATCGAGGCCATTTCTTTTAGTCCCACCAAGAAAATAACAAGGAGAATACCATTTGACCGTCCAAACTTGCACATGAACCTCTCATTGGTCTTCCTTCCACCTTGAACAAAATAGCCATGAACCATCCTGATTGATCGGGAGCCTCAAAATGGCTTCTTGTTCTTGTTCTATTGTTGTCATATTTCTTCTCTCTCACCTTCTCGCAACTTCCCTCAGCTGAGGCGTAAGGAGGGCAAAGATGTCCATCTTCATTCAGGTGTGACCTACTGTCTTCGGACCCAACTACGGTTTATTTTCTATCAACCGCACCGGCACTAGTCCAACTATAGGTTTACCAACAGTTTCTTAGCTTTATTAGTGAAGGCAGAGACCCTTAATGCAAATATCTTATCATAGGGAAGTATTTGAGTGGACTGAGTCTATCGTTTATTAGTCCTTCAATGTCATGTTGTTTTTAGTTGTCACTATATTTTGATCATGGTATAATCCATCGGTTCATGTCATATTATCTAAGTGTTAATTTTGTGTCCGTTTTATAAGTTTATTTAGAATGACTGACTTTTTTATGTGTCATTATAAATTACCCACAACACACCATTCATTGTAATGGCAGGCTGCCTAACGAGGATTTGGGCAGAGTAATACAATCAAACAAATATCATTC
Source organism: Talinum fruticosum (assembly GCA_021018815.1). NCBI lineage: Eukaryota > Viridiplantae > Streptophyta > Magnoliopsida > Caryophyllales > Talinaceae > Talinum > Talinum fruticosum. The sequence goes on from JAITYX010000020.1 coordinate 6,105,572, forward strand.
CCGCTTGAGGGGTTTTTGTGGTTCGATTTGGGTCTGTGGAAGAACGTGATATAGTACTTTGATCGAAGGCTATACTTCTTTGACAAGAAGCCATTAGTTATGAAACCTTGGAGTAAAGATGTCAAGCTTGATAGGGATTCAATCAAACAGCTCCCCATTTTGATCCAATTCCCTAGATTAGATTTCAAATATTGGGAGCATCGAGTCTCAAGCAAGCTTAAGTATTATTGGATAATCCCTTGAAGGCTGATAAACAAACCAAAGACAATTCAATGTTGGGATATACCAGGGTACCTGCGAAAGTGCAGCTAGATAAGAAACCGCCTAACTATGGCCCTCGTTCCGTTTAGCTTTAGCTTACGACCTTACATCTCTTTACAACTTCTTACACCTCCTTACAGCTTGCTTACAGATCCTTATAGGTCCTTACCGCTTTTTATAATGAACTTTACAACTATCTTACAGCTCCTTATAGTTGCTTACAGATTCTTACAGCTCCTTACAGCTTTTCCTTACACCTCTTTACAGTAAATGGAACAGGGCCTATGTTGAATTCAAATCCAAAAGAGGAATTTTGGTGAAGCAGTAAGGTTAAATATAAGAGGAAGCTGATTTAGTGCAGTCATTGCCGAATGTATGGCCACCTGGAAGAGGTATGTAGGAAGGAAAAAGATTAAGCAAATTTGTGTGCCAATGAAAACTCAACAAATAGAGAAAATTGTACAAGTTAATGAACAAGGATTTCAGACAAGTGAGATATGTGAGACATAGAATCCAAACAGAAATAGGGTCGTATGAGGTGATTCCATCTCCGATCCACATACTCGCACCAAATATTAGAAGAAGATGTGATGAATGAAGGTAATACCTCCCCTCACTACTACGAAAACCACTTTCAACTACGGTTAAAAATGACATTTAACAACGGTTAACAGGCGCCGCATATTTGGGAGTCATTGTATGTACCCCTTTGACTACGGTTCAAAACCGTAGTCATAGGTCAATATATGACAACGGTTCAGATGGAAAACCGATGCTGAATCCATCAGGGCCTGGACTTTTATGGTTTGGTATTGCAATGATCGTTGCCTTGATTTCCTCTGCTATGAAGGGTTTGACTATCATTGTTTGCTGCTCAATTGATAGGCAATTTCTCAACTGCATGATATCCTCCCTTATAGGCTCTTGAGTTTTTGTTGTTGTCCCAAGAAAATCTTCATAATATTGTAAAAAGTGTTGTACAACTTCTGGGTAATGCCAGGTCCAACTACCATCTGAATCACCCAGATTGAGCCAATCTTCCTTTAATTTCTGAGTGTAAAAGCTCTCCAATCTGTTTCTCCAAGAGCATAGATCACCATAAGCAGCATGTTCTTGATCATATAATTGTTGATGTGATCTTAAAGATGTTAGGTAATCAGTTGCATTGTATCATGAACAAGTTGGTTACTGATTCCAAAGTGCTTTTCTTAAGAGTAGGAGGATCCAAGATAATATTCTTTCGACTTTTGAACTGGAGCACATAAATAATAGGAGGCATAATTTTCTTAAAATCATGGTGAAAGTGGACATTCTGAAATCATATGACACTATTGATACACAATTGCTCAAAGTAGAACAATTAAAATGGGTGGATTATAAATAGAGCAACCCATGTGCAAAATCACCACAAACCCAATTTTCACTCACTCTCTCACCTCCCTCACCTTCCCTCTTCCTCTACTCCCTGCCGACAGCCCAACAGACAGCACCGTCTCGGCTGCCGCTGCCCACCGCCACCCTGCCACTTTTCCACCGCTTTAGCCGTCGATGCCAATAACCACCAGAGCCACCACATCCTCCAAATCCACCATCGTCAAACACCACCAAACCCTCACACCACCTTCCCTCACTCTCCTTCTTGCTTGCTTTGCCCAGCCCCGACCCTACCGCCGGTGAGCTACCTCTTCCGCCAGCCAACAACCACCACCACCACCACTAGTCGCCACCAAAACTGCCCAAAGCCAGCAAACGCCACCCCACCCATTGTCCCTGCATCTGTTTCACCTCTGTTGTGTCGGCCTTGTTAATTAGCATATAAAGCGCCTGTTTCGTGTTCTACAAGTTTATCAATTAAGGGCCTATGATGGGAAAGGCTCTAGGGCCTTATGACAGTAGTTTATTAGGAATAGGGCACTGCTCCTTGGAGCATCTATATTTGAGTCATATATATAGATGCATAAAGTATTGCATATCCCCATCGTATTGAACGCCATTCAAGGAGTAGCTGGCCTCTTCCAGTGCTTCCCCTATATTGTCTATAATTCTTGATATTGCATTGCATATTCATTGGTGGCACAACTTCCTCTCAGAATGATATCAGGTACGCTAAATTTCTACGATTGTTATGATTGTAATACTTTACTATGATATGATGTATATTATTATAGGCTCTCTTCCGCCGTATGTAATTCTCATAATTAGTACAAGAGCAAGGTTTATAATTATCTAGATTGAAATCAAATTAGCATGTTTAGTGCAGGCAATAAACATATTCTTTTTGTATTTTGCGAATTAATTTTATTTTTGATGGATATTGCTAATACATGCTAGTTGAATCCGTGGATGGTTTAAGTTTTTTTAACGCATCATGATTAATTAAATTATATACAGTCAAGCAATTTTTTATGTGAGTTTTTTAACAGTTGACGATTTGAATATTACGTTGAGCTTTATGATTACGTTGAGAAAAGAATGAATGCAAGCACATGGTGCAACAAATACCACCGCTTTTCATGGTCTATTCTATTGTGCAGTACTTCTTATTTTAACAAAGACATGAGAAGTGACAAAGATCTAATAAACTAATTGAAGTGGCAAAGATCTAATAAACTAAGCTTAAGTTATATGAAGAGTTTTATTCTCTAATAAACTAAGCTTAAGTTATATGAAGAGTTTTGTATCTGAAGAATACAAGGAGAGTCTTTGTGGGCACAAAATTGTTGCAAAGTTCTTCGAAGGTGTGGATAGTATGTTTTTGGAATGTGAAAAGGCTCGATCTAGTGAATTAATAATTGAATTAACAACCATGAAGTATTGTGAGGAAGGTGATGTGTGTCAACACTTGACCAAAATGTCAGCTTGAGAGCGTGAGTATGAATTTGGCATAACCTTTTCTCATCCAATTTGCCTTGAACTCCCTTACACCTAAATTTGAGCATATATGTGCTGCTTATCAAATAGCCAAAGGGAGTGGAATTCTTTAAAGAGAGAATGCTTCACTTGAGAGTAGACAGAGAATTCTCCATTCTCTTGATTTAAGAGACACCATTTTACTGCTTTTACAATAAAACCTAAATCAAAAGGAAAAAAACCTCCTGACCTCTTCTCTCACACGACATCTTTCTCCTCCAGTGCTCAAACTTCATACTTTTCCTTTGTTCCTTCTTTTTCATATGTAATCTCTGTCCCAGTCTCTTTCCCGACCACTTACTTGGTTCCATGGCAATCTGCCACCTTCCACCTCCAGTGCTCAAAATTCAGGCTTCAGGCTTCACACAGCACCGCTCTATTTACTTCAATTACCACAGCTAAGAGCCGCCGCCGCTATTCTCGATCTACCTAATCTACCCTATTCATCATATCTACATCCCACCGCTCTTCCTTTCGAATGTATTCACAGAGTTTTAACCTTAATCGAGTTGTATTCTGTTTACTTTCTACAAGCACCGCCAATTCATTGTATCATTTTGCTATTAAGCGAAACCGTGGCATCCTTCCTCGCGTCAGTCTCAGTGAAGAGGCCATTTTACATCATCTCGGAGCCGATCTGCTCATCATCATCACGTTCATCTTCAATCTCTTTGTCTCTCGTCCTCCTCTATCAAAGCAAGCTCATCACCATCACGTTCATCGCCATCCCAAGTCTCAGCCATCGCCTTCCTCTTTCAGCCAAACCCTAGATTTCCCTCCAAGGTTCGTTTTCATTTCTGCGATTTCGATTTTGATTTCTTGCGTTTCGACTAGTTTAATTGCTAATTATTGCGTTTGATTATTACTTTGATTTCAGGAATCGAATGCCTTTGGAGGTTTCGGAGCTGGCCACACTGTCAGTATCGATTTCCGCTCTTCTTGGTCTTACAGGTACTCTCACTCCCTATCCACATAATTCTGGTTTCTTGATTGCTTGTGGATTTTCTCTAGTTTCTCCGCACCTTTTTCAATGCTAGAATTCTTCTGGTTTAGTGGAGGATGATTTAATTTTGATGTTATTCTTCATATTCTCTATACTATTTGCCATTGTTGTTAGTCATCGTCTTTGCTTCTCAATGAGGTTCACAACCAACCAATGAAAACAATGAAAATTTGCATTTTGATTCATTAAAAAATTGTTCATGTTTTGATTCAAATTTGGTTTGGTTTAAAAATTCACATTTTGATTCCCATTTTAATTCTATGTTTGCGCAGAGTATACATATAAAAATCGTTCTATTCAATTCACATTTTGATTCGTTCAATTCAATTGAAGCCGAATATGGAGGAGTTCTCTTCGCCGGAGTTTAGGCACCGGATTTGCCAGTCAAAGAAGCCCCTGTTTGAGACCATTGCGGAAGAGCCCGTTCGTTAAAGTGATGAATACTGGCACTAACCCAAACAAAAAAAAGGTGAAAAAGGAGAAATTTTTTGAAGCTCTGTTTTACATTTTTTATTTAGCAGGATTGCGAAATTGAAATCGAAATTCATAGTTAGGGGGCAAAGATGTATTATAGTGGATTCTTTATAATTCTTTGTGACTGTATATTCATAATGTGGGGTGAATAATCACCCTAATAATATTAAGCAAAGATCTAATGTGTACGAATTTTTTTTAAGTGCTATTCGAAAAATAATGTTCAAACTTATGGTTAGTGAAATTTAGCGTCGGATATTAGCGTTCGATCAAAATTCGATGTCTGTCTGAATCAAAAAGTCTAACATAATTTTGTCTTATCCAAAAGTCAAAAGCAAATTCGGTTAGAAAATTGTTAGTGAATTTTAGAGTCGAATAATGATCCGACGCTGTTAACATCGAAAATATCCGACGCTAATAGCGTCTTATTTTTGTCTCGATGCCATTTAGAGTCAGATTGAGTCCGACGCTAAATCTGACGTTAAAGTTTTTAGCGTCGAGGTGTTTAGCGTGAGATGTTTTCCGATGCTAATCCGACGGATTTTTTCCTTTTAGCGTCGGATTCTATCCGATGCTAAATGCGAGTTTGCTTGTAGTGGTTAGCCGCGAAAAAATTCTAATAATTCAAAATTAAAATTTAAAAAATCACAAATTGCCTTTTCCAAATTAGCACGGGGAGTATATAACCTCGACATGGTATCATTGTTATATTCGGGTGATCCCTCTATCACGAGGTGGCCCCGTGTGCCTTTCCAATCCATCTGTGAGTGGTGTAAGAGCAATTACAATGTAGGATCTTATGATCCAATTTTATCCATGTAATTTAATTCATCTTTTGCAATGCACGTTCCATTTAATCTGAGGTCGATCCGCCCACATGGTCGCTTTGTACTCAATCCGCCCACATTTCCATCTTGCATCATTTTTTCTTATTTTATTTTTGTTAACGTTTCCATATTTAAAGAAGAAACTAAATTAAATATGTATATTTGCAGGTTCCATGTATAATATTTTATTTGATAATCGAAGTTGATAATCCAAAGGTGTAAGATGATGGATTAAGTTCCAAAAATTAGATTATGAGATAATGTGTAAGGCGTAGGCCCCACATACAATCTAAAATTTTCCCAACATAACCAATTTGAGGCCGGTGCTGTTTGCATTTTGGTTACTCTAAATAATACCATCAATCTTATACAATCCATGATTATCTTTGTATAGTACGTATGTTCCAATTAAAACTTCAACTGAAGCCTAAATTTAACCGTATCTCATTAATTTTGTCTTAGCGAAATCTCTGCTCTTGCCCCTTGCCTCTCCAACCACAAGAAAAAATTTGTATATTCTTGTTAGGTTTGTTCGTTTCTATCTCGTTAAAACTAACGGTTATAGCGTTTATAGCGGTTATGAGCTGTTATGAGTTGCTATGAGATGTTATGAGTTATTATGAGCTATTATAATTAACGGTTATAACGACTATAGTGACTATAAGCTGTTATAGCGGTTGTGAGCTGTTAGAATGATAATGATAATATTAATAATTTTTTTTCATAATAATAATAATAATAATAATATAATTATACTATTACTATTACTATTACTATTATTATTATTATTACTAATAATATTAATAATTTTTTTGTTAATAATAACGATAATAATAACAATAATAATAATAATAATAATTATTATTATTATTATATGAGTTTATGATTGGCTGTTATAGCGGGTAACTCGTTATAGCAGTTAGAAGTAGCTGTTATGAGCTGGTAGTAATTATGAGCGATTATGAGCGGATATGAATGTTTATGAGCGTTTATGAACGATTATGAGCATTTAGCGGTTATATATGTTATATATAAAGGGAAGAAGGACTTGTTGTGTAAATTATTGTTTACCATATTTACCCCCTTTCTTAACTTATATTTTAGGGTTATAATCGTCACTTACAGTTACTTTGTTGTTTCTCTTCTCCTGCCCCTCTCTTTACGTCAGCCCCCCACGTCAATTTTTCTCTTCTCTCTAAACTCTCCTCATCTTCATTCAACTCCATTTCTCCCACCTTCACAACCCAGCTTCAATCTTCTGCAAACGGCTGTGAAGTTTCAGATTTGATTTCAATTTGATCACCAATTCACGTCAGTTATTTATTTAATGGAGATTTTTTGGTATATAATATGTAAATGAGTTGTAGAAATTTAAGCAACCAAGCATAGTAATAGGCTACAATCTTTTATCTTCCATTTACATAGCAAATTCACAATTCATTACAGATCTAACTCCATCCAAACTCACAATTTACAAAAATAAAATCTAGAATTCGGGATTGCAAACCTAGAAGGCGAGAAGATAGGGGAGGGAGAGGCAGAGGCACAATCTGACACAAGAGCGAGAGCCGGAGAACAACAGCAAGAGCAATCCTGAAGTGTAGAGACCGAGAGAGAGATAGCTCAGAGAGATAACCGAGTTGGGACCCGGCGCCACCGTCTTCGATCTCCGTCACCGATCTAGAAGGAGAGCCCAGAGGAGAGAGAAATAAGTTCAGAGGTAGAGACCGAGAGAGTGAGAGCCGAAGAGAGATAGCTGAGATCAGAGACCGAGAGAGAGGGTTGAATGAGCGAGAGAGGGCATGACGCCGAGGAGGCACCAGGATGGAGGTACAGCCCGAGGGAGAGAGAGAGGACTGAATGAGGAAGCAGGAGGATGAAGGCATAAATCAAGGGAGAAGCCAGGACGAAGAGAGAGAGAGCACATAATAAATTGACCATATGTTTTTGGTGCTCATAAATTGGCCATGTGTGAGATTAGTTTCGGAGAGGCACGGCTATTTTCAAACACTTCTGTTATATGACAGGGCAAAGCCGTCACGAATATGACAGGGCAAGATTCATAATTTTGATTTTTTAGTGGTGTTACCCCTCTAACTATTCCAAAGAACCAACCTCTATTTTATTTTAGGGTGTGTTTAGTTCAAGGGAAAATATTTTTCATGGGAAAATGAATTTCCAAGGAAAACCATTTTTCACCCACATTTTCCTTTGTTTGGTAGAAGAAGAATAATTTTCTAAAATAATTACTTAAATACAAAAACCAACCATAAAAACCAATAAATATGAAAAGAAAAAGTAAATAACTAATTCAACTTCAAAACCTATATATATATATATATATATATATATATATATATATATATATATATATATATACATACGTATATATATGTTGAGCACCTAAATTTGATAAATTTGTACATCTCCCTATAATCAAACTTTTCCATGTATAAAATAATAGAAATTTAAAAAAAAATTCATCTATGAACTGTACAATAAAAAAGGGAAAAAATAAGGACAAAACTTTAAAAAAGAAAATGAAGGTGGCAAAGTAAAAGAAGTTTAGAACTTGAACTCCCATTGATAAAACTTTATTTTCCCTTAATTGAGGTAGAGGAAAATTAACTTCATTCCTCATAAAAGAAAATTTATTTTCCATTGATTGAGGAAAATTATTTTCCTCCAGAAAATATTTATCTACCACTTATGCTACCAAACGCCAGAAAATAGAATGATAATTTTTCGAGAAAATATTTTCCACTCAAACAAACACACCCTTAATCTCAAATTTAGATCTTTAAATAAAATAATTTTAATGGGATTTACAACTATACATATTTAATTATTTTTGTATTGTTATTTATTTTTATGAGTTGAAAGAAGGTATTTTATATAATTTTTGGAGCTCATATTTATTTTATGACAAAAGAATTAGTTTTTAAAATGTCTTAAAATAAATGTGGTCAGTATAAAAACATCACATGCCCCAAAACCTCCCCAATAAAAAAAAAAAGAAAGAAATCTTGGAAAACATCACATACGATATGTACTTAATTTTAAAAATTACAATACTCAAGTTCGACCTAAAAATTACATCACAAATGCAAAGTTGGAATTAAAAAACAAATTAAAAGTTACATAAGTAAATGACACCTACAAGTTTGGGGTATTAACCCTACTTCTAGAGTATCGGTTACTGAATATTGCCGAGTAGGTATTTAACTAACTATTATAAAAAATAAAAAAACTAACTATTACAAAAATATCCTTTTTAATGCTGTATAATTTTTTAGACAAAAATATCCTTTTTAATTAAATATTTTCACTATGTATTTAACTAACTATTATAAAAAAAATTGACCATTATCATCTCTCTCTATCTCCCCCTACACAAATCCACCGTTTTTATTAAACTCTATCTCTCTCTCCTCTCCAATTATCTAACTTTTTTAAACAATTTTTATTGTTAACTATTTTTTAAAAAATTTGTTAACTATTCTTGATCTAACATAATTATAAAGATACATTATGAATTTGATTCTTATATGAAGTAGCTTGGATAATAGGAACATTAAAATAAATAAAGTCTAAGTTATAAAGTTTGGAACTTAGAATAAATGAATAAATATAATATATAAATTTTGGATAATTTATTCCCTTTATATATTTATCTATCTATGTTATATTTATGTTATATATAAAGGTAAGAAGGCCTAAGTATTGTAGAATTTTTTTAGACAAAAATACCTTTACTAATAAAATATTTTCTCTATGTATTTATCAACTAATAAATATCAAATGATAAGGGTAGTGTTGTCAAATTAGGCAATCACCAAAAAATACTGTTCGTTCCAAGCCATTTACTTCTCCCACATTCTCATCTCCCTACTTTCTCTCTCCAAACCGTAAAATACATGAATTCTAAAAATGCCCCAAAAAATTTCATGTATTACCTTCTTGAATAAGGGATGAAGCAAATAGGGAATAATATATATATATATATATATATATATATATATATATATATATATATATATATATATATTGCTACACTGGTGATATTTACACCAAACTTTATTCTCATTCTTACTAAATGCTTTTCACTGTTTTTACAAATATTTTATATATTTTAACTAGAATAGTAACAATTGATATGATTAATTAGTTTTTTAAGAAAAAGATATTTATTTTATTTATTTTATAATTTATAAATTTAATAGTATCATATTAAAAAAATTGAGTAATTTATCAGGACTTAAATTATATAAAAGTTTCATTAACTCAACTTATAATCTTTAATTGAGTCTATTTTTATTTCAATGTATGTATACATTTTCCTAAGTTTATTTTTTTAAAAAAATAATTAATTTTATTATTTAGGTAATATTTTCTCCCACTCCCTAAGTACTTATGGATTTTAATCTTTCGTTATTTTTTTTATCTATTTTATAGGCCTATTTTATTGTGATTGAATTAATAATAATTCTTATATAGGTAATACGTGTAAGTAGGGCTGGGCAATGGGGCGGGCCAGGGCGAGTCAGGGTCGGCCCATTACTATAACGGGTCAGGTCAGGCCGGGAAAAATAAGTGGGCTGGGCCGGGTCATGGGCCAGCTGACCCTGACCCGCCCATGACCGGCCCATGGGCTGAAGCTAAACATGAATTGACATTAATGTTTGGTTTGGTAGCATAAAACAATAGCAAAACATCCGTACTTGAAACAACTTGTAAGACAACGTAGTTCCTAGTTTTCAACCCATGGCAAATTCCATTAAAGACATAGCTAATACAAATTGGTAATCGCCTGGAAAAAGTATATGTCGTAGTTTTCAACTCTACATGATATTAAACTCTTGTTTCTCAATAAAAAACTTTTTCACTGGACCCAAAGCCATACTTTAAGGTCTTAGACTCGTTTCCGACACAACATACAAGATTTACAAGTATCACGGGACAAAGCCCACAGGTTGTGCGGGTCCAAAATTGCTTTGGAGGCTCCACAAACCTTCCCACAGCCCGTAGAGGTCAATGGTTGGCTCTAGAGGTCATCAAGGGCCTTCCCATGGTTAGTGAGAACTTCTGGTGGCCACCGCAGCCTACCCCACGGCCTGTGGGAGCACCCGCGGTGGGTACTTTAGATTAATAAATTGCTGCTGGCCACCACAGCCTACACCACAACCTATGGGGATACCCGTGGTGAGTGACAGTGGCTCCCAAATTATATTTTCTTATTTTCTATCTATCTTATCCTTGTGGGATGTCTATGAAAAGTTCATTTCAACATTCTAAGTAACATATTAGCTCAATAAAACCCATTAAAATACACATGCAAGATACATACTTTTCATACCAAGTTTTGGACAAACTAGCACTACATAAAATTTATGATCAATTTTCAATTCAAGTTATTTAATAAATAAGTCGCATATATAAATCGAACTTTCTTATTTAGACTTTCCTTTAATTCGAGCTTCACATATTCTCTGCAACCATGTATTGAATGGGTCTTGGGTGGTCACGGTCATTTGACCCATGACTCTACCTGACCTATATATTAAAAATTATTGCCCAGCCCGTTAAGTAAGTGGGCAGCCCAGCCTGGCCCGGTCCGGCCCGTTGCCCCTGCCCTTATTAGCGTCATTTCTTTGAGAGAAAAAAAACCCCTTTATTTTTTTCTATTTTCCACTGTAAAAAAATTCCCACTTGGTTAACCAAAAATACAAAAATAGAAGGTTCTGTTCTCTTTTTTCACTACTAGCAATGGAAAAAAATGTAGAATAATTAATCTTAAAAAGAAAAAAATCATCCTTAATCAAATTTCATTATTTTTTTTGAAGTAAAATATTTTGGAACATCATAAAAAAAGAATCCCATATTGATAGTGCTGAGATTTTGAGCAAACCCAATCAATGAATGAATACATAGCTTTAATTTCTCATAACATTTACTATACAAATTAAAAATACATGTAAATTGATTTTTAATTTATCTACAAATAAATAAGTTATCAAAAGTAATAAAATTATTTTTTAAAAAAAGAATGGAAAGAGCAAGTAGATTGAAAAAATTATTTTTAAAATTAGAATTAATAATGGAATTTGTGAATATTATGAGATGACCCTTTTACTTTGACCTATTAATGGCCCATGGCGACCCTTTAATCGCCCATCTTCACATGACCCTAAATCAGCTCGACCATTTTATTACTAAACTTGGGCTTTGACCCTTTCTTTTGGCTCAACCCTGCTGGCCCAATGGGTACCCTACCCATTGACCAGCTCCTAAGTGTAAGACTTTGTTCAAAGTATATAACAAAGTTTTTACCATTCAAAGTATATAACAAAGTTTTTACCTTTTTTTAATAAATTTTTAGAATTATTATGTATCTTCTTAACTTTTTTTTTTTTTTGAGCGAATGAATAAGGTGTAAATATTATATTACTTAAAACTGAAATATTAACATCGAGGGTCATCATTCATCGCCTTACTCATTGTATGTAATATGTATATTGTTTCCTATTTGCTTCATCCCTTATTCAAGAAGGCATATAATCAATTTTTTTGGGGCATTTTTAGAATTCATCTATTTTACGGTTTGGAGAGAAAAAGTAGGGAGATGAGAATGTGGGAGAAGTAAATGGCTTGGAATGATAGTATTTTTTGGTGATTGCCTGATTTGACAACACTACCCTTATCATTTGATATTTATTAGTTGATAAATATATAGAGAAAATATTTAATTAATAAGGGTATTTTTGTCTAAATAAAATTCTACAATACTTAGATCTTATTACCTTTATATATAACATAAATATAAGTTATATAACATAGATAGATAGATATATAAAGGGAATAAATTATCCAAAATTTATATGTTATATTTATTCATTTATCCTAAGTTCCAAACTTTATAACTTAGACTTTATCTATTTTAATGTTCCTATTATTCAAGCTACTTCATATAAGAATTAAATTTATAATATATCTTTATAATTATGTTAGATCAAAAATAGTTAATAAATTTTTTTAAAAATAGTTAAAATAAAAATTGTTTAAAAAAAGCTAGATAATTGGAGAGGGAGAGAGAGATAAAATTTAATAAAAATGGTGGGTTTATGTAACTGCGCCGGGGAGATAGAGATGGAGAGAGATGATAATGGTTAGTTTTTTTTTTATAATAGTTAGTTAAATACATAGTAAAAATATTTAATTAAAAAGGGTATTTTTGTCTAAAAAATTATACAGCATTAAGAGCCTCTAAAAACATATGGCTAATAAAAGGATGAGGGAGAGAGAGTTAGGTCAGGGTTGAATTCTATAATTACATTTATATAGATCCTTTAATACCTTTAATGATTAAAACTTTTTACTTATTAAATTAATTTATATAGGTCCGTATATATGAGGAAGAGGGAGTTAGGTTAGTAAAAATAATTTTAATTGAGACAAATTATTCATATAAAATTACTTCCAAAAAAATTACTAATACAAAAATTAAAATTATAGGGATAAGTTAGCAATTTGCTTGATTCTATAGCTATTTGAATTGTCTAACAACAGCAAGGTTTTCCCTTTCTTTAGAACATAGTATTTTTATTAGTTGTTTCAAGTTTCTTTTTTGTTTTGTTTTCCATGTAATCGCAAGGGATTGAGTTTGATGAAAATATAGTTATTGATGAAGTTAAACTACATTTCGTGTATATTGTTAAATCATGTCCAGGAACCAATTTGAACCATTTTGATTTCGGTTACCAACTTTTTGAATAGGTATTTGGAATCGCTCACCTCAAAAACTAAATTATTCATGAAGTTAAGCCTTAATGATAAAAAAGTTAATTATCTTTTATATCCATTTCCAAATTTAGTTATGATCTCAGAAACTAATCATAACTTATGTTGTTTTTATGGCTCATTATTATAATGAAAAATTCGTTAGCAATGGTAGGAATAAAGTTGTAGAGATGAAATTGTCATTATATCATTTATTTTATATAGTTATTAAATTTTATTTAATTTAATTTTTATAAATATCCCCATTTTATTAAGTTATTTAATCCTCTCTCTCCCACACACACATACACACGTCAATTTTCATACCCTTTTTACCTCTTCACAAAAAAAGTTATGTTCTATTTTTTATAGCATTTTTTTTACTATGCCTTCATTATAATTTCGTGCCATTTTATTGTTTTATCTTCATTAGTTGTCATGTTAGTTTAAGCATCTTCCTAACTTTGAATTGCACATAATACGTGCATGATTAAATTAAGTTCAAACATAATAGTTTTTATTATATTTGAATATTATGGTTATTATTAAATTGAACCCTAGCCTAACCATAATAGCTTTTATTATATTTGAATATTATGGTTAGGCTAGGGTTTAATTTGATAATAACCATAATATTCAAATATAATAAAAATTATTATGTTTGAACTTAAATTAATCATGCATGTATTACGTGCAATTCAAAGTTAATAAATGCTAATTCGAACATACCCTTGGTTCAAAAATAAAGATACAGTACAGCAAAGTTGCAAAGCAGGAAAGCAAAGATATCAAAATCCAAAAGGTACAATCTGTTGATGGAACCATAACTTGTTTGGCGACTAGTTTTTCCATATTTGGCTTGGCTCAGATGCTTTTGCAGTATATATGAAGTACTAAAGCTTACTTATGGCAATCTTGCCTAAGGGACCACTGTCCTCCTGCTGCTATTTATTGTGCCAAAGTCAATTTTATAATGAATAACATATTTACGGTAGCATTCAGTTTTTTCCCCTTTTCTTTTTCTTTGGGGGCTGGAATACCCTCTCTTAGACCCGAGAAAAACTTATTCGACTTGAAAATTTGGCTTGAATCCGCATAAAAATTTTAGGTGTTGAACATGATTTTCTCAACTTAAACTCGAAAAACCTGCAAATTAATGGATCAAGGCTGACTCAAGCCCATTCGACCCATTGAGTAAAAGTAATAAAAACAATAATTTTTAGTTTTGTAACTTGTTTATTGAATGTTTTATGTCTATTATATAATTTTTTTTCACTTTATCACACTTTTGAAAATGGTTATTTATTATATTACATGGTTAAAATTTCAACTACATACAATAAAATTTTAACAAAATATGTATAAATTTAAATGGCATGATATAATAAAAATAATAAAAATGCATAACTTATGTTGTTGTATTTTTAGTGAATTAAATATGTTAGAGTCACATCTTAAATAATATTTTTTTAGAAATAATATTATTATAATAATATAAAATTTTGATGTTATAATTAAAAATAATAATTTTAGTTTATTATAAATCTGTAATTCTTATTTATTTGAAATTTTTTAGTTGTACTTGAACCATAGGGTATAGGATGGACACTAGGTTGGGTTAACATGAAGACAAAGTTTTCCTGGTGAAGTTAGCCAGTCAGAGTTGACTCTTTCGATTTATTTTAAAATGGAGTAGATATGTAATAAAACCTCCTTATATTGTTAATTTTGATAATAAATTTAACAAAGTGCAACATGAGAATCAGTATAATAGAAGAGTAAAAATAAATATCAAAATCTTAAATGAGTCATTAATATAGAATAACTCATTATTATCCGACCCACTATTAGTCCAACCTTTTATTGGTGTTATTTAAACGGGTAAAATGGTCAAGTAATTCAACTCAACGTAATCCTCACGCAAATATTATGATGAAAATTTTAAATTTTTTCAATATCATTTTTAGAAAATACAAATATTATACTTTAATATAATTATGGGTAATTTAAACAAAAAAATAATGTCAAATTTTTATAATTTTTTTAAAAATTAATAAAATAGGTCCATAATACACTCTATCCATATTTAACTCGCGCATCCATATCTATTTCCTGACATACAAAATTGTCTATTAGACAATAAATTTTGTTAGACTATTCAATTATGCTGGGAATAACAAGGTGTACGCATGGCTACATACAATTAATTAATATTGCCCAGCCAGTGAGTGCCACAGCGCAACACCGAGCTAACTCTCAAAATGGTTTTTTTTTCACTAAACTTTATTAGTACTTTGTTCACGAGATATTATTTTTGGTTCCATAAGGGTAACTACAACAACGAGTAGGTAACGTTTCTCGTAAGGATTGTATCTAAGTTGTCCTCCATTAAAATAAAGAGAAAAACATAACAAGAGATTAAAAATCAAACTAAAGTAGAAGAAATACAAATACCAAATTTAGCCACCCAGATCAGTAACATAATTCCCTTCTCTATATGTGTGATTAATAAATACATGATTGTACCTCTGGAAAAAAAACGAGTGTCTTGAATATGAGTTTGTATCTCCAAAGGAACTTAGATTTATCCTTTAATTAGTTTAATGATTATCTGGTTATCTCCTTCCAAAATGATAGAACGAAACCCCGCTTAAACTGCCGCTTTGACGCCATTTCTTATGACAATAGCCTCTACTAAAAGAACCGAAGCTAGTCCCATTATGCATTGACTTAGCCTTCAAGACTAGCCCCAGAATGCAGAAATGCAATAGATAAGAAAAAATAAACCAAATCTCTCAATTAAAAACTAATAAAATATTTTTTTAATAAAAAATAATATGTTTGGTTCGGTTAATCGTCGGTTCCAAAATCATGAATCGTAACCGTGCTCTGATAAATTGGTTAAGCGGATATCAGTTAATTGAATTTTTAAATCGTTTCGGTTAACCAAAATTGGTTTGATTTTACTAATTTTTAATTCGATTTATCGATTACGATTTTTTGTTCACCCCTAGTGATTGTTCTATTTGTGTTGTGAGCCTGAGAGAGAGGCAAAAGGAAGGGGCAAGAGACAGTAAAAGACTTAAAGACTCAAAGTTTAGAAACACAAAAAAGCCCTAGCCTTCAATCGGTTCTCGATTTGGACCGATTGACCAAAAATGATGTAGTAGAGACCAAATAATAAAAAATCCTAGACTGAGAACGGGATCAAATTACATCGTTATTCCGGTCCTGTCAAAACCTATATTTGATTAAGTCAAATTTCAGACGGAAAAATGCACAGGAGTATATAAAACCAAGAAAAAGGTTCCAAAAGTTCATAGGCCCAAACAAAGTCATTATACCAACAATAGCAACAAGAGGAATTACTCGAACCAATTACTTTTTCCGAATGCTCTAAATGTTAACTTATGATATGTTAGTTTTCGTAAGTTCTTTCAATTTCGTTTTTTTCTTTTTTATTAAGAGCGGAGGCAATAAAATTGCATATGAACTAGCTCATTTACAACCACTTTGCTTTGAAAAGAGGGTGTGAGATCTTAAGGTACCAAGTCATATCTTGGCTAGGAAATTGAATTATATATATATATATGCATAAGTGGAACTGTATCTTATATAATTCTATTCTTTTGATAAAAAAACTTTTAAAGTTCTAAATTTACAAATGAATTTTCTAGTGTCACTAAAATTATTTAATCATTTAATATATTTCTTTTTCATCACAATCCCATGTGCAACAGTATTTTTTTTTCCGAAATTTTAATATGAAGCAAAAATCATTTCGGAAACGAAACTAACATAGGACTTATGGTGTTCCGAACTTCTGAACCCCCGTTTCCTTTCGCGAGACTCATTAAGCTTCCCCAAGCTGATTCACTGCTCTGGATTTAAATGGAAATCAAATTTGCCCAGGCCTGATCTCCACAGGTCATTATGATTGGCCTGAGATGCAGCAAATGAGGAGTCAGAGAGAGCAGAGTCAGAAGCAAGCACGCGTGAAGCGAGAGAGGATTGGTATTTTGTTCTTCAATGAGGGTCGTGATCGAGAATAGAGGCAGGTGAGCAGAGTAATTGTTATGGATACCTGCTACAACTAGCTGCTGAGTGTAAATGAATTAGTACAAGGGACAGAAATTTTATGACCCTTAGCTCACGCCAATTCATGTGTTTTTATTTTTTTGGGGTTTTTTTGGGGGAAGGGGGTGTGTGCCGGGTGAACACTTTCTTTATTAATGCGATTTCTTTCTTTCTAAAAAAGTATTCCAGCTGGGCATATATCATTTAAGCCTTGCAGGAATCGTTATTTATACGGCCTACCAACATACCACATTTCTTCCACATGCCTTTCTCTAACCTAAATCCCTTGCAAAATTGAGAGAGAGGAAAGGGAAGAAACGGTTAGTAAAAATTCTTGATTGCCTGCCTCATACCATGGACCTTGGAGATAGGATTCATACCGGAATACAGCGACAAGAGTGTTGCATGCTTTGCAACGGAGCAATTATGATGGGGGATACACTCAGACCTTTTACTTGCGGGCA
Organism: Talinum fruticosum; assembly: GCA_021018815.1. NCBI lineage: Eukaryota > Viridiplantae > Streptophyta > Magnoliopsida > Caryophyllales > Talinaceae > Talinum > Talinum fruticosum. Next base: position 6,123,364 of record JAITYX010000020.1, read on the forward strand.
CGTGGCTCATAATGAGTGTGTGAGGTCGGAAATTGACAGGCTTAACCAAGAGAGGAGGGCGAGAGTGAGAAGACGGCGACGAGGACAAACATTGACGGACACCAACATCAATTGTGCAGTGTGCTTTCATAGAACGGGTCTGCTCAATTCCCATAACCTTATGCCGGTTCCGCAAAACCAACCTCCCCAAGAAGAATTGCCCCCACCTGCTCCACAAGAGGATCCAGGCTATATCGGCCGTCCTCTTTGTGGATTGTGTTTTCGGGGATCCGGGACGCTCCTGAGGATGATTCACCCCTGTGGCCTCATTGTTTGCAGAACCTGTTTCAATATTGCCCCTTGGAAAAACTGCCCTGTTTGCAATATACGGCTTGCCGACGGAAGCCAACCCTTCAATGTGGATCCGAGACAATTAGAGGACGTTGTCAATCAAGGTCAGATTAACCAAATGTGACAAAGGTACGCATCAGATTTTGTTTCCTATTATTTCTTAAGTTATTATAGCTACGTACGCAGTTTTATTTTGAAAGGAGCCTGTCAATCTTTTTCTTAATCTTCTTTGTTTTGGTCAGCAACACATGGGTTATTAAAACCCTTAACTCTTTCTGTAACTAATAATACACCCCTGGATCAAAAAAGAAAACTAATAATATACTCATGTCCACGCTGCAAACTAAGAGAGCCAAGTTTTATAATGCATATTTGTGTTCTTTTCCCTTCAAGTAACAGACACCTTGTTACAAACTTACAATTATGATTAAAAATGACATTAATTGCATCTCTGTCCTCTTCAATTTACGACATTAATACTGTCTTTGTGCCATTTTAATCTTTCTAAATGTAAAAGAAATATATTTTTTAAAGAAGATTAGGGTTATACCCTTTATGTAAGGATATTAATTAATTTTTTTATAATTAGTTATTTTTTTAATTTATATGTAACGATATATAAAAAAAATTATAAACCAAAAAATAGAATTTTTTTCAAATAACAATAATAAATTGATATGTTAGATTATATAATTTATTATAAACAGTAAGTAAATATATTTTTTTATTTTAATTAATATACTTTTTATTTTAAAAGTATATTATATTTAATAATTTTGTAAGACTAAATATAGTTACTAATATTTTATGAGACATGTAAATAGTCGCAATATTAAATTAAATTAAAATTGTATAAAATGTACCTATTTGGGATCTTCTATGACATCTTACATGTCGCTCATACATTGATTAGACTTGATTTATATATATTAGTTTAATATGAATGATGTAAAATTATTGATTAATAATATATTTAATTATTATAACTTGACCCTTCTCCCTGTGAGCATGCACCTCCTCTCTAGGCTCCGATAGGCAGTCATATTAGTCCCTCCGTCTTATTTTTATCTTTCTTTTTAATATCGCTTTAGTAGTGAAAGTTAAATGGAATAACACTAAGACAAATCCAGGAAAGTATCACATACGCATGTCAAGATGTAAGTCGCAGTAAATCTAATATGGAAAAGCATCATTTGCTCAAGTTCAAAGCGTAAGTAGAGATTGTTATATGTTTGGCACCCTTTGGACGTTAAAAAATGCTGAAGTTGAAGTTGTTTTCTTGTCTCGTGACCCAGTAATTCCGTTTGTGCTCATATTATTTTTAATTTATGTACGTATTGTTATTTATTGGTTTTACTCAAATTTAACGTTGTCATTACATGTCTGAATTTTTCCTTGCAGCCTGTGTTTCATCGAATGCGATGGGTATTAGAGGGAAGAAGGTGAATCAACATATTTCAGCTCATAATTGCAGCAAATGACTTCCCTATAAGTAATTTAGATGCATGTACTGTAATTTTAACCTATGTTTAAATGCATGTAAACGTTCTTTTAAATTTCTAGTTAGACTTTTACATGGATCCTAAATATTTCATATGCTAAGATATTTATTTTTTCAAATAGTCCGTGACCAATCAAGTAATACGTAAAAAGTGTACATGCTAGAAGAATCATCTTTTACAAGTTAGCTAATATAAAAAGTTAACTTACCAAATAATTTAAATGACTGTTTGACCAAGTTAAAACAACCCAAACCCTCCAAAAAGTTGTTTTTTGAGAATAAAAACCATGTAAAAAGCCATTAGCTAAATATAGCAAAATAAAATATAGAATCATCAAAATGTATGTTTCACCAAGTTTATTAAGGTTTTATCGAGAAATGTTTGATATATCAAAATTTTATATGTATATCAAAATTATTGAAGAGTCATCTACATTAGAATGACCATGTATTTACTTAACAATGTTATCGTATAATTTTAACTCGTAAATTGCTACTAAAACTAGAAAAATGTATGTCATAAGAGAAGAACAATTGTAGTTTTTTTTTATAAGAATAAATAATATAGGAATAAAATTATTTGAAATTGATGTACAAGGGTATATGCCAATTAAGTATAGGTGTTTAAGGGCATGTTCGAACTTACATATCATCATCTATTTCTATTCACTATTTATTTCTTTTCATTCTATTTGAGATTATTATTATTTTATACTAAAAATCCGAACCTAATAAAATATATTAACACTAAAACATCAAATTATTATGAGCGTTTGCATTTTAATCTCAAATTTTTACGCCATTTTTATGAGCATTTGCATTTCAACATTAAAATACCAAATTATTATGAGCATATATTTTTAAAATGTAGGACCCGAATGGTAACGATGATGATGATGACCATATTTCATAAAATTAGAGCATGACTTGTAAAATTATCAATTACAACATATTATTCTCATACTTATTTTGTTTCAATTAACAAAATATTTATAAGTATCATATACGTAGGTGTGTAGGTTTTATTGAAATTTCCGCCCAAAGAGCATCATCAAGTTTATCCGCCCAATCCTTTCTAGCAACCGTTCTCTCCAAAATGTACTTGATTTCACGGTTGGAAATTTCCACTTGACCACTAGTTTGTGAATGATAGGCCAAACCTCTTTTATGTGACACACCATATTTTGTTAGCAAGGCCTCAAATTTTTCTCAATGAAGTGTGTCCCAATGTCACTAATCACCACTCTAGGCACCCCAAGTCTGGGAAATATGATCTTTTTGAAAAATCGAGATACGACTCGTGCATCATTAGTGGAACTAGCAACGGCTTCGTCAACCCATTTGGATACATAATCGACTGCCACCAGAATAAACTTATGCCCTCTTGAGGAAGGGAATGGTCCCATAAAGTCAATGCCCCAAACATCAAACACCTCAATCTACAGAATATAATTTAAGGGCATCTCATTCTTACGGGAAATGTTACCCCCTCTTTGACATCTATCACAGCCCTTCACATAAGCATGAACGTCCTTAAACAAAGAGGGCCAATAAAAACCGGCTTGAAGTACCTTAGCAGCAGTCCTCGAGGTACTTCCATGCCCACTGCAAGGTTGATCATGACAATGTGAAATGATGCTCAGGACTTCTTCTTGGGGGATACACCTTCGAAAAATGCCATTATTGCAAACCCTGAAAAGGTAAGGATCATCCCAAGAGTAAAATCTGATGTCGTGGAGGAATTTCTTCTTCTGGTGGTACCTCATGTCAGGTGGCAAAACTCCAAGCAACGAGATAATTGACTATGTCGGCAAACCAAGGGAGTTCGCCCATTGTGGGCGCCATGAGATGTTCATCGAGAAACGCATCGTCAATGGGGCAAGCATCACTTTCAACCAAGAGCCTCGATAAGTGGTCAGCTACCACATTCCGAGCTCCCGCCTTATCTCGTATCTCCATATCAAATTCTTGCAGGAGAAGGATCCATCGTATGAGACGAAGCTTGGCATCCTTCTTCTCCAGCAGAGATGCTTCAGAGCAAGCAGGTGAAAACAATCACCTTAGAACATAGGAGATAAGAGCGAAACTTCTCAATAGCATACACCACTCGTCAACAACTCCTTCTCTCGTTGTTGTGTAATTTTACTCGGGCTCCATCAAGTGTCTTGCTTGCATAACAAAGGACAAGAGGCTTCTTGTCCCTGCGCTAGCCCAACACAGCTCCGATCGTGTGGTCACTTGCATCGCACATAATCTCAAAAGGGAGATTCCAATCGGCGGTTGGATCCGGGTTCCGCAACGGTTCCTTGCCCATTCGGTGTTTGCCCGTGGTGATAGCAACAACACTGTGCGCAGTGATGAACTCTTCTTGATTTGGGTTGCTCTACATGGTCATCACGTGAACTGTGGCATCCATCTTCTGGTTCATATCCAGTCCCAATCTTCTAGTGCTAGCGCCGTCCTTGCTCATGGTGGGGTGGTCACGGCACTTACCGTCGGTTTGGAGCTCGACATTTATTGCCCATCTTACATTGCAGCTCCCTCATCGACGGACGCGCCTTGGTCCACATGGATATTTTGGAGTGTATTAACGGTGCTTACTCGGGTCCGTCACCACAGAAGGCCTTTCTTTGCACTCCCCAATAAGGGCGCACAACCATCACCAACATGGCCAACTAGTGTCTGTTCTCGAGGCTATTGTTGCAGGCCCATCTCATCACGAGGCGCCTCCTTTTCTGCACCAACCACACCGCCTGCGATCACCGGCACCGAGGAACCTACTCCTTCTTCCTCCGCTGCTGAGCCCGCCATGTTCCGGACAATCCTTGATCGGCTCGATCAGCTTCAGGTGGGGCAGGGAGAATTGCGAGACATGATGCTCTCGAATAATCGAGCCTTAGGAGTCTTGACAGCAAAGTCGGTCACCTCGAGCACCTTGCCCATTACGCCTACTATCATTATGGGGTGTCGTATCCTCCTTCCGATTGGATGCCACCAGCGCATTCGGGGTCCGAGTGACCCCGTTGTGAGTTTTCCCTTTCCCTCCTTTGCTCATTTCGATTTTTGCGTTTCATTGAGGACAGTGAAAGTCCTAAGCATGGGGGATTGCTTGTGGATGATGGTTATCATGTTTCGATGGGTGACTTAGGTACATATTAGTTTAGGTTATACATATTGATTATCATCTTCATTTAGGTTTGCATTTAGGCGCTATCTTAGTTAGATTTTTCATCTTTTTAGTGGTAGCCTTAATAAAAAAAAAATTGTTTTAGTTTTGAAAACCCTCCTGTGATGAACTTTTGGATGGGTGTTTACTTGAATTATCATGGGAAGTGTGTACTTTGGGATCTTTGGCTTGATTTGAATGATGAAAGAGACTTGGTTGCTAAATTGATTGAGATTGATTGTCTTGTTTGTGATTCATCTAGTCTTGAACGATTCTTGTGTATAATTGTGAAATTCTTATGTTTGGTGCATCAAATGAACTAGTTGTTGTGATTGTGGTAGGGATAATGTTCGGTACAAATATTACGTCATTTATACCCTTATTTACTTAGTTTTTGACTTGTAAAATAATTTAATTTTAGGATTTTTACTTGTTTTTCTTACTTTTGTAGGTAATAAATCAAATCGAGACAATAGCAAAAAGTTTGAGCCAAAAAGGAAGCAAAACGAGCAAGATAATGGTGTGCACATGGGGCGAGTGCAGAAGTCACACAGCTGTGCGAACCGACCGAAGCTATTCGAAGTCGCACGGGGGCCGTGCGTAACTCGCACAACCGTGCAACTTCCCGGCTTCGATTTTTCTCCGTTTTTACAGGTTATAAAAGGATAATTTTGGTTCTAATTCCGAGGAGATTGCGTTTTTAAGGTTTTTAGGGACCTCTTAGGGTTCTTACTTAGCCAAAATAAAACCCCATTAGCGGGAGATTAGTGTAGAGATTTGTATAAGATTTTGAGATTCAAGCCTTCAATTTCAATTCAAACATAAGTTTTCTCTTTCTCTCTTCTTCTTTACTTCTAGTTTAATACTTTGATTGTTTAAATTAGTTTCAAGATTCAATTTTTATTAGTCTAGATGTTAATTATAGTTAGATTTATTACTTGTTTTCATGCTTGAGTTTAATTATCTAGTTTATGTTCTTGTTCAAGTCGGTTTATGTTAGTTTGTTCTTTAGTGTAGTTTTTATTTTTGTTTCATGTTTTAATGTCAGTTAGTTGTTAAAGTTGATTGCTTTGGTTGTGGTTAGCCTTCCTAATGGATAATTAATCTTGTTTAGGCCTTAACCCAACTAGTTTATGCTTGTTGTTTGGGATTGTTTCTCATGCCCACCACGTGTTCGATGAAATGCCTGAAAGGGATTTTCATCTTGATTTTTGGGTAATTGGTCTATCACTGAAAGGTGGAGTCAATTTACTAGCGTGGGTAAAGAGGATAGTCGGGATTTTGGCATGAAAATAGCCTGAATCCTAGTTAGGTCCATAGGTTGCTTCTCTTGTAGTCGAATTGGATTAACCCCATGAAAGTAGGTGGTTAGAACAATTAGATTAGCTCATGACCCTCGAAAGTGTGGCTTGAGTGGCCTTTGATGGTGCAACCGACCACTCCTAAATGCTTGCATAGATTTGGTTAGGTGTAGGCTTGTCTTGATTAGTTAGTTTATTAAGTGGTAAAATCACAACCTGAGTATTTTATTTTTGTTACTTTCTAGATTAGTTTAATCACCATATCTACCTCATCTGTGTTGATTCGCCTAAATAGAAAGTTTAGGTTAGCTTTGGTATTTGAAACACAACTCTCTGTGGACACGACCCGTGCTTGCCGGTTAGCTACAACTACGCCGTGCACTTGCGGTTACAGTTTTAGAACTTAATTTTTCCTAACAAGTTTTTGGCGCCGTTACCGGGAGTTGTTCGTTTCAGTATTGGAGCTTACTTGAACATTCTAGATTAGGCATTTAATTGAAAATTCCAAAATATTTCAAAAAATTAAAAAATAAAAAAAATTGAAAGCATGTCTACTTACCATTATCCGCAGTATGAGCATGAATTATTCTATTTGTACTTTGATAGACTTAATGCTCTTCTTGCTCTTTCCGGTAACTGTTTGGAGAAATGGGAAGTATTAAATGTTGTCTATGAGGGTGTGAATAGTGAAACCCGTGCTCTTTTAGAGTATTGGGATTTTTGTGCTAAAAGTGTTGATAAAGCTTGGGATTTACTTGAATGGATTGCTTGGGATACTTGTGAATTTGAAAAGGCATGTACTAATTCTGGATTTTCATGTCCCGACCCTTGTGCTTATCATGCTAGATCTTACATCCAATCCCCTTGTATTCTCGATCCTACCCCTCTTTGGTGTGAAAAGTGTAACTCTTCCGATCATGATACTAGTTCTTGTCCTTATTATTATACTTTATCTCCTGAATGCTACGATAATTGTTATAAAATGATAAGGGCTATGGATGACCAAATTGAGCAACTTGCTTGTCTTACTAAGATTAGGGAGCTTGACCTATCACATGAAAGTGATCTTAGTCTTGGTTACTGCTAAAAATTGAGGCATTTTTCTATGATGATAACGATGATGAGTCCTCCTTTTCTTTAGAATCTAGACTAGAGAAAGAGATTGACCCTCCCTTTACTACATTACCCACAGTTGCTCCATCCTTACCTAGTACACATAGGGACAACACTGAGTATGCCTTTGGTGTTGATGCTAGTTTAGATGGTGAGGGTGATTTATATTGTGAATCGGAAGATGTTTTAGTTGAGGTGTTTGACCGGGAGACTCCTTTAGAGGAGTCATGTAAAGTGGTTGTGGTCGAGGCATCGCCTACTAGTCTTGATGTTGATGATCATGTGTCCCCAACCCACTTACTTTGATCCCTGCTTCCCCTATTTGTTCACTACCCTTCCCTTCCCCCAAGTATCATTTTTCTGAGCCCACTACCTATGTGGTTTGTGATTATGATTTAGATGTGGGCAATGTGAATTACTCATCTAGCATGCTTGAGGGAGATGTGGTTGACAATATTGTGTCCCTAGGTACCTTTGGAGGTTACATTCCCTCCGTTGACCCTTTTCATGCTTACCTAGAGGACATGCCTAGAAAAATCATGTAGACTAGCTTCTTTGATCATTCTTTTGATTTTTCTAAGGCTTTTGATAAGTTTAAGAGAGCACTGAATATCACTAACATATTTTTGTTGTGTTCTCTTATCTACATTTATCCGAGTTTTGTGCTCATGTATTTGATAAGCTCCTTAGAGCTCTGACAGCATCCGAGTTGGAGCTAGATCTTGAGATGAGGAGTGACTGATACTCCTTGAGCCTTCTTAGTACTATTTTAGGAGGCATTAGTTTAGGTGCACCTAGCACCTAACCTGGTATACTCGTTCCCTTTCTTTCACTTTTTCTTATTATTATTATTTTTTCTTTCTTCGTTCTTTCTTTATCATTTTTTTTTGGGTTTTTAGTTGTGGATATTTAGGGTTGTGTTTTTCTTTTTGCTTTTAGTGGTGGATATTTAGGATTGTGTTTTTGTGGGGTGGTCACTTTGAGGATAACTTTGGATATTGTTGAGCCATGATGGCTATGATCACCCACATGTATATTTTCTTATTTTGTTTTGCTTTTGTTTTTGGTGGTAGCATTTTTGTACATAATTAAGTCTATTTTGTTAGTGTGGTTGTTCCTTGGCTCCCAATGAGGACATTGTGAGATTTAGGTATGGGGGAGGAGAAGCCATGCTTCAATATTTTGAAAAAGAAAAAAAAAGAGAAATTTTTTTTCAAAATTGCTAAAAGATTTTTGATTTTTAAAAATTATTTTTGGGGAGTTTGTGGCATTTTGATTAATTTTGACCCCTTGTTACTTGGCTATTAGTCTGTATGTATTTATGATGTATATAATAGACTTTGATCCAAAATATGTCATTCTATGTGCCTTTTGAATCCCGACATTCAATTATTGAGTTAGTCTGACTTTGGTAGAGGAACCTGTGAGATTTCGAGCCTTATAGACTAATTAATTAATTTTAGTCTCATATTTCATTTCATGTGTGACTCTTCCTTGGTGCATTTCCTCTAGAACTTGCTTTGTCCCTCTTTGAAATCACATTTGGCATTTGCATTATGTAATATGATAGAGGCATTCATTCATTTGTTTTTAAACTACATGAGCCAGAAAGCCACCCTATTATATTTACCCTTTTGCTAGCCCTTTGAGCCTTAACCTATTCTTCGTTGTACCTACATCTACTTTACCCTTGGCCCATATATATTTCTTACACTTAAGCCAGGTCCGAGTGGAGCAACACTTCTTGAGATAGGTAGTTTTGGGTTGTATATAAATGGTGTTTTGTTTGTTTTTGTGGTTTGAAAAGGAGATTTATATTAATGAAAAATTAGATATATCTCCTAGAGGTTGATAAACCCTTTGGAATTGAGTTGTGTTCATGATTCCCATGCCAATAGTATTTGTTTCAAAAAAACAAAAACAAAAAACAAAAACAAAAAAATGAAAAAAAGTGAAAAAAGAATTAAAAAAAAAAAGAATAAGTGATTGGCATGAGGAAAGTACAAAAGTTATTATGCTCGTTCTTTAGGTTCTATCGGGTTTGTTTGTACTTGAAAAGGTGAATTGGGAGATAAGTTTTAAGTCATATTTGGAAGTGTTTTTTGCTCCTTAGTTATTAGGCCTTGGCTATTTAGCTCCACATTTCCTAAATTGATTCCCTTTCTTACCCATGAACCTTAGCCCCATTACAACCCTTAAAAAGTCCTCTTGATTGCATTTGCATTTTGCCTACATAGTGATGGAGAATTGAGAGTATGACCAAGCCTATGGTAGGGTGCGCTATTGAAATGAGTTTTGAGTGAACCATGATTATATATTCTAAACACATGAGTGTGAGTGTTCCACTTTACCTTAAAGTGAAGTTCTATCAGTCTAACTTGCTCATTATTTACTGTATGGGGTGAAAAATTGGTATGTGGATGTCATCAATGCAGGATCAAGTGTCTTGATGTGTGCATTGTCTTTATATGCATGTTAATATCCGAGGTACGAGGGTGATATGGTTGATTAGAATGTACAATTCCTTCCCACTTTGTACATATGTTTGTAAAATTTTAAAAAAAAACCAAAAAAGAGTTTCTTTTTCTCTTTCTCTTTGTTTTTCTTTTTCAAGATTTTGTGGGTATATCTTCTACAAACCCTCACGAGACCTCACTCGTCCGCTTGGGCTACCAAGAGGTTTAAAGGGCTTGTTACACATGCTAAGTGCAATCGCGATTCCTGCGAAAGTGAGTTAGCTTTTATTTTATTTTGCTCGAGGACGAGCAAAAGCTAGGTGTGGGGGTATTTGTTCGGTACAAATATTACGTCATTTATACCCTTATTTACTTAGTTTTTGACTTGTAAAATAATTTAATTTTAGGATTTTTACTTGTTTTTCTTACTTTTGTAGGTAATAAATCAAATCGAGACAATAGCAAAAAGTTTGAGCCAAAAAGGAAGCAAAACGAGCAAGATAATGGTGTGCACGGGGCAGTGCAACTTCGCACAGCTGTGCAGAAGTCGCACAGGAGACAAGTGCAGAAGTCGCACAGCTGTGTGAACTGACCAGAAGCTATTCAAAAGTCGCACGGGGGCCGTGCAGAACCTGCACAGCGGTGCAACTTCCCGGTTTCGATTTTTCTCCGTTTTTACAGGTTATAAAAGGATAATTTTGGTTCTAATTCCGGGAGGCTGCGTTTTTAGGGTTTTTAGAGACCTCTTAGGGTTCTTACTTAGCCAAAATAAAACCCCATTAGTGGGAGATTAGTGTAGAGATTTGTATAAGATTTTGGGATTCAAGCCTTCAATTTCAATTCAAGCATAAGTTTTCTCTTTCTCTCTTCTTCTTTACTTCCAGTTTTATACTTCGATTGTTTAATTTAGTTTCAAGATTCAATTTTTATTAGTCTAGATGTTAATTGTAGTAGTTAGATTTATTACTTGTTTTCATGCTTGAGTTTAATTATCTAGTTTATGTTCTTGTTCAAGTCGGTTTATGTCAGTTTGTTCTTTAGTGTAGTTTTTATTTTTGTTTCATGTTTTAATGTCAATTAGTTGTTAAAGTTGATTGCTTTGGTTGTGGTTAGCCTTTCTAATGGATAATTAATCTTGTTTAGGCCTTAACCCAACTAGTTTATGCTTGTTGTTTGGGATTGTTTCTCATGCCCACCACGTGTTCGATGGAATGCCCGAAAGGGATTTTCATCTTGATTTTTGGGTAATTGGTCTATCACTGAAAGGTGGAGTCAATTTACTAGCGTGGGTAAAGAGGATAGTCGAGATTTTGGCATGAAAATAGCCTGAATCCTAGTTAGGTCCATAGGTTGCTTCTCTTGTAGTCGAATTGGATTAACCCCATGAAAGTAGGTGGTTAGAACAATTAGATTAGCTCATGACCCTCGAAAGTGTGGCTTGAGTGGCCTTTGATGGTGCAACCGACCACTCCTAAATGCTTGCATAGACTTGGTTAAGTGTAGGCTTGTCTTGATTAGTTAGTTTATTAAGTGGTAAAATCACAACCTGAGTATTTTATTTTTGTTACTTTCTAGATTAGTTTAATCACCATATCTACCTCATCTGTGTTGATTCGCCTAGATAGAAAGTTTAGGTTAGCTTTGGTATTTGAAACGCAACTCTCTGTGAACACGACCCGTGCTTGCCGACTAGCTACAACTACGTCGTGCACTTGCGGTTACAATTTTAGAACTTAATTTTTCCTAACGGATACCCTGTGAGACTCTTTTGTGCCTTAATGACTACCAATTTTTGTGGTCTCTTTTCTCAAGAGTGTTACTTTCCCATGCTTGCAATTCTAGAACTTGTCATCTTTCTCTTCAAAACCACATTTGACACATGCATGTTGACCAAGAGGATAGAGACATTCATTTTGATAAACTACATGAGCCAAACAGCCACCTGAATATTATTTATCCTTTGTTTCAAACCCTTCAAGCCTTCCCCTTCCCTTGTACTAACCTTGCTCTATATACCTTTGGCCTTTTTCATTCTTTCCCATCCTTAAGCCTTGGTCTAGTGGAGCATTTTTATTGATTGGGAATTTGTTGGGTGTTACCTTGTTGGTGGTGATTGGTTTATTGGTTAATTGAAGGAGTTGTGAGTGAAGATGGATCCTAGTTTTAACCATTCATGTTTACCTTGCTTAGTTTGCTTGTAAAGGTTTTTTTAAAAAAAAAGTTGAAAAGAGAAGGGAAAAGATTTGAAAAAAAAAGAGAAAGAAGAAAAAAAAGAGTTAGAAAAGGAATAAAGTGTTGTAAGCATGAATGACGCTTTGTATTGAGAAATCTCTACTCCTTTGTTACTTGAAAGCTTGGTGTGATGTGATATTACGTTTTAGAAGTTTGGAGGTGTGATGTTGTGTAGTGGAAAGTGTTGTGCTCCCTAGCTTTGGCTATTATGCTCCACATTCGTAAATGTTTTTCCCTCCTTTCCCTTAGCCCAAACCTCATTACAACCTTGTTTAAAGTCCTCTTAATTGGAAAGCTTGCATGGTTTGTCCCTAGTGGTGGAGAATTGAGATTTTTGGCAAGCCTATGGTAGTGTGCAGGTTTTGGGAGAGTTTTGAGTGAACCATAGTACTTTTTCAAACACATGAGGGAGTGTTCCACAAACCCTAAAGTGAGGTCCTATCGATCCCAACTAGTTCGCCAAGCATTTATATGGAACTTGATTACATTTGGGTTGGGAGAGATTGGTTGTGTTGCTACTAGACTTTGCAATCTTGATTTGAACTGCAACTCTTGTTTCAATTTGATTCTCGATCTTGCCAAGGATTCTTTTGTATATACTTGCTTTGGTTGACCTCGAGGAGGGCGGCTTCGGTTTTCTACCTCCCCGTTTCTTTAGCACTTCATGATAGCCTTGCTTGTGGACAAGCAAGGAGTAAGCATGGGGGTTGATAAACCGGAATTTTACGTTCTTTTCCGTTCACTTATTGGCTAATTTCGACACTTCAAAGGCCTTCTCACCTAAATTCTTATTTGATTTCGCTTACTTTCTTCATTTATGATTGAAGTGTGCGAATTTCTATGTTTTGAGGTAGTCCCGCCTTTTATGATGAAGAATACATCTTTCAAAATGCTAAGGAAAAGAGTGGGAAGCCATAGAAGGTCGGAGAGCGAAGAAAGAGATCAAGCCAAGTCAGCACGGGCTGTAGCACTAGCTATGCTGAAGGAAAGAAGGAAAAGAAGACCTAGCACAGGCTGTAACACTGGTTGTGCTGAAGGAAAGAAGGAAAAGAAGACCTAGTACAGGCTGTGCTGAAGCCCAAGAAGTCAGCACATGCCATGTTAGGAATTCGGAATTTAATTGAAGAAGTCGTGAGCTTGCACGGGTTAAGCACGGTTTCAAGCATCTGCAATGCCAATTTGCAGTTTTCGTTTTCGCCTCTTTTATTCCGAAACCGTTATTTTTCTGTACTCAGACTTTTATGCTGCGTTTTTAGGCTAGTTTCTCTCTACTTGTAAGCACTTATTTCCATTGTTAAAAGATCAAAGCTTGTAGTTATTTTCATTTAATCACAAGCTAATTCAAGTTTACGGTATTATTATTCTTCTCTCTACTTTTATCTTTCATTCCTTTTGGTGTTCATTCCTCAATTTGCTGTCATTTGTCATGAATATGTGTTGATAATTTTTCAACTTAGGTTGGGGATTTTCCACTAATATGCTAGTTTAATCGTAATTTATGCTTTAATGTTAATTTACAATTGTTTGATGAATTTCCGACTTGTTGATACTTGTTGAATTGGTGTGAGGTTCGAGAGAATCCTGCCTTTATTGTTTTTGGGAATTGAGTAAATTTCGAGAGAAGAGGCTTAGTTCTACTTCAACTTGTTGGATGATTACAACTTAGATATGAGAATAATTTAAGTTGTTATTAAGGGAAGAGTCGATAATCATGTAATTCTTTGGTTTTGATTGTGTGAGAACAACAATTTATTCAATTGAGTTAGCTTAGTGACCTTCGAGAGAAGGCTTAGGTGGTTTGAACTGCATCGATTCCCTAGTTCATCTCGGTTGTGAATAGTGTAGAAGCATGTAATTAAGATTGTTGGCATGTTAGCTTGGTAAATCCCTGCCTAAGGTTTCCTTTATCTGATTTTATTTTGTTCTTTAAGTGCTTACGTTACCAACAAATTTGAACTGTTCCTTTGCTTAGTTCAAAAGGACATTGACCTTAGACTTGTATGAGACCTAGTTCCTCGAGACCGACAACCGTACTCTCGTTAGTACTTAACAATATGTTATGCTTATGAATAATATACATGTATCCAAATAATCAAACAAATCATACAATAAAATTAAGGTGAGTTCCTAATTTAGTGAAATTAAGTTTCTAATTCTTTAGTTAAGTCTAGATTATTATATCCATGCATTATTTATTTTTAATTATCTTTCCCTAACCTTTTTTAGTTAAAAGAAAATATAAGAATTACTCACTTTAATCTACCAAGCAAAAAGTTCCAAACTCTTCCTTTATTTAATCTACCAAGCAAAAAGCCTCCAAACTCTTTCTTTCCTTAGTCTACCAAACAAAAAGCCTCCAAACTCTTCTCTTCCTTCTCTCTATTTTTATTGTATTTCTTTCTTTACTTGTCAAATTATTTTTTAAAAACCATGAGATAAAATCATGTACAGTTTGTTTCTATAAAAAAAATTACGGACTAACAAAACCATGATTTTAAAAATCCAAGTGCAAGCTAAAACAATTGGCTTATAATTATTTTATTTTATTTTTATTTTACTTAATTACTAAGTTTGCATTTGACTTGGCTTGACTTAACTTGACTTTGACTTCAACTTGACAAATTTTATGTGACTAGGTACTTTACTAAACATAATGTTGACAATTTTAATGCATGTAAAATTAACACATAATTCTAATTGTTCTCGGAAATATTAATGCTAACAGAATATTATACGATCAATTAATCTCATATCTAAGTCAAATATTCATAAGCAAGTCAATTATTATTAGCTAAAATCTCGAGGTGTTACAATTCATCAGCAATTAGTAAAAATTCATCATAAATAATTAGCATATTTATCATTACAAATTTATTATTTTATCAAGCAAACAAATAATCGGTAAAATTAGTAAAGTCATCAATAAAAATCAACGGAATTAACATATTTACCTTAATATTGATAAATTCATCATAGATACGAAAACATCCATCAATATAAAATTTAAAATTCATCAAAATAAATATATATTTATCAGTAAAATTTTTAAAAATTCATCAACACAAACAAATATTAATCACGAAAAATTAAAAATTCATAAATCAACTAATGCGAAAAAACACTAGTAAATCAAATCAAAACACTCAATTTCAACTTCAAATTGAAAGCAACAAGACTTAACAACAAATTTTAACAGAAACATTAGAATCTCACAAAAACTACTAAAGGTTAGAGGATATAGAGAATTATCAAATGCTCATTAAAGAATCAAACTCGTGATACAGAGTTAATATTCATCATAAACTGTAGGAACCATGGTCGGCAGTGGGGCCTCCCGGGATCGAGCTTCCCCATGAATGGTTTGGCGTTTTTATTAAAGAATGGTTTCAAAGATGATTTTTGGAAGTTTATTAAAAATGGCGATAAACCTCTTATTAAGGTTTCCGAATTTTATTAAATTGCGTTGAAACGAATTAAGTTAGATTTGAATGGCAGTTTTATTAATCATTTTATTTTGGCAATTATTTTTAAAAGGTACCGAGATATTATTTCTTAACTGAACAAAATAAAAAGTTAGGGTTTTGAATCAGCAGTGAGGCTTTAGAGCCGGATCGGTGTTAAGACACCAATGTGGACCAAAGCCAGCACTACTAACCCCAAGGTGCTGGTTAGGGGTTGGTGGCACCGACCATGAGGCCACGGTTGAGAAATCTCCCTCGGCCTTTGACCTGGCTTACGGATCAAGCGCCCTAAAATTTTACCTGTAGTTAGAAAAAGGCGAGAAGCAATGTAATAGATATAAATCGAAAAAGGGAGTTGTCAGTCAGTTTTTAGGAGAGAAAAACTAACAAAAACAAAAGTAAAATTTTCTCTTCCAATCTTTATACGGGAAAACCAAGACTGAAAAAGGCTAAAAAGTGACTCCATCGGTCTAGAATCGATAATCGGATTTGATTGCGAGGGTACGAAATGTAGGAATAAACCCTTCCATTCCGCCCGTCCGAAGATGACCATTACTAGTTCGAGTAATGAATCAAAATTATTTACAAAACACAAGTAAAGAACATAAAGTACGAAATTAAAAGCAACCAAACATAATAAGGAAAGTGGTAAAGAAAGTAAAAAGCAAAAAGAAAAGAAAAGCAAAAATTAAAAGGATTACATTGGGCGGGAAGGAATTAAATGTGATACAATTCTTGAAACCACAAGTACGGAAAACAATAAAAGTATAAAAATAATTAAACCGTGGTGAAGATCGAATAAGTGCCCTCGGGTTGTCCCACTCGCTGATCTAGATCTCGGATCCGGATATTGTGATGCGACGGTGGTAAATTAAATGGGCTTTTTGTGAGTATTTTGTGGAGATAGGTAGGTAGGAAGATGAATGATAGAGCCTTTCGGGTTCAAATGTAGTTTAGGTAAGGAGTAGAATATGAATAGGCTGAAAAAGAGACCAAAAGATCAGAATACAAATGGGAGTATTAAGTAGCTCTTAATTAGGTTTCAGCAGCGTGGCGAGTGAGGGATGAGCCATTGTTGAAATGAGAGGATAAGCTCTCTATTTATAGGGAGAGGTTAGGTCAAGGAAAGACCTAGGGTTGATACTCGGCCAGCTATCCAAAGCTAGCTACAAAACTGGACTAGGATAATGTGAAGATTAAACCGGATAGAACCGGGATAAAACCGGGTAGGGGCGCCGGCAACTAGGGTGTTGCCTAGGGTTTCATGCCTTTTCGTGCTACCCAGAGAGTCTTCGAGGCCAAAACACAACATTTTGAGGCAAATAAGTGGTAGGGGCGTCGGTCATGCTTTGTTCTCTTAGGGTTTCATAACTTTTCCGTGTCTGTAAAAGGAGTCTTGGCCAAAACACGAGTGTTTTGAGTGAAAAATAGTGGTAGGGGACGCCGACCATAGTAGCTTTCAAAAATTAAAAGTTTCCATTTTAACATATTTATATTTTTGGCAAGTTTTATTTTTGGTACGGGTTTGGGTTTCCTGTTTGGGAGCCTAACCCAGGCATGGTCCGGCCTAAAGCAAATGGGTTTCTAGGCCGACCCAAAGCAAAGAATGTTGTTTTTTTGTGCTAAGGGGTTCTTTGTGGTTTATCGAGCTTCGTCATGCCAATCGGATGTCGTCTGTGATCTAAATCCTCAAATAGGACTCGTTATTTCATCATCGGGCCAACAAATAAATAAAAGACAAAAGGGACGACACTTTTAGGTGTCTACATAAACGAAATTCTAATTCTCCTTCATTTTATCTTTTACGCACATCAATTCACTTCAAATTGACCACTACCACCATAAATCATTAAATCAATCAAATTCGGACCTAATGGGCAAGAACTCTAATTCACCGACAAAGACCGTAGTTATAGAAATTTTGGTGCTGCATTTGCTAAATCTATAGAGGAAGTTGGTGATTCATATATGAGCTGACCTAATATTGAGTCGTAGATGCTAATGCCATGAATTCAACACAGAATATGTCGGTGCTGGGTTGCAAGGTTTACGTTAATGCACTTTTCGCGAATCCGAACGCTATAGGAGAATATAGACGAGGAGAGAGAAAGAGGTGGAGGAAGAGAGTAATTCGGATTTAAATTGACTGACGTCCACGCAGGAGGTGATGAATTCGACGGAGATTATGCCGACGTAGGTTTGCGTAGTCTTGGTTGAAGATCTTCTCGTGAATCTAGATGCTATCAGAGAAGATGAATAAAGCAGGAGAAAGAGATGGAGGAAGAGAGAGAAACAAGGGGATGTGAAATGAAAAAAATGTGGGGTTAAATCTTTCAAATAACAATTTTTTATTTTATTTTTATTTTTTAAGTGGGACCCATACTTTGGAGTAGGAAGCTTCCTACTCCAAAAACTAGTGTATAAGAATTGAACAGTTTATAGCCCCATTTCTACTCCGCTGTTCAAATTGACGAGTGGTTTTTGATAAAGTGAAATGAGTTTAGTAGGTATATACGTTTTTCCCCTTGTTTTTGGGAAAGGGTAGAACGTGAATGAGTTTAGTAGGTACATACTTTTCTTTTCCCTTGTTTTTGGGAAAGGGTAGTACGTGAGGTTTTTACTTTTTAGCTAACAGTATTCTATCTTAAACTCTCGGATTTATGAATAAGACCTAATTTTCATGACAGTAATATCTATTCAGGATCAAGCCTTGAGGTGGTTTGGCAGGCATTAAGATTTGTCATTATTGTTGACAAGTGGGTTGCTCAGAGCAAGTGCGCGAGTTGGGTCTATAATAGCCATTTCGCAACTGATTGGTTACGTTGATGGCATTGATCCGCGGATCTGCTGGTAATTGGTTAGGTATTGACGTTTTGTGAGATGGTATATATCCACGCATTTGATAATAGATATTGGACGATATCAAAAAAAGGCGATGAGCTAGCATCTACCATGATATGCACTATACAACGTTTAAGAGCAGAATGTAGGGGGTGGAGGGAAGGTGAGGTTGCATGTGGACAAGCAGATAAACCATTACCACAAAAGCAACTCATAAATTTGTAAATGGAATGAGATCGAACATATGTCAA
This sequence comes from Talinum fruticosum, assembly GCA_021018815.1. Classification (NCBI taxonomy): domain Eukaryota; kingdom Viridiplantae; phylum Streptophyta; class Magnoliopsida; order Caryophyllales; family Talinaceae; genus Talinum; species Talinum fruticosum. The sequence goes on from JAITYX010000020.1 coordinate 6,142,016, forward strand.
TCACACCTTCAGTCGATGAGTATCAAGACTGATCACAAGGCTAATTTTGTTGGACAAATTAAACAAGTGTGCAGGAGGAAGAGGTAAATTGCATTATTTGTTCTCTTATTTTGTCTGCAAATTGCAAGGCAGTTTTCTTGCACATGTTGCTTGGAGCATTGTAATGGGCTTCAACTAACTGTGTTTGATAGATCGGGTTTCGCCATCATTGCTTGCTTGCTTTTTTTTCCTTACCATATACTGAGCCAAGTTGAATTTAGCTAGCCAGATCGATTGATCTATGCCTAGCCAAGCTTTTCTACTCATTTGAACTTATATATTTGAATACAAGTGTGATACTGACCCTTTTACATTGGGTAAATTTGACACAATAAGTGTGTATGTATCCATCATAGTTTAATGTTTGCATCAAACAAAGTAGTTGTCGTGGACTCATGATATAAAGCATGATCTGAATTACAAAATCATGTCTTATTACGTACATGTTTATGACTGATTGAATATAGAAATTTGGATACAGGAGCATACATGTTCATAAATTATAACTTATATGTTTATGACCTAATTTGCACCGTCCATATTTTAGAACATTTATCTTCATAAAAATGAATTTTCAACCCATTTTGATATTATTTACAGTGACTTTACTAATTTGTATGTATAATTGAATTTTAAGCCTAACAAGTGTTAATTGAATTTGCACGTAGTGGAATATAATTTTAATTACGAGAATAGTTTGTATAACATAGCTCAAGCCAATCAAGAATAATTGTAACTCTCTTAGCAAAGGAGGTCAAAGTAAGTAGGCGAGTAGTTACTTCACCACACGCTTCTTGTGATCAGGACTACAAAAATATCTAGAGGAAACATGTGGAGGTAGTACATGAAGGCCTCATGTTATTCTCTCTTTCTTTTCATAATCTCATCATTCGTAAATATGACTAAAAATTGTAGGATTATATATCGACTGGTACACGTTTATACAAATCTATATTGGGTAATCTTGGAGTGGGGTTTGCTTGTAAAGGAGTACTCATATATGTAACAATCCCTGGATCCTCCGTCATGTTGATTTCTTGAGGCTTGACTCCCTTTGGTGGGTTCCAATCAAAATGGTGCAAAAGATGGCCAAGCATTGACGTGACTAAGTTTATACCTAGCTGTGTTCCCGGACATATTCGCCTGCCTGCTCCAAATGGTAGTAGCCGGTAGTCATGGCCTTTCATGTCAATATCTTCCTCAAAGAACCGTTCAGGTCGAAAATCTTGTGGGTCACGCCAGACGGCCTTGTCCCGACCCAAGGCCCAAACATTGACATAGACAATTGAGCCTTTAGGAATGTCATACCCACCAATCTTGACATTGGTTTTGGCTCGATGGGGCAACATGAGAGGGGTTGGAGGGTGAAGCCTTAGGGACTCCTTGGCTAGGGCTTGTAAGTAGGGGAGGTTTGAGAAGTCCTCTTCTGTCATGATCCTTTCTTGCCCAACAACTCTGTCCAACTCTTCTTGGGCCTTCTTTTGGACTCTTGGGTTCCTTATCAACTCTGCCAAGGCCCATTCAACTGTAATGGACACTGTGTCCATCCCAGCAATAACCATGTCCTGCACAAAATCAACTACCAAATTAGTGACCCTTTGGCTGTTTGGAATAAATGAGACCTAAAAGCACACAAATCTTTGACTATAGTAAGGCACCAAAGTTCAAATTTTCCTTTGTGAATTATATAATGTTTTAATATTCGTATTTCGTTTTAACCAAGTACCCGGAGGAATCAAATAGATTGATAAATTATACAATTATTTTGATATGAAAGTAGAAGTTGTTTAATAAACAGCTCAATAATATACTGAAATAAAAAGATGATTTTATAGTAAAATTTTAAACATACCCAAAGAAGTCCAATGACGGTGTCTTCACTAAGATCATACTCATCCTTGAGACTAAGCAAGGCATCAACAAAGTGCTGCTTGGCATCCCCGGTTTTCAACTTGGTTGCAGCATGGTCCTCCATGATTTCTCGAGTGAATCGATCTAACCGAGCATTATGCATCATGACCTCGCTCTTTTCCTTGTCGAAAGGCACCAACAACCACCTAAGCCAAGGGAGGTGCTCGGCCAATAAGTTCATCTTGTTGGTTTTTCTGCCACCGGATAATATGGCCTTGAATTCCTTCCCCAAGGGATCCAATTCACCCTTGGAGTTTATGAACCTCTTCCCAAAAGTTAACCTTGTTATGTTGTTCAATGACACTGTCCCGATACATCTTCTCACCCTAAGGGGTTTGCCTTGGTTCTCTATGTAATAGATATATTGTTAAGAACAAATATCATAAAGTATAAAAATACATCAATTTAATTCCACTTTTCTATATTTTTCAAAATGAAGGAAAGTGCAAAGATAGATAATAAGATTCTATGTTCAAATTTTATCTATATCGACCGTTGTACTTCACATTCAAGTAGAATTAAAATATAAATTTTTCTCACTTCTCAAACTATTTACAAAAAGTCTAAAGGTAACTATCACATGGTTGGACCAATTCAACCATGAAGGTTACGTCACTATCTAGATATTCTAAAGAAGTTTAAAAAGTGAATTAAATATTGTACATACACGGTATATCTTCCCAATTTAAAAAGATTTACATGCAATTCAATCATCTCATTTTTAATAAGATTATTCTAAGTTAGCATTATCCAACGCGTTTTATGGTCGATATGTATATGGTGGTTTAATTATAATATTGTGAAACGAGAAAGACAAATATTTTAACAATCCATGTATAAATATAGGACATAGGGAGTATCATGAAGAATATGCAATGTATAGGACCTTGCTTATTAACGTAGTAGTGAGGAAACATAAATGCCTACTTTTATTCAAAAAAGTGACATTTGTGACAGCTTTGTTTCACAACAGCAACATATAAATGCACACCAACAAATTAATTGAACGACACCCAAGATTTGTCTCTATGAGCCTTAGCTTTTAACAAAATTAAAGCCACATTCACGTGGTACCACATCCCTAATTTTACGAAAATTTATTCTTTTATTTTTTTATAAAAAAGACATGACATCCAGTCGAAAGTTTTGATTATATATGATTAGAATAATTATCGTAAATGTCAGTTAAGTGGTAAAATTTTTAGAGTCGATACCACAGAAAAAAGTCAAAACATGTTTGAATTTAATGTATTTCAAAATTTTGACTAATTAGTTGAGATAGCTCTAAGATATAGAAATATGTTATGTTAAATCAAAATAAATGCATTGTCTCTATCCAAACTAAATATATTAAACTTAAGTATATAAATGTGACCAAACTTAAACTCTGACTTCTTGTATTATAATTGTGCGATGATGTGACTACAATTCCTATGCCAGTGGATAGTGATGTTCAATTCTCATACAACTAAATTTTGTCCTCTTTTTCACCTCCAAACTAAAATTATTACTTTTACTATGGAGTAAATATAAATTATGAACCCATGATATTCTTAAATTTCAAAATCATTCCAAAATTTAACTAATTACTTAAAATTAAAAATTCTCAAAACCTCATTTAAAAAAAATTTTACCTGAGTTGGTAGAATCTTTGAAGATGGATTCGATCATAGCAGTGACTTCGTCTTCTCTGATAGGGCGGAGGGCTTCGAGTCTTTTTGGGTGAACAACTCCAACGTACAGGCCTTCCGAACCTTGACATAGTGAGGCCCATAATCGGCCCAAATCAGGTCTTTTCCGTCTTTGCTGAACCGGGCCGAGGACCGGCTCCGATGGCGGTCCGCCATGTTCTGATCATGCTCTTTTAACACTTGCTTGGCGAGCTCGGCGTTGGAAACGACCACGTTTAGCTTGGAGCCGAGGCGGAAGGAGAGGATTGGGCCGTATGTTTCGGCCCACTCGTGGAAGCATCTGAACCGGACGGGTTTTATGTCGTAGAGGTTTCCTAGGAGCGGCCATGGCTTTGGGCCGGGAGGGAGCTTGAACCGGAGCCGGTTGTAGAGGGTGTAGGCTAGGATGAGGAGGGCTATGCATATTGCGAGTATGAGGGGAGGCCCATTTTTAGACAGAGGGAGAGAGGGTGAGTTGGGGTGGAAAAGATAAGAAAAAGTTGGAGGGAGAAAATGGGGTTTTATTGGGGGAGGAGGGAGGTGGACTTGGTGGGAGGTGGTTGGTGGTGACAGTGATTTGTGTCTAAGTAAGAGAGAGAGAGCACCTAGTTTTGAGGTGGGCAATTATTTTGGGTAAACTAATATTAGATGGGATACATATAGGGGTTAAATACAATAATAAATTTCAAATGGGCTGGCTATTAAATGCTACACTTGCTATAAGCCTGTCCTACACTACCCTCTATCACCCATTGGGTGTTTTTTTTTTTTTTGAGGGAATTTGAGTACCATTCTTGGTAAGTAATGCAATGTTGAACATCACCCATGGTGTGTGAGCTTTGGCATTTCATTTTAATAGTCTAAAATAATTTTTTAATTTCAAAAATCATACTCTTATGATAGAGAAATCTATTATGATGAAATATGTTTTTTAATTAAAAATTATACATGAATTTCAGATGCTCAATCACACACATATATATATATATATATATATTTATTGAGAAACATCCTTTTATGCTACAAATGTAGTCTAACTTTATATAAAATGTAAATTTATGAGAAAGAATATGTGAAGCAAACTGTAAAACGATTTGTATGAAAACAATCTTCTTTTTTCTTTTACATTTTGGGTATATATATGGCGAATGGATAATCAATTGAACAGTAAGAATTTTAATTATTCACATAGTATTTAAGTTGAATTGACGCAAATTGTGTTCAAGTATGTATTAGTTTTAAAGCAATTTCAATATGTACCTAACATACTTGGAGGTAGACTTAGGCAAAAATTGGCCAACCCAAAAACCCGATCCGAACCCGTTCGAATTTTTTGGATTTTGGACTAGATTTTCTCGACTCAAACTCGAAAAAACCGAACCTAAAAAACCAGGTAAATTAGTGGGTCAAACTCTACTCGAACCCGTTCGACCCGTTGGGTCAAGGTAATAAGAAAAACAATTTTAGCCTTGTGGCTTATTGATTGAATGCTTTATGCACATTATATGATTTTCCCTTCACTTTATCACTCTTTTAATAAATGGTTATTTATCATATCACATCATTTGTAGAGACATCACATATTTATCGCAATCATTGATAAAAAATACAAATACTATACTTTTTGTAGAATTATTGGCAATTTTAAGAAAAATTGTGCTCAATTTCATAATTAAAAAAATAATTGATAAAAAAGGTGGTCTCAACCCGTTGGGTAGACTCGAAACCCGTATAACCCGATATATGACCGCTCATATTTTACCCGAACCTGAAATACATTTGACCCGTATCTCAATACATACAACCCGTATTTAACCCATCCGTCCGAATTAACAGGGTTATTTGGAGGTAATTTCATGATGATGAACTTTATTCCAAGTTGTCATAATATGAAATAAAATATTGGTTAAAATTATGTTAGACTGTTTTGAACTTTTAAGTGGAAATTAAAAGTTCGAAATTCTTTTCAACAAGGCAGTAAAATCACTTCAGCCTTTTATTTGCTACAACTTTTTGAGGTTATTTTACGTATTACTTAAAAACAATTTAATAGAAAGAGAAATTTTAATATTAAAAAAGTCATACAATATTTATAAAGATAATTTTTTAAAAAATATAATTCTCTAAGTGATATAACGAGATCAAATTTGAAGGAAACATTACCTTGATCGGGCAAATGAAATTTTATAGTTGAATCATTCACATATTAAAAATATGCCCTCCAATTAAACCAACAACTTTATAAAAACTTGCACGTGTATATGTAAGAGAAATAACTCACGCAAAGGCAAAAACGAAACTTATACAAGGAGAGAAACTCAAACTCTCAAGAGGAGACAAACTTTATTAGAAAAAATAATGATATTTCATATTTTGATTCGATTGAAAAATTTGAACTAAAAGGGGATTACAATTGGCTGTAACTATTACGGTTCCAACAATCTAGATAAGAGAAAAAATATAGTAGGGGTGTGTTTGGTAGGACGTAAAATCATTTTACGGAAAAATCATTTTTCGATTTTCATTTGTTTGGTACCAACAATTTTGGAAAACAATTTTCAGGAAAAATGGATTTTCCCTCGACGAGAGAAAAATATTTTCCCTTTTTATGAGCATAAGTTTCATTTTCCCTTTCATCTCCCTCTCTCTCCCTCACGGTTGAGCTCTCCAATCCCGGATTCCTCGATGGTGAGCGGTGACGGGATTGCACAGGGACAGAGTACACGGCGGTGTTGCGGTGGAGGCGGAGGCGAGGCAGGAGACGAAGGTGGTGGCGGAGCACCAAATGGAGCGGAAATCTATCGTTTTACGCAGAAAATCGGCCGTTTTGCACCAAAAAATAGAAAGCAATCTTTCCATATCGATGACGTCTGGACAATGAGTATCTCTGTGGCTCTTTTGCCGCCGTCCATTCCGTCTTAAAGCACGCGTCATGCCTAGAAAATGTTTTCTTCCACTTCATTGCCGCCAAGTTCGACTTGCTCTCACCGCAAGTTCTAACTCAACTCGCTCAACTTCACGGTGGATTTGGGCTAAGTACTGGCCCGTGGGGTTGCCCTTGGAGATCGGGAGAAGAACGAAGGGGCGGAGTTGAGTGTTGATGGGTTGGAGGAGAGAGAGGGAGGTATGGAGCTGGAAAAGGAGAGAGAAGAGGAGGAGGGGATGAAGGTAGATGGAAGCCATGGGAAGGAAGGAGAGGGAGTGAATCCGGGGTAGGTTTGACAAGAGTAAGAAGAAGGGGTGATTAGACGCATTGAAGATAATTAACTTCATCTCTTTCTCTCATGTCCTTGAGAATCCCGCACCCCTTCTCATTTTTGTTTCTCACCAAACAGGTGAAAATGTTAGCTGAAAGTAAATTTTACATGGAAAATTGTTTTACATGAAAATGATTTTACAGAAAAATGATTTTACCCCCAACCAAACACACCCTAGATAAAAAATTAGAGTTTGTATTACTTAAAATTTTTTTGTGAAAAGACAAAAGTAGATATTTGAAAGAGTCAAAGCAAAAGACAGAATCAAGTTTAAAATGGAAAGAAAAATGTCCCAAGTAGTAAATAATCCACAGATATATATATATATATATATATATATATATATATATATATATATATATATATATATATATATATATATATCCCCACTTAATAAAAAAGCGTGATAAGTTTTGATAAATAAATAAAAAAGTGTAATGAGGCGATCAGAAAAAGAAAAAGTATGATAAGAGCAAAAAAATAAATAAAATTACAATACATAATAATGGTACTGAAGGTAAACAGAATAAAGGCAATGTGGCTTTATGCTCACTGCTGGAAAAGTTTGTAAGTTGTGGTTTTAGAACCCTATGAAAAAGGTCTCCCTCAAGTAAATTCGTAAGCTTTCTAAACCTTTTTGAACAAAGTAATCAAGGTTGGGCTTGGACCACTTAGTATAAAAGCCTCACAAAAGTTACTCAAACTAATATTCGAATTGACAATCAAAATAACTAATTTAAAATGGACACAAAATCTGAAGTTAATTCGATCTAAAATTAAATGGAATGACCCATTTGTTAAATCTAACTTAATAAATCATATGTTCGAGTGCACCATAGCCATTTAGTCACGACAGGTGAAGCTAATTGTTCCAAATTATTTATACAAACTCAAATTTTATGTTTTGGAAATTGTTTATCAACAGTTAGTTTGACAACATTTATTGTCGATATGGTTTCAAGTATATGTATACTTACCTTGGTTTGTTGACCAACTAATGATTAAAAAATTACAATTTTTTTCATAAATATTGTCTCTATTCTCCCATATTGATATACTATAATCTGTTTTTTTAATTTTTTTACAATGATAAGCATGGGCTACCCAACTAGACTTATATCTCAGGGGTAAACCTAGTTGGGCTTACATGCCCAAGGAAAGGGGTAAGGATATCAACACCGGACTCAAAACCTAATCCCACAACACATCCCAACTTCTTGCACACCTAGTAAAGAAATTGTCTCCACTAAGGTTCGAACCTTGATGAAGAGGATGGAAATAGGGGTGAGCACGGCTAGTGGGTACCTTGGAACCGAACTGGAACCGGTCAAACGGGTAAGGTTCCGTAACCGAAACCGGTCAAACAGCTTCGAGTAAGGTTCCTAATTCCGGTTCCGGTTCCAAAAATCAAATCCTGGAACCATTAAGATGGGTAATTTTTTCAAGATTTTCAGTTTTTAGTTTGTAATATGAGACCCGTGTAATTTCGGGTTTTATTAATTTGTGATTCGTGATATTTACTCATTAAATGCAAACGAAGCGTAAATTGATGTTTTTCTTATTGTTTCCTTTTGCCTAGGATGTTTAAGTTCTCTTCTAACTCTTCCCGTGGCAAACTCATTTGCTATTTATTAATGCTTAAAAAGTAATTAATCCAAGAAATATAATTTTTAAGGCCTTAAAGTTTTCTTTTTCATAAAAATAATGGTATAGATAGGGTATCTTGTGTAACAACCCGACCCTAAATCACATTATTTATTTTAAATCACATTATTTATTTTATTAATTATACTATTTATATAATCGAGCGCGTGCACTTCAATTCGATATCTTATATTTAAACTATTTTTATCCGTATGTTATGCGGCTAAGGCGACACCCTAATAAAAATCTCACAATAAGAATTTAAATTGTGAACATCGTTATTAAAAACAAATTAAAAGTAACAATAAAAGAAAACAAAGTAAATAAATAAATAAATAAACCAAAATAATAAAATAAATGAACCAGATTTTTTTAAAGAAACATCCGAAACAGATTTTACAAAAAAAAAAAAAAAAAGGAAAGGCGGTTAAGATCGAGATAATTAGGCAAGCTCGGTTTCAATTCTTCACCTGCTTCCTCTCGCTTCCCCGCCTTCTTCCCCGCCTCTGCCTCGCTCGCCTCACCGCCTCCTGCTGCCATCGCACAGTCCGGCCACCGGACGCCACCAATGCCGGCCGGAGCCGGCGCTAGCGCCGCCGGCAGGCACCCCTCTCACTCTCCCTCGCGCTATCGCTCTGTTTTTTTCCCTCGCGTGCTCTGCTTTGCGTCCCTCGCTTCCTCTTCCTCGCGGCATCTTCTCCGGCCAGCACGGCGAGCGACGCCGGCGGGAAACCGGCGCCGGTCGTCCCCGTCCCCTTCCGTCTCGCTTCCTCCCTCTCTCGCGCTCTCGGACTCCCGCTAGGCGCTGTGGGGCTTCCCCGCCGCGGCCACCTGACGGCCAACCACCAGCCGCAGCGACCGCCGGAGGTCATCGCCGCCTCTGCCGAGTGGTCGCCGGCGCGGTTGCCACGCACCACCACCACCACCGCCCCTGCTCCTCGCTCCCGGCTTCCTCCTCTCGTGAATTCGAAGGTAAAACCTCAAACCCTAAATTATTACGAGTTTGTCATTTACTCGGTTGTTGTAGTTGTGAAATTGAATTATCGGATTTATAGACATGTTTGTATAGTGAACTTAAAGATTAATTTGGGGAGAATTCGAATTGGCGTGGAGGATTTGGGTTTGGTGTTAGTGGTGAATCAATTGTTCGAATGTGAATAAATGTGGTTCTTTTTGGGAAATTATGAATTAACGAATGAGATTGAGGAGGTTTTATTAGCAAATGGAACAATTTGGTGGAACTATTGCATTTTGGAAATAATTGAGCAAACGAAGGAGAAGATGTGCGTAGAAGTTGAAATTTGATAATGTACAAGTGTACGGGCATAGAAAATAATTGAGCATTAGGTTTGCCTAATTGCGATTGTGAATGTGAATGTTATTGTGAGAATAAGGCTCATGACCTTAAGTTGGTATATGAATGAAATTTTGAGCAATTTGGGTAATTATAAGGCCTACCTATGGAAAGGCATCGGTAGACTGAATAATCGCTTAGTCTGTGGGCTTAAATTCGATAAGTGAGGAATAAATTAGGAATAAGTGTTTGTTAGGTATATTTATATATATATATATATACCATTTTTCAATTCAAAGCCGCTAATAAACTGAATTACACCAAAATCATCGAGTATCTAAATAGCCTAATCAACTTCTTTAATTAATATAAGTTATATTCAATAAACGCAAGTAAAGCTAAGTAATACAAACATAAGTTTAATCGATTTTCATACGAATATAAGAAATGAAATACATTGTTAAAGCTTATACAAATTCAAGCATTAAAACTCAAGAAAACATTATTAACTTTAGAAATCCATTTGAAACGGAACTCGAGGCCACTTCGTTGCCGAACAGTCGCTGACTCCAAATTTCTATAAAAGGGGAGAAACAAATATTCTCAATTCGAGTACGTTCATTGCTCGTACCTTGCGAAAACTCACATGTTTCATCAAATCACAACATTTCTCATATATACAAATAATAATGAATCATTTACAAGGCAAGTTTTGCCACCTAAATAAGTGGTCCCCGCCCAATTATCAATTACCAAGGGCTTAGGCCCGCCAATTATACGCGCGCGGCGTCAACTCGGGTTATCGATCGGCCGGGGGTGACACCTGTTCAACGATCGTATCAATTACCAAGGGGTTCCACTTTCGGATAATAACCAAGCAAGCAAGTTTTACTCATATTCTCTCCCCCGATTTCAAACTAAAATGAATTGAAATGCGCGCGCCCAATCAATATATTCTTCAAAGTTATCTTACGAGTGCAGGAATGTTCGTACTGAGTTTCGACTCACTTTTCCAAATATTTTATTGTTTTTGTTTTAGGAAGAAGCACCGGCGAACAATCAACCATTTATTAAGTCCGACGCGAGCAAACCCTAGCCAGCCTCGTGGCATACGCAAACCTGAAGGTACATAGACGCTCACAGTGATTTTACCTTCGACCAGGGTTAGGTATGGCCTTGGGAAATTACCGTAGGTTGTATAAATATTATGTTGCTAAATCAGTAAACTGTATTTTGGGATGATTTAGCTACCTGGATAGTAAGTAGTTACTTCTAACAGGATCAAAGGAAATATAACAATGGATGCATAACTTGAATTTCAATTTTATTTCATATATTTAGCCTTGTCCTTTTTTTAGGACGGCGGTAACGCCTTCGATTATTACCTTCCGCTGCGACATTACGTATTAGTCCCTAATGAAGGGATTATTAAGTAATAGGTGATTGAGGGCGTTACATCTTGGAACCGGAATTGGACCCCGAGGTTCGAGTTCGGGTTCCTAAATTAAGGAACCGGACCCTAAGGTTCGGATTCGGGTTTTTAAAATTTAGGAACCGGTCAAAAGGGTCGAGTTCGAGTTCCAAGTTTTGGGACAGGGTACCCGCAACCACTCACCCCTGCATAAAAGTGTGGAGTGTTTACCACTAGAGTAACACTCACTTGGTCTTAATTGAAAGTATGCCTATGAAATTGAGGAACTTTGTAATCCTAAGGAGTAATCACCATTGAAAAAGTTTGTAGCTTTGGTTGGGTGCAACGACTTTCCGAACAACGGTCTTAACCATGCCACAATATTGTAAACCTTTCGCTAATATTTATAAATCATGGATGTTTACAAAAATATGGTATGCTTCTACCTTATCTAACTACACGTGATTAAGTATTGCAGAAAAATAAGCGAAAATGAGTTACTAAAATCATCTCCATACATAATAAAGTGTTGAAAAATACAACCACTCTTGTAAGAGTGATAGTAACCTATTAAGGTATATCTACATATATTAAGAGTAGTGATTTATATCTCTTGAACATGAGTCATTTAGCACAAATAATAAGTGTGGCGGTTGTTTTGAAATAATTAAAATACGTAAAAATAAATTTCTTTCGAATTGGAATTTCTAATAATCAAATAAGTGAATACTAAATGCATAATCAAAAAGGAATTTTTTTACGTAATTGAAAAACAAAAATTAACACAAAGAGGAAAATTTTTATGTAACTTTTTGATTTTCCACTCTTTTGTAGCAAGTGCCCAATATATTGGAAAAATTAAAATAAGAAATAAATCTCAAATCACAATCTCATTTTCTCTCTTATTTCTAGCTCAATCAGTAAATTTTACATGCTACCGCTCTATGCTTTTTTTTAAAAATATTGTTTAAAGAAAAAGTAAAATAAAATAAAATTGAAAAAACTCACCTTAATATACTAAACCCTAATTTGAAGAATTACTTATTTTAATCTAGGGGGCATTTATGTTGGGGCAACTGCTCAACCTTTCTCCTTTTGAGAAAAAAAAATTGTATAAAGAGAACAAAAATAAAAAGATCTAATATATGTTAATTGACTCTAGTCAATTTCAAGAAGAATTCTGTAGCTCAATTGGTCGGACGCTCCAACGGTCTAAGTGTCTATATTAGTGGTCGTGTATTCGAATCCCTTCCAGCGCAAATTGGTAACAGTTCGGTTTATTAAGCATGTTTAATATTTCTCCACTCATGCCCTATGTACGCTTAACATAAGTGTTGTAAGCAAACCACGCCACACTAATATCCATGACATAAGACAATTTTAACAGTAAATAATGACACATTTTTTGTAGTAGATTTTGGTCCTTTCTTGACCTTTATTATTTCAATACCATCTTTTTGCTCTAATTATTGTGAACTTGGTATTATTTCCATTCACTTTATTTGTGAGGCCAAACAAAATTAAAACTATGGAAGATTACTGCGGAATTTCAATTTTTTACACTGCATTAGGGACCAACCTAGCAAGAGTGACGAAGGGTATCTATGGGGCCACCTGGTGTTATTAATGAAAGAAGTTTCTTCATATAGAAAACATAAATTTGGTAAACGGAGTGGCAAAGCTTGTCCATATTAAGAACAAGATTACTATGTGTCAGTACGTATAGGTTAGTTTTAATGCTTTATGTCCTTAGATCTAGCCATTGGGTATTGTCTATTATCTCACAAATAAAGAGTTTTATATCTGGAATTTTGAGAACATACACCTAGGTTTTCGTGTTTTATTTATTATTTTATTATGTTATTTTATTTTAAGATCTGCTGTATTATCTTCACTCATTTAACTTAATAATAATAATAATAAAATTTAGTTTTGCAAATAAAAAATTTTGTTAAAAAAACTCTACTTTTTTCGAATATTAAAAATCAAAATAGGGTTAAAAAATACAAATAGAAATAAAATACAATTAATAAAATAACATAATTAAATAAACAACCACCACCACCTCTCAACTCCTCCTAGTCTACCCAACTAGCTGCCAAGGTTCTGTTGCTATAAGCATAAATTATAGCCACATAATCCTTCTAGCTTGCTCAATAGCCACCAAATTTGTTGGGAATTTTAGGAGAAGAGTTCGTGAGAGGATTACTCTCATGCCTTTTTTTCGATAAATAATTTGACAAAAAGTTAAAAGAAAAAAATAGCAGTCATACCATCAGCAAAATAATTATAGAATAAATTTAAAATTCTCTGCCATTATATTCCAATTCACCTTTGATATTCACCGGAAGAAAGGAGTCTAACATTCAACAAAATTTAACGTAAAAATATGACCCAATCTATAAAAGTTGAGTTCTTGAAAAAATCTACCTCTTTTACATCCACAAACGTATAAGTGATACCTTAGTTTAGCCCCCCTTCAAAACACCTACTGATTTCTTCTCTTTGCTCTCCTTCTGAAACTAACCCCCATATGTAGGTTGATTCCACGCACACATCACCTTCCTCATTAATCAAATAGTTAAGCCTATCAACACTCTCGCTCCCTCCCAAACCCAATACGCTTGTTGCCTTTTCCTTCTAATAGCTTCCACATATGCTTCACCTTGGGTTTTTTTCTTCCTGGATACAGACACCCAAACTTTCATCCCATCAATTGTTACTTCCTTCCCCATAATTATTTGAACTATTGCGTCTTCGACCATGGAGACGCCTTCCCAATTGCTTCAGTGCTTGTGGAGGTGTTCTTGCTCTCTCTTCAAATTTTGACAAAAATATTATATTAGGATCATCAACTTGGAATTTCTAAAGGGTTCAACTACCCTTCTTTTACACATCCACCCTTCCCTTCATCCATCTCTCCTTCCTTCCCTAAAAATTGTATGAACTGGTGTGTCTAGCCTTGAACACTAAGGGCCTATTTGGCAACGAGTGTTTTAGGTAGCGTTTAGTATTTTGAATGAGTTAAAACACTACTTCCTTAATTTTACGAGTGTTTGGTTGATTAGCTTTTTCAGTAGCTTTTAGCGTTTATACTAGCTTTTTAAAAACGTTACTAACATTAACGTTTGAAAATTGAAACTAGTGTTTCAATACTTTAATTCCAAAAATACCCTTAATTTATCATAGATATTACAATCCATGTCATTAGTATAAAAACCCTTGTCCCACAAACCCCGAAACACTCGCCCTTCTCTCTCCTCGGGCTCTCTGCTCTCTCTCTCTCTCTCTCTGCCGTCCCTCTCCTCTCTCCTCAAGCTATCTGCTCTCTCTCTACCGTCCCTCTCCTCTCTCCTCAAGCTCTCTCTTGTCTCTCTTTCTGCTCTACTGTCTCTCTCTTCTCTCCTCAAACTCTATGCTCTTGCCAAAATCTCAAGTCCGAATTATACTTCCCCTCTCTGCTCTGCCGTCTCTCTTTCAATTAGCTCTCATCCGAAGAACTTTGCTCGCTTCCCTCTCTCTCTCCATCCGAAGAAGGAAAGAAGAAATTTTGGAGCAATACTTGTAAGTAGAAAATCTCTTTCATCTATCTTTTTAATTTCTAATGTATATTACCCGATTCGAAACTCGAAGATTGTGTATTCCCTCTATGGGTTTTTGAAATTTCATAATTTGTACAAGTTAATTGCATGACGGACCGTTGTTTTGCAATTCGAATGCTTCTAGATCAAAAGCAATGTCTTGTTAGAATGTCCAATTATTTCACGAAAAGCGAGTTGAAAGTCACATTTCAAATTTGAGGTATTGAAATTATTTAGACAATCTTATGCTTTAAATTATTTAGACAATCTTTTGCTTTTAGCCGGCTGAATATTTCACAGAACATGATTTAGCCGGCTCATGGATGAAAGTAGATTCTAGATTGTGAATTTATGAGAGTAGTATTTGATCGGAAAAGTAGAAAGTTGGAGCTGTATATTCTATAAATCAATCGGAGTTTCGTCTTATGGATATCTCAAGTTGTTATATGGACAGCATGTCAAGCGGTATGGTAGACAAGTTCAGCCATTCCTAACTTTCTAGTAGGTCAAATATGTTGGTTTTTGTTTCTTTGATCTTCGAGTAGTATTTGATCGAGACAAGTTCAGCATGTCGGGCGGACATGATAGTGGCGTTCATTGATCCTCCGACCACATACTATGGCAATGAAAAAACCATAGAGCACACCCACCAACAATATGGCTAAAGCTGCAATATTGAGCCCAAAATAAATAGTCAAGTGCTTTTTTTTTAAGTTGTCGGGTAGATGACAGCAAGCCACCTGTTAGTCGCACAATACTTCCCACTATAATGAAGGATCAATACATCGGTATTGTGAGTCACGAAGATTTGTCCTCTCAGCAAAAAATGACACGAAAATGCACATAAATCCTCACGCTCAATCATCAATGAATAGATAAAACTACAATACTAAAAAATCCTAGCACTATGAATACAAACTAAATGTGCATAATACATGTTGAATATCATAACTTCACAAAATGAATCGAGTATGAATCAGCAAGTAAACGTTAAACAAGTAGATATTCTGAATGTATTAGAAAGTAGACCTATCAATTTAGGTAGATTGGGAATATGACATCGATATAGATATTGCTCCGAGGCCAAATATAGGTCGCGAGTATTTTCTCGGTTCGGATAACTAGTAGTCGGTGTAGTTTGGTCTTGTGGGTTTGAGATAGTACACATGTGACACCATGTATTCATGAGAACGAGCAGTTGCCCTACGAGAGGAAGAAAAGGGTATCCTACTTTCAATATCATGGCAACGTGTGACTTTAATATGTGTTTTACATTTGTATCGGCTGGATGGGAAGGATTAGCGCATGACGCTCGAGTTTTTCTACATGCAATTGAAACACCAAAATTGAATTTTCCGAAACCACCAAAAGGTATTTCATACATTCTCACTTCATCTTATAATGCTTTCTTTTTCTATTTTTTTATACATCTAATCAATTTTTATTTTTATTAAATTTAATTAGGTCGCTACTATTTAGTTGATAAAGGATATCCAGGACAAGAAAGGTTATCTAGTACCATATTCAAAATTAAGATATCACCATCCTCAATTTCAAAATGAGCAGTCGAAAAATGCTCGGGAAGCCTTCAATCATGCACACTCTTCCCTTCAAAGTTGCATTGAGAGATCATTTGGAGTTTTGAAGCGAGAGGTGGAAGATACTAAATAGAATGCCTCGGTTTAGTGTTGATACACAAATAAGGACTATAGTAGCTACATTTGCACTACACAATTACATTCGTATTTATTCACCAAACGATCGAGTGTTTCAGGTACTTGAGCAACATCCAAATTACATACCCATTGATGAGCTCTCAAATGCTAGTTCCGCAAATGAAGAAAATATCGAGCAAAGATTTGAAATAAAGGACGTTCGTGATCGAATTGCTTGAGGAATTATGGCTTGCTAAACGATAAAATTAATTCAACCAAGTAACAAGATCAATGTAGTTTTCTTTTTCATTATGAAATATTAGCTTGTGTTTATTTTTGACTTATTTCGAGTACTTTGGGCTTTATTTTACTTATTGATCCTCTATTGTCAAATAAATTTTGTTATATTTGAATTTAAGGAATTTTTTTATGTTGATGAAAACTAATTACAAACTTAGTAATAGTAGTAGTACTAATAATAATAATAATAATAATAATAATAATAATAATAATAATAATAATAATAATAATAATAATAATAATAATAATAATAATAATACCATGTCCTTTTTCGTCATTTTATGTTTATCGGCTAATTTCAACGAGTTAATTGAACCGAACACATTGTTTATAAACAGCTAGTTAAACCACTATTAGCTAACAACTACAATAAAACAGACTATCCGCTACCCAAACAGACTATCCGATATCCAAACAGACTATCCGCTACTCAAACAGACTCATTTTGCCGAACAGGGCCTAAGAGGCCTACTAACTACTTAACAAAATGCCTCAACGAAAGCTACAAGCGTAGAGAGCTAGGTTAGTTCCTAAACAACCATCGAGCGCCTTTAAAATTCTAAACTTCTACTTTCCTTGTCCGTTTGAGTCACTCGGGAGGCCCGGTTTGAGTCACTTAAACATCCTTTTATCACACACCTAAAGCTGCACGTCACCTTCTCTTCTTCCTTCCCTAACAATCGCAAGGGCTGATGAGTGCAACCTCGAACATCAAGAAGCCTATCACCCGCTCGTCGAAATGTCCGTATGAAAATTTACGGTGTTGGAGGTTAGATTAGTTCCTAAATCAGCACCTAGCGTCTTTAAAATTCTAAATTTCCACTCTCCTTATCCGTGGGCTTAGGTCCTTCTCCTTCTAGTGGTTGAGGTTTGACTCTAGATTCCATTGCTAACTTGGTCTTCTTCAAAGACCTTGTTATTCTTCTCAAAGCAACCTCTTCGATCTGGATAATTTTCAAACCCACGATGATGTCAATCTGAATCGCTTCCTTTGCTTTTCACTGCATACTCTAGTAGTATTATTACTCGATTGAGATTGCAAGTCTAAACTTTTCGAATTTGTCTTCTTTTCCTCGGCTTTGCCTTTGATTTCAGACTTCCTAGTCTTCTTATGACCCTTTAAATCTACCTTAGCTTCTTTTCTTCTCTCCAAATGCTCGTAGGTTGAAATGTCAATATTGATGGGAGTGGCAAAACCTGGTGGGTGGGATACTCGATTCATTGTTGTCTTCTTGCTTATGTGAGAGGGAATTGCACTTATCACTCAACAATCCTTAATTTGCATTGACATTTGTGTCGACATTATTCTCCTCTAGTAGGATACTCGTGCACATAATTCTTTTGTTGTGACATGTCTTAATCAACTTCCAAAGGATAATTAAGAGATAGTTTAACCATCTCCTCGGAGAAACCATTTTGGCTAAAATTGACTTGTCTTGGTCTTTGTTTCGAGTTAATGCTAACTATTGCCTTGTCGGATTGCTGCTTGCTCTTTCCCACTTCCAGTACAAAATCTACCAACTTTTCATATTCCTCTCCAACTTCATCCACTGCCAACCTGTCATTCTTCCTTTGGTCAGTGCCATCCAACTCAAACTCTACTACTACCTCTTCCATCGACTCTTCTCAGCCTCTTCCTCCAAGGTTCGAGTCTTAATCTTCCATTGATGCTTGGTTTTTCTGGATTAGCTGGATGGATGATCCACATTCTTTGATTGTTATTCTGTAACCGGAATCACCGAGTTGTAGAACGAATTGTCCGTCAATGTTGTCCATCACATCAATGTCTAATAATACTTTCAAAGACTTAAAAGACTGTTGAATCTATATCGTCCCCTAGACATACTACTTTTCCCCAAACCTCAGCCATGTTTATGAAGTTCTCTCTTGTCCATCCATGAGGAGGCACTCCAAAATTTTCTATCCAAACCCTTCTAGTTTCACAAGTTACATATATGTCCCATTTTTGTTATTCCACAAACCATTGATTCAACTCCCCTAGAATCTTGAGTAACTCCTCCATCTACCCCTTTGTCTCCATTGTTAGTATGAACTTAAACTTGCTTAAAGCACGTACTCGACCCCACGATTAAAGTTTGCTATCAACATTGAGGCTAGCATATGAAAATCTCTAGGTTCATCCGAGGTACATATAATGCTTCCGCTCAACCACTCCACAAATCCTTGGTTTATGTTGCCTTCCATAATCTTCACATTTTTCTTTTCTTCTTGGCTCATCTGCAGGTTTAAGATCCGTGTTTGTTTATCCTCCTTCTTCTCGCCACACTTCCTTTGCCTTCTTCTCGTAACTCTATTTCCTTTTGTGATTTGTTCTCTTCCTTTCTTGATCATATTTTGCCATGCACACTTTGATTCTATAACCTCTAATACTAGTGTTATTTAGATAAATGGTACTCCGGATAGCATCTTTTCTCCTCCAATATCTAACAAAGACGAATCTTGTGTTCCTCGGTCTCCCTTTCCTAAATGGTATGTAGACATAGCTCACCTTAGCTATCTTATGGAAAATTCTTCTTAGACTATATTTCTCTAAATTGGGGGATAAAGTTTCTATGGACATTGAAAATTCCTCTCCTGTGTTCTTCTTGTACCACCCTCCTGCTTTTCCCTTCTCGTTCCACTCTCTACCTGTCTCCCTCTCTCCCCTCTCTCACTCTCTCCATCTCTAAATGCTTCATATGCCTAGCAAACTGTTTACTTCAGATGACTCTCGGGGCTTTAGCAAGGATCAATGTTGATTGGTGTGTAACGGGTCTTTTTGAATATATATTAGAAATACAAAGAGGTCTTTGGTATACTCGTATTATGCTCATAAGTATAGTCACTAACGTTTTAGGAGTAGATAGAAATTCAAAGGGATGAAATATCTCGATTATTTGATCATTTCAATCAAGCATATCTATGCATGCCATAATACTTCATATTTATAGAAGAGTTTGTGTCCATTCATGAAGTGATGTCTTCCTTTCATAAATCATCACCTCTAATAGAAGGTCCGATTTTCCAAGAATATATTATTTTAATGAGGATGCATTAGTTGATTAATAACTAACTTAACTAACGGATTATTAACATTCGTACCCCTCGTATCTTGTCTTGCAATCATTTTTGTATCCATGTCGTATTGACAATTATTTTCAACCCCCGACGTTTGTAGCATATTACAATTGTAGTCAAACTTAGGGTTTAAAGTTGACCGGAATAGTTAAAAGATGAAAATACCCTTACTTTATTTTCATTGAGTCTCTCTCGCTCTCCTCCCCCTAAACTCTCTGTTTTTATTTCATTCAACTCACCCTCCTCCCCTTAGCCTCGACACCCCCTCTCTCTCTCGAGTCTCTCTGTTTTCCTTCCTCAAAATCTCCTCGTCAACCAAAAACCAAAAGCGCTTTCTCTCTGTTTTCCTTCCTCAAAACTCATCTTTGTGTTGTCGTTGCAGCTTCCGCCCTCTTCTTCTCTAGCTTTTGGCATAGGCCATTGTTAACCATAGCTGCACTGCGTTGGCGGTTGAGTCTTCGTCCGAGATGGTGGCCGCCGAAGAAGCGGTTTCCGATGAGGAGAGGGAGACATTGTTGGAGGAGCATGTGGCTTCGCACCCGGATGATGTTGAAGCTCTTAAATCTCTAATGGAGGTCAAGATTAAGAATCGGAAGCTACCTGAAGCCGTTGAGGTCATAAACGAGGTTGATTGAACTTGAGCCTCGATGAGAGTGAGTTGCCATTGCTGAGAGCCCACATGTATAGCTACATAGGAGAGTCGGATTGGCAAAAGCGGCGTTCGAAGACATCTTATAGAAGGACTCTCTTCGAGTGGAGGTGTATCACGGGCTTGTGATGGCCGTTTCACAAGGTGAAAGGTCCGGCAAGGAGTTAAACGAGGCGTTGAAGAGGATTCGGGAGGCATTGGAGAAGTGTAAGAAAGAGAAAAAGAAGGAAAAGATCGTGGATTTTAAGCTACCGATTGCGCATGTTTGTGCTATCGAAGGGAATTACAATGAGGCATTGAAGATTCAGTGAAATAAAAACAGAGAGTTTAGGGGAGGAGTGCGAGAGAGACTCGGTGAAAATAATGCGAGGTTATTTTCGTCTTTTAACGATTCCGGTCAATTTTAAACCCTAAGTTTGACTACATTTGTAATATGCTACTAACGTCGGGGAGGTTGAAAATAATTTTAAATACGACATGGGTAGAAAAATGATTGCAAGCATAGTACAAGGGATACGAATGTTAATAATCCCATAACTAACTCATACCCTCTTCATAAATAATAATCCAAATAATTATTATTTATATATATGTGCATTATTATATTTCCATTTTTGTTGGAAATAACTCCAATAAAATCTTCATTGCTTAAGTATTAGTTATATTCATCATGCAAAACAATTTTCTTTTTTTTTTTTTTTTGATGGAATAGCATGACTTTTGTTGATAGTGGATTAAAGTTTTTTTAAGAAAAATAATTTCATATGAATGTACTTGTGAAATATTAATATTTCATTTAGCCAAAAACAATAGAGTTTGATAAGATATTTAGCTTTAAATTATCTTATATTCATGACAGTGCATTTGCCTTATTAAAACATGGAACTTACTTTTTTAGGGAATTATATATATATATAATTAAAGAGTACAAAACTTAAACTTTTTTCTTTTTGTAAAATTAAAGTCCATTTTCTTATATTAAATTAGATTGTATATTAAGTCAAAACTGAAGATTATTAGGCAGTCTAATTTGTTAAATTCTCGCAATTTTGACATTTGTTTTCTTTTTTTGTATTTTTTGGGCGGGATTACGAAAATACTTGTACCATGAACTCGAGGTTTATAGACCTGGTGATACAACATAATTTGAAAGATAAAATCTAATTTTCTTTTAGAAAAGGGTACCACTAGAGGGTACATTCTAAAAACTTTAAACAAAAGATCATATAGTAATTTGGGTGTTTATAAACTTGGATCTATGGTATAATTTGTGCGGTTAGGAAGCTAAGCGTGATATTTACTATACCAAGGGCAAAAAGGAATCTAGCACCCTCAATTAGGCTTGGTGAGATTTTAGAGTGAAAGGGACGAGAAGAGATAGAGACCTTTTCAGCCATTACCCTAGAAAAATGTGATATTGTTTTTTTTTTTAATCTTTGAGATTCTGTTTTACTATAATTAAGAGTATGAGACTTAAACTCGTATGTTGAAACACAAGTCCACTAATTTCGATATGAAATGATAATACTCAATATCTGTCCATGCTTGCATTAAAATTCATCTACAATATTAGAGTCCTTTTCCATTCGCATATAAATTTTAAACTGACTAATTTTAATTCTAATAATTGGATTATTTTTAGGAGCATATTATAAGAATTCCTCTATTTGAAGGGTAGGGTAAGGTTTCGTGTCATGTTAATATTTTCAACATTTATGAATATCAAAGGTGAATTAAGATATCAATGGCAAGGAATTTTAGATTTGTTCTACAATTATTTCACTAGTTGTATGGTTATTTTTTTTTTTTTTTACTTTTTACCAAATGATTTATCGAAAAAAATAATTATGTTTTTGTTTATGAAAACAACATGGTTATATTGATATAACTTAAGTTTTGAGCTCCGCTGATTCTTTTTCAAAAGAACAGATATTATCAGTATAAAAATGAAGAAGAATTATACATATGATTTCCAGCTCAAGCTTTGACCATGGAGAGATTTTTTGAGCCATAATTTTGAGAAATATTTAATTTACTCTTGTGCAGTCAAATATGCGAATTATTTAGTTTTACTAGATTTGTATATAATATTCAAAATTTTAATATAATATTTTTATTAAGCGTAATTGTGTTGAATTCTGAATTAACTCTTTTTGACACTAATCAATTAATTAAAAAGCAAATCAGAAAAGTGATAATGCCACATATAGTCAATACGAATGGAGTGGTATATATATTTAATATTTGAAAACTAAGTCAGTAATATAACATTTTATTTTAGTTTTCATTCATAAATTTTAATATTTTTGAGAGCATATTTTTATACCGTACACATAAATTAGTGTTGAATAATATAAAGAAATTCACATATTACTAAGCAACTTGAAAATGTCTGATATATTGACACCAGAAAAAAAAAAAAAAAAAAGATTTCAACATAGCAACTGATATATAACAACAGATGGATCATAATTTTTCAAAAATATATTAGAAATGTATTAAAAGTACATACGGTGGCAAAAATCTAAAGCTTGGTTTGATATTTTAAAAAAAAAATCTAAGGCTAGGTCAACAATCTAGACGAATTCAGGTTATACAATTTTAAATTTAATAATAGCACAAAATTTTGTGAACGATAAATAGTAATATTGTTAGGAGTTTTATATAATTGACATTCCAAAGAAGTCAAGTCCCTCAATTTGATGGTTGTCCAAGTCAAATATGGCTTTCCACAACGAAGTGGCGTTGGACGAGTTGGTCCGCATGTTGTGTAGGAGCTAGTAACTATGCAAGGCTATTTATTTTTTAATCTTTTTAGATTTTATAAGTATTAGTATTTTTTTATGAGTGTCCCTTTTAATAATTTTATAGATTTCTTGGATTTTTAGACATAAATTTTAACTGCTAAGGGTGTTCTGAGACACCTTCCATAATCAAAGAGCTCTGCCGCTGTCCGTAGGTGCCTTTGCCATCCTTTTCTCCTTGGTTTGATTATGAGGGGAAGAATTTCAGCTTTGTGTATAAAAGGTTGTTGATGGACTCATATTTTTAAAATTTTTACGTGAATTTTAGTACCTTTACCTCTTGGTTAGGTGAGAAAAGATTCTTATATGCATTTGAAAGTATAAGCTTCTAGATATCACATCATTGCTAAATATCTATGAAACGCTCTTAATTTCTCTTTCATCCTATTATTTGTTAACATATATTTTAAGAAGTATAAACTCTTAAATGTATAATAAATACGATAGATCGGCAAAAATCCATTGGATACCCTAAAATAGGGACCCGGTAGACTTGACCTGCTTAGAGAAAAAGTAAAACAAGGGAAACTAGAGTCCCTTTGGCTTTGTCACAATCGCAGACCAAAATTGACTTGAATTCAATTATAACTTGAACCATGTCGCAGTGCATACAAGTATCTGTTATAACGATTACTCCAATTTAATACTTTCATAGAATTCAGTCTTCTAAGAAGTTGCCTAATAAATGAAAGCCCAGTGGTTGGGGTTTTTATAATTTTTAATTAAAAGGATATATAATCTAGTGAAAGCCAACTGACCATCTCTTTTTCTTTTTCTTTTTTTTTTTTTTTATGATGAAAGAAAGAGGTCGGGGTTCATGTTATACTTTTATCAATAAAAGTATACATATTTGAACTCACCTGTATAAAATATGGCTACTTTTCTAACCACATCCTCTAATGAGAGAGGAGGGGTTGAAGATAACCGATTATATAGATGAAATCAAAAAAAGTCTTTGAATATGAAACCTATAAAATTATTAGGAATAGTATTTCTCTTTGGCTTTGAAGCATATTTTATCAAGAGTATATTCAGTTGCATGGAAAATATTTTTTCCAAAAACAAAATTTTCACGAAAAATATTTTGTGACATGATGATAACTCAAATTCAGTTGATAGAAGATTAAAGGAGAAAATTTTACGAAAAAAATATCCGAGTGTGCTAAGAGATAGATCTTTTAACAGTTTTATTAATAAATATGGAGTACCTACAAATATTATAACATCAAGTAGATAAATTTCGTGTTAGGTATTTAATAAGTTTGTCCCAATTTAAATATAGACCTATTCGTCTCGTATAAGACAGATGACCAAATAT
Source organism: Talinum fruticosum (assembly GCA_021018815.1). Lineage (NCBI taxonomy): Eukaryota > Viridiplantae > Streptophyta > Magnoliopsida > Caryophyllales > Talinaceae > Talinum > Talinum fruticosum. The sequence continues at coordinate 6,166,627 of JAITYX010000020.1, forward strand.
GAAACATTTATATCTTAAAATCTTATTATATATGTCTCACGAGTAAGGATTATATATCCAATATATATACAACCCCTAACAACTTGAACGCGCATAATACTATTTGAACTAACAAATTAATGCAACCCTTTTGGCCTACTTGGTCATAGGCTAATTAGTCTTGGAGTCTTGCCTTTTTGTTCCTTTATTTCCTTTTTTTAGGGGTGGGGGCTATGAATAGGGATGACAACGAGGCGGGGATTCTCTGCTTTGAGGTGGGAAAAATCGCCGCCCGAACGGAGAATGGGGACAAAAACCTTATCCTCGGCGGGGACGGGGACGGGGCTGAATTTTGTCCCCGTTCCCCGCCCCATCCCCTGTTTTTTAAATTTTTTTATATATAATGTGAAGGTTATTTTCATAATTATATAATTTTTAAATCCTAAATATAAAAGGAAGGCAACTGGCCCCCTCATTATACATATATCTATATGTATGTATGTACATATAAATATAAACTGTGAAGGTTATTTTCGTAATTATATAATTTTTAAATTCTAAATATAAAAGGAAGGCAATTTGCCCCATCCCCACCACTCCCTCTTTCCTTCCAGCCGTCTCCCTCTCTCTCCCCCTCAAAATGGCATTCTTCTATCTTGCTCTCAAGCAGCAATTCCTCTCCCTTTTTCTCCTCAAGTGGCATTCTTCTCTTTCCCTCTTTCTCCTCAAGTGGCATTCTTCTCTCTCCCTCCCTCTCTTTGTCCCTCAAGTGGGTACAAGGAAGCTCTCATGCTCTTTATCTTGCTTGAATAACCACCAACAAAACCCGCTATCTTCGCCCCTCCAGCCTCGCTGCCATGTCGTCGAGCCTTAACATCGCCAATCATGGTTACTTTCTTTTCACTTTTTTGCCCTCCGATTATGTAATTTAGCGGTAGTTGTTTAGATTGTGCAATGAATTGCTTTTGAGATAAGGAATTGTTCCAGAATTATTGGTTTGTTTGATTTTCTTTTGGTAAAAAAATTGTTCGATTGGTATTTTCTTGAATATTTATGCACAATTTCAAGGAGCCGCTAGGGATCGGGGACCGTCGGGTCGAGGCCGTCGATCAATCTCTCCCCGAAGTGAGGACGAGGATGAGGACGAGGGCGGGGAAGTGGTAGCCGACGGGGACGGGGAGGGGAGGGCACTCCCGGCCTCGACCTGCCTGTTGCCATCCCTTGCTAAGAAATGATGCTCATGGGTAGCATATCAAATTGATTGTAAATTGAACTCAACTTGATTCTTAATTAGAAAGAACAAATTTGATTATAAAGCAAAGTCGACTACGATTGAAAGCTTTGAGCCAATTTTTACATGTTATATCATTACAAGTAATATGTTATGTTAATATATCCATGGGAAGAGAGGTAAACTAATGAAATTGAAATCTTTATCGGTAATGGGGTTGGGAATGAATGCACGGAATGGAGGGGGACTAAGGGACGTTCTTGAGCAGAAGCATTTGGGGAGGTGTGTGTTGAGAGAAATATTTCCCGCAAGTGCACGGTGTAGCTTTAGCTAGGAACCGGAAAGTACGGGTCGTGTCCACAAGGAACTCGTTTTCAAGTACTAAATCCACCTAAAAACTCTAATTTAGGTAAAAACTCGGTTCGACGAGTGATTTGGTTTTCAAATTCAACTAATAACAAAATAACTATGAGGGATAAATAAATAAAAAGCCTTAGATTGGGATTAATCACACTATTATGCCCGACATCAATCATTGAATACCGCTTGAGATTTGCCTATGCTAGCGGTTTAGAAGGGAGAGACACCAATTAAGCCTATCTTCGCCTACTTTGAAGGACAAAGACTAATCTTGCACAATCCAATCACCTATTTCATGGGATTAATAAAGAGCAAAATTATAATGAATACATCTCACAACCCCGATTTAAACCTTAATTATTTTCATAATAAAGTTCTAATCGTTCACAACGTCATTCTAGGTAAGTTTTCATCTTTCGATGTTGACAAAACCCTAATAAAAGCAAAAGAGTCCTCTTTCGAGGCAATCAATGAAAAAGTGATGAACGAAGTGAATTCTAAACTAACAAGCATGGAACAATTCAATTGGTACTCAATTCATGATTATCAATGCATAATAGGGATCAATCCCAACCTAAGTGGAGAAATTAGCCCCTAAACATGATACTAAACAATTTGCAGAATTTAGGGAACATAGCCATGGAAAAACAAAGAGAAATTGCGAACAAAAGATAAAGAGAAGAAATTACGATTACCGAATAAAAACTTGAAGTGATTCAATCAAACAAAAACTTGAAGTAAAAAAGTAGAATTGAGTGTTCTTGAGTCTCCCTTGGGGCTGCCTCTCGAAAACCCTAGCTAAAATTTAGAATTCTTGAAAAAGATCCCTAAAAATTACACTTTGGAAACTTAAACATCCGCCGAAACAGTAGTCGCACGGCCGTGCAATGTCGCACGGGGTACCATGCGAAATTGCATTGCGAGTTCGCACAGCTTGTGCGACTTCGCACAGGGACTCGTGCGAAAACTCTAAACTCTCTGCCCATTTTCGCACAAGGGGCTGTGCGAAAACTCTGAACTCTTTGCCCGGTTCGCACAGCTTGTGTGATTTCGCACAAGGGGCTGTGCGAAAACCCTGAACTCTCTGCCCATTTAGCACAGCCTGTACGACTTCGCACGAGGGCCTATGCGACCTTCTTTGACTTCGAACCCTTCGCCTAATGATCCGCACGGCTGTGCAACTCGCACGATAGGCCGTGCAACTTCTCTTGATGCGTTTTAGGCTTATTTTCTTGCCTCCTCTTGGGCCCGGACTCTTCTCTTCATCGCTTTTAAATCAAATTTACCTCAAATCTCTCAAATTTAAGCCCAAAACCTGTAATAAATAGATTTACGAGCTTAGGTGGCAATAAAGAGAAAATGAGCAAAATCTAACCCAAAACTAAATAAATATCATTGAAATCATCATGGAATTGGGTTAAATAATGCCTTAAAAACCGACAAAAAGGAGGTTTAACGAGTGTGGTTCCAATTCCCTTGGGATTTTGGTTTCGGAGTTAGAACAGATCAATCTCAAAATCTTGATTTTAAGGGACAATTGCGTAAGAAGGGGATAATTTCATGGTAGTGGTGAGAATGAGGAAGGACGAGGTAAGTATGATACTATTCCATTACATACTGAAAGCCATTCTTGGGTTGATGTTGTGGAAGAAGAACTGGAGGAACTGTAAAGCTCCAAACCCCGTAATCACCAGCTTTAGTCTAAATAAACTGCTAGCCGATGATTAGCGTAGCGAAAGGAGGTCGGGGACATTACCGCCGCCCTTGCCGGAGGAAAGGCAAGGCTCTAAATATTTCTATGTGTATTTTACTCGTGGTTATACCTTGCTAGGCGGTTACAACTCATGCAAAAGGTACATGTTAAACTTGCTAAATGAATCAACGATACTTGACCACTAATATTCCAACTTGCCACTGCGAGCCTCCGAGTCCCGAACAAAACTCTTCTCTTGCTTTATTCCTTCAACATTTTACCTAAAACAAAACAAGAAAATATTTTCGCAATGTAAGCCGAAGCTCAATACGACCATTATCATATTGTAAAATAAAGGTTTTTGAAATAGTTGAGTTGAGCGTGCACATTTCAATTCATTTTATAAATGAGGGAGGGTGAATAATGTAAAACTGTTGCTAATTAATTATCTCGTGTGGTTACCTTACAATCATCGAGTTTCCCTAAATGTGTACACACCCAAACCGATCGAGAAGTCTAGTTGGTGCAGCGCAGATTACGATGTGCCGACTTTGAACAATGGTGAAGTATTGATGGGCGGGTCCACTTTTATATGGCAAATACTGTTTGCAAATGATTCCTTGTTATTGTTGAAGTCAGCCATATCCGACCTTGCTTTGTTTTGAAGGGCATGATCAATGAACGTACTCGATGAACTGAAATTGGTTAATAATTTTGAAATTGATTCCTTTCCTTGTGATGTTTGAGTAGGACTCGAACATACGTTAACCGATGGCCTTAAATAAGAGTTAATAGAATGAGAATTTGTTTTTAGGACTTATATTCCGTGATTAATAATAACCTATCCGATACCTTTAGTTATTATGATTTTTTTAAACATGATTTATACCTTATATTTAGTTGTTCATGGTTTACTTTATTATGTCTAATTAAATTACCTTATTCATGGATGCATATAATTTATTTACTATGAATTTATAATCTAAACATGCATTATAACACTAACAATTTTATAAATTAAATGTTGATTAACTTATCATGCATTATTTGTTATGTTTTTGCTAGTTTACTTACTAATTCATTTACTTGTATTTAGAAATTAATTAGTTATCTAAGTTATAGCTATGCCAATATTTGTTTGTTATTAAGTATGCACATAATGAGCTAATTAACCTTATTTATGCTTATTCTTATTTCTTCTAAAATTATTTAACCATAAATTCTACTAAAATTATCTAAACTAAAATATGCATGCATTATATGAATTATTTTATAATGAACTATTTTAATCTTACTATGCTATTTTTATCTAAAATAATTTAGCTATGACTCTAATAAGATTTAATCCAAATATTTACCTTAACTAAACTATGCATGTATAACGTTAATTTCATTTCCTTGGCTAATTTAATTCCTTATTATCTATAAAAATAATTAACTTAATTATTGAAAACTTTAAATTATCAAAACTTAGGGTTTAGGGTTTTTACCTAGAAAAAGGGTAGATGAGGATAAAGGTTGTGGTGGTGGAGCTTAGTGGTGGCTGGCAGGGCGGCGTCCAGGCGGAAGGGGTGGTGCTCGGCGGCAGGGGTGGTGCCTTGGTGGCAGTGATGGTGGTTGATGGTGGTTAGGTTTTTAAGAAGGTGGGTTTTAGGGCTTAAAAAGGAGAGAGAAAGTGTGTGCTTGGTGGCTGTTTTTGGTGGTCCGGTGGTAGCGTTAGCGGCAGCGATGGGTGGCCTGCAAGTCTGGCCAGTGACGGGAGGCAGGTGGCTTCCATGTTGGTTGTGGTGGTGGCTGGAAGTGAGGGTGAGGATACAGAAGATAAGGTGAAAAGTTGGTGATTAGGGTGGTTTTGGCTTGGGTTTTCCGGTGATGTAGTGGTCGGTGGGTCGGTCTGAAGGTGGCTATGGACTCCGTGCAATGTGGTGAAGGGTTATGGTTAGAGGTGGCCGGATGAAGGGGCCGGTGGCCGGCTGTGGAGGTGGCCGAAGTGGTGGTGCTAGGCAGGTGAGGGAGGAGAGAGAAAATGCTGAAATCAGAATTTTGGGTTAAATTTTCTGAGTTTTGAAGCCTATTTATACTAATTGTGATACTTATCTACATGGATTAGCTGGCTATGCACATTACCCTTGCTTGACACTTAGCTTATGACTCATGGTTAATTGGTGATTTGACAATTTCCTAATCATGCTTAGTGTAGGTTAATTTGTCAAGCCCTAATTTGACCCCCAAATTCATTGTTATCTAAAATTATTATTAATTATTATTTTTATTATCATAATTATCTTCAGCATTGTCATTTGTACTTATCTATTATTATTTTTATTATTATTATTATTATTTTTATAATTATAATTATTATTATTTTTGCTATTGTATTATTATAACTATTATTACTTTTGTTATTGTTAATATCATGGTTTGATTGTTATTACCCTAATGTGCTTTAAATACATGATTGTTTATAATTAGATTTGGTTAGTAAAGTTATTTTAAAAGTGGTATTTGGATATTTGTTTAATGTTAAGTTGTGCTAATTTAGATATGTATGTATATAGATATATGTATGTATGCATGTATATATATATATATATATATATATATATATATATATATATATATATATATATATCTTGAACTTATATGAAAAATATTTATGATTTAAGATAGGAATTTAAATATGGCTTATGTGCATATAGGTACTAGATAATATGTTGAAAGTTTTACGAAAATATCGGTCATCCGTCGTCATGGTTCGCATTCGGGTCCTATAAGAAAATTTTTGATATATATATATATGATATGATATGAAAATATTTTGAAATTGAAATGCACACGCTCGTTATAATTGAATGTATTAGATATAATACGTTTTAAAGTTTGGGTTGTTACAGGAACAAATTAATCTAAAGGATGGCACGGAAACTAAAGATCGTTCTATTAGCCTTCGCCATGGACAAAGGAAAGAGAGTGGGGTCAACCAAAGAAGAAGACCTTTACACAATTATTCACGGTTACTAGAAACCCAACAAATGGCATGAAACTGGATTTTATCTTGCATGTGGATATGGAAAGCAGACCTACAGTTGTGCTTGAGTTGGAGGATGTAGAGCAGGAATTAGAGTATACTCAACAAATGCACTAGCAGGGTATGTTGTGGGAGTGACCCTTCGCTCAGGGCTATTCATTCTATTGTGAATGAATGATGGAAATAGGTTTCTAAACCAATGATCTTCTTGGATAAATGCGAATGAATAATATTTCGATTTGGGACTGTTGAGGATTGAGATCAGATACTGAAGGGTGGACCCTGGATGCTTGAAAATAAAACAATGGTTCTACGGCAGTGGATAGTCAACTTCAGTTTTGATAAAGAAGAGATGACAAGGTACTAGTATATGTTAGGAAATAAGCCTCACTCTATATCTCACTTTATTATTAGGTGAAATTAGAGTAATGATGCGGAAGCAATTTAGGGTGAAAAAATAATACCAAGAATTTAATGGAGATCAACAAACAGTAACTAAGACAGGGATTTAATGTTGAATGATTTAATATGAAAACCCAAAGGAAAAAATCATGGACACAAGCACAAATAAATCCACTATTATGAGATAATACAATAATGACCTCAAACCCCGAGACCTTCTCAAACTCGAGATATACCCCAATCTCATAATATTCTTTATAATAGCACTCTATCATCTAGCTAGGATAGCCATGGGAAGCCCCCAAGGGCTCCCACTCAGGTGGTTCCCTCACCCCCACTTTGTTCACTCACACCCTCGGCTCTTTCGGCCCCTAATCCTAATAACAACATCCCATTAAATTTCCTAAACCTAGCGAAACTCTTACTCCTAATTCTTACCTAATACAATATGAAACATACTCTTATCTAAATACAATTAAGTTTAGGATACCCAAATCTCTAAGGAAACAATCTTTCCTAAAACCAAACTAAGCAGACTTGGACAATTGATCATCAACACAGGCCGACCAATTTGGGCTTCAACTTGGGATCATCAATTAAACTTGAACATGAGATTTTGTGACACCACCCAACAGTATGGTTAAATCTACCATACCTTGATTTGCATGCTTGGTCTGCTACAACTTTGAGTAAGATATTCCATCTTATTGGAGTTCTTTTGTATACTGATCAATGCATAACACGAAATTGACATATCTTATGCTTGAGTTTTAACGGGGAGGAAACCAATACATATGAAAATGCCAAATGAATATATATATATATATATATATATATATATATATATATATATATATATATATATATATATATATATATATATATGGTATGAATGAGTGTCATTCTATTGTAATCAATGCAAGACACTAGGACATCAGAAAGCTGAATATAAGCAACAAGGATGTACATGGGTATGGTAGCGGAAGAAAAATTAGGGGGACCCAGTTGAAGAAACAAATATCACTAATGTGGAACAAAGAGCAGAGGATGCTCAAGGGGATACTGAATAGCAGTAGAGGAGCTCACTTCCAATGCTTAAGCAAACTAAGATACACCAAGAGATAGCATCTTCTCATAGACAACAAATCACAATATTGTCAAAAGGACCCCAAGGCCCACTAGTGATAAGACATCAAGGATAGGGTTTTTGAGAAATTTCTTTCTATCATTGGATACAGGACATAAGGAAAGGATGAATCCACCAGATATAACTATTGCAATGAAAGGGGATGCAGCCACTAGCATGGGAAGAGATTTATTTGCTCATAGATCTCATTCATGAGGATCTATAGGTGGAATGTACAGGGGATAAATGATCCTGCAAAATACAAGGCAGTTGGTGATATCTTCAGGAGGAATAAGGTAGATTTAATGGGAGTTTTGATATGACGGTCAAACAAATCAATGCTAAGAAGATATTTAATAAATGTTTTTATAGGTTGTTATGGTGTTTTTGACTATATGCATCATCCATATGATAGAACATAGCTGGTTTGAAGATACATTATTCATGTAACTGTACAAATGATAGAATATAGGCTACCCGTGTTGCTGGGACCAGCTATTTGTGTTGCTGGCACAAGCTGTCTGTGTTGCTGGCACGGGCCGTGTCACTTGACATGGCTAGCCCGTGTCTAGTGCTGGACCTTGCTGGTTGCACTCGCTTCACCCAACACGGTCCGTTCTCATTGCATTTTAGTCATGCTTGTAATTTTCTTGGGCCCAAAGCTTCCATTAGACTCTATACACCCAACAATCTCCTACTTGGAGACTAATGACTTGCCTCCTTGTTACATCCTTCTAGCTCACCCAAACCCAACCTCTTCATCGGGAGAGACCTACGGAGGCTTTACACTATCTCACCATTTCGGCACCTTCATTTGGATTAGCACCCTTGTCGGTATCCCAATATCCAAGCCCTTCTCAAGAACACTATCTGATGGGAACTCCCACTTGGATTTATCAACTTCTTGCATACACTTACCATGAAAAATTGGCTCATTGACAATAAATTATATGAGATGATGTATTGAAGAGATGCTTCTTAGTAAAAGAGCACATTTATGGGAGATTAGTGGATGAGAACGAATGCTCCTCATAAAACATTTCAAATTACTTGTTTGACTTACGCTGTTAGGAGATTTTGGCCCCAAAAAAAAAAAAATTAAGACAATATCAATAGGTACGGTACAAATGAGTCCCAATGGACAACAAAAATATAACCATATATATATATATATATATATAAAGGGAATTTAATATAACATCTAATGTGCTTAGTACCTCCTTAATCACAAATTACAGTTAATCATTAATATCAAAACCTTGTTAATGAGATAATTATTTTATAATCAATTGCAATAATAAATTAAGCACAACCATCTCGTGCGAATAAGAGTGACGTAATTAAGCTAGATTTAAACTTAATTAGATATATCTAATATTTGAGATATATCTTCTCCAGAAAAGGGGTTGCCATCGGTCATAGTTTATAGTGATAAGTCCCAATTTTCTCTTTTAACATCCTCGTCTCATTATCAATCGAATTGTATTAATTTTATATTCGTTTTGAATTAATTATATCCGTTTTATAAGTGTTAGGATTCCTTCTGGGCTTTGGGTTTTCACCTTGGTGTGAGTTTTTTCTTACCCCAGTACACATTTTTGTAAATCTAGAGATAGTATTGTGGAAAATAGTTGGATTTAATCAGATGAAGCTTGCTTGTTTTGATTATTGGGGGTGAATCAACTCGAACGGATATAATTACTCCATTAAATTATACTATAGTTTATCAATAACGTTACAAAAACACGGTTAGTAGCTAGAATAATGTTATTACAAGTTTAGAGATGATCGACAATATATTTTTCATTAATTTTCTTTTTGGATATGAGGATTTATGAATTTATTTTAATGATTTAGATCTACGGTTAGATGATTGCCATTGCAAATGTGTATGACTTTTATTAATAGATCTCCCTTTTTCAATTTTTTTTTAAAAAGAAACATTTGACAATGAAGCTAACTAAGAACCCTAGGCACAGTTTGAAACTACCACTTTGATCTAAGTTTAATTTCCATCCCTCATGTAGGAGTCATTTTCATTCAGCTACCTCAAGTGCCAAAGAAAGAAAAAGGAAAAAGAAAAAGGTGGGAGGACAACGAAGATTTCTCTCTTATGAATCTAACTAATACGTTACAACAACAAAATTTTCAAATTACCGAAGAAGTAAGAACCACAAAAGGATAACTAATAGAGAAAAAAATGAGTTAGAAATAAAATGTCAAAATCCTGCAACAAAAATATTTGAGTTACGTGTGAAATAGCCAAAAAAAATTATTTGTTTTTCTAAGGGAGTGTTTGATCAAAAGCTTTTTAAATTGGTTTTTATATTTAATGTTTCATTAAGGCATTTTTCTTTGAGATTTGCATAAACTCATACGTCTAGGAACCACTTTTTACTTACATTAAATTCATTTCTAAATTAAATTAGATAAGTTTGATCACGAATTATAAATCACTCTGATACGTTGAGGTTTCATTCCCGATTCATTCCAGTTTAGAAAAGTTGAACCAAACATCCCCTAAATATTTAGAAATGTATTGATACTTTTTATTTGCTGACTAATCTTCGCTTCACCAACCCCCTACCGTGAAATTAACATTTGAAAAATTTCTAATTAAACTCGTGAAATTAAGTATATATGAAAGTATACACTCACTTTATAAATTAAATTGCTATCCCCAAGCTTATTGAATAAAATCGAAGCATCAGATAGAATTGTAGTTGGTGATAAGCCTGAGGATAGCAATTATCACCTATAGACACCCGTGAATCGCCAAGTATATCAGCTGAACAGATTTGGTCAATTTCGAGATATAAAATTATCTAAATATTTTTTGTCAAAATTCTTCATACATTAAATCTTCTGTTTGATTTTTTTGGCTGCATACATCTTTTGTTCGATTTAATAATAATTATATTTATATTCTATTACCTTTGTAACTTTTATAAACCAAAAGAAAAACCTTTGATATTTTGATTAATCATGCGATGTTTGTAATCTAGATAAAAATAATGAGACATTACACAAGATATTACAAAAATTTATTCGATCTTTTAATTACAACGTATTGACAAACCATCCTTCATTTAAATGTTAGCTTCATACACTAATAATTGTTATAGTACTCGAAAAAATTATACTAATAATTTAAAAGAAGAAGTTTTATTATTATAGTTCTGTTTATTTTAATTGTAAGAAGTTATGAGGTTGTAAGAAATTGTAAACAAATATATACCGTCATACGATAGTTGTAAGTAGATATAAGGAATTCTAAAAACTGTAAAATTGTAAGCGAAAGTTTAAAAACCTATAATTACGCAAGTTGATTATACTAATAATACTAATACGTACAGTATATATAATATGAACTCTCAAAAAACAATTGATTATGACACTCAATCAGTCAAAAATAAAAATGATTATCACACTCAAAAGAGAAGATTAAAAATTCTCGCATGAAAATCTGAAACTTATCCTATAATAACACGATGAGAATTTGGGGAGAGAGGGCTGAAGTCAGATGGGCTCCCGGAGTATAATGCTCCCATGCACCTACAACTTTTACCATAATGTTATTATTTCTTGTTATTTGTTTACATGTTTGGCTTTATGTAAGTCGCTGCCTTCACTATGGAATAGTGTTGTTTATGATTTTAAAGTTTCTTACGAGATTTTAAGGATGCAGGGTCCTGAGTTTTTTAAAAACACCCCGTCATTTTTTAGACTCTGCCAACTGATGCCCACTTCAAGCTCAACATTAGCTACCATTGGAATAATGAGAAAAGGAGGTATATTGTTGCAGGTGTGATGAGAACTGTCAGCCTCTTCGATGTCACTACTCCTGTCTTTGGAGGGAATAATGTCATGACCGTCCTTGAAAGATTGAAAGAATCGTTACGAAAAGCTCTAGAATACAAGATCCTAAAATTTGAGATCGACTTGGAAACAGAAGCCATTGACAAACTCCGTGAAGAAGATGAATCTAGCAATGACCTGATTAAGTATGTGATTGGATAGGTGAAGGCTCTACTTCAAAAACCCTTGATTGTGAAGATCAACCATGTTATTAAGCAAGTGAACATAGCTGCTTCGGTGCTCGCTATGCTGAGTGAAGATCAAATGGAATTCTTAGAGTGCACACACTCCTGCCCCGCAAGTCAAATGGATAATCAAAGTGGACGAGGAAGCCCTCAACATCAATAAAATGATCCTATCTAACCTGATGGATGCAATCAATAGCTAATGAGTCTTTTGCATCCTTCCGTCTTTCTGCTTCTTCCCTAGCTTGGGTTGATTCAGCTGTTGTCTTTTGTGCGATATTACTTTGCTTTGTTTTGGTAGGGTATGGCTGTGTTTAAGGCCCCTGTTGTTGTTGCGTTTATGATTTTCAATGGTGTTGTTCTAACTTTCCTTATTTCATTTATGCGATATTTTCTTTCCAAAAAGAAGTTATTATTTTTAATATGGTATTTGCCTGCAAATTCTTATATGTATATGGGAGCATGTACTTACAAGTGACACATTATTATATTAGGGCCATGAAATTTAGTTATTTTTCTTTTTATCTAATCATTTATTGATATATGTATGAGAAGTAGATACTTCCAAGCGTATGATGGAAGTTATGATCTTTGCCTTCATTATTACATTATATCATCATGTATGTTAGATGAGAGCACAAAGTATGGTACACCCGGATGCATAATCTAAATTTTTAAAGGAGGGGAGCATAAAAAAAAACAAAAAGTTTTTACGAGAAGCCTACAACTATTTTCCCAAACTAATTTTTTTTTAAAAAAATTCTCTTACAAAAATACCATTTTAATCAGTTTCAACTTTTTAAAAAAATAAAAATAATGACGTACTTGTTTGTACATTTACACTTTGGTATCAAGTGAGTGTTGTCCTGGGAGAGACAATTCCTTACCTTGTGCAAAGAGGAGTTGTGGTGGATAGTATGCTCTAACCTTGACTGTATGTGCTTTGTATCCTTCCTTCTCCTTGGACCTATATCCAGTTAAAGTATGACATGAAGCTTAATTAAATGACCCGTACTTATCGTTGTTATAAAAATAAAAACATTAGCATATGAGATGTTAATATAAATAGTTTTTCATTAAAAATGATGACATAGTTGTGCATACTTTGGCATCCAAAATGTCAGTGTAAATAAATTTATTCTATTTATTATAATTTGCAATTAGCTATGAATCATGATCCTAAAGATTACTTTATAGTTAAAGCAAACAAAATTGGATCTACTAATATAAAGTCACTAATTAAATATTATTGAGAATTTATCAAAAAAACAAAGATATTACTGAGAACACCTTGAATCAATTTATGCAACTTCATTAAGAATGCACTCCAAAAATTCTGTGGATATCCTCCATTTACAGTTTTGAGAGTTCTCATGACATTCATTTGCATACAATTTAAATTCTCTCTTAAAAGTTCGAGCACATGAGGAATTGCTTGGACCAAAAGACAATAGTGCACCAAATATTGTTAGTCTTAGGGCATGCAAAAAGAGATGGCTACAACAGTCTTTCACAGCAGCAGAACAGAAGATACAAGAATCATTCATACCAATACCTCAAGCTTTTAAAAATTGTCAGTCATTAACCTGTTATGGGCAGCAAGCTAGAGAAGAAAAGAGTGATGAGACCATGCCAAGGACTTCAATATTGTTTTCCACTAATAGACATAGGGCTTGTGATGACTGACAAAAATATAAGATTTTTGTTACTTGCAAATGCCCCGTTGTTTGACAATTTTGCAACCATCTTCTGGCTTCGTCAAAACTTCCCGTTAAAACTAGTATCTCATTCTTGAGTTTAACAATCATCTTCCACCCTAGGAATCCAAGCTAATAGCTTTTGCCATGAAAACATCAGCACCTTTTAGAAGGTAAGTCTGAGCCCAAATTGTAAAAACTAAGTGTTTCTCAATCAATTTCCATAATCATTTTGAGTACAGAGATTTGTTTCAGCCTGAAAGCTCCTCGAAATAGAGAACCCCCCCAACTGTATAGGAACACACATATTTTTCCAGCTAACAAGGGATAACTTTTTGCTATCAAGACTACCACCCCAGAGGAATTTACAATACATGGATTCAATTAAGGGCTTGTTTGGTTGGATGTAATCAAAGTGGTAATGCAATCAAATTGGTAATGGTGATTACATTACCATGTTTGGTTACAACTTTGTAATGCAATCAAAATTACATTGTAATCACATTAACCTCTACCTATGCAATTACAATTACTTGAACATTTACTAAACAATCGTGATTACATCCATCATTGTGATCAAATTTTAACATACTTCCAATAATTCTCTCCCCCACCCTCTCAATTCCATATGCATTTTCTCTTTCCTCCTTGGCAAGTAAAAAATTATCTATTTGATAAGAAACTTAATTTTTTTATTCTATTATCTTAATATATGATATGATCGTTAAGTCATTAAGAGAAAATTTCAACTTTAATATTTTGGATTTAAAATTTAAGTATTCAATTAAAAAAGTAAAAGAAGCTTAAATTAAATTTTTAGATCAAATTTTTTTACTTGTTAACACTTATCTTTAATTCAATAAATATTTATCATAAATAAAATAATTTTAGTTTGTATTTTTTATCCATGAAAAAATTCAAAACTTAATTATATGATAGAAGAGAAAAAGCTCAAATATAAATTTAGAGTTTAAAATTTTGTTATATCTTCGCTATGACAAACATTTATTACCACTAGAATAATCCAATTGATTTTTTTACCAGAAAAAAATTTTAAATTAGGAAATATGATATAAAAGATTAAAAAAGCTCAAATATGATTTTGAATTTAAAATATTTTTGTGTGGATAACATTTATCTTTATTACTATATTTATTGTTTTTAGAATAATATAGTTTATATTTGCAATAAAATTTTATTATTTGATAGAAAATATTTTTAAAAGCTCAAAACTAAATATGTAACTCAAATTTTTATTTAGATAGCATTTATCTCCATTACAATAATTTAATTACTAACTTTTGTCATTGAAATAATTCATTACCATTGTGATTACATCACACTTTTTATATAACCAAACATAGTAATGTAATTGTTGTCCCATTACATTGCATATCTAATTACATTACATAATTGATTACATTACACCCCTATTACATTACATCTAACCAAACGCCACATAAGTGAAGTGCGTGTTTTGGTAACAAGAAAACAGTAGACCAAAACCCAACAATACCAACAATGACTGAAGAAATAAGAGTTCTTCTACCAGCAAATGATAATTTTTTTATAGTCCAAGAACCAATTTTCTGCTAAATTTTATCCAGAAGAGGTAAGCAAGTAGTGTGGGAGATTCGTTTTGCTGATAGGGGAGACCCAAGTATCGAAAGGGAAATGTGGGAGATTCCTTTCTTTTTTTTTTTTTGGTTTTTGCCGACATTTTCGTATTTAAAAAAACTAAATTAAATATGTATATTTATAGGGTTCATGGGTAATATTTTATTTGACGATCCAAGTTGATGATCCAAGGGTGTAGAAATGATGGATTGAGTTTTAAAAAATTGGATTGTAAGATAATGTAAAATGTGTAAGCTCCCACATGTAATCCAAACTTTTAGATCATGAATACAGATGCTCTAAGTATATTACTCCTTTCATAATCCGTCTCTTGATGATGTTCCTAAATAATAAATATTTCCTTCCAAATTAGCTTCCTTTTTAGCTCATTCAATGTAATAGTATTGCTCATTATATGATAATGCAAGATTTTTAAAAAGTCTATTATTTGGGTGAAGATCTAAAATTTGATGATTTTAGAGAATCGAGGCAGGCCACAAAATAGGCTGACATCAGTATTTTCATTGAGTTGGGCTTTGGCCTAGAACTACTCGGAAGGCCCATTAGCTAAAGTGATAAAAAGTGTGCCCCGGAAACTCATTATTTGAATTAGACTTTTCAATTATAGGAAGTATTTCTTGTTTTAAAATTATTACACTTATTTTTGGATAATTTTAAACTAAAATATAATATATAAATATTCAAAAAACAAGTATAGTATGATTTAGGAATAATATATACCTCCAAAGTATAATCCACAGCATCTAAATTTATAATTCAATATATAATCGTCCAAACCTCCCGTAACACCGTTTATTTTAATCTAATAGTCTCATTTTCTGCATTAAAAAATTCAATCGGTTTTAATTGACTTGTTTTAATGAGATTTGGAACACCCAAAACAATCAAATCCTATTAGATGTAGCTAGTTGAAATAGAAAATTCTACTTGCACTTATTAAAAGATCACCAAAAATTCTATTTGCACTCATTATAATGTCACCAAAAGCATTAAGACAGGATGTGAATTTTTCTCTTAATGCCACCGATGCATCATAAGATTGTGAGTATATACACTTTAAATGACTATGAATAATATGTTTGTCATTTAAAATTAGGAGTTCACATTATTATAAAAAATCATAATTCAATATTTATGGAGACGTTATGATTTAGAACATTTTATACTTTCATTTGTCTTCTTTTTGTGTGGCTAAATATCGGTTATAGAAGATTTAAAATAGATAAAGAAATTTTGTGGATTAAATTAGCGGACACCTTCATAAAATTTAAAAACATTGTTGAAACCCCACATAGGCTTTCCTCCTGCAGGAAGCAAAGTTTTAAAATTAAAAAAAAAATTAATGGGTTGTTCTATATAGAGGCTTGAGCAAAATTTTCTGGATTTTTTTAAAAAAAGGGTTTGAGTGTACAAATTTCTTTTCTTGAAATGTGGGTACAACTTACAAGCAAATCTAAATATTTTATGAAAAAGCAAAGATACATGACAGGGTATCATATATGTACAAAATAATCCATGTTTGCTTTGTTGAGTAAAGAGAGGAATAAGCTTAGTGGGAGCTGACTCTTTATCTAATCTAATTGAAAAAAAAAAACAAAGGCTTTATGGGCATTTTGGTTGAGTGTCCCCTGGTAATAGGACAAAACCTTAAACCCTCATCCACAATTTCTCAATAGTTTCCCAAGTTAAGAAATTTTGAATTTACAAAAAGGGGCCCAAAAAATTTAAAAACCCCCTAGATTTAATTAAAAATTATTTTTTGGTAATTGTGGAAGGAAAAGTTATGTGGAAAATCGATGGTGCAATGTTGCTAAGATATGATCTAGCTCTATCCATATTGAATTGTAGCTACAGAAATGATAGAATCATTTCAATTAGACCAAATCAAAAATCAAATCTAGGCTTTCGATAGAGATGAAAGATGTTAGACAAAAATAAAAAGGAGGAAACACCTTCTGGTATAGGAATTGGTATAGTAATCCGTAGGTATTGATATTGGTTAATCCTAGTGGATATGATAGGTTTGCTATGTTTATCCATTTAAATAGTGTCGAATATATTCTTTATGTTGCTTTAATATTCCATTATATGGATATGGTCTTTTAGATGTGGTCGGTTTTGAATTTTAATACATTATAATATCTCATGATATGGTGACAATCAAATGTGCAGATTTAATTTGGTTTGGCTCAATCAAACTTTGATTTAGTTTGTATGAATTATTTTTAACTAGTTGTTTTGAATCAAAACAATGCAAATCGATTTGGATTGTTAATATATGTTGTACCTATCAACAATAATTTGTAAATAAGTTTAACATGTTATTTAATATGAAGTTTGATTATATACATATAAATTATTATTGTTATTAGTAATTATGAGGAAATTATATTTACAAAAATCACTTTACCAAATTGTATAGACTACTATATTTCAAATTTATATTGTAAAACCGATCATAACTGACTTTTATATTTTTAAAATATATTATTCATTCTTTTTCTGTACATGGCTTAGCCACGTATATATAAAACTTGATACAAAATTTCTACAAATTCAGGGGTGAGAAATAAAAAGTTTGAAATATAAATGTCAAAAAAAACTTCACGGTTAATGGCGAATCTATTACTCGATTATCTTTCCGATAACAGTGTTGAATGCACAGTATCTAGCCTTCTTAATGTATCCTGCCTGCTCAATAGAAGGGAGACTTGGTATTTGCATGTAGGCATTTATTAGTTCAGTGACAAAAATGAATCTATCCATAATATGAGCGATTTTGTCACACGTAATTTCTTCGAGTATTTATGTTCCCTAATGAGAGCTCACATCGCCATTTCCATCTATAGGTGATGACCTCTATTTTCTATATACTTTTCATTGTTTTTCAGTTATTATTAAGCTAATAAACTAAAGTTGATTTATATAGATTTTCTATTTAAATGTCGTTATAAGTTTATCTAGTGACCATTATGGTTCTTAGACTGTATTATTATTATTAAATTTTTAATTTTTATATCTTCGGATTACTTACATACCGATTTAACCTATTGGTTAACTAATAATTAAAAAGGTTATTAGTTGTGATAAAAAAAGGTTATCAGTAACTCAATCACCAATATTAACAAAACCCTATTTTAGTGACTAAACACAAAAGCATACCAATCCATAGGAGACCATCACATTCGTTCTCAATGATTTCAATTGAATTCTCATTGGAAAATCCATACACTAGTATTGTGGCAATTTGCCCATTGTAAATGATTGTTGTTAAGATTATTTTATCTTCTAGAATTGACTAATACAGGCCTTAAAATAATGCAACAACAATTTAATATATAGTTAAGGACAAAAATCATGAACCACCTTTCTTCTCCCCAGACGAAACCCTAACGTGCGACCGTGGGAGTCTTCTACCCTTCATCGGGTCGGGCGTTAGTTTGGCCTCTTTGTAGGTCGTGCTGTTGGCAACGGTGTTTGCCCCTCTTCCTCTGGGTCGATCAACCACACCATACGGCGACCGATAAGCATTGTGACCCACACCTCTGTCTCGGAAGTTCGAAACAGGAATCGACCATGGCGGATAGTTTGGAGAAAAACCCGTAGTTGATGAGTTTGATTGATGTCTGAAGCACAAGTTGCTGAGTTCGATGAAGCGACGCCGGCAGAGAAGGAAGAAGAAATAGCCTTAGCCTGATTGGAAAATTAATGACTGGAAGCGCTTTCAATGCTTGTGTGATAAACGTTCTACTGAATATATGGAACCCATCAAAAGACTCGTTTATAAGAGAACTAGACACAAACCTTTTTGTATTCCAATTCTTCACCAAGGCGAGATAGACATCGTGTTCCGAACGAGGGTTCCCGGGCGTTCGATGGAAAACTTCGCTTATAAGGGAATAGACGAGGATGGAACAACCAAATGAGATATTCTTCCTACTCGCTCGCTTTTAGGTAAAGGCCTATGATGTCCCGGGTATAAGACAAACGAAAACTTATGCAAAATTTCGAGAAATCAAATTGGAACGTTTGTGGACTGCGAGGATGTTAATATGTTCTGAGCAGACAAATCCTTGTGTTTTAGAGTGGACATTGATATCACAAAACCCCTTAGGCGTGGGGTAAATGTCAAAATGAGGGAGAAGACTATAGATTCGAATAAAATATGTTAAACTTCCGAATTTTGCTATGGATGTGGGAGAATGGGTCATGTTCTAAAAGGATGTGAAATGGAGTTTGAAGATGTAGATGAATCAAACCTCGCAATATAGGACATGGTTACACGCCTCTCCATTGAAATCTTGAAGGAGAAATGCTGAAGCGGAATTAAATGAGGAAAAGAAATTATTTTTAGCCCTACGCAACAAGTCGGGAGTAACTTGCTCGGAAGAAGCCGGAATACGAGGAATCGATGGCTCAAACTGGGAAAGCAAAAATAGGAAGTGAAGCTGGAAAATTTGATCGAGCCAATATGGTGATTGATGATGCCATACCTATAGCTCTAGCAAATGAAGCACTAAAACGTAAGCATGGGGAAGAGAAAAAAAGCTGAGATTCAGGAAAAAGTCCGAGTAATTGATGGAAAGGAGGATGGCACCCCGAACAAACCTATTATCATGGCGACCGATATGCAGCCCCGCAAGTCACAATGAGTATCTTGTGCTACAACTGCCGGGACTTGGTGATCCTGAGGCGGTTGTCAATCTTTGTAGTATGCTACGAAGACGATCATCAAAAGTGGTCTTCCTTTCGGAGACCAAGAGGAATAGTATAGAAGTGAATGACATTATGCAACGTCTAGCAGTATGAATGTGTGTTTGTGGACTGTGTTGGGCGAGCGGGAGGCTTGGCTATGATTAGGCATAAATCAGCAAAGGTAACATGGCTCTCGAAATCTCTTCACCATATTGATATTCAAATTGGCCAAATCTGTTCAACCGATACTTGGCGATTCATGGGTGTTTATGGGTGGTGTGAAACGGGGCTCAAACTCCGCATGTGTGAGATGATTCGTGACTTAGCTAATCACTCCTCTTTGCCATGGCTGGTAGGAGGCGACATAAATGAGATCTTCTACA
Source organism: Talinum fruticosum (assembly GCA_021018815.1). NCBI lineage: Eukaryota > Viridiplantae > Streptophyta > Magnoliopsida > Caryophyllales > Talinaceae > Talinum > Talinum fruticosum. Next base: position 6,186,902 of record JAITYX010000020.1, read on the forward strand.
ACTTCGAGAAGAAAGGGGCATGACGAGGAGCTAGAATGTCTTGGAAGTTTTCTCGTGAGACTTTTGAAGAATGTGGTTTATTTGACTTGGGATACATCGGGTATGACTTTACTTGGGAGTACAAAAGAGAGGATGGTTCGGTGGTGGAAGCGCACCTAGATAGATTTTGTGCCACCACATAATGGTCTCCGATATTCCAGAAGCAGAGGTTACTCACCTTGATGAGCATGCTTCGGATCATCTTCCTATTTTACTCAAGCTACTCGACAATGGCCAAAGGAGACAGAAAGGCCCTAAACCTTTTTGCTTCAAAAATATGTGGATTCATGAACCATCATGCAAAGGGACCATTAAGCCGGCGTGGGAAGGGACTCAAGCCTCGGACGACTAGGGACCAGAAAATAGGCTCTTGTCCGAAGATTCTACGGGAATGGAACGATAAAGTTTTTGGGGATGTTAAAGCGAAGATCGGGGACATTGAGAATAAATTGAAAGGGGAAAAAGGATATCACATTAAGGCGAGAACTTCGAAGTCCTTAGGTGAATGACGTAGAAAAGAAGAGGTTTTGTGGACTCAAAAGATAAGACAAACTTCCTTAAATATGGTGATTCGAACTTGCGATGATTCCACGCCCGAGCAAGTATGAGGAGATTAGCAAATACAATTACGAAGATCGAAAGAGAGGACGGGACACTTGTGGTGGAGGAAGAGGACATTGTGGATGTTACAACCCTCTTTTTTGAAAAAATGTTCACCTCTTCGAGGGACGCATAATATGGACCCAGTTCTAAACTTGATACCAAGGAGGGTCACCACAGATATGAATGCTGAGCTTTGTAGGCCATATTATGAGGTGGATGTTTTGGAAGCACTTAAATCAATGCACCCAAATAAGGCTCCAGGTCCGGATGGAATGAACCCACTTTTCTTCCACCAGTTTTGGGATGTTGTAGGACCAAATGTGACCAAACCGGTTCTGAATATTTTCCGTGGCCAACCCATACCAAAGAAAGCTGAATCACACAAATGTGGTGTTGATCCCAAAACCTCCCACCCGACAAATTTGGTGAACTTTAGACCCATCGGTCTCTATAACGTTATATACAAACTGGTTACGAAGGTGATTGCAAATAGATTAAAGAAGCTGCTCCCCATATCATCTCGGAGAATCAAAGTGCCTTCACCCCGGGTAGGCTTATCACCGACAACGTACTCGGTGTCGTATGAAATCTTTCATTCCATGTTTAACATCCGTAGTAGTCAAGGGTCGATGGCCATTAAACTGGGCATGAGTAAAGCATATGATAGGGTTGAGTGGTCCTTTTTACGAAATATTATGCTCAAATTGGGTTTTTCTCTCCCCGGGTAGAACTTGTTATGAATTGTGTTGAGTCCGTGATGTTTTCGTTTATGATCAAAGGCAACCCACAAGGATTGGTGACCCCCACTAGAGGTCTTCGCCGGGAGACCCCATCTTACCTTATCTTTTCCTATTTGTCACGAGAGGGTCTAATGAGTTTGTTAAGAGAAGAAGAAAAAAGGGGCAAAATACAAGGTCACCGGATTACACCTCATTGTTCCGACAATCTTATACCTCCTCTTTGCGAGATGATTCAATTTTCTTCCGCAAATCTTCAATTGAGCAAGCAATAGTGATCGGGGAGGTACTACATTCTTACAAAGAAGCTTCGGGTCAAGCTGTAAACCTTCGAAATCCAGCGTGGTGTTTGCAAAAGGGATCCTTGTGGCTCTGAGAGCGGAGATTCCGACAGTTCTTGATATTAGAGAAATTCTTGCCTAGGATAAATATTTAGGTCTTCCTTCTTATGAGGGGCGCTCAAAGAAAAACTTTTTCTTTTCCTGAAAGACAAGATCGGAAAGAAACTTGCATGATGGATGGAAAAACTAGTTTTGTGGGCGAGAGAGGAGGTGCTAATAAAGGTTGTGGCCCAAGCAATCCCAACATATGCGATGAGCGTATTCAAACTTCCCAAGGAACTAAACAACTTGATTCAAGTCGTGATTAACCAATTTTGGTGGAGTAACGATCCAAGCAAAAGAAAGGTCCATTGGGTGAGCAGTTCCCGTCTTTGTGACAGCAAGGATGTAGGAGGACTAGGATTTAGAGATTTGGAGGCTTTTAATGATACCATGTTAGCCAAACAAGTATGGCGCCTACTTTAAAATCCTAGCTCATTAGTTGCCGGACTCCTAAAGGCTCAATACTTTCCCAATTGTGAAATACTTGACGCAACCTTGGGAAATAAGCCTAGATTCACGTGGAGGAGCATTTGGGGAGCCAAGCGCCTTATCAACCATGGCACTAGATGGATCATTGGGAATGGTGATAGTGTAAAGGTTTGCGAGATGGTTAACCAGGCCACATTCTTTTAAACCAGTCATCGGGACCAGTGCGCGTTGACCATACTCGTGCAAGTAGCGGATCCGATTGACAAAGACAAGTGGGAGATGGCGAGAGGAACTCGTTAGAGCCACGTTTCTTGCATACGACGTAGAGCTTATTTTAAACATGCCGCTATGTTTATCTTGGCCTCGATGACAAACCGATATGGCACTTCACACCTTCCGGTGAGTTCTCTGTTAAATCAAGCATATTATGTAGCCCGAGACTTAGCTCATCTGCAGTGGCGCATCGTCGAGTGGTGTGGGGAATCAACCGAGGTGGAAAAAAATTATGGAAGCTGGACGTCCCACCACGAATCAAGCTGTTCGGATGGAAGGTTGGTGTGAATGCTCTAGCCACAAGAGTGAACTCGTCAAGAAAAATCCCAACAATTGGCATGAACTGTGAGATTTGCGGTGCATTAGAAAAGTCTAATGTTCATAGTCCGTTTCAGTGCCGCTTGCAGTGGAAATTTAGATGAGAAGTGAATTCGAGGACAACCTCTAGCAGGGAGATTCTTTCAAGCAATGGATGTTCTTGATCGTGCAACAGAAAAACTAGGAGCGAAGCGCTTGGGGACTTTTGGCAGTGACATGGGAATGATGGAACGCTTGGAACCGATTCATATTTGGAAAGAAGGTCGGGAGGCTTGAGGGACTGGCGCATAGAGCGATCACATTTGTGAACAGCTTCCGAGCTATGAAGGAGGTAGTGTTGGCGGCAGACTGCGCGAAAAGGGGTGACTCGGTGGAAACCGGCAGACTCGGGGATCTTCAAGGTGAACTTTGATGCGGGAAAGGTGGGGGAGGATGGTAGAGGCTGGGGCTTTATTATCCGGGACAGCCTTGGAGATATGATTATGGCTGAGGTGGAACAAGTTCAAGGATTCCAAGGTGTGGAACTAGAGGAAGCAAGGGCATGTTTATTTGCTTTGAGACATGCGCCGACAAAGGGACTAAGAAGGGTGATAATAGAAGGTAACTCCCAATCTCTCATCAAAAGGATCATGCAGAAGGAGATTCCAATTCGGTTCTTGGTTTTTTCATCTCCGATATTTTAAACCTTAGTGTTTCATTTGATTTTATTTCTTGGAGTTTTGTTCAAAGGGCGGGTAACTCGGTTTCTCATGCTTTAGCTCATTTTCAACCTATCCAATTCTCTAAAAGGATATGGGTCGAGGGAGTGCCAGATCTTATCTACGATTTGGCAACAAAAGACATATGTACTTTTGTGGACAATCACTTAATATAAAGCCCCCTTCCCGTTGGTGATAAAAAAAAAGGACAAAAATCACAAACAAACAAAATATAAATAATTAAGCTAAAAAATTAACGGTACTAAACAATTCTCATGTTCAATGGTTTTTTTAATAAAATGAAATTCATGAAGAGCATTAGAAGATTCAACAACTCGTAACATTAGAGGAAGCATCATCAAAGTGTCAAAGGCAAGACATAAAAAATCTAGGGGTTCAAACAAGAGGCGTAAACATCGGAGAATAAGGTAGGCAATAACAAAGGAATAGAGAAGGTTGCCAATGAAGCTAGAAAGGAAACAAGATAATCAAGTCCAAGATCCGAGGTTTAGCCAAGAGGAAGCACATGAGTCAAAACTCATCAAAGGTTTTACAAATGAAAACTTTGTGAAGTGGCTACAGAGGAGTCTAATTTGTGAAACCGATATGCCAAGGGATCTTGATATGCTTACATTAGTGCTAATTGTTGAGTTTGGCTATTACACAAAGATCAAATCCATGAGCAAATTCAAATTCTTACTAATGTTTTCTTCGATAGAAGAAATGGAGCAAATCTTGCAAATCATGAGGAACTAGACCAATGGTTCATTGTAGTTAAAAAATGGGATAAATTTGAGTATACTGATATTAGAAGGGTGTGGTTGGAGATTTTTGGATTACCTTCCCAACCCCCATCCCTCCCGGTTAGACTTGGGATAATTTCCAAACAGATTGCAGAATTATGGGGAAGACTAGTTTGCATAGATAAATCCATTGAAGGAACCGAATCTTTTGATTCTATGAAAGTTCGATAGATACTAACTGCCTTAAAACAATTGAAGGAGATATCATCCTATCTTTAGAGCGTATAGGCTACATAATAATCATTAAAGAAGTAAGCTCAAGAATCCAAATAATCCATAAAGTCCATGATGCGAAGCCACCTTCCATAGAAGACACAAACTCTAACCAAGAAGGATTGTAGTCGAGAGGGGTGATGACGACATGGCAAGAGTATTAGCCAAAGAAGGATGTGTAGTAGAAGAGTCTCAAAATCTTGGAAAAATTCATAGCGAGCCAAAAGTTTAATGAGGAGCCTAATAATCGAGGTGAGAGCATCGAGGCTTGCAGAAATTTTAACTTAGAAATCGAAGAGGTAGTTGATTTAGGAGATAAGGAAGCTGAAGAGCTCCTAAAGTTTCACAACAATATGGAAAATAATCAAAACAATAAGGCAACAAGTACTTAACTATGTAGGAAGTCTCAACTCGAATGCTAGGACCAATACAACATGCTTTAGCAAAAAGGGTATTCCGAGGAGATCTTTAATGTTTCACACCTTTTTCATCCCACGAAGGGGCTTCATTGATGAGCAGCTTGACCTTAATAATACACAACAACAGTTAGAACCTGTGTCATACCAAGACTTCAAACCCGAGGCACGAGGCAGTGGGAATGCCCCTACAAGGCCGGAAGAGGAACCAGTTGTGACACATGTAGCAAGTGAGGATTTATCCCACCCAACGAGCTTTGAAAAGCCAACGCATTTTCACCTTTCTAGGCACGAGGCAATTGAGAGAAGTTATGAGAAAAATTAGGAAGAAACAAAAGATCATTAGCCTCTAGTAAACTCCTAAACAGAAGGAAGAAATTTTGAAAAATGAAAAAGAACACCCAGGTAAAGAATAAAACTTTGATAAGGGTGGATAGCCATTCTCGATCGAGCATCAATACCACGGACACTATGCAGCGAATAACGAAGGGGTCAATATAGATCCGCAACATCTTGGGCCTAAAAATAATCCACAATGAACAAGCACCGGCAAAAGAATCACAAGGTCTCTAAAGAAGACCAGAACCACACTGGCAAGAAAGAAAACAATCGATCCGCAAGAAGAAAAAAGGAATAAGAAAATGGAGTTAGATAGGTACAACGTAGAATTTTAAAGTCACTTGGTGGTTGCATGTAGAAGCTATCCCGACTTTCAACATTTAAATTCTCTTAGAGGCATTTTGTCAAGCAGGTGGAACGTGTGAAGGAGGTCAACAATAGGTGCATTAGATGAGGGGAAGGAAGTAAGTCTTGATCGATTGTAGTTACCGGGGAAGATTAGAGGCATTATTTTGAGCTATTGGAAGGCGTCTCAATGGTTGAAGAAAGGCATATCTAAGTAGGGGAAGGAAGAAAGCTTTGATGCATTTAAGGTACCAGGAAGGATTACAAGCATTTTGTCGAGCAATTGGAAAACATCTCGATGGTTGAAGAAAAGTACATCAAATTAGAAGAAGGCGAAAAGTTTTGATGAATTGTAGCTTTCAGCGATTCTTCGAGAGGGCCAACATGGTGGCCACGGGAACAAGAATTTTGATGGAGCAAAGTTGTTGGAAATAGAAAATCAGAGAACTCGATCCGTCATAGTGTGAGGATGTAACAAGCTGAATTAATAGATTGATGATGTAGGAGAAACTGTTTTCGAGTGGAGCAGCCATGGCGGTGACTTAACAACGTCGAGGTGGACATTGAGTTCGAACGTGAAGGTGGATGAAGAGAGGACAATGTGAGGCAGTGGTGGAGGTAGATGAGGCTACCTAAGTTTTGTGAAGATCTTACAACATCTCAAAACCTTAACTCAAGCCCTTTACATACTAGGTTTTTTTTTTTTTTTTTTTTTTTTTTTTTGCCTCAGTACCAGCTCTCCTCCTTGTAATAAAATTCTTAGATGGTTTTGGACCGTCGTTAACAGTATAATTTGTTTCGTTTTAGTTGTTAGTTTATGAATTTATACAATTATCATTTTAGTTATATTGTCCTTGGCTCTGCCAATTATTTATCAAAAAAAAAACTTGTTCACATCTAATGCTGATTTCTCTTCTGATTTGCTGAATATGCTGACCTTATCTGACTTTGCTTCCAAACATTCTATTGCACCTCTCAATCCAAATATAGTATATGCAGGCAGCATATATGGCAAGCATAATGTGTGTTTTTTTTTTGTTTTGGTTTTTGACCGCCTTAACTTGATTAGCTTTTGCCTCCATTGATCATTAGGAACTGGAATTGATGCCCAGATACATGTTTGTTTCATGATCTCTCTACTGAAATGACACTAAAAGAATAGATGTTTAGTTAGTGGCGAATCCAGCAATTTAAGGAAAGGGGTCGAAATAAATTGGGTGGGTGTATGTCTGAAAAAAAAAAAAACCAAGGGAAATAAAACTAAAAGGAAAGGATTGGATTTTGGAAAAAAAAATATTTTATCAATAGAAGGATTCAAACACTATACCTCTTCTTTACATTACATAGCCTTACTAACTCATCTACCTACTTTTGCTGATTACTCTCCTCTATATAAAATTTTTTTTTTTTTTTGGAAGGGGCTTGGTTCCGCCAGTGTGTTTAGTGTCCTCTTGGTCATGGATGCAAAAATGCATTTTGTGTCCACAATATGCATTCCCAGTAGTAATAGTCTGCTTCTGATTGTGAGTCTGTCATGGATGAGCAACTAAACAAAGTACCTGTGTTTAGGCACTGCCATAGGAGTCCAAACCATCGTCCAGTAATCCACAACAGGCCTAACTCATCTCAGCCATTGATAGCTTGATTTGATTGTGTAAGCTCCATCTTGAGTGTGCTACCATCCATCATGGATGTAACCCTCCCTAAATTTCTCCTTGGTCTTATTCAACTTTTCCCTACTGTAGGTGTATATTCCTATAAGTCTTTGCTTTTTAAATACATTTTATTTACCCACTTGACCCATAAGGTGTCATCTTTTGAAGATGCAGCCCATAGTAATTTTCCCGTAGCTGCAGTGTTCTAGGTAGAGCAACATCTCAAATTCAGTCCTCTTTCTCTCTTGTTTGAGCATACAAAGTCCCAAGCAATAAGTGTTATCCCCTTTTTATTTCTATCACCATAAGAATTGTCTACACACATGTTCTATTTGTTTTTAGATAGTTTGAGGCATGAAGGGGCCGGAAGTTTCAGTGAACTAGATGGGTGCAACAAGGAGTTGAGCCATTAATCTCCAAGTGGAACATTGTTGATTATGGAGCCTAATGGTTTAGTTGGGCTCGGGTTTTACAAGCAAAGAAGATGGCACAGTAACGAGACAAGGTGGCATGGACATGACAACATCGGCAGGGACAAGACGAAGCACGGAGAAAGCTGGGTTTTTGCCAGAGAATAGGCACAGGCATAACCACGCCAGTTGGCATGCCCGTGCTAGGCTCATTTTGGCATGTGTCTTCTCGGATACTTGTTGCTCGTCCTCAATTAATGCTGGTAAATGCTTATTAAGGCTTGTTATGGCTATATAACTCAGTGTAAAACCTCCATTGTTGGTAAGAATAGAAAGAGTAAGTTGAATAAGCTAGTGAGAGCTTGAGTGAAAATCCTTGTAATACTATTCGGTTTTCTAGTGTATCAATTCGTGGTTTTTTCCCGGTTTGGGTTTTCCACGTTAAAAATTCTCGTGTCTCATTTCTATTATTTCTTTCATTGTTTGAGAGCTCTCCGATCCTAAGAAACATTCTGGCAAAGCTTACTCTTGTTCTGGCCTTTGTGATTCTATCAATCATAATAGGTGTTCTTACGAGACTTTCAATGTTGCTCAAATACTAGGTACTCCAATAATCCAACCCAAGGAGTTGGACCCAAAATAGAACTGCCTGAACGTCATCTCTGAAAGTAGCAAAGTCAGGGCATCATGGTTTCATAACCAAGGGCCTTGTATCAAAGTGATAAATCCCATATTGTAATACCTTGTCTCTATATTCAACATTTTCAAACTTGACCAAAAACATACCATTCTCCAAAAGTACAATTTTCTCTATATCAAACTTCCCCCAAATTCTTTCTAAAACACCTTTTATAATGACGAAAGGTGGGTTTGCTGTAATGACAAAGCAAATAAGCAAGGATTGCCAATAGGTTATGTCCTTCTCAATCTGTAGCAATAATTTTTCCCACATCCCTTTCATCAATGACCTTAGGCTGAATGTAAGTCAGCTTAGACCCAGTATTCAGCAAGGCATGTCAAAATCATCCCACAAAGATTTCTTTGGGGATTTCCCTAGCCTAAATGTGTTGTCCTTCCTTCTTGATTCAACACTATTCTCTTTTCCCCGATTATTCGAGAGGAGTAAATCGATGGGCTATTTCAGAATCCTGATATGGTGAATTTCCCTAAGCTTTCTGAGATTGTTTCGGGACTCGATGAGCTGAAGATTGCGGAACCCTAGCTAGGAGTTGTGTCTTCTTCGCCATGGTAGTGGTGTATGATAGCAGTGAAGCTTATCATGCGCCAAGAGAGAAAGCAGAGACCCCAGTGTGTAATTACTCTATTGGTTTTTAAGTAAGAGGGAGTTGTTTTTTTTTTTTTCCTATTAATAAAAGTCAATAGACTGAAAAGTACAAATAGATACACAAACCAAATAGCCACAAACAAACCATTAAAACTAATTGTTAGATGCATTCCATCTAGAGGCATATTGTAATTATTGCTAACTTTTTTATAGAATATTGTAATTATTTTTAGTTGACCTTCTTTATATACTTAAGAAAGTGAAATTGCCTCATAGCTTTATTAAATTTTCATGTTCATTATTTATGAGTTTAAATTCTTCCCATCATTTTTTTATCCTCTTGTTGGTATATATATATATATATATATATATATATATATTGCAAAGGCCAATATAGGCAAGAGTTGTTTTCTTAAAGGAAAATAGGAGATTTCATTAACAGAAAGAGCAAACCAACTCAAAAATACATCACACAGTACAGTGACAAACCATAGAAACAAGGGGAATACATCAGACATCGAGTAGGGATCAAAGCATCCAAGAGAAAAAGGCAAAGAATTCAATAACATATAGGCGGGATTCAAATATATGATTTTGGCAACAACTTCAATTCTAAGATTTTTACCAACTATGTTAGTTGACACCCACATTTTATTTTATCCTTAAAAACTAAGGTGACATTTTTCATTTGATATATCTGTATTACATCATGTAATCGTAAATTTAGTGTGCATTTATAATTATTCTTATATTATTTAATCTTTTTATAGACTGTTTATTTTGGAAAGGGATTCAATGTCTTGTGTCCCTAATAACATTTAAATTGAGCTCATCTATTTAAGAGTTGTATTTTCTGTTCTTATTATAAATCCAGATTAATAATATAATTATCTAGGAGGTTGATTATAGCTTTTGTTTACTTTTTTTGTGAAATTTAATTATCTCCTTATGGTTATCTCCAATGAACTCCTTATAATTATTCCGCTCCTTTCTGGAATATATAAATTGAAAAAGAAATCATCTCAATGTTTATCCACAAGTCATGCAGACATAATTGAGGCTTAACCCTAGTTTAACCCAGCTATTTTTTAAAATGATGGGTGTATCCCTTTGAGCCATGATCATTTATGATAAAAGCTCTCTTAATAACTGCGATTCCGGAGATTTGTACTTATATTCTCCTCTTTACCGGAGTAAGGGCATTACACCTCAACCAACAATTTATTGGTAGTTTAATATATATATATATATATATATATATATATATATATATATATATATATATATATTTTGTACAAGAGTGACATCACCCATCAATAATATACATCCCAATTTAGTTTGAGTAATTTTCCTTGGTTGAAAATGACAAGTTTGAAGTTAAATATCTGGCTAATACCAGAAATAATCCACATTTGTAATTGACACCTAGCTACCACCACACAAGTGCCTTATCATTGTATGAAAGCACTTATTTGAAATTTCACAATCATTGAAGAAATGCATGTAACTTGCACCATCATACATGCCACCTTCTCCTTCATGTATATCCATGATTCATGTTACTACCTAACAAAGAAGACATTATAATAAATTAAGTAATTATATCATTCAATTATAAGATTATTCAAATGTCATTAAGCTTGTGTGTTGTAAATTTGTTGTAAACTATTATTAACTAGCATTTGCTTCTTCAATACGACTTTAATCCTGTTTAATTTAAAATCTAATATTGTTAGGGTTAATTTTTTTAATTGAGGAAATATTTATTTCAACGTTCGATTGATATAATTTATTTTAATCTGTCATATATATATATATATATATATATATATATATATATCCAACTCCACAAGATTTGAACCTTAAGCAGAAATTCAAAAATAAAGTTCCCTCATTTTCTATCTCATTGAAGTTCCAAACTGACAGATATATAATACATGTTTGCAATGGTGACCTTTAATTGGCCCCATAGTCTCAAATCAAAGTGAAAAAGAAAAACGATAAGGTGATAATTAATTTAATATATAATAATATAAAAAAAAGAGAAAAATAGGGCGGTGAGGTCAAGTTACAAAAAAGACCCCCATTCAGTTCCAAAGTAGAGCTAATTAATCAACTTGCTCTCTCCCTCTCACTTCATGTACACTAACTACATACACTTTTAAGCTCTAATTAGCTACTTTGTCCCCTTGGTGCTTCCATGGCTATCATGGGTGGTTGTGACTTTACAACACTAATGACTAGGGTCGGAACCCTAATAGTTTCGATCTTTTGAGATTCGATATCTTCCAATTCACTATCCTCGAAAATGGTAGCCATTTGGTTACTATTGTTGTTAACAACACTCTTGACTGGTTCGAGGATAACCTCCTCGCCTTCCATCTCCTTCTGCTCCTTGTACTTGCCCCAGAGCACAGAGTATGAGCCCATCACAATCAGTACCGCTCCTAGCACACTATACGTAGAAAAAGAATTGACGTTGATTAATGAATTTCGAGTTGAAGTTATAAGAAATAAAGTTACTTTAATAAAGTAATATTGATTAAGCAGTATCTTCTTAAAATTGATATATATCTTCTCTACGTAGTCGATCCCTTGCCTTATTAATATGAATTTTGCATATTTTTGAAAATGATGATATCTATTGCAAAAAAAAAGAAAAAAAGTAGAAACTCGAGGATGAGAATATTTGTGAGGTCATAAATATATTTGACAAAGACCTGTTTATGATCGATCATTATATAATATAAAGGACAAAAGGTTAATTATTTGTGTCGGAAAAATTCGTGGGTGGGATATCTTTCTTTCTTTTTTCAATTTCTTTTATTCATCTTGAACATGAGCTAGAAAAACTATGGAAACTTACCCTCCAATGTAAAACTTCTCAGCAAGGATGAAAGAACTCATGAAAGCCACAATGATCATTATCAAGGGGCTAAAACCAGTGACAAAAACAGGTCCTTTTTCTCCATCACCAACCCTTGCACATAATATGCAACTCCTGATGATATTATTCCCTGTTAATCGATAAAAAAAAAATCAATATATACAGTGTGATAAAAGTAAGACGTATATATCCTTATCTACTTAGAGAGAGAGAGAGAGAGAGAGAGAGAGGCTTACAGCATAAGCAGCAGCAAAGAGGTTCATGTCCCAGCCAATAGTCCAGACAGAAGGTCTGTGCTCCATAACAAAGGTGAGTGCAGCAGATTGTAAAGTCCCCAGAAAGCACACCATGCTTGTGAGTGAAAGTTGTGCTTGGTATTTCCTCATTGTTGAGGCCTGTACAATATTTAACGAACCAAGATTAACTATCAAACATATTTTTGTAACAACATATTAAGTATGTGTTTTTTCTTCTTTTGGGCGATTTCCAAGTATGATATTGATCACTCCATAGCAAGTTATATGATCGTAAATTTTATTCATAACTTATGCAGAGTATCCTAATTAAGTTTTTTCATATTCTAATTTTCCGTTAATAGCATAAAAAGTTTAATATGTCACAAGAATACGATAATATTTGTTAACTAAATTTCATGTAGGTTAAATGGAATAAACATAATTTTAGTAGTAAACACAATATGACTACATTAATTAATTTGCCTCATATAATCATCCAAATTTATGACAAAAAGAGGTGATATTCTTAACTATACGATACATATAAGTTTACCGTAGTTGTAAAAATGACCATACCTGAAGGATGAAGAAAGCCGCCCAAGCGAGGGTTGCGAAGATGAGGAGGATGGAGCCCTGGATCCAATCCTGATCGACGGTGGCGGTAGTGGTAGCGGCAGAGGATGCATGGACAGGGTGGATGTGACCGGACAAAAACAAGTTGATGACGTGACCTTTGTATAAAGTCATCAACATTGCACCTGCCACTGTGATTAAAGTTCCCACTACTTTGGCTTGGCACCTCAACTTTTTATCTCCACCTTCTCCATCCTAAATTACCACATACGTATTAAATTAATCCTCATACTTTAGCCCATAACCAAACACGTATAGTGCAAACTAAGCTTATCTTTGTCCTAGTCTATGCCATAATTTTCTTTTATGTTTATCATAATAATTATATCAATAACACAATTACTGTCTCAATATTATTTAACAAGGTAGTCTCATATGAACCATAACTTTTTGTTATTTTTTTATCCAATAATATATTAACATGTGACCCGACAAACATTATGATACATCATACGCAACAAGGTACTATAATCTAACAACTAGAATGAGCTGTGGTTTTATTATTATTGACATTTGACAATGATATGTACCTGAAAACAAGTGCCATGACAAACGTCATGGCAGGGAGCATGTTGCTCATGGCACATGAGAAGGTGGGAGAAGTGAGTTTCAACCCAGCATAATAAAAGTTCTGATCGATCACAGGCCTGTAATTATAAATCAGAACCATGAAAAATTAGAAAGATAATCGACATGATTACAGTGATTATGCATGACTGATTGATTGATTAGTTCAATAATTAAAGATTTGTAGAGTTAAAACTATGCTTACCCAAGAAGACCCAAAACAAAAATTTGCATGAATATAGGAAATGTCATCTTCGGCCTCACTTTCCTGTAGAAACAGAGCGAAGAACAGAGCAACTTTTTTCAGAACTGTAATTAACTTATTGTAAATGAGACTATCTCACGAAACGTACTTGAGATAAGTAAATAAGGAAGGTGAGATTCTCTCCTATAAGAATTAGTATAATGTCTCGATTGATCTTAACTTACCTTTCGAGAAGAAGAGCAAAGGGGGCGATGAGAGCGGTGGCAAAGGCGTTGCGGTAGGTGACGAGAACGTTGTGGCTCATTCCACCATTGAGGGAGACCTTGCTGACAATGTTCATCCCCGCATACCCAAATTGCAAGCATATCATGGCTATGTATGGCTTGCTCTTTTCCACAAAACTATTCTCCATTGCTTTTCCTTCCATTTTCTCTCTTTTTTTTTTTTAATAATTTTGGGATTTTCTCTTATTTTGGGTTAGAGTTTTTAGATAAGAGAGAGAGAGAGAGAGGGGGTTAGAGAGGAAGAGAACACTTTGAAGCAAAAGAGCTTATGGCGTCTTCCTAAGGGAGAAGGTGGGAAAAGCATTGGTATTTATAATAAGCCCTTTGCTTTTAGAATTGGAGGACCATATTATAAAAAAGTTAAAATCAATTATTAAACTTTAGAATACTAAATTTTACCAAATGACCTCTACTTGATCATCAATATTAGTAAAAGGGGACCAAGAGAAATTAGACTGCAGGGAGAGCAGTGATAATGCCAACAAATTTTAAAGTTGGTATTGTCCAATCATCGTAAACTCGAGTTTGCGTGTAATTTAATTATATATATATATATATATATATATATATATATATAGCATTAATTTTCCTACTTTCTACGACAATTTGCTTCTTATTCTATCAATAGGGCCTATTCGAAATTATATTTTATAACATTATTTATAACAATTTTCATCTCATCTCACTTGTAATATTTAATTATTTCAACTCGTAATAGCTAGTAAATATATCAGTTCATCATTTCAATTTGTTTTAGCTTATTTTAACTAATTTTAACCGATTTCTACTCATTTCAACTATAACGAATATCACGAGTTAATTTTAACCATTATTTTAAACAAACTCTAAATTAGAATTCTAATGCATAATATATGGAACTTGATTCATATCTTTTTAGTTATATCATATTTGTCTTTTATACCTCTAATTTATGGATTTTTTTTTAAAAGGAGTTTTGAGCATGTAAGAATCTGAGTCACAGTGTCACACGAGTGAGAGGATGGGCCGGTGGGGTATCTAATTGAATATTCTGGTTTGGTATTTTTTGTTGTATAATATTAAATATGGTTTACACGTATCAATTGGAGTGATATGTGTGGGAAGTGGGACCCACCTGAAATTTGGCATTAGGAGGAGCTTTAAGATTTGTGCTTGCTGATGAGGAAGTGGGCCCATTACTTTGGGAGGATGTGGTGGGTGGAGCCCATTGGCCCATTACGGGCCCAATACTTCCAAGATGCGGCATTTCGCCTCATCACTAATTAACAAAATAAATAAAATAATGAAAAGTTAATAAGGTAGTAGTAGTAGAGTAGTTAGTAATTTAAGGAAATTAGTTGTGGATTAGAGCACCATTAATTAAGGAAATTTATTATTAATCTGGTTCACCTTTCAACAATAGTGGGACCACTCAACCTGGATTAAGATGGGTAAAAAATAAAAAAGTAAAAGCAATTAGTTAACTGGGTGTATTACTACGGCAAGAAGAGACTTAACGTAGGTCTTGTTCCATTTAACTTTAACATATATTTTTATAATTTTTTATAACTAATTTTACAATTATTTTATAACTCTTTATACCTCCTTATAATTGCTTACAAACTTACAATTTCTTACGGGTAAATGGAATAGAGTATTAGAGTCCTCTGATTAACTTTATGCTCAGAAGAGAAAATTAGAATTACATACTAATTTTACTGCACTCAAATTATTTGTCTTAATATTGTACTATAGCATTTAGGACTGACCTAATTTTGATACGATTGGAGTACTCGAATGCTTTCGAGTGGAAAAATTCGGGTCCATTTACAAATTTTTAACCTTATGTACAAGATTTTTTCAAATTTGTACTGTTTAGACTCATTTTTTACTCGAATATAAACTTATTTGATTTGTCCAACTCCAAAAAATAGCTATCTTATAAGACAAACTTTTTGCCTAAATAAAAAGAAAATCACGTACTCCTTTCATTCCATATATAATGATAGTCCAGCCTAGATAATGAAAATTTTTAAGATAATATCAATAAATGCATTGTTTTTAATTGTTTTCAAGAGGAACGAGAGAAATTTTAATACTAACTAGGTCTATAGCCCTTGCTCTGCAAGAATGTGTGGTAATTTTTTAAAATTTTATTCATATTTTTCGTACTAAAATTTTAGAAAAATACAATAATATTTTTTAAAATTTATATTATTTTAAAGTCAATTGTCACTATATAAACCTTTTTATGAGCAATTATGATAGAGTTATAACTAAGTATAATTTTCTTTAAATTAGGGAGGATTGTCATCGATAAATAAAATATCAAGATTCCTTTTCATTCTTGCTAAATAGCATTATGAATTGCTTTTGTGTATAAAAGAAATCTTAAACTTATTGGTCTCATTAAAATTAAAATTGCTGATTTTTCAAAAATTTGCATACTTTATTTTTCAATAGTAATTTTTTAATTACTTATTTATGACATATAAATAATTATTACGAGTAGCATTCTAGAGTTTTGGGTAGTTGGATAGTCTTTTTTAATATAATTTAATAATTTATCATATTAATAATTTTTTTGTATGATAAATTTTATTTATTTTGCTATTTATACAATCTTATGTGTCATTCATACATGATAAGATGGACTTCATCTTGAAAATTCTATAAAAGGAAAGATAGACTATCATTCTGATATCCCTATTTTTCTTGGGCCTTCAACTCCAACTAAAATTATCCCTAAAATAGACATTCGAGTTAGATTGCGCACACTTATAAAAATAAAATAAAATAAAAGGAGGGTCCCTCGGAAAAAAAAAAACTTTTAAATCTCTATTAGAGTTTAAATCCAACTCTTTTTTAATGTCGAAAACCCTTATAATTGGCACCAACTTTGTTGCATTATTGAATCTTCTTTGGTGGTTTATGGCCAAAAACCATAGGATTCCATAATGTATTTTTATATGATCTTACCCTCAACTACACTAAGTCATCCATATTATTGAGGGTTCAATCCCAACATCATATGTCGCCATATAGAAACAATTTCAGGTGGATATATTATGAAATATAGCGCACCAAAAAATATGAGTTTTGAAAATCTTCCAATCAATCCTTGCTAAATGTCAAACCAATATTATTTTTAAAAATAAATTTTATGTTTTGAATCTTGTAAATAGATATACGTGACGATAAAATTGTACTATACACTCCCTCCGTTCCTTAATAGATGTCATCTGTTATAATTTCAACGACATATTAAGTAACTAATTTTTCAATATTGTCTATATTAATTGTATTTTTCTCTTCTTTTTTTATTGACTTTTTATTTGGGCCGACTTGATATTTGAATATAAATTTTATTATGAATTTTGCGTTACATTATTATTCTTTGATAGTCAAAAATGAATTGGGGGTTGTTTGCTTACGTAGTCAACAGGTAACAGCAAACAAATTTGTTTGCCCACTTGTGTAACATATCTTAGTGAATTGAATATGAGGTTATTTATTGGCATATTTTATTCTCATAATTTATGCGTCATTTTGATATGATATCATTATCCATGGATATAGAAATGATACATCACAGGATATGACTATCTTTCCTCCTCTTTCTGTTCAGGGGGAACAATTTTGGAGTCAGGAATCTAACGTGGAAATTCTGTTTCATCTAATACAACTCAACTGGAAATTTTTTTTTTTTTTAACAATAAAAGTGCATTCAGATTTTATGCTACTTAAATTCTCTATCTTTATAATCCTAATATGACATTATTATTCTGAATTATGACTAATTCTTTAATTTATTCCACCATATTTGGTAAGTTCTTATATAGACATATCATCGTACGTTTTCGAAGTTTTCGTATTTTTCTTTTGTTTAGCTAGCAACAAATGTCAGCAAAATCACCAAGGGAGATTCGGACTCTTATCCAAGATATTCATCCGTATCTTAAGAACTCGTTGCAATGTACTTATCAAACATCACTATCGAGAAGGAAATAGAGCTACTGGATTGGTTATCAAGATTAAGACTTTTTATCTCCCATTCTTTACATTGGGATTCTCTTCCTTCTTCTTCCTCCTTTCTCTCCATTCTTATGGAGAATAACTTGGGTAAAACTCTTAAGAGAAGGATTACCTAAAAGTTGATGTATTTACCCCTTTTAAAAAAAATGTCAGGAAAATAAATTCTTCAACTATTTTTATTAAAGATCCATGTAAAATAAGATCAATATATATTATGTTAACCTAGTACGTCTCCTTTATATTGTAATCAATATTTTATAATATTACAGCAATATGATCAGAATTTGATCGTTACCATGTCTTACTAAATAACGATAATCCTAGTAGTTACTTTCATCAACATTTGTAAGTATTATGCTGATCAAAGTTTTAGTAGTTCACAGTTTCGTATAAATGAAAAAAATTTTTTTTCCTTATTATATGATTTATGAGTAGTTATTTTTAAACTTAAAAGGAAAACCCAATCACTTTCTTCAGTTTCAATTAATAATAGTGATTTAATTTAGTAATTTTATATATATATTTGGAGGGTAAGGATATGCTTTATATCCACTAGGAAGATAAATATGCTCATTCTCTTAGATCATATATATTCTCCATCATGGTTTTGTAACATCAATAGCATGACTTTCTAAATATTCCTCTACCAACTTTGATTCTTAACAATGACTTTTTTTTTTAATTTTAAATTTATGTTATTTATGGAGTGTTCTCAATTTCTCATGTATTAATCCCTTTTTCCCTAATTTCTAAAGTTAGAGCATCATGACACATTTATATTCCCATTTCCTTATTTCTTAGGTGTATCACATATATGAAGGCCAAGTGATCAATTCATCACCTTAAAATACAACTCATCAATCTTTAATCAAATCCCATAATATATATATATATATATATATTTATTTATGAGGGTTAGTTCACACTTTCAATTTGTTGCTTTTAATCAATGTCACCCTAATTATAGTACAAAATCATTAGCCATCAAAAGGACAATTTAGTAAGCACAATCTCTCCTTTTACGTAAGAGAATTGGGCTCGATTACTACTACAATTTATATTGTAGTCACGGATCAACCCGTAATACAATAAGATAAAAAGGAAATGTTTTCTTTTGCCTTCAACCCTCCAAAAAAAAAAAACACACTACATGTTCTCAAAAAATGACATGTGGCTCAGAATTATAGATTATGAATCCATGATATAATAAATGTGATTCCTACTAAAAGTGCGGAAAAGTTTTTTCTTACACTGCCTCCCCGCTCCCCTTACTTCGATAGGGTATAAAGACCCCTAATCAACTACCTTTATCTATAAAAAGATAGGAAAAAAAATAAGCTTCTAATTTCACTCTATTTAATTATTACACCAAAGTAAAGACATTATACTGCCAATTTTACACTTATCTAACATAAATTAGAGGGGGAAAATTGTTACTCTTAAAAACATTAAGATGTTGAATGATAAAAATTAAATTAATTGATCTTAATACTTTCGTATAGATCGGTCAATTAACATTAACCAATACACTTTTTTTTTTTTTGAAAGAACATTAACCAATATATAATTGTAAGACAAAAGGCATAACATCTATATGCCCTATAGCGTTCACATGGGCTATTTTGAGAATCTAGCTAGCTAGTTTTAGACCCTTTATTTTTGAAATTAGATTCTATTGCATCTTTACATCTAACACCGGCAATAATTCATCCGACTTGATCGTTCACATTTGTCTAACTAGAAAAAAATTGCGTCTGATTACAAAATTTTAGTTTGAATTTTAAATTCGTACAATCAACCATGTTTGAATAGAAATTCGGGTCAGGCTCGAGTATTGCAATTCGGGTCCACGTTATCCATATTTTGCTACTAATTTGTGTTTAGATAAATTCGAACAATCGGACAACTGGATTCAACATTCGGTCATTCAGGTTTATGTATAATTCAATCTTAAATATAAAAATTTATAATAAAATATTTAAACAGTTCAGGTTCGAGCATCAAAAATCCGGGTTTAGGTTCAATCACATACATAATTTCAATCTAATTTTCAAAAATTCATATCACAGATTCAAATTTTGGACATTCAGGTTTGAACATCAATAATTTAAATTTAGGTTTGATCGGAGTGTCCAAATCTATAATTCAAATAGGATTTGAGTATGATATTTTTGTCCAAATGTCAAAATTATCAAATCCAAAATTAACTAAAAATATTCCCGCTAGTCTTTTTTCTTTTTAATTAGAAAGCTATATATCACACGTTCACACTCCCTCCTCCATTGGGAGCTATAATCTTCTCCTTTATTTTGTACTACACATTCATAATCATGTCACTTTTACCATTATTTATAAAACAAATATTTATCTGTGATGATATCATGAAAATAAACTTGTCCGAGTTCAAAATTACAATTTTTTTATTTATCATTAATATGCTACGAGGAGGTAGATAAAAAACAAGCAAATTACATTGTTAGCCCTTGTCTTTTAATACACTCCCTCAATTTGTACGGGAGTGCAGCAAAAGGACAAATTGGTTTTAAGAAACAAAAATTTAGAAGAAGACAACCCCTTGATGAAAATATCGGCCAACTGAAAACTAATAAGAACATATATGATAATAAGATCACCATCATCGACTCGTTCACGAACGAAATGATAATCAACGGTAATGTGATTGTTGCAATCATGATGCCTTGGATTAGTTATGAAATATTGTGCATTGGCATTGTCACACAACACCTTGGTAGGAGCAGCAAGAGAGATCCCTAAGTCATAGAGTAGCTTGCGGAGCTAGATAGTTTCAAAGAATCTGTTCATGCAATCGCACGATATTTAAATTTAGTTGAAGAATTGGAGACTGTAGGTTGTTTCTTTGAGCCCCAAGTAATAAGATTGGGTCCATAAAAAAATCATAACTTTTAGTAGACCGCAAGTATCCTTACACCCACCCCAGTCGCAATCATAATGGGCAACAATGAGGGAAGGAGTAACAGACAGGACGAAGAAGAATCCCATCAGTAGTAATACCTTGCAAATACCTAAAAATACGCTTGACAGCTAAGAGATGAGTGTACCGGGGGGCATGTATGAACTTAGAAACTACATGAACTGCATATACAATATCGGGACGTGTCATAGTTAACTATTGTAATTTACCTACTATGTTTACGTACTAAGTGGGATTTGCAAGTAACTCACCATCCGAGAGGGAGAGAGTGGTATGAGCTATAATAGGGGTGGTCACGAGGCTTGCAAGTATGCAAGTGGAACTTTCGAGGAGATCGAAGTGTACTTATGTTAAGATAGAAGGAGCCTAGACAGAAGATGAGAGACGTGCACACCAAGAAAGTAATGCGAATCCCTAAGATCCTTCATGGCAAACTAATGAGAGATAGTGTCAATGAAGGAGAAAAAAAGTGTGTAGAGCGAGAACAAGTGTGTGAGAGGAGGAACGAAGAATGAACATGGATGGGTCGGATTAGCTACAGGAGAATTCATGCGTGACCAAAATGCTATCTGAAACAATGAAACCAAGTTTGAGGAGCTTGGTTTAGGCCATATCTAGCTTTTGGAAGTGACACACATGGTTGGAATAAGAAGAATCAACAAAATTAGGGGTTGACGCATGTAGACAGCTTTTGTAAGAAGTCCATGAAGAAAAGCGTTATTTACATCAAGCTACCTAATATACCAATTATGAGAAATTGCTAGGAATAAGACAAAGCTGAATCGTGACAGGACGAACAATAGGAGAGAAAGTCTCATGAAAATCAATACATGTGTGCTCGATGATTACCTACAACGAACCAGTCTAGCCTTATAACGCTCCACGTAAACATCAAAATGATATTTGCTTACACACTCACTTATTCGCAACAAGATTATGTTGTGCAGTAAGAGGAACAAGTTCCCATGTATTGTTGGCCATTAAAGTGTTAAACTCATCGATCATCGCTTTTCACTTAGGATTCCTAATGACTTCTTTAAAAGAAGACGGTATTGTCTCATAACAGTTGATAACTAGGGACGGAATTTGCTTGAGCTTCACAATCCCGATTTGGACCTAGTTTGCATAGGATGGACATTAGCGGTAGGAACTACAGGTGGACGAGACAGAAGAGGACAAAAAGAGGAAGAGGCGACACACAAGAAAGAGAAGATACAAGGACGGACGCCAACGAGGATGAGACTTGAGTGAAGAGGTTATGGGGAGGAGTAACCGAGGACACGTGAGGAGAACCAAGGAAAGGAGAAGAGACCATTGACAGACACTCATGGGCAGGTGTATGAGCGGTTTCAGGTGGGAAAAATGGCACAAACTCGACAGGGACAGAAAACTACTACAAAAGAGACAACTGGACATGGGAAACAGTAATGAGTAGGCATTGAATCAGTATGAGCTACGGATAGAATATCATGCACTAAATAAGTGTAGTCATGTGGCAACAATGAGGGCCTAGAGATTAAAGTCCGAAAAGGAAAATTGTTTTCATCAAACTGAACATGTCGACTTATATAAAGTTTCTCAATAGTGGGATTGAAACAACGATAGCCCTTATATTGATGAGCATACCCCAAAAGACACATTGAATAGACCTAGGTTGAAGTTTGTTAGCAGAACATGCCATAAATTTGGAAAACAAGCACAACCGAAGGTCTGTAAAAGGTGTAATCAGGAGCACGACAAAAAGTTTTTCAAAAGGACTTTTGTTGTCAAGAATGGGTGTGGGTAAATTTTATGGTGAAAACTACAACAAGAGCGGTTTTAGCCTAAAAATACGAAGGTAACATAGACTCGGTGAGAAAAGTACGAACTATTTCCAAAATATGTTTGTGTTTACACTTAACAACACCATTATAAGTATGAGTATCAGGACACGACCAACGCAATATAATCTCATAAGATAAACAATGTTCCTTAAGCGGAGTATTATCAAACTCCGTCCCCATCAAATTGAAAAATTTAATTTTTCTGTTAAACTTATTCTCCACCAATTTTTGAAATTACAAGAAAATATAAAAGACTTTAGATTTTCACTTCATCGGATACGACCACGTAAAGCAAGAAAAATCATCCACAAAAATCACATAGCAACGAAACACTTTAACAGAATCACGAGAAGTATCCCAAACATCGGAATGAATAATGTGTAAAGGAGTACGAGAACAATGTTCAACTAAAGTAAAAGGTAATTTATGAGACTTAGAATAACAGCATGTGACACATCGACCAAGAATTCGATGCCAAATTTCTCCTAAATCATGCATCGCGGTTAAAACTCGGGACGAATGTGGGAGGAGGTTGGATACGAAGAGGGTACACATGACCCTGGCTAAACCGTGTAAAATAAAATCATGAGTTTTGTTGTCCTTAACGAAAAAGTGGAATCAATAAATAACTGAACATAACAATCATTGTCACTACATAGACGACACACAAACAACATATTGTGTTTCCAATAAGGAACATGAAGAACATATTGAAGGGTAAGTGGACGATTACGAGTTTGAATGCTAAATTTGTCGACATTAGAAATGGATAACAGGTCACCATTACCAACAACATCCTTAGAACCGAAATAAGGAGTCTTAGACGAAAGTATACCTTCGTTAGGAGTCATATAAGACATTGCAGCTGAGTTTGGATACCAAAGGGTCTCACTAGATTCGACATGACCAAATGTAGCAAGAGCAAAAAGAAAATTGTTGGGGCGGTTGTGATACCAAGCAAGGCATAAAACAGTAGTGTGACCATGTGAATGACAAATCGACACAAAACATTAGAAATAGAACCCAACACCCCTCAACCGACTCATTACTTGCAGTAGATATGTTAGTAGTAGAAACATAAGGGCAAAAATACGAGATAATGAAACATCTAAATTACATAAAGTAGAACATGCGGGCATACCCCTAGATGTGGTTGGAGTCGAGGTAAAGCTGTTGGAGGACTTCCCTTTGTTGTTGTTACAATTGTTATTACAACCACAATTGTTCCGATAACTCGACCTTTTCCTCCATTAGCAGTGGAAACAAAAGAAGCACCATCTATAGTAGTGGTGGAAATAGTAAGAGCCAAGTAGGAGAGAGACCTTAAATTGTGATGTTTCAAAAGCTGAACGCGTTGCTCATGAATTAGAAGCTTAATATGAACATCATAAAATGTTAGCGAGGCCAGGCAAGTGAGTGAGTATGTCCACAAAGCCATCATAATTGACATCTAAAGCATGCAATGTATACTTGAATGAGGTCCAAATCAGAAACAAGCCACTTGAATCACAACAAGAAAATCGATAATCTGTTTCAACACTACGTAAGAAGGCCTCATGGACTGAGTCTTAGGTTTCTCAAGATTGTTCGAAGACGCTTAAGATCCATTGCACGTGCTAGACTAGATGAATTGAAACGTGGCTTGAGTCCTTTCCATATAAGTAGTGTATGTGGCAAGTCTTCAATCTCAATGAGAGGATCCTTATAAACTGTAGCGAAAAGCTATGCTCTAATGAGTTGATCTAAACAAAGCCAAAGACTATAAGCATGATTAGGTTGTTGAATCTCCGAAGATAAGGCGACAAAAAGAGGCGATTGAATAACAGACTTATCCGAAAAACCAAGTAGTTGGTGCGTCACCCAAAAAAAGATGACTTGCATCTTCAAGGACCAAAAATCACCAAAAAAAAAAAAAAAAGACGACTTGCGTCTTCAAGGACAAAAAATCAAAAGTAGTCACAAAAATTTGATATTTAGAGTTCATAAGTTAGGTTAATTGGAGGGAGCCCCAAGTCAACAGTATGTCAAACGGGACATGAAACATCACCCTTCAATCCAGATGCAAGGCTGCACGGTGGAGGAGTATAAAACCCGAACTGCCCGGAGGGTTGAGCCGCCATCCAGATGGGTGTCGAAACTGAAGGGGCAGCAGCAACCCCCATCGAATGGAAGAAAGAAGGCAACAGGTATAGCGGGAACGCGGAACGTTGGCCGAGGAAGAGAGAGAAGGGAAGAGGTAGCCGGGGACACTCGACGGCGCTTGCACATGCGGCAGGACGGCGGTGGCTGAGGAAGAGAAAATGATTTCAGGGAGGGAGACCGAGGTGCAGAAGCGATCGATCACCGGATGTGAGCGGCAAGGAAGAAAATAGAGTTGTGGACAACGGAGCAGGGAACCTTGGCGGGGCAACGACTGTGGGGTCGGCGCCGAAAATACTAGTCGCCGGTGACTGAGTGCCTAAACCAGTGGTTGGGTTACTGTGAAGAGGAGTTGCATTTGGTGACTCCATGAATAGCGCTAGGGTTTTGAAAATAAATATATATATATATATATATATATATATTTATTTTAGGTTAAGGATTCAGTGACTCTGATACCATGTAAAAATTTAAGTTTATGCGACTCACCTAATCTGGGAGTCTTGACTTTATATTTATGAGAATAATTATACAAGCATATTACATCATTAGCCTTGTCTTCTATTGGGAGTAAAAAAACAAAAAAAGCTAAAGAAGACTATCCACCCCCACATAATCTGAAAGATTATACCAACAACAAAACATGATAATCCTAGCATAAAAAGTCTAGCCTCCTCTTCAAAGTAATATAACAGTCATCATACCACCAACATATGATCGATCCTCCTATAAGAGGGGGCTACCTCTTCTAGGCTAACAACTAGCTAGCACGCTATCAACACTTGATATCCCCTAAATTGTACACAAAGATTTGTGTAAACTCGCTTAGTTTTTAAGGCTTGACGAGTTCAAGAGTCCAAAGGCTAAACTCATCAGGTTCATAATCAACTCAATTAATCAAGGTAGCATGGCATGACTCGGTTCTACTTGGACTTGCCACGAGAAAAGCTTGACAAAACTCAAAAAACAAGCCATCACGAGTTAACTTGGCTCAACACCGCCGCCCTAGTTAACAACTATTTAATTCAAAGTATTCAGTGTCGTTGTTTTAGAAATTACAAGTTACAAATACTATACTTTTATATTTTCAAAATCATTTGTGAATTCTGACATATTGAGTATCTATTATTAGTATTTGACAAATAATTACCCATTATTTTTATTAAAAAAGAAGAAAAAACACAAATATTTCATATCATCATTGTTTAAAAGTTTGACATGCATGTGACACAATGGCACGGGAGAGCTAGCATACATATGTGATTTCTAAAAAAGAAAGTTTTTCACAAGGTTAAATGAGAAAATAAAAATGTCAAACACCTCTTCTCTTAAGAATGCATCCAACTATATCATTAGCTAAAATTACATGAAGATACAAGGAAAAAAAAATAAATTGAAACAAAAGAAAATGTAATGGAATGTCTAAATTTGAAGAGCCAATATATTTTGTCATTTTTGCCAAACATGCTTTTCTGTTGAATGACTCGTTGCCCCATATAAGAATATCTTGAAAAATGTTTGCCATATGCCGTAAAATTCTATACTTGCTTTGCATGACTTCAATAATGTTTTGTTATCACCTTCGATGACAATATTTATGAAATCTTGTTACATTAATGATGCCTGAACTTCATCTCAAAATGCTCGAGTTTCTGGTACGTTGATGAGTTTTCGGTCCAATCAAGAATGATCAATCATCGCAAGCCTTTATCAGTCATAACACTTTTTTTAAACCCTATTTATATATGTTCACAATTTGGATGGTTTTTGAATAGAGCATGTATATATATAGATCAAATTAAATTTCAATAGAGATGGTAAATATTAAAAATATCATGGTCAATTTAAAAATCAAATAATAAAAAGATTTTCATCAACATGTACAATCCATTTTTTCTAAATCGAATAAATTCAAATAACAGAATAAAGTAAAAACAACTTCTTCTAAGGCCGAACAGCATGAGGACAATTTGAACTGAGTGGAATATGATTCATATTAAAGGGAGGGGAGTGTCTTTTATTTGGCAGAATGAAAAAGAAACCCTATACCCTATGCCTAGCTGTACTTATATTTTGAATTTGATTTAAAGAAAAACAAAGCATCAAAATTTGCCCCACCTTTTGTTAAATTCAATTTTTCATGTCGGATAAATGTAAATGTGTTTGCGCATGTTCCATAAAAAAATTTGCCTGACTTTTTTTTATTAATTGTTGCATCTTTAATTCTTGATGTGATGTTGAGATCTTTCACCAACACACACCCATTTCACTCGGTTGTATAATGATTTTTCTCAATTTTCATTTTGAAATCTTCAATGGGTCTAAGTTTGGTTTCACGAGAGGCCATGAATTAGGAAGAACAATTAGTAATTAATAATCATAGCAAGAGATAAACGGATTTAATGTTAGGGTAACTCAAAGGATTTATATGTGTGTTCCTTGTTGAATTTGTGTAATAATCCTCAAAACAATGTTATATAGAAAAGTTTGATTCATAAGTCTACACCGATAGACTCGTATAATAGATTTTATATTTACTTAAGTACTCGAATTAAGTATGTAATTAGTCATAATTGATAAAATTAACTATTTAAGTAATAAGTAATTATTTAAGGAGTTGATAACTGTTAGTTTAATTATGTAGCCACGTGATTGAAATGTGTTTTGATAACTTTGGTTTTTAGGTTAGTTGATTAATTAATGTATTTGATAACTGTTAGTTTAATTATATATTACATTATTTGAAAATCTATCTCTTATTTTCGTAAGTGTCTTTTCAAAAAATAAATAAATTTATTTCTCCAAAATATGTCCGGTCCACGGATTTATATAGCCATTCTGTAATATAAGTCCGGGTCAATTTCTTATATTATTATGAGCAGAGTAATCCATTTTTTTATAATGACAGAGAGAGAAATGGTAGTATCCAGAGTAAAAATGACCGTAATGCCCTTGGGTGTGTCCAAAAAGGATACGCAACAATGGTTAACTGGCTAATTAAGTAACCCTGATCATCACAAAAATCATGTCATTACAACAAGTGGCAAGAAGCCATGGATGATCCAATGAGCTCCATGAAGCTCAGGTACCCCTCGCTTTTATGACATGAAAAGGGCACAAAGGTAAATTTTGCAATGATAATTTAGGAAAAGAGTAGCAAGTTTGGGACATGAAGAGGTACGTGGAAGATACCCTGCTACCTTTACAACCATAGTTACATATCAAGCTGATCGATTATATATTTGATAGATTTTAATATCCTTAAATTTTTGTTATAAAAAGTTTGTAATGCGCTTTTGAATTTACGTAATTTTAAACAATATTTTAATCATAATGTTGGGGTTTGTGGAATCTAATCGATAGCGGACCTAGGAATTTACGGAAGGGGGTCGAAATAAACTAAATAATAGTGTACACAACTGAAAATTTCTGCAGAGCTTCCTCTGTAATATGGCTTATTCTATAGGCTTAAAGCCTTAACCCCGCACGAAACACATTCATAAACTCAATAAGTCACACACTCGGAGTATCAACAACACAAGCTCAACAAGAAACAAGCTCGGAGTATTCACATTGGTCTTTTATATTCATAGTCAAAACCTAAGTTCACATACAACCGATCTTTACAAACACCTTTACAAATACAAAAGTTAACATATGTTTTTAAAATTCATATTTGCATCGCCTTCTTCGATCAATGGTGAATTTTCAGATTTAGAATTTGAAGGAATGGAGGGTTTTGTAGCTATCTTTTTGAAATATATAAATATTTTGACCTATAATAAAAATTAAACAACAAAAATCAAACATCTATGGTGAAATTGGTCTAAAGAATGAATTAAGTGAAATTGAAAAATCAATAAAATCACATAAATTAAGGATAAAATTAAAGAAATTAAATCTAATATCACACAAATTATACCTTAAATTGAATTGAAATTGAAAAATTTAGAAGTTGTGAACTTACATATTTGGGAATGAAAGAGAGTGTGTGGTGCGGGAGAGGAGATAAGGTGCACGGGCGACCGGGCGGGCGGCTGGCAGTGGCGGCGGACAGCGATGTACGACAATCGATTGGGGCTCGCATCGGCGACCACTAGCCATGGTGTGGTTGGCTGGGATGAAAGAGATTGTGTGGGAGAGGGAGGGCTCCGGCTGGGCTGGCACCGGCAGCACGATGGCGATGGTGGGTGTGGGCAGCGGCGGCAACGGCGGCGCCGCGGCGCTAATGCCGCAACAGGTTGGGGGCGAGGGATGCCGCCATTGGTCGGTGGTGGGGGCAAAGCAAAGGCAGAGTGTCGTGGGCTCGTGGCTAACGAAGGGAAATAAAAGGAAGAAGTTCAAAAGTTAAATTTTGAAAAAAAAAGGATGATTGCTTGCGTAAGGCTTCTAACCGCAGACCTCCCATTTGAATAACAAGGCTTTTACCAACTCAGCTAGCTACGTTTTCATATTATTTTCTATTTTTTTAAAGGGGGTCGGTTGACCTCACCGACCCCCGTTGGGTCCGCCACTCGAATCTAATGGGTGTGTGGGCTCGAGAATCATAAGGGATGGGGTGGTATGACCATGCAAGAGTGACACGACCAAGCCAAAGCAAGGAGCAAGTTGAAGACACAAGGCAAAAGTGGACAACGACTTGGCATGGCTATGACCGTGTTAGTCGGCACGCCCGTGCCATGGGTTTTTTGGCTCGATGGTTGTTCTTCGTCCTTTTTTATGTGTTATTTACTTTTAAGTCTCAATTTTATGGCTACATAATGGCTGAGAGACCTCCATTGTTGTATGTAGTAAGGTGTAGCAGCTTCTAATAGCTAAAGATTCAAATTCCTTATAATTTAGACGATTTTCAAAGCTTGTCCGACTAGATCCTAATCGAAATTCTAGTGCATATTCGTGGTTTTTTCCGATTTTGGGTTTTCCACATAAAAACTCCTTGTGTCTTTGTTTCTCGTTTCTTTTTGTTCTTTTATTATTGTTTGGGGGTGTGGATTCTAATCCTAACAACCGGTATCAAAGTAGGAGAGTTTGGCTAGAGAGTTCACATCAAATAATGGAGGGAGAAAAGGTTAACATTGATCGGTTCGATGACAAGGATTTTGCTTTTTGAAAGATGCGGATAGAGGTTCTGCGGTATCAAAAGGAGTTGTATCAACCCTTGGAAGAGAAACCGGCAACCATTGATCAAAAGGAGTGGGATCTCCTTGATCGACAAGCGTTGGGAATGATGAGATTGACATTGGTTAGGAACGTCGCTTTCAACGTCATGGATTAAAAGACAATGAAGGGGCTGCTTGAATCTCTAGCAAATATATACGAGATGTCACTACTACAGGAACCACTTTTAACTATCTGTTCAAAACGACCTTCAACTACGGTTATCGGGCATCGTGTATGTGGCTGTCATTGTATGTGGGCATCTTTTACTACGGTTCGTAACCGTAGTTATATATGGTCTACGACGACGATTCTCCTGAAGAACTCGTAGTTATATATTGCCTACGACGATAGTTATTCTGCAAGAACCATCATTATAGGTTAACCTATAACAACGATTCTTCAAAAGAACCGTCGTCATAGGTCCTGGCCCATATCCCCCATGTTCTAGCCAAAATTTTTAGCCAAGACCTATTACTACAATTTTTCCGAAGAACTTTAGTAATAGGTTATACTTGGACCTATTTCTACGGTTCTTCCTTAAGAATCGTAGTAATAGGTCTGAATTTTTTAATAATTTTTTTTCATACTCCCTTACAATGTTATACAAACACAATTACAACCACTACAACTTACACAGACAACCACCAAACAACAACCACCAACAACCTCAATTGTTCCAATATACAAAAACTTTCCCATATTAATACAACCACAACAGCTTTCCATCTTTAACAATTTCGACACCATATTTCACAATAAGTTCCATCGAAGAATATATTACAAATGTGAAATATAATACAAAGAGTACTATTACTTCAGTATTTATGTCAAAAAGTTCATCTCTAGTCTTAAAATGTTGTGGTATAAACCGATTTCAATGTTTCGTCAAAAGGAAAATATCTATTTACCCAAAGTGATGCTTTTATAGTAGACTTAGTTATGTGATTGTCTTTATGAAAATATTTCTTACTTGGAGTTGTTGCACTAGTAGCCTGGACAACATATATACATCATATTTGCTGTCCACGCTACCTCTGCACAAACTTCAAGCATGCAATATAGTCATAAAGACAAGCACATAACTCAATCTACTAAAAAGCATCACTTTAGGTGAATAGAGATGAACCTTTGTCATAACTATTGAAATCATTTATACTATAAAGTTTCAAGACGTAGAAATGGACTTTTTGGCATAAGTACTTGAAAAAGAAATAGACAAATAGGGCATCTCACCAACAATATCTATCTCCTTTGTCATGGTCCCAAAGTGATACTCCTCGTATAAATTTATTGCTTGGAGTTCTTCTAGGGGTAGACTAGACAACATAAAAACTAAGGAAAGCGTTAATCAAAAAATTATCCACAAGAAATATAACAAACATAAAAGGGTATAAATCACTTGTTTACCCGAAAAAACGAAATACTCGAAAAACATAGTCCTTTTTATCCTCATCGAACAATGATATGTTATATGAATACTACAAGTCAAAAATAATAAAAAGCAAGTCTGTAGTTACTAAAATAAGCAACAATAATATGGACATTCATCAATAAAAATTGTTTTAAAATGTTGTTCTTACCTAGTTGATATAAGTACATGGTTTATGCCCTTTTTCCCCTCCTTTGGACTCATCTTGAATATATATGCCCTCTTGATGGTCATCTCTTAAACACAATTCTTCAAAATTGACATCCTCATTTTCGACAGGAATTCCCAAGGAGAAGGGTGGGGTCTCCTCAACAAACTCACACACATCTTCACCATCTCCACCAAGCAACATGTCTCTTCCCTTGAAGAACAAGTAAACTATTTATCATTGGAAGGGTCCTCAACGTAGAACACTTGTCTTAATTGGGGTGCCATAATGAATTGATCCCCTTTAGGCTCTTCTCTTGTGAGATCAGCCACGGAAAGATATGACTTCCAACTACGGCCCTCTAGCCAAGCTTACTAATGTTTGCGAGATATGTTCTCATATTCTTTCAATTGGCTAGTGGTTACTTTATCTATAAACCAGTTGACAAATGTGTGATTATGATAGGTCAGTAAGTACCCACATCTCATTTTTTTCCTGCGATCTGTCTCCTTATGACGGATTTGTGCTCATTAATGAACAGTTGCATTTCATCATTGTTTTGTAGAATATAAAAATGTGCTTGATCCCTCATATCCCGACTAATTATTAGAACCATCGGCCCTATTTCCCCTAGCCACCGATCTTCCCCATGAATTGATATTTTGAAATACCAACTTCCATTAGAGGGTAGTATTCACAGTAGAACTCAGCACACTCCTCAGCTGTGTATGTCTTAACAATGCACGCTTTCGATCGGTACCGATTTCTAAAATACCCTTTGAGAATTTTCATAAAATATTCAAAAGGGTACATCCATCGGTAAAAAACCGGGTCACGTAGTCGCATTTCTCTCACCAAATGGACAACTAGGTGCACCATGATATCTTAAAAAGAAGGTGGGAAATACATCTCAAGTTGACACAATGTAACAATCACGTCACACTCGAAGATTATCTAATTTCTCCAAATCAACCATTTTGCTGCATATGGCATTGAAGAAGAAGCAAAGTCTTATGACCGATCTGTCCGACATGTTTGGGCATCACAGCTCGGATAGCAACCGACAGTATTTATTACATCAAAGCATGACAATCGTGAGATTTAAGACCGATTAGTCTATAATCGGACATCAAAACGAGTCTACCGATGTTTTAAGAATATCCCTGTGACACTTTGAGTTTTTTCAAGGTCTCACACAAACGTTGTTTTTCCCTTCTAATCAATGTGTAAGACGCCGGAGGCAAATATGTTTTCTTCCCCGTTGGTTGTTGTGCTAATTCCTCTTGTATTCCCATTTAACACATATCAAGTCGTGCTTTCTCTCCATCCTCGGTCTTCCTCGGTATGTTCAAAAGAGTGCCAATGAGACTTTCACAGATTTTTTTCTATATGCATTACATCAAGACTATGTCTCACATACAACTCTTTCCAATATGGAAGATCAAAAAATATTGATTTCTTGTTCCACACAGTGTTTTCGGATTGACGTTGGTATGACTTGTCGAACTCCACATTAAGATCCTTCACTTGCTCATATATTTGATGTCCTGTTAATGGAGTTGGAGCAAAATCCATCTTGATTTTACCATTGAAAGCCTTATTTTTCCTATGATATAGATGGGAAAAGGGAAGAAACTTTCGGTGTCCAAGATAGCCCATCTTTTTCCTTACTTAAGTTGATAGGAGCAAGTACCATTTGCACAAATGGGCCATGCCTTATGGCCTTGACGGTGTATCCGGAAAAGTTTTCGTATGTGGGGAAGTCATTAATTGTGGTGAAGATCATAGCT
Organism: Talinum fruticosum; assembly: GCA_021018815.1. NCBI lineage: Eukaryota > Viridiplantae > Streptophyta > Magnoliopsida > Caryophyllales > Talinaceae > Talinum > Talinum fruticosum. Next base: position 6,220,116 of record JAITYX010000020.1, read on the forward strand.
CGTAATGTAAATTACTTTTCACGGTATGCATCATAAACCAAAACACCTTTATCCCACAATAGCTTGGAATCTTCAACAAGAGGCGTCACGTACACATCTATATCATTTCCTATCTGTTTAAGCCCGTAAATGAGCATTGATAATATTATGTACTTGCACTTCATACACAATGATGATGGTAGGTTGTAGATAACCAAAAGAATGGGCCAAATGTTGTGCTTGCTACTGAGGTCACCATGGGGGTTTATTCCGTCCGTACAAAGACCCAAATGTAGATTCCGTGCCTCTGCACCAAATTGTGGGAATAATGAATCGATTTTCTTCTATTGAGGAGAATCTGCGAGGTGACATGTCAAGTTCTTGGCATCAGTTGCACTTAAAAACAAGCATTTAAACCTCGGTATTATCAGCAAGTACCATAACACCTTTCCGGGAGGTCCCTCCACACTTGTCTCCATTGATGTTTTTCATTTTGTATCGAGGTACGCTACATTTAGGACATTCTTGTCTATGTGCATGTTATTTTTGCACAATATACAATCATTGGGGTAAGCATATATCTTCTTATACCCCATGTCCATAGGATACAACATCATCTTTGCTTCATATGTACGGATGGGAAGGACATTGCCTTCGAGAGTATATCTTTGAGCACACTCAGCGAAGTCCGTAAAACTTTTGTCGCTTCAGCCATTAGCCATTTTCAAGTTCATCAACCTCAACACAGCTGATAAACGGGGTATATTTATCACACTCCGGGTAAAGAGGCTCTCCGAATCAGCTAAGAATTGCTCCAATACGTGTGGTTGATCGACTAATTCACATTATACTTCACGAACCGAGATATTCAGTCAAGCTTCTAATTCCATACTACCGGCTTCATTTTCATCATACCCTTTATCTTCTCGTACGCCATTAGTCACGGACTCCTCTTCCCTATGCCATACCCACACCTTATAAGTTGTGTCAAACCCATGCTGATATGAGTGACCTTTTACAACCTTAGGAGGCAATCTTGAGGAGTTAAAACACCTTAAACACGGATAGAATATGGACTGCTCTCTGAATTTGGTTGCATTTTCGATAGCAATCTCTAGAAAGTTGTTAACACTATCACGATATTCTACACTCCTCCTATCTCTATAAATCCACGCTCGATCCATACCTTACCCATAAACATAAGAAGCAATTCACCACATCTAGTTTGAGAAGTACATACTTTCATCATTTAATACACACAAATAATATGACATGAGCCTAAGATCCTTCTATAGGGATAGATGGTGCTAAACCCATTCAAGAATAATATGACCCTAGATCGTGTAGTAAAATTTTATCATACATTTGACAAAATTCCGACAGCATTTCCTCTTAATCCTTCAAATATAACATATGAAAACGAAGTGGCTAATGTGTATATCTTTACTTAATTGTATGATAACATTAGTAAAGATATACACATCAAACCCATCGTCATCATAATTGCACTCGAAGAACGAGAAGGAAAATAAGCACCGTGATATCTTGTCAAATTTATGATAAGATTATAATAGCCACACAACCTATTATCATATTATTCTCAAACTATACAACACGGACAATTTAAAAACCTATACATACCAAACTAATATCCTGAGTGCTATAAGCATATTTATGCACGTACCGCGACCTATGATAACTTGTTATGTACAGATTTTGAACGGGTTTTCTAAGCTTATGAAAAGCATATGATAATTTTATGAAAAGCATAGATTCGTAAGCAAAATAAGTATAATTATATACAATTAAGCATGTCATTTATCAAATTACATGGAAACAAAAAAAGATGTTACTTAGTATATATTTCTAACATAGACCATTGTTGTAACTTGTTATTTTTTGTAGTGGTTAAATTTCTCTTTTTCAATACAAAAAGGTATGTATATATAATATATAGTTTCCTTTTTGCTTCCAATTTTGATGTATTATACATTTTTCAGTAAACTAGACATAATTTTTTTGAAGTTTTACATAATGCATAAGACAATTAAATATGAATAAAAATGTTGAGGCCATCCATTCAATTCGCTTTATCGACCCCAAGTCATAACTAGAACTGGAGTTCCCATAACCCTTGTTGTCTTTAACAATGAGATTGGGTTCACAAGGCAAACCATAAAGTCTATTTATAGCGTGAGTCAATCCACGAACAAAGGAAAGAGGAGTAAAGGATTTATCGGAGAAAAAGGTAGTAAACAATCACAAAACTAGTAATAATGCCCTATTGTTTATCACATTTTTCTCCGATGAATCCTTTACTCCTTGTCCTATTATTCGTGGACCGACCCATGTTGTAGATAGACTCTATGTCTTGCCTAGTGAGCCCGACCTCATTACTAAAGACAACAAGGGTTATGGGAACTTCGATTCTCGTTATGTCTTGGGGGTAGTTAAAGCAAACTAAATGGATGGCCTCAACTGATTCACTGATATTCATTATTATCTTATGCATTACGTAAACTTCAAAAAAATCATGTATTTCAATTTATGATTATGTATAATACAACAAACTTGCAACCAAAAAAGAAACCGAAAATTTAGATGATTGGATAGATTAGTCCACCTCAACATCACCTCATCAAAATAGACAAATTTACTAACAAATTTATCTTTATGACAAGTATTTAGAGAGATCCCTATATCCAAAAAAGGTTATAAATTCTTACTTTTTGTAGTGTGTTTAAATTTCTCTCTTTTTAAATATATATATACAACTCTTTATCTCTATTCATTGTGTAAGGATTGTTTACATATATATTATATATAAAATAATATATATATGGTTTCCTTTTTGCTTCCAATTTTGATGTATTATACATTTATCATAAACTAGACATAATTTTTTTTAAATTTTATATAATGCATATGACAATTAAATATGAATAAAATGTTGAGGCCATCCATTCAATTTTCTTTAATGACCCCAAGACATAATTAGAACTTGAGTTCCCATAACCCTTGTTGTCTTTAACAATGAGATTGGGTTCACAATACAAGACATAGAGTCTATTTACAACGTGGTTTGGTCCACCAACAAAAAGGTGATAAACAATCACAAAACTAGTAATAATTTCATATTGTTTATCTCCTTTTTCTCCAATGAATCCTTTACTTCTCTTCCCATTCTTCGTGGACCGACGCATGCTGTAGATAAACTCTATGTCTTGCCTAGTGAACTCGACCTCATTGCTAAAGACAATAAGGGTTATGGGAACTATAGTTCTAGTTATGTATTGGGATATTTAAAGCAACTAAATGGATAGCCTCAACATTTCATTGATAGTCATTATTATCTTATGCATTACGTATACTTCAAAAAAATCATGTACTCTAGTTTACGATTATGTATAACACAACAAACTTGTAACCAAAAAGGAAACCAAAAATTTAGATAATTGGATAGATTGGTAAGCCAAATAAGTATAACTATATACAATTAAGCATGTCATTTATCAAATTACATGGAAACAAAACAAAGATGTTACTTAGTATATATTCCTATCACTCGACCATTGTTTTAACTAGTTATTTTTTTGTAGTGGTTAAATTTCTTTTTTTAAATATAAAAAGGTATGTGTATATAATCTATAGTTTCCTTTTTGCTTCCAATTTTGGTGTTTTATACATTTATCATAAAACTAGACATGATTTTTTTAAGTTTTACATAATGCATAGGACAATTAAATATGAATAAAAATATTGAGGTCATCCATTCAATTCGCTTTATCAACCCCAAGACATAACTAGAACCGCAGTTCCCATAACTCTTGTTATCTTTAACAATGAGATTGGGTTCACAAGGCAAGCCATACAATCTATTTACAGCATGGGTCGATCCACGAAGAAAGAAAAGATGAGTAAAGGATTCATCGGAGAAAAAGTTAATAAACAATCACAAAACTAGTAATAATTCCCTATTGTTTATCACATTTTCTCCAATGAATCCTTTATTCCTTTTCTTATTCTTCGTGGACCGACCCATGTTGTAGATAGACTCTATGTCTTGCTTAGTGAGCCCGACCTCATTGCTAAAGACGAAAAGGGTTATGGGAACTCCGATTCTCGTTATGTCTTGGGGTAGTTAAAGCAAATTAAATGGATGGCCTCAACATTTCACCGATAGTCATTATTGTCTTATGCATTATTTAAACTTCAAAAAATCATGTATTTTAGTTTACGATCATGTATAATATAACCAACTTACAACTAAAAAGGAAATTGAAAATTTAGATGATTGGATAAATTAGTCCACCCCAACATCACCTTATCAATATCGACAAATTTAATAACAAATTTATCTTTATGACAAGTATTTAGAGAGATCCCTATATCCAAAAAAGGTTATAAATTCTTACTTTTTGTAGTGTGTTTAAATTTCTGTCTTTTTAAATATATATATACAACTTTTTATCTCTATTTGTTGTGTAAGAGGATTGTTTATGTATATATTATATACAAAATAATATATATACGGTTTCTTTTTGCTTCCAATTTTAATGTATCATACATTTATCATAAATTAGACATGATTTTTTTAAAATTTTACATAATGCATAGTACAATTAAATATGATTAAAATGTTGAGGCCATCCATTCAATTTTCTTTAATAACCCCAAGACATAACTAGAACCGGAGTTCCCATAACCCTTGTTGTCTTTAACAATGATATTGGGTTCACAACGCAAGACATAGACTCTATTTACAGCGTGGTTTGGTCCACGAAGAAAAAGAGGCGATAAACAGATCATAAAACTAGTAATAATTCCCTATTGTTTATCACTTTTTCTCCAATGAATCCTTTACTTCTCTTCCCATTCTTCGTGGACCGACGCATGCTGTAGATAAACTCTATGTCTTGCCTAGTGAACCCGACCTCTTCCTAAAGACAACAAAGGTTATGAGAACTCCAGTTCTAGTTATGTATTGGGGTATTTAAAGCAAACTAAATGGATGGCCTCAATATTTCATTGATAGTCATTATTATCTTATGCATTACATATATTTCAAAAAAATCATGTACTTTAGTTTATGATTATGTATAATACAAAAACTTGAAACCAAAAAGAAAACCAAAAATTTAGATAATTGGATAAATTAGTCCACCCCAACATCAACTCATCAAGATAAACAAACTTGATAACTAATTTATCTTCATGACAAGTATTTGGGAAGATCCCTATATCTAAATAACTTTCCAATTTTTTACATTTTCGACTTTATATTTTCTCTCTTTTGATCCTTAAACCATAAATATTTTTATTTTCCTAAACCCTAAACCATAAATTTTTCTATTTCCCCAAACCTTTAACCATAAGTATTTCTATTTCTCTAAACTTTAACCAAATTTGGATACCAATTTTGATAATTGGATAAATGAGTCCGCCCCAACATCACCTCATCAAAATAAATAAATTTGGATACAAATTTATCTTTATGACAAGTTTTTGGGGATGATCTATATCCAAATTTATTTCCTTTTAACAACCATCGTAATAGGTGGTATACAAGGCTGCTTATTTACAAAAATGCCACCGCCTCATTTTTCATGATGATTTTTCCTTTTAACCGTCATAAATCGACTGTAATAAAAAGTCGTATCTGTAGTAGTGAGTCTTCCTTTTCTTCGTTTTTTATTTGTTGGCACGATGATGATAATCCCGAGTCCTGTTTGAGGATTTGGATCACTGACTGTGTCTAATTGGTGCAACGGAAGCCGATAAACCACAAAGAACCCCGAGCACCACATAAATAGCCTTTTGCATTGGGTCGATCCAAAAATCCCCTTTTCTTTCGGACGATCCAAAACCGGGCCAAGCCTTCGGAGACAATGAAGTCCAAGTGCCGCGTACCAAGAAATTCCAGGCTTAGAATTCTACATTTCACTTCGATCCTACCGGACAAGGAGTTGAAGACCTCAAGACAACATTAGACACTACATTTCATGATCACAAGCATCAAAGTGTTGCATTTTGGCTCCAAGATAGTACATCCGAGACTAGGAGCACGCATCCCGCATAAAAAATGATACCCGCCAAAAATAGAAACTTGCCAAAAATGGAAACCTCGCCAAAATGGAAAGCTCATATGGCTGGCGCCGCTTTCTAAAAAGGTTATGTTGAACGCTGCGTTTTCCCCGGAGATTCCTTTGGAAGCACTCTAGGGCACGAAACCTTAAGCAACCTTTTGTGGCCGGTGCTCGCCTCCTGGTTCTATCCGATTTTATCCCTTCTTTATCTCGATTCTATCCGGTTCAATCTCAAGATATTCCTACCCAGTTTTGTACCCTATTCTAGACAGACTGGCCGAGCTTAAACCTAGGTCATTGCTTGACCTAACATCTCCCTATAAATATAGAGCCTTGGCTCTCATTCTCCCAATGGCTCAACCCTCAATATTACTCTGCTAAAATTTGCCTAAGATCCTTCTCTACTTTTATCGTACTCCTTACATCCGATCCCTAAACTCCATAAGTCACACATCCGCCTACCTATCTTCACAAAAACTCACAAAAGCCCCTTTCAATTCATCACCGTCGCATCAAGAGATTTAGATCTCGAGATCCAGATCGGCAGGTGGGACAACCTCGAGGGCACAGATCCAGCTTCAAAACGGTTTACTTTATTTATATGTTTTATTTATCGCTTTCTATATTGTGGATTCGAGATGTATCGCTTTTAAACCAATCTGGCCCTAAAGCCTTACGGTAGAACCAAAACCCTAATGTTATTTGTTCCTTAATTAGAAAATAATATCTTGGGACTTCAGAAAATAATTACTAAAATAAAATGGTTAATAAAACTGTCATTCAAGCTTGCTTAATTCGCTTTAAATCGATTTAATAAAATTCGAAAATCTTAAGAAAAGGTTCATCCCCACATTCCAAAATTGACTTTCAAAACCATCTTCGAGATCAATCTTTAAAAAAGAGACCCGACACAAGTGAGGAAGCTCGGCGGGTCCCGATCGGCCGTGGTTCCTACAAGTAACCAGTTGCTCCATTAGATGCGTTGTAAGAACCGGGAATGTTGAGAAAGACCGTAATCTCAACAAAAGGTAAAGCCTAAAGGTATATACTTTCGCTTCATTATATTTTGTTGATCGATACTCAGTGAGCTAGTGTTGCATTACGATTTTATACATAAAGTTGATCAATCTGAGTGGGAGCTTACTTCGGAAGATAGTGAGCTTGAGAAGATTTTGGGTAGCGGGATTCCGACAAACATGCTAGCCTAAGGAGATAGATGTGGGGATGTTGAGGTTGTGCAAAGGCCTGGTTGGCGTTTCTCAATAATAAGGTCGGATTTGGTGTATTAGATGGGTGCATAGCGATAAGGAAGGTGAGTCATTAGTCTCCAAGTGGGAGATTATTAGGGTTTGTGGAGCCTATGGGTGTTTGGGCTCCGGAATCACAAGCTGTAAGGTGGAACGACGGTGCAAGAATGGCACGAACAAGCTAGAGCAAGGACCAAGCTAAAGACGCAAGGCAAAACTGGACAGCAACTTGGCACGTCCGTGACCATGCCAATTGGCATGCCCTCGCCAAGCTTATGTCACACCCGTAGCATGGGTGTTTTGGTGCGTTATTTACTTTTAGGTCTCAATTTTATAGATATATAATGGTTGAGAGACCTCTATTGCTGTATGTAGAAAGGTGTAGCAGCTTGTAATAATTAGAGATTGAAGTTCATTGTAAGCTACCAAAATTCTATTGCACATTTGTGAATTTTTTCCAATTTAAGGTTTTCCACGTAAACAATCCTTGTGTCTCTATTTCTCTTTTCTTCTTGTTCTTTTATTATTATTTGTAAGTATGGATTCCAATTCTAACACATAGTTTATAGTGAAGATTAACTAATGCCTCCAAATAATTAATGCAAGATAAACCTTAAAGCCATAAAGCCTACTATTTGCTCTTCGATGTCCTTGTCTCTTAAACCCTAGTGTTGTATTCATTCTTTCTTTCTTTTCTCTTGATTGTTACAACTAATGGTAAGTGCCTTTTATTTTGTTTTTCAATCGATTTTAATATCTAGTGGTATTTTTGTTTCTTATAATAAATTTTATCCCGTTGTGAGAGTTCGAGTTTCCTTTTCTAGAGTTTTAATTTATTTTTGATTTTTTTGTGCAAATTATTTCTCTTACCTATTTTGGCAACTTTTTTATGAGTGTTGTTGATTCAGCTAAAGATTATTTTATTCTAGTACTTTTATCAATTATTCTTGTTAGTTTTGGTTGGAAATAATTCAACAATATAGAAGTTCATATTGCTTGATCAAGATATATTATATCACACATTTATCTGTTGTATGAAGTTATATTGTAGCTCACTAATATTTAGAAAGGACAAATTAATGTCAAAAGATGTGATTTGTAGCAATAATATTGATGTGATAAGTATAGAATCGGTTGAAACATATTTACTATTAAATTTATTAAAATATAAATTATTTTTGTATTTTAGATTTATTGAGAATGTCAATATGAATGCTGTGAGACTTTTCATTAACAAAATGGTCAGATACTAAATTTACGCTAACATAATATGTGACATTATTAGGTAGAAAGTATTACAATAAAATATTTAATGATAAAAATTAAATAAACCAATTACAATATGTGGACTAGTATATTTTTAATATAATTTTGGTTAGTGTGAATATAATTTCTGATTTGTAAATGACTCCAAGAGGTCTTCACAAAGGATTATCTTACTTCTTTTTACCTTTTTTTTTAATTGAAAAAACGAGGATTATCCATTATAGATACCTTGAGACAATGAGAGATTCCACTATCTTGGAATTGATGTGGTAGCAACTTGGCCACAAAAGGGTCAATTAATTGAAATAAAAGAGGGTTGTAAAAATTTGTATCCCCTCCCCAAATTTGAAAAGGCTAAGTTGCTTCTCTCACCTATTTTGTCTTCATCTCAGGTGGTGAAACAAAGTTATGGAATTCTAGCTGTGACTTCAAATTTCAGAGGAAAAAAAAGCCCCCGACTATGTTCACTGGGTACCACTCCCCACACTTGTAGAAAATTAAACTTGACCAATCTTAAGAAACAAAAATATATATACATACTGTCATCAATGAAAGACACAGCCTACTTGCACTCTTTAATTTAGCCAAATAATCAAACCTCAATTTGCACACTTTCTATGTCATATGCTGTAGCACAGCACTTGTCATTTAATCAAAATATTTCAGTTTTAAACAACCAACAAAACAAAAACATTACTAAAAAAGTTCGGTAACGATATATTATTTGTACTTTAATTTAGTGTATTTTTTGGAAAATCTATTAATTTGAAAGTACTATTATCGGATCTTGTTGGTTGAATAATATACAACTTTTTTTTTTTATTTACATTTATGTCAAATTATAGTATAGAACTTTGCCGTGAGTAAATAAGATGTAATGATTAAAAAAATTAGTGTGGTATTTGGTTGGATGTAATGCAATAGGGTTCTAATGTAATCAACTATATAATGTTATTAGGTATGTAATGTAATGGGACAATAATTATATTACCATGTTTCGTTATATAAAAAGTGTAATGCAATCACAAAGGTAATGGATTATTTCAATGGCAAACATAATAATTAAATTATTATAGTGAGCATAAATGTTATCTAAATAAAAATTTGAGTTACATATTTAGATTTGAGCTTTTTAAAATATTTTCTATCAAAAAATCAAGTTTTATTCCTTTTGCAACAAATATCAACTATATTATTCTAATGACAATAAATATCTATCGCAATAGAGATAAATGTTATTCATATGAAAATATTTTAAATTCGAAACCATATTTGAGATTTTTTAAAATTTTTCTATCATATTTAAGATCAACTGTATTATTCTAGTGGCGATAAATATATGTAGTAGTGAAGATAAATGTTATCCAAACAACAAAATTTTAGACTCTAAATTTATATTTGACCCTATTTTAATATCTTCTATCATGTAATTAAGTTTTGAATTTTTTTCTTTGATAAAAAAATGCCAACTAAAATTATTTTATTGATGATAAGTATTTATTGAATTAAAGATACATGTTAACAAGTAAAAGAAATTTGATATAAAAATTTTAACTTAAGCTTCTTTTATCTTTTTAATTGAATAATTAAATTTTGAATCCAGAATATTGAAGTTGAATTTTTCTCTTAATGACCAACTGATGATATCATATATTAAGATAATAGAAGAAAAAAATCAAGTTCCTTCTCAAATGGATGAACTTTTTTGCTTTCCAAGGAGGAGGGAGAAAAAGAATATCAAATAGAAAGAGGAGGAGAGAAAGATAGAATTATTGCAAGTGTATTAAAATTTGATCATAAGGATGGATGTAATCATGATTGTTTAGTAAATGTCTAAGTAATTGTAATTGCATAGGTAGAGGTTAATGTGATTACAATATAATTTTGATTGCATTAAATTACCACTTTGATTACATCTAACCAAACATGCCTTAGGTGTCTATGATTTGGTAAGAATGTAAGTTGCACTCGAGTGCAGCTAAACTAATTTAAGTTCGAGTTGAATATTGGTCAAATCTTACTTTACGAGCTTTCCCTCATGTACTTGTATGTAATATTTAGTTGAATGTAATTAATCATGCAATGTGAATAAGTTTGTAATTATTGCGTTTCTATTACTTTATTCGGTTGTATGAGAGTATTTAATCATAATTAACACAAACTATGCAATCATAAAGCCTTTATAAGATTGATTATATTACATGTTGGAGGAGGATGTACCTTTCCCTTTTTAAGCTTCCCATGTTTCTCCCACCCATTACGTCCTTCCTTCTCAACCCTTGTTAATAATACAACAAATGCAATGGTTAGTGCCCTGTTTGTGGTGGGTAAGTTTGATGACAATTTTCTTTTTGAGATTACAAGTGATCGAGGGAACACTTTTGGGTATGGACCAATCTGCCTTCGCAAGAAACAATTTGACTCTAAAGATGTGTATCATCCTATCCTTACTGGTCCCAAACGACACACTAGATATCGTCACGTCATGTCTCGAGCTCGTCAAGTGCATGACTCTGCAACCACTGTCTCTACTGATAAGCAAAGATGGAATTTGGTGCCCTTGGAGTGTCAGAATGAAACTCAGGCCTTTTTGTCATGACTCCGTCAATATGGTTCACCGACTAGTTTACCATTCGTTATTTCTAAGTGTTGTAACGTAATTATTGTTACCTTGTCGTTACTTTTTCCGCTTATGTTTGTATCTTTACGACTGTGTATTCAGGATATTCGTCTTGTTTTATTTATATATTATTCCTTGTTTTCCAAAAAAAAAAAAACATTACATTATATCCCATCAAAAGTCCTCGTCTCATTTCTTATTCAAAACAAATTAATAGGCTAACTATAGGAGGCATGATTTGTTTTTAAAAGGAGTAAACACGTACACTTAAAAAGGCTTTCTTATTTAAATTCACTTATACTTTCCTTGCAACATTATACAATTTAGATGGAACTCAGGTAAACACGCCTCCCAGACTATGCAAAGCAGAAACAGAGTTTATATAATTCAACAGAACTGGTTTTGTGATAAAGAATCCTGCATGGGTAAGTTGTTACCTGAAATAATGAGGGATGTAATTAGAAATCCTGTGATATCTTGGGTTCTTACTGCATCCTTTTATTTTATCTCTTCATTATGATTTATTTTAGCTTTTTTAATAATAAAAAAATTAGGAATCCTGTCATGAACTACTTTTCTGTCAAATAATTACACTTTATTACTGTTGTATATAGTCAATCACTCCTAGTGGATATTTGTTAAACTGATAACACTGACAAAATAGGTTTTGATAGCTTACTTGCATTTACAAACAAGCCTGACTAATAATTCATCGGATCAAATTGGCAGCTTTCATTTTCAAAAACTTTACAAACATTGACTGCTCTCTCATCTCTCTCTCTCTCTCTCTCGGGTGTCGTCACCAAACAGATAACCCCTTGTATTTTTTCTTTATCTCATCTTGATGGACTCTGCTGACTGGTATTTTACAATCGTCACAACAATCTAATAGAATTGATTTAGGGAATCAATTTTCAGTTACAGGGGAGTTATTAAAGAAATCAATCACATTAAATCAGTCATTTAATTATGGATTGTTTCTCCTTTACTTAAATAGAGATGCTAGGACTCTGTGCTAATTATCCCAGTCAATGTGATACTCCCAAATAATAATTCCTCTCTCGATTCTCTTTCACGCATAGACTATCTATTTTAGGGTAATTGGATTTGAGACGTGACTGTTTCCGACAATTCTGATAATAGCAATCAATCTGATCGCTTTCGCACAATTTCAGTTCTTATATATCCAAGAGACCCTTCTAGCTAGCTATTTATTTTTCTTCTACCTCATCTTGAAGCTTTTTAGTCAAAGATGAGAAAGCTGCATCATCAGGAGCAGCACAAACAAAAATATCATAACATCTAATAATACATCATAACTAATAATATATATAAGCACTCAATTGTTTCTTTCCAAAGCAAAATGGAACACATGCATGCCAAGATAAAAAGATTTCTCCCCTTTTTTATCATACATTCCTTCCCACTCAAAACCACCTTTGTTTTCAAGGCCAAATTGTCTATTCCTACACCAGATCATGTCCAAGAAAGCCATATTACATACTTGGACAAGAGGAGACCTCCATTATTGAAGATAAATCATCAATGATTCATAAAGCACCCAGTCAAAGGTTGATCACTTCACCGCCCATCTAGGAATTATATATTTCAAACTTTTGCATTGAATCATTTAATATGTATATATCGAAACTTTAAGAATCTTTATATAGACCGGAAGTTGAGTTATTCAATTTTAAATCGTAAGTATAAGTTGTACACTTTAAATTTGGTTGATTATTTTCGTATTGATGGGATTTTCAATTACCAAATAGTCCCTAATATATAGGCAATATATATCCTAATCCAAGTTAGGACAGGTTACCCAATTTTGATTAAAGTCAAGATCCGATTTTCTTACATGAATATCAGGTTGGGTCTGGTTCAACTATTCGAATTAGGCGACTACGGGCTAGTTTTGCTAGATCTAACTTTATATATATCATTTATGTGCTTTGGCTAATCAGACAATTCAATTATGATTAATCAAAACTTAAAGAGATCCTTGCTTTTAGCCTTTTCTCCCCTTTGACGAAAACAGGTACTTTGGCTAAAGCAATTAGACAACATGTATCATTTAATTAAAGGTTACAAAAACCTACTTAATTATTTTGATTAGCTTAAGCCCAGCCTTGGATCACTTTATCATAATAATAAATCAATTTTACCATAGAATAGGCGTAGATGTCAATACCTAAAGCTAAGAAATGTGTTTTTGATAGGTCTCTTTGATTAACACACACTAATCTTTTGGGTTTAAAGAAGATTAATATTTTTAATATTTTTCCCTTCCTTTTTAATATTTCTTTTTAGCATAAATACTTTGTTTTTTAACGTGCACGAGTGGTCTTCTTCTTCCCCAAAAGATTCAATTTTTCTTTTTTTTTTTTTTTTTAAAAAGAAGGGTTGGCCCATCAAGCTAGGATATTATTTTAGGAGAAAGTCGCAATTCTCTCATATACATGCATGATTTTGAAAGTTTTGTCGTAGAGGACAATACTTACTTATGATCATATGATTGATTTCCTTTTCTATCAAAAAAAAAAAAAAAAAAAGAAGAGATCATATGATTGATAATCTAGCCACAGTATACAGCCAGATACATGAGTGAAGTGAAGTATTTGTATTACTCGGATCTACTAGTTTTTTACTTGAGAAACAATTAATTTCATTTGCCCTATATTTGTAGTAATACTTTATTATCTTTTATTATTGGCTAACACTTTATTATTTTATCATTGGCTAACACTTTGACCAACAAGTGCAAAAAGATTGTTGCATAATATAAATGCTTACATTAATTTTAAGGGCTTTTCCCTCATTCAAATCGTTGTCAATCCTATTGACACGGCGGCCGACGTTGTCACAACTCAAAAATGTTTGGATTTTTTCTTTCTTGATCGAAAAAAGTCTTTTGATTTAGAAAACTCTTCGTTTAATTTTCTTTTTTTTTGTTGTGCAGATGTGAATTTTTCGAATCAAAGTCCCGTTAAACTTTGCAAAAATATTATTTTTGTTACTAAACTAATTATTTTTGTTCAAATCTGTCATTATACTCTAAAAACATTCAGATCTACGTTTGGGGCTCACAACTTAATGGTTGTAGCTGGTTACTCATATTTTTTCCTTTTTTTATTGTGAGTTCTTGAGGCAGAAACTGGCTACAGACAGTAATTAATCGTCGAAGGGCAGATTTACATGTTTTTATATGACTAATGATATATTTGAACAAAAAGTTAGTTTAATAATAAAAGCCATAATTTTGCAAAGTTAAAAGATACTTTAACTTGAGAATTTTGCAAATGTGGCGTAAAGTCAATGTACAAGATTAAGCTTCGAACCTGAATCACACAATTTTCTGTAAATGATATGGGATATATAAGTTGTGTTGGTTCATGAATGTTGAACAACCTTTGGAAAAGGCAGCGGCAATTATGTACCGTCAAAGTGTTATAGTATATAAATGGGTGCTGACTTTTTCCAGAATGAGGAACAGTTCAGAGCCCCCAATCCTTAACCAAAGGCTTTCTTTCACTTTCCATATACACAAATTTACAAAAAGTTGTGATAAATTATCATCTGTTCTTGCACTTGGACACTTTTTCATATATTCTTCCCGTGTAATCTCATACACCCTCATCTTACATTCTCACCCTCATTATTTCAAAATTAAACCTTATCATTGAGTTGAGTAAGATATATAGACATCTAATTGTTAGGAAATCGAGCAATTTGAATGCGGAAGTGTTGTTGGATGAATAAGATAATAAGAGGAGTAAAATAATAAATGAAAGCATTAAATTAATGGACACAAAGATTTTAACGTGAAACCTAAATCGAAAAAACTCACGATCGGCACAAGCAAACTGATTTTAGTATTATAAGAGAGTAGAAGAACCATCTCAACCTTGAGATTTTCCCAAAATTCGAGATAATCCAATCTCACTACTTTCTTTACACTAGCACGCTCTTCAATTGCTACCCCCAATTGACTCTCACCAAAATTTCAATGCTAGTGTATTGGATCTTTTGGATGATCACAAAGGTGAACAAACGTCCCTTTACATAGAAAGGAATCTAAACCCTAGGCCTGCTACAATGACTGCACAACAATTACAAGCCTTAATAGCGAGCAATCAAAGCAGAAAAATGCACGAAAATCAATGAAACCACACAGCAGGTGAAGCGGCATGGCCAACACGGTCGTGATCACAAACACGGGCTGCTCGTGTTAGTTGTTGTCTCTGGGTTGTTTTTCTTCTCGGCCAAGACGCCCGTGTTCCTTGTCACATGGTTGTGTTAACTGTTTTGAGCCTTGATTTTGGGCCATCACCTAACAATAACAATTATTGGCGCACATACACTAATCATATCGTTGTCTCATGTAATTCTACTTATAGTTAAAAATATTATCCAAAATTTTTTAAAAAAATATCTATCTATACTATATATAATAGTAATCTTTTCAAAAAGATGACATGGCGGTCTGAGAGTAAATTTAGGAGTTTCGTCCAATAAAAAATAATAATTTTTTATTGAAAAAAATAGGTTTCCACTCATATATGGATTCTTTTTTACTCCATGCCAAAATAAATATTATAATAATAATAATAATAATAATAATAATAATAATAATAATAATAATATAATTTTTTAGAAAAATTAAATAAAATTAAAAATAATAAAATAAAAACATAATCTTAAACAAAAAGTTAAAAAAATAATAAAATGCACTAAATAAATACGAACATAATTAATTAAATTACCAAAATATAAAAACTTTTTATGGACCTAATAGCCTAAAAACCTAAAATAAAAATGAAAAAAGTAAATTTATAAATTTATTAAATTAAAAATATGCTTTAACCTAAATTAGTAAATAAATCTGAAAAATTATCAAATCAGTTATATATTATAAAATTATCTAATCTTAATATAAAAATTAAATAATAATTAATCATCCAAATTAATTCATAAAAATATAAAATAGAAAATAAAAACAAAACTAAGTAAAAAATTAATAAATAAAAATATAATAAATTAAATCAAAAATATGAAAAAAATATAAAAGTAACCTAAAACGCAAATTTTTTTTATACTTTTCCAGAAAAATTAAACAGAATTAAAATAATAAAATAAAAATATAATCTTAAACAGAAAGTAAAACATATAATAAACTGCACTAAATAAATGAGAAAATAAATAATTAAATTACCAGAATATTAAAATTATTTTTTGGACCTGAATATATCCTAAACAAATATACATCCATTAATTCATAAAAATATAAAACAGAAAATAAAAATAAAACTAAGTAGAACATTAATAAATAACAAATATACAAAATTATCTAATAAATTAAATCAAAAATCTGAAAAATATGAAAGTAACCTAAAACCCAAAAATATTTTTTTATAGTTTTCCAGAAAAATTAAACAGAATTAAAAGTAATAAAATAAAAACATAATCTTAAACAGAAAGTAAAATAAATAATATACTGCACTAAATAAATGAGAAAATAAATAAATAAATTATCATAATATTAAAATTATTTTTGGACCTGAATATATCCTAAACATCTAAAATCAAAATGAAAATACTATATTTATAAATTTATTAAATTAAAGACCTGCTTTAACCTAAATTAGAAAAAAATCTAAAAATTATCAAATCAGTTATAAAAACTAAGAAAATTAATACTAACAGATTAAGATTTTAACTAAACCCTATAATAATATAAAAATAAAATTAACCAAAGAAGACTAATTTTATTGTAACTTCTAACAAACCGACTAAAAAATAACAAAAACGAATAGAAAAGTAGTCTGAAAATTAAAATATATTAAGACATAAAATAAAATTAACATATATAGTTATGTATTTATTTATTCAGGGTTTGGATTGTGTATTAGCTCTAATTTATTTTTATGTATATTGATATGTAATATTATTTTGGGCCTGAAATATAATAATTTTGTCTAATATTATTTTGGGCCATAAAATTGTATTAGTTCAAAATATATTTATTATAAGAATTTTTAAAATTAAAATCAACAGGAATATATTATAAAATAATATTTAAATATTTAACTATCTGAGGAAAAATTTGGTTATTACATTCATCTTATGTACGTAATGATTTAATACACTTTAAGAAATCATAAATTATTATAATAAAAATATAACAAGTACATATATACTTGATATTAATAATTAAAAATAACTAAAAGATAAAAAGTTATTATTCAAATATTTTGTGGAATAAAACGTAATGAATAAAAAGTTAGGAATTATATTACTTCAGTTCATAATTTGTGAACTTTAAGTTCGTAATTTGTGTTATATTTAAAGGATTACAAACTTAATATGCCAACTTCTATTAAACCCATAGGACTTCGAACAAATTCATTTCTCTCAAAATTTTTGCACAACATACGGATCATTTTTTTTCACAAAACAATTTATTTTAGTTTCTTCGTAAAATGTCTATCTCGTGACTTATTATTGACAAACATATTTAAATCATATCTTTTACTATTGTAAGTTTTCTATAAGTTTTCTAAATTATTAAAAAATGAGTATTTGTCATCAAACTTCCCCGCCATCTTGAAATAGAATTTCATGTTACTCTTATTATGTTAATTAATTGAGAGGAAGAGTTGTGTCTCGAGGGAAGCAATTGGTCGTTAATCGAGTAAAACATGTATTTATAAAATCTCAATTGTATCAATATTTTTATCTCATTGATTCATTACTAAAATCGCAATCAATTTTCAATATAAGTACAAAACACGGATGATTTTATTACCCTACGCTGCGAATGGACCTATCATGCCCCCTTTTTTTTTTTTTTTTTATAGAACTAGTAAGTTACTTCCCATTGCTAATATGCACAAGAATACAACCCTTTTTTGAAAAAGCATAATTTTGTATGAGCAAGCAATTGAAAGACATAGATAAAGAACCTATAACCCACCTTCTAGGAAGGGTTGCTATAGGCGCTTTGGTGTTGGGCTAGTATATCAACTATAAAACTATAATAACAGCTTCTCTATCCACTTTCTATCTATGTTCCGTGTTATTCTTCCTAATCTATGCTGAGTCCCGACTTGTATCTCCTTCTTGATGAGCAAGATCATTGTCTCGTGCCTCGAGTCGTTTTTGGTGAAAAGATCCTTGCAGATCTCTTTGTCCATATATGATAACCGCATGCTGTAAATATAGCACACACAGCTTACTTTCTAGTCTTTGATCCTCTAACTTGGCGTAGTTCCTCTTGCCAATCATCTCTAGTGATCCGAACCCCTGCCCATTCTAAGATTGCGAAATAATAGCCTGATTGTATCCACACTCGAAAAAATAAGTGTCTTGTGGTTCTAGTGCTTGTTTCACAAAACACACAATTTAAATCCTGTATCGAAATGCTCAAGTGACTCGAGTCTTTCTCTTGTTAGAAGCCTGTCTTGCATCAATAGCCGCATGATATATCGATGTTTTGGGATTGCTACTAGGGACCAAACTATTTCCCAGAATTTGAATTCCTCCTCCTGCCCCAATAGCCACATATATCCAGATTTAATGGTGTATTTTGGTTGTCTGTTGAGTATTCCATAATCTATCTTCATACCATGCTCTAAATTTTTCTTTCAGCTTGTTCAACCTTTTCTAGTACCAACCTATCATGTCCTTTACTATGATATAAATTACCTATTATTGTTAAATATATTTGGATCACTTCTATCATTATAATATTTTTCATTATTAATCTCAATATAAGTAGTTATTATATGTTTAATTATCTTTGTGTGCAGAGGTAAGTAAGAATGGATAAATCATTATATTCACCTTATAATTTTAAAAAATGAGATCTCCTTATCGGTATATGTATAATTTTTAAGAGTTCGTGTAATATTTAAGTCAATGATGTTTTAGTAGGTTGGTTGCATATAAATATTTATCTATGCGTCGATTAAGTTAAATTAGTATTGACTTTATAGAGAGTTATGAGTTATAAGTTTGATACTCTTTTATTGATTTGATATACTTTGTGTTGTAATATTAATTTGTGACATAATGATATTTATTGTCATCTATAGGTCATCTAACTCAATATCTACCAATCATATATTATTCCATTTCCTACTAATATTTACCTTTTGATACCCAAACATATTGTCACACTATTTCTATAATTGTATGAGTTAGGATCATTTAAATTGTTTGACTCTTAGAGGGGCCTCGACTTCTTAATATTCCAAATCACGAGTGTAATCTTAGAACCTTGATGATATTTTTTAACATTCTTTTTTTATTTATTATATTAGATTATTTATTTATTCTTTTAAAATTTAGAATGATTGGAACATGAATGTGTGTTTGGCTCTAATGATTTTTATGTGTTGGGTTCCGATAACTTTGATGAGTCACGAAACTGTTTTTGCTATGAGGGGATAACATGTAGAAGAATGTTGTTGAAAGTGAAACCATTCAATAAAATCAAATGATTGAGAAAAAGAAACTCACAAGTACAACATCGCTCCGTAATTTAATAATTTCTCAAGTTATGTATTGTACAACATTGTTCCGTGCATAGCACGGGTCCGGACTAGTATAAATAATCTAAAACTTTAAGTAGACACCCTATAAATGTTAATTTTAAGTTTTAGTTGGATCTCTCACTAATGCTAACAACTAGATATCATATGACAATTGTTAGGAAATTTTGAGTGACTTGATGCATGTCTTATGATAATTAAAAGTTTGAATAAAATAAATGAAGCTACTAAAAAATGGACATAATGAATTTACGTGGAAAACCCAACTCCGAAAAAACCACGGAGGAGACAAACAATTCACTATGATTTGAGAAAATAGAAAATGATCACAATCAAACAATAATTTGATCAATGATGAGAATATTTAATTCTCTCACAATATTTCTCTCAAACTCGGTTAACTAAGGTGGGGGAAAACTATCACTAATTTTCAGAACTCCTCTTATTTCATCTCTCACACTTTTGCTTCTCTTTTGGCTTGTCTTCTCACGTAAGGCCTCTCACAAATTTATATTATTAAAACTCCTAACTAACCACCATTGCCCACTTCCCTTGAAACAGCTAAAGATAGCCCACATACCTACTCCATGACCCTTGAATATTGGCTGAAAATTAGCCCACAAACAATGCCCACTTATCCCTTAATTAATGGGACTACTAATGCTCTAAAAACTCTCCACAAGTTCCACTAAAAGTTGCAATTAATGTTTCCCACTACTCTTCCAAAAAAATAGAAACAACCCACGTAAATTGAACTCTCGTAACAAACGGGATTGCCTGGCACGGTCATGCCAGGCCTAGGCACATGAGGCACAGGCACACCAGTGCCATTGTTATGTCCAGTGCTCTTTTTGCGGTTGATTTGGCATGGTCATGATGGGGTTTTGCTTGGTCGTACCACTTGAAGCAAAGCAAAATGTAAGTGTATTTAAGCCACACCTAACAATTTCCACCTTGGATCAAATCCCAAATTTGTTTGTCACCTTCAACCTACCTCTCCTTCTCGATAAGTAGCACCCCGGAGGGCTCCACCCCAAAGGGCAATTACTGGTTATCACCACACCCACAAAATTCGAGCTCCCTTTGAACTTTGCTAAAGGAATCATCTCCAATAACCCCTTCTTATTTACTTGTTCTAGCCACAAATCAAACAAATGAATTAGCCCATCATTTGTTAATTTACCTGAAACTATCGAATCTGCAGTTGATCCTTGAAGTATGTAGAGGCCTCTTCACCTCGAACCCTTCAACAACACCTTGGAGCCCTTGACCACCTTCAAGACTCCACCTTCAGCTGAATATTTTAGCCCTCTAGCTTCAAGGGCACCCAAAGAGATCATATTGCGTTTTAATTTAGGAACATGCCGAACTTTAGTTAGGGTTTTCATGACACCATCATGAGTTTGAATTCGGACTTCACCAATTCCAGCAATAGGACATTTGGCATTATTGTCCAAATTAACAACACTGGAATTAACCTTATCATATGTGGAAAACACATTCTTGTTAGAACACACATGAAATGAACAACCTGAATCTAAAACCCTTTCTAAACCACTTCCCTTTTCACGAGAAGCAAGCAAAACATCACCATCCGACTCACTATCAGCAAATGCAAAATCGACCTCACCAACATTCCGATATTTCGAGATTCTTTTTTTGTTTTCCTTTTCCTTTAGAGCCTTAAGTTTCTTACACTCACGTTTCTTATGCCCCGATTTCTTATAATAAAAACAATCTCCCTCAAACTTATACTTAGATCCTTTCTTAGGACCTTCCCTTATCGAAAAGCCTTCCAATCTTTCAACCAGCACATCAAGGTCAAATTTTTCCTTAGACAACAAACTTTTCTTAACATCCTCAAACGATATAGTATCGAATTACTATACAAAAGGATTTCCTTAAAATGCTTATATGACATGGGTAAAGACACAACCAACGGAATAGCCTTGTCCTCATCCTCAATTTTTACATCTAAACTTTCTAAGTCAATAAGGATTGAATCGAAATCATATAGATGTTTTTGAATAGGAGTACTTTCAGCCATGGAAAACATATACAAACGCTCCTTCAATCGAATCTTGTTGGCAAGACTCTTTGTCATGTAGTTCTTCCAACCGAAGACAAAGCTCCACCGCAATTGTCTTGTCAAGCACCTCTCGCAGCACATGGGGTGCCAAGCACAACTGGATAGTTGAAAGAGCCTTTTCTTCCAATTCCTCCTAATAATCATCTCGTCATTGTCCCTTTCTTCTTCTTTTTGAACACAATCCATTGGTCATCGAGTCATTGAATCAGGTTTGGCTCTATCACATGTAAGAACCTTCCATAACACATGTTGGATGAGTACCGCCTTGATTTGGACTATCCAGAGATTAAAACTAATATCTCCATTGAACTTCTGAATATCAACCTTCAAACTTGAAGACATCCTAAATCGTAGCATTGATACTACTTGTTAGGAAATTTTGAGCGACTTGATGCGAAAGGGTATAATAGCATGTCTTATGATAATCAAAAGTTTGAATAAAATAAATGAAGGTACTAAAACAATTGACACAATGAATTTATGTGGAAAACCCACGCAACATTTAATACATTCTAAAGTTAAACCCAAAAGCCGGATAAGGAGAAAATCACCGTGAGCGTCTAGACCCATCATAGATCAATGATAACAACATATCCAAGCAATGTTTTGCTTCCTTCAGGCTTCTTAGGCAATGAGCTATTTACAGATGTTTTTCCTAAAAACAAAAATAGTAAAATAATTCGAAAAATGAGTCGAAACTTAGTACGAATATTCCCGCACGCTTAAATATCTTTGAAACATCTTAATTGATCGCGCGTATTTCAATTCATTTTAGTTCGAAATCAGAGGGTAGAGAATATGAGTCAAGCTTGCTTACCAGTTATTATCTATAAGTGGAACCTCTTATATAATTGATGGTATCTTTAAGTAAGGTGCACACCTCCTGGGCCGACCGAGAACCCGAGTTGAAGTCGCGCGGGTGGAATTGATGAGGGCGTAAGCCCCGATAATTGATAATTGATAATTGATAATTGATAATTGATAATTGATGGGGATCACTTTATTAGGTGATAAAACTTGATTTACAAATGATTCATTATTAGTTATATATATAAGAAATGTTGAGATTTGATGAAACATATGAATTTTCAAAAAGTACAAGTAATGAACATACCGGACTGAAAATCTTTTTCTCCCCTTATAGAAATTTAAGTTACCAACTAGTCGGCAACGAAAGTGGCCTTGATGCTGTTCCAAATAGATTTTTGTTATTAATAACGTTTCACTTGAGTTTCAATAATTAAATTTGTATAAGTGTTTACAATTTATTTCATTTCCTTTATTTATTATGTAATCAGTTAAACTTAACATTTTATTACTCAACTCTATTGCATTAATTTCATTTAAAATCTTGTCTACATCACATATTCGTTAAAGAAGTTGATTAGACTAATCAATGATACTCACGTGATTTAATTCGTTAATTGACTAGGATTAAACGATATATATGTATATATACTGAAACATTTATCATAGTTATTTTGGTACGCTTAACAAGGGTAAACTATGCGCCTAATGGTTATTGTTATAGTTAATATGATTGTTATTGTTGTTGTTATTATTATTATTATTATTATTATTATTATTATTATTATTATTATTATTATTATTATTATTATTATTATTATTATTATTATTATTATCATTGTTGTTGTTGTTGTTGTTGTTGTTTTTATTATTGATAGCTACAACTAATCCGATTAGTTTGCCAAGGCTAATGTTATTTTCAATCCTTATCACTAGCTCACTCTTCCTCTCGTTACCCTCCATAAATTAATTAATTCACTCTAAATCCATATATCCCACAAACATTGCTTTACGCTTATATGAATCCTTTCTTCAACAAACTTCACATCTACATACACAATTAGGTACACTAAATTGCTCAAAATTTTCCCATACCTCTACATTTACTTATTATCTAATTTCAATCTATGTACATCTTCCCTTTTTATAGCTCAAATATATCCAATTCCAAAATACAATGACAACCATCGAATTACTCAAAATTCACGTCAAAACATTCTCAACTTAATTCAGTAAATCACAATTTTACAAGAGCAATCGCAATTATTCATTTTCACAACACAATCACTTCACCAAAGTACCAAATCACAATCATTCACACTAATTCAAACTTTTCCAATACAACCTTTAAATTCACACCATAAACGTCTTTCTAAACCATATAATTCAATTAACAACCGCAATCACTAAGTAAATAATGAAGGGAGATAATTTAGGGTTTAGGGTTTTACCTTTAAAAGCCAAAGGATGGAAACCGAGGAGACGAAGGAGTGGTGGTGGTGCACGGCGGAGCTCCGATGGCTACTCGGGCAGCATCTGCGTTGAATCCCGGTGGATGGCTGTGGTGGCTAGCCAGGGAGTAGGCGGTGAGGCAGGGGCGAGGCAAGGCACTCACCGCGAGAGAGAGAGAGAGAGAGAGAGAGAGAGAGAGAGAGAGAGAGAAAGCAATGCCGACGCCGGTTCTAGCCGTTGTTGGTGATGCTGGTGGCCGAAGTAGGTGGATGGCAGCGAGGGAGGAGCAAAGGGAGGAGGAGGAATTTGAAAGGATGAAATGGGTTGGATAATTTGAAGGTGTGTGATTTTTATTTTTATTTTTTTTGTTTGATTTTCCTTTTTTTTGTTTGGATAATTCCAAAAGCCATTTGTGGATTTTTCTCATCAAGAAATCAGGTTTATTTTATTTTTATTTTTATTTTATTTTATTTTTGTTTTACTTAAGCCATTATTTCATTTTAAAAAAATACACACTAATAACATCACAACTATCTTTCCCAAGTAATTAATTACTCCTTTTATTCTATTTAAATTTATCATTTCTTTTTAATTTAAAATTACTTAATTTTATTTTAATAATGTTGATTATAAGTTGTAAATATAATGGTTTTCTTGAAATATAATATTATGACCTTATAACCACATACCTTCACATTTGTATTCATTATACATATGTATAAATTTTTAAATTTTCTCTTTTAAGCATATGCGTAAATTACAATCATTATTATGAAATTTTCATTAGAGGCCACTTTGTCGCCTTAGCCGCATAACATACACATAAAAATAATTCAAATGTCGAATTGAAGAGTGCGCGTTTGATTATATAAATTTTATAATTAGTAAAATAAATAATATGGTTTAGGGTCGAGTTGTTACAGTCTTCCCCCTCCTAAATAAGTTTCGTCCTCAAAACTTGCATGTTCACAAATAATGTTCGAAGACTTACCTTAGAACAAGTGGGGATATTTATTTCTCATATCTTCCTCAATTTCCCATGCACCTTCCGAGAAGGAATGGTTAGTCCACAATACTTTCATCAAAGGAATGCTCTTATTACGGAGTTTCTTGACCCTATAATCCAATATTTGCATTGGTTGTTCCTCATATATTAAATTCTCAGCAACTTCTAGAGGTTTTGTCACAATAGTATGGCTTGGCCGGGCACATACTTTCTGAGTTGTGAAATATGAAAGACACTTTATCTCCTACTTCAAACTCTAATGGTCTCCTTCTTTTATCTCGCATAACTCTTTTGTCAGCTCCGAGTCTGCCTTGATGTGTTCTCGAAGCTTCCTAACCTTTTTGATTTTTTCTTGGATCAATTTAGGACCTAAAATCAATGCTTCATCAAACTCACTCCAACATACCGAGGTTCTATACTTCTTTCCATACAATGCTTCAAATTAAGCCATTTTAATGGTGGCGTGATAACTATTATAATAGGAAAATTCCACCAATGGTAAATCATCTTCCCATTTTCCCTGAAAGTCAAGTACACATGTTCTCAGCATATCTTTCAATATTTAATTCACCTTTTCAATCTGCCCATCTGTTTCTAGTTGATATGAACTACTAAATTTAATTTAGTTCCAAAAGCTCACTACTGAGCTTGCCGGAAAAGTGCTTGGAACCTCTTGTCCCTACCAGATATGATGTCCTTAGGTATTCCATGTAACCTTACAATTTCTTTGACATATAACTACACCCATCTCTCTACATTCCATGTGCCATGTATTAGTATAAAATGCGCAGATTTAGTAATTCGGTCAACAATAACTCGGATAGCATTTTTCTTCGATGCGATAAGGGGTAATCCCATGACAAAGTCAATTAAAATTGAGTCCCATTTCCAAGTAGGAATCTCCAAAGGTCTCAGCTTACCTATAGGAGGTTGATGTTTGGCTTTAATCATTTGGCAAGTCAAGCATTTATCCACATATTCTATGATATCCCTTTTCATATTATTCCACTAAAAACATTGCTTCAGGTCTTTGTACATTTTTGTTCCTCCTGGGTGTATCGAGTATCGTGTATTGTGAACTTCCTCAAGAATTTTCCTTTTTAATCCCTCTTTATTCAATACATATAACCGATTTTGAAACCTCAAGGTTCTATCCTCATGTACTTCAAAACCAGAAGATTTTTCCTTTTTAATATTTTGCTTAATCCTTTCTAACCCAACGTCATCGTTTTGGCTTACTTAGATCTCTTTCATTATAGTAGGTTGTACCTCTATTGCCGCTAGAAATCCACTTATTTGTCCATATGAGACTAACTCAACACCCATATTGTGAAGGTCTTGTAAAATAGTGGGATGTGTTATTGTTATTGAGTTCAAACTATGTTGTGTCTTCCTCCTCAATGCATCAGCCATGACATTCGCTTTCCCTAGTTGATATTGTATTTGTAAATCATAATCCTTAAGCAACTCTAACCAGCGGCGTTGCCTTAGATTGATCTCCTTTTGGGTGAAAATATAGTTCAAACTCTAATGGTTGGTATAAATCTTACATGTCGTTCCCTATAAGTAATGCCTCCAAAATTTTAAAGCAAACACAATAGCAGCCAACTCCAAATCATGGGTAGGATAATTCTTTACATACAATTTGACTTGTCAAGATGCATAAGTTATGACTTTGTCATCTTGCATTAGTACGCATCCTAACCCATTTTTAGAGGCATCACTATAGACAATATACTCTTTACCTTCGACTGGTAAGGTAAGAATAGGGGTTGTAGTTAACCTTTTTTAAACTCCTGAAAGGCCTCCTCACATTTATCCGACCATTGGAATTTTATTGTTTTCTTTAGCAAATTGGTTAGTGGTGATGCTATCTTTGAAAAGTTTTGTACAAACCTCCCATAGTAACCCACCAACCCAAGAAAACTCCTCACTTCGTAACATTGGTTGGTCTGGGCCATTCAGTCATTGCCTTTACCTTATGAGGATCGACCTTAATCCATTCTTTAGAAACAAAGTGCCCTAAAAATGCCACCTCTTCCTACCAAAATTCGCATTTTTGCAATTTTGCATACAATCGATGCTCTCTTAAGGTTAGTAATGCCATTCTTAAATGCTTAGCATGTTTTCCCTTATCCTTAGAGTATATGAGAATGTCATCAATAAATACCACCATAAATTGATCCAGATAAGGCCTGAAAATTCTATTGATGAGATCCATGAATGCAGCAGGGGCATTGGTAAGTCCAAAGGGCATCATCGTATATTCATAATGCCCATATCTAGTTTTAAAGGCAGTTTTGGAAATATCTTCTTGTTTAATTCTAAGTTGGTGATACCCAGATTTCATATCTATCTTCGAAAACACTCCAGCCCCTTGTAGTTGATCAAACAAATCGTCAATTTTGGATAGAGGATACTTATTCTTAACGGTTATCTTGTTTAACTCCCTATAATTCACACATAGTCTCAAAGTTCCATGATAGTATGTACTATTGTACACTAATTAATACACAATTGTACACTAATTAGTATATAATTGTACAATATACAATAATCACTATACAATTATACACTAATTAAACTTAAAAATACATGACGGTCTATACTACTAGGATTACATTAGAATTTTGGATAATTGTTTCCATAAGTAAGAGGGTTGCCCAGTGAATTTGTAGATACTACTCAGTTAATCGAGGTTGAATCATTGTGAAATTTAATTAATCGAAAAGAAGCAAACTCTTACTAAGCCTTTGGCTAGGACCCATAATCCACTTCATTATTACTTGAAAGTACCGTTAAGCCCATTTCATTTTCTGTTTTTAAAATGGAAAAAAGAAAATTAAATAAAAGTTTGATAGGAAACATGACAGACACACTGGACATAAACTTGTAAAGTTGACCCATAATTTAAAACTCAACAATCAAATAACCTTAATTGTGAATTAATTTGACCGAATTTAGAATCAAATCTCATCAATTCAAATATAACTTTCTTTGTAAAGTTGACCAATATTGACCAATTTGACTTTAGTTTCAAATGTAATTGTTCAAAAATCGATTTTCCTTTCTAAAAAACGAAAAATATGAGTTAAAAACTACTTATGCTTAGAAAAATATTTTCCATAATTCCTCTCCTAGTCCAAATACATCTTAATAGAAAATATTTTTTCTCATATGAGAGAAATGATTTTCCTCAAAAAATGAGTTTCTATATTTTTCTATGCAAAACTCAAAAAATGTCTTAAATGAACATTTTCCCCAACCAAACAATCGTCCCAAAATCAGCAATGATTTTTCTCATCAAGAAAGATCTAAACAAGCAATATAGAAAATGGAGTTATGCTCCTCCTTTTAGCAATTTATTAAGTGGACACTAGACATTGCACATTGCACATCTACAACCAACATCCAATTGGATAACTACGTACTTGCGTCGCCAAAATGCTCTGGCCAATGGGAAAAACAAAAATATTCCAAGGAAAATGTCAACTTTTACTTTTAGTTTACCGCCCTATTTGATAATTAATTGTTAGGTATTTATATTAACTGTTAACTGTTAGTTATCTGTATTAGTTATTTGTCTTAATTGTTTGTATTAACTATTTATGGAAAGATATTTGGTAAAATTAGTTAATCCTGATGAGGTTCAGGAACTTATAGAGCTTCCTTTTTATCATACACACAACTAACCAAGCACCAAAAAGAGTCCATATTATAGTTGTTAGACTTCAACTTTCAATCATCTATTTAAAGTTTTGATTGAATTGGTTTTGGGATTACTTTGTAACTCTAACATTAGTAGTAGCTTCATGGGCGACAAGAAAAGAAGCTAACGACTCCATAGCTCAGCAACGTACACACATTACCCTCCTGGATGAATGCAGGCAGCCATAGCCATGGTTTGATTGTATAGGTGGTGTAATTTTAATCCCTCGTCTAGGCCCGGGAAACCACCACAGTACTCTTTAACGACTCTGATCGCACTAAGTGGGCCGCGCTTAAGAGAAAGGCTAAAAAAGAGTTACGATGCTAAAAAAGAGACACAAACCCTGATTTAGTACCCCAAAGAAACGACAGTTTAGTACTCGATCATCAATGATTTTATCCATTATGAATGAATTAGTAGCTTAAAAAATGGAGATCTCATCTGCTTCTGCTTCCAACAAAACATAAGTGGACACTAGACATAGCACAACTGACTAGAAGTAACTTCAAATTGGATAAGAATTTGCATCAGCATAATTTGGCCAAAACCCAAAACAGAAGGCCTCTGTCTTGAGGATAGAAGAATGCAAATAGGGCAAGTTATTCCTAGTCTTGTGCTACTTCCATTTTGGAATTGAAGTGTTACAAAACATAGGAAATAGGTTCCGTGAAAGGGTAACTATCTATAAAACCTCGATCTAAGCTCATTTAAGATCGTTTTTTGAAAATAATTTTATTTACGAGGGACATGTTTTCTTGAATAAGTTACTCGGATAAGGAAAGTTATGACCTATTTAAATGTGTTGCTCACTTGAATATGCACCAGTACCTTACCAGTAGACGTAAATCAAGAGGAATAGTTGTAGTTGGGACAATTTTGGATCCCTCTAGGGACTACATGCACCTTCAATTTATAGAAGATGACACTCTTCAAAAAACAATATCATTTCACATGTTTTAACATCAATGATTCATTTAATCTTGTGGCTATATAGATGAAATAAACAAGCCAGTTGTACGTCAGTGACAAACTAACTTGTACATTTCTCTCTCAATTTGTGACATCTCTTAATATTTACGAGCAAGTACTATTTAATATTTTTATTTTTATTATAAGAGTTAAATCCAATAGAAAGATGAAAAAACCTTACACATGGCTTGTTGGAATGAAGGTTTCGTTGATCACTTAAGACTATAGCTAAGATTCCGATTTAGTTTGGATAATGTAGGTCTTGGTTTGTTGATTTAGGTCATAGATTACGTAATTAGTTCTAATTAGTTTGGTAAGTTACCACTTGAACAAATCTAAGTATAATTCGAACGATCACTAGGTTGTCATTCCAGTATGAAAAAAATTCAAACATAGACTTTGTCGTCCTTCAAAATAAATAATACATTTCTCTATCTATAGTTTTTAAAATTATCTATACCTCATCCACACTAGCATATTGTACCAATATCAGAGACAATGAGAAACATTCCAAAAAAATAATTATTACTCAATGTCACAGATAATCTCACTGTACATGACAAAAATTAGATGCGAAGAAAGCAAATATCAATGGTGAATGATGAAAGGGACCTTCATTATTAACTTAAAGAAGAAGATTAGTTGGTAAAATTCCCTTTAAGTTAAGAAAATTAATTTTTATAAACAAATAAATTTATTTTTAATAATTAGGAGTAAAAAATAGAACTACCTTTTGTTGTCCGTACACAGGCGGCGATTCATCTCTACTTCAAGCAAATTCTAATTGAAATGGAATAACATCTGATTCCGTCATAAATTTAAATCTATTTCATATCTCTCAAGTATGAAGCATAGAAACTCTAGTCAAATTTAAATTTAAATATGTTTAATTGTAATGTCATATAGTTATCTAAATCTGTTTAAATTTCAGTTGAATTCTCTAACAAAGAGTTCACTTAAGAAAATTAAACGATGCATGACCTCGGCTTGGCCTATAATAGACAAAAAAAGGCACCTTGAATTGGCTCAACCTTGAGTTGACTCGAACTAAGTAGGAATTTAGGCCATAAGTGAATATAATCGGTCTAAAAAGAGTTATTGATGAACTAATGTCGAGTTGAGTTAGCTTACCCAAGTTTTATTTTAATATAGGGTGGATCGGCCAACTCAATTTGCCACCAGATGTAATTATTGAAATAGTTGTTGGAGACTCGAATGATTGATATGCAGTTAGCTAGCCTAGAAAAGCTCATGGATTGCCTGATTCACAGCTGTGTCCGTTTATGTATCTTTATGCATCAACCACGAACGCCAACGTCTCAAAAAAAAAAAAAAGGAAAAGAAAGAGGGACAAGAAAGCACCACATCATAATTTCTCTATATAAAAATGGTGTCTTTGTTAATTTCTGGAAATAATAGATAGACAGATCAAGGCCAAATCAAGCATTGTTGTGTACTTTCTAGACCATGCTGATGACTATCCAACTAGGAAATCAACAAAGTTAGACAGATTTTCCTCCCATAGGTAGTTTTATTCGCAATTTATTTTGTGCAAAAGTTACCAACATGAATTATAACTTTGAAAGATTGCACAACTGGTTTTCAACAGCAAAATTAAAGCGATCAACATGAATATCTTAAAAAGTGATGTAATTGGCCGGTGATGAATCGATGGATGATTTATGGATGAAATAGATAGTACTAATCTAATATTACTATATTCGACTCTTTATTGATCCATTATACGTAAAATTATTCATACATATATAGTTCAACTGCTATATATGCATAACAATGTGGAATGAGAAATGGAAAAATAAGCTAAATAATTTGGATTGAAAATGGAGGTGAATACCTCATCCATGCAAATAATTGCATATTATTCGCAAAGATTGAGGAGACTTGAAAGAGGTTACGGCATCACATTATTGTGGTATAATATCCTTGACTTAGTCATAGTTTTAACTGACAAAGTACATTGTAATATATTCTTAAATTTTCATATGATAATTCAGGCTTTTAATTAGTTGAATTGAATTTTTAAATCAGTATCAAAATATGTCTTTTAGATTGAGAATTTAACACTCAATTTTCGTAACAATATTGAATGATATAAGTTGTATATACCGACCAATTGTACACAATAGCTCAATGTAAAAATGCACGCGAATATCTATAAAAAAAAATAAAATAAATATATTGGAGTAATGGTCCTTGATTAGCATGAACAAGAAGTTGAAGTTTTATTCACTCATCCTCCTTGTCTTCTTCCATAATCTTGTATTTTTTTCCCTTGTCTTCAAAGGCCAAATTGCTTGGAAAATAGGAATATCTCAAACCCAATCTTAGCTTTGATTTCAACTTTCAAGGCCAGAATTACCCACTTAAAAAAACTTCTTGACTTCATTCCATTTCAGATGCCCACATAAATAACCTCAAATTTCTTTTTCTCCTAAATAATCCAACGTTAAACTCTCTCTCATCCCCAACTCCACCAAAAATGGATACTAAAACCATCATATCCACACTTCTCTACCCAATTTCTCTATCTCTTTTTCTCTATCTCTTCACCTTTCTCTTCTCACCCGGATCCAGACCCGGCTTCAAACGTTACCCAATCGTGGGCACAATCCCGGTTTTCTTGTTGAACCGGGCCCGGATTCTTGAGTGGTCCACCGAGATTCTCTCTTCTCTCCCCACCCACACCGCCGTCTTCTTCCGCCCCATCGGCGGCACCCACGGCGTCTTCACGGCTGAACCGGCTAACGTCGAGCACATCCTCAAAACCCGGTTTGAGAACTACCCTAAAGGTACCCGGTTTGTCTCTCTCCTCCAAGACTT
Organism: Talinum fruticosum; assembly: GCA_021018815.1. Classification (NCBI taxonomy): domain Eukaryota; kingdom Viridiplantae; phylum Streptophyta; class Magnoliopsida; order Caryophyllales; family Talinaceae; genus Talinum; species Talinum fruticosum. Next base: position 6,252,739 of record JAITYX010000020.1, read on the forward strand.
CCTCGGCGCCGGAATCTTCAACTCCGACGGCCCACTCTGGCGGTTCCAGCGGAAAACCGCCAGCTTCGAGTTCAATAAACGGACCCTCAAGAGTTTCCTCCTTGAATCGGTCATTAAGCCGGAGATTCAAACCCGGCTCAACCCGGTTCTGAGGGATGCTGCCCGATCGGGCCGGGTCCTCGACCTCCAGGATATCCTCGAGCGCTTCGCCTTTGATAATGTTTGTAAGCTGGCCTTTAATGTTGATCCGGGTTGCTTGGATCGGGTCGACCAGGCTCATACCGGGTTCATGAGGGCTTTTGACGACGCCACCGCGCTTTGCTCGGGGCGTTTCCTGTACGCGCTGCCTATGAGTTGGAAGATCAAGAGGTGGTTCAATTATGGGTCTGAGAGGAGATTGGGAGAGGCGATCAGGACCGTCCATGAGTTTGCTGATGAAATTATACGGCTCAGATTGGAGGAAAAATCAGAAAATAGGAATAATAGATACGAGGATTTGTTATCTAGGTTTATTGCTAACGATGAGGGCTCGCCCAAGTTACTTACGGATGTTGTGATTAGTGTTATCCTGGCAGGAAAAGATACAACTTCCACCGGATTAAGTTGGCTATTTTGGTTGTTGTCTCTTAGTTCCGACGTAGTTGAGAAAATTCGATGTGAAGTGCGAAAAATTAGGGTTAGGAACGAGAAACAAATTGGGGACCCGTTTGATTATGAGGAGCTCCGAGACATGCATTATTTGCATGCGGTTATATCAGAATCATTGAGATTGTATCCACCTGTACCCATTGATACTAAGACATGTCTAAAAGATGATGTGTTACCTGACGGGACAAAAGTGAACAAGGGTTGGTTTGTTTTATACCATACATACGCAATGGGGCGAATGGAGAGCATATGGGGAAAAGATTGTTCAGAGTTTAAACCCGAGAGGTGGTTGGATAAAGATGGGTTGTTCAAACCAGACAGTTCTTTTAAATTTGTTGTTTTTCATGCAGGGCCGAGGGTTTGTTTGGGTAGGGAAATGGCTTATATCCAAATGAAGTCTATCGTTGCTAGTGTGGTTGAACAATTTGAGGTGGATGTGTTAGGGAAAGAGAACCGTCCCGATTATTTGTTGTCATTGACGCTGAGGATGAAGAAGGGGTTGCCCATAAGAGTAAAGGAAAGAAACCCCTAGGTCTGGATATTAATGATTGACTGTTCCTGATATATCTATGTTTGCGTTCACTTTTTTGTAAATTACTACTGTACCATAATTTCAATAAGCAATAATACAGAAATGATATGGTAACAAACAAACTCTGCTACAGCCAAAATGTTCTCTAAGGGGCGAAGACACCCATGCTATTGATAGGTTTGATCCTCAACCCAAACTAGCCCAATACTCTTGTAGGCAGGCCAATTTGGTCCACACTAGGTGTCAAACAGGCGCGCCCACAGTGATGTTGTCATGCACTTAGACTTGGAAAAACTAATTTGAAAATGGAATTGAGTAACTTGTGCCCATAACAGATCCTAAACTTAAAATAAACTTACTTAAAAATGGACTCGAAATCTGAATTGATGAGTTGAATAGATCCTTACATAAAATTTCACCTAATATGACTTTTGTAAACTTGTTAAACCAAATATCAGTTAAACTGAAGTCAATCTGAATAAAAATAAGTCAATCCAAACTTGCATCGACTGAATTATCATTCACCGGAAACATAACTGAGCCCTAACTCATACCCGACTGAAACGATTGACGGGTCTCCATGCTCGTACATATAACATAGCCAACTTGGTTCAGTTAGTGAGGTTGGGCCTTCTCACTGCTGACCCAAATTAAAGTTGGTGGCTGTTGGCCCGTTTTAGAAATGAGTAAATGACCAGAAGACAATAAACGAAATAGAATAGCTTTTCTGAATGCCTCTGATGAACAGTAGTGGCATGGGCACCTGAACCACAAGCCTAAGAACCATTTTCGCCTCTTCCAAAACAGAACTTGGATTACACGGCGCTAAAGCCTCCCGTGCACTCAAAAGCTATTGGTGAAGGACTATAAGCTACGGCAGAGACGCGTATGTGGGAATTGGTGGAGAAGAATAAGAGCTGCAAAATCTTGTTTTAACTGAGAAATATAGACTGATTTTACAGAGCATGGACATTGTTGATCAGCAAGAAGCAAAATCAGACTAAAATCTAGTATAACAGGCAATATTAAGGCTGTGTTTGTTTGAGTGGAAAATATTTTTTCAGAAAATTACCATTCTATTTTCCTGCGTTTGGTAGCATAAGTGGTGGATAAATATTTTTCGTGGAAAATAATTTCCCTCAATCAAAAGAAAATAAATTTCCTTTTATGAGAAAGGAAGCTAATTTTCCTTTGCCTCAATCAAGGGAGAATAAAGTTTCATCAATGGAAGTTCAAGTTCTAAGTTTCTCTTTCTTTTTTAAAGTTTTGTCCTTATCTTTTTCCCTTTTTGTTATAAAGTTCATAGAGGAAATGTTTTTTTACAATATTTGTTTCTTTTTTTTTAATTTTTATTATTTTATACATGAAAAAGTTTGATCACAAGGAGATGTATAAACTTATCAAATTTAGGTGCTCAACATATATATATATATATATATATATATATATATATGAAATTGAATTAGTTTCTTACTTTTTCTTTTCATATTTATGGGGTTTTTATGGTTAGTTTTTGCATTTAAATAGATATTTTAGAAAATTATTTTTCTTCTACCAAACAAAGGAAAATGTGGGTGGAAAATGGTTTTCCTCGAAAATTCATTTTCAAATGAAAAATATTTTCCTTGGAAAATATTTTCTCCACAACCAAACACACCCTAAAAGATTCAAAGAAAATAGCCATCGAAAAATGAAAAGAAACTTTGAAGAAAGGATAAACAGAAGAAATTAAAATTACCGAATGAAAAGTTGATGTGATTCAATAACACATAAACTTCAAGTAGACAACGAATATTGAAAGTTCTTAAGTCTCCTCTTAGAGCTCTCTACCGAAAAATCCTAACTAAAACTTAGAATAATTGAAAGGTGTTCCAAAATTATAATTAGGAAACTGAAATATGGCGAAAACAAGTAAATTGCACGGCAGTGCAAAAGTCACACGGCCTACCATGCGGGGTTTCAGCCGCAATTTCGCACGATTGTGCAGGTTTCACACAGCAGTCGTGCGAAAACCCTGAAGTTTCGCCTCTTTCGCACGGCCGTGCGGGTTTCTGCACGGTAGGTCGTGCGTGACTTTAATTTTCATAACTTCGGCACGGTCGTGCAAGATATGCACGGGTGGCCGTGCGGCCTTCCTTGACTTTGAGCCCTTCGCCTAATGGTATGCACAAGCGTGCGAGATCTCGCACAACTACCTGTGCAACTTCCCTTGATGAGTTCTAGACTCCTTTGTCGCCTCCTCTTAGGCTCGAACTTTTCTCTTCATCGCTTTTAATCAAATTTGCCTCGAATCTCTCTAATTTAAGCCTAAAAACTTGTAATTAAGAGATTTACGAGTTTAGGTGACGATAAAGAGAAAATGAACAAAATCTAACCTAAAACTAAATAAATATCATTAAAATCATCACGAAATTAGGTTAAATAATACCTTAAAAGCTGATAAAAACGAGATTTAACGAGTACCAAATTACAAATATCTTTACCAAAGGACTTCCATGTGTTCTTTTCACTGATTTTCGGGACTTTCTCAATGTCCGACAACCTCCCACTTCAACTACGAGGGTGTATTAGATAAATTATGTAAATAATTTTATTATCTCGCATTATCTTTTTGTTTCCTAGTTTAACTTACTCTAGGATACTTGTAATTATCTCTTCCTAATTTCAAGCCTAGAAAGGGTCTTGTATTTTGTATAAGTATATTGCTAATTATCAATATAAGATCAAGGGGATTATCTTCTATCACTCTGTCAATTGGGGCGGACATGTTAAATATGGGTCGGATGTATTGGAGTTTTGGTAAAATATCGATCGGGTGTATTTCGAGTTCGAGTAGAATATGGACAGATTGTATATCGAGTTATACGGGTTTCGAGTCAACCCAATAGGTGGAGAACACCTTTTTCTCAATTATTTTTCTTTTGTCAATTATGAATACCCATCATATTTTTTACTTAAAATTATCCATAGTTCAATGAAATAACATGATGTTTGTATTTTCTAAAAAAATATTAAAAATTTTTTAAACCTTTCATTATAGTGTTTGCATGAGAACCCTATTGAATAGAGCGGCTTGATTGTATGACCTGTTTAAATAAAATCAATAAAAGATTGGGTCAATAATGGGTTAGATAATAATGAATTATTTTATTACTGATTCGTTTAAGGTTCCGATGTTTATTCCATCTCTTTTATTATACTAATTCACATGTTACATTTAGTTAAATTTATTATCAATAATTTATAAGTAATAAAGATCAATATTATGAGGAGACTTTTAAGCATATTTCCTCTATTTAAAAATAGATCGAAAAAGGGTTGACTTAGGCCGGTTCAACCGACCCATTTTATTCACTGGAAAAATTTGACTCCGTCTTAACCCAACCCATTGTTCAGCCTAGATGCTATGGTTCAAGTAGAGTTATAAGAGTTTCAAATAAATGAGAATTAAAGATTTAAAATAAACAAAAATTATTATTTTTAATTATTACATTAAATTTTACATTACTATAGTAACATTATTTCTACAAAAAAAGTATATTCTTTAAGATATGATAGACATATTCACTTCATCAAAAATACAATAATATAATATGTGTAATTTCAATATATCACACCATTTGAATTCATATATATATATATTGTTGAAATTCTACAATGTATGATTTTTATATATAATTTTTTTATAAGAAATAAGTTGAGAAAGGAAATAGTATTAGTGTCTCTTCAAATGATGTGATATAATAAATAATAATTATTAAGTGAGTGATAAAGTGAAAAGAAAATCATATAATTAATAGGCATAAAACATTCAATCAATAAGTTACAAAGTTAAAGTAGTTGTTTTTATTACTTTGACTCAAAATGTCGAATGGATTTGAGTCGGGTTTGACCGTTAATTTGCTACTTTTTGTATTCAGTTTTTTTGGATTCAGATTGAAAAAATTGTGTTTAATATTCAAAATTTTCGGAGAGTTCGGATCAGATCAATTTTTGTCTGGTGTATTCTCCTCCGTCTCCCTTTGCTCCCCTATTCTAGGATGCCTTCCAAAGGTACCAAAGCTCTATAATTATGGACACATACAATTAGAAACTAAGGCGACAAGAAAAAAAAAACAAGAAACTTGTTTGTCAAGAAAGTTGTTACACTGATGACTTTCTGATTGAATTCTTTGACATGTGTTGAATTATTCAAACAAAGTATTTGTCTATCACGGGTCATCTGGGTGATTGAGCGATCTGACAACCATGGACAGAAATTATGAGTTCTCATATAATATTGAAACTGGCATTGTAGCCTTCATTTCTGTCTTTTGTTTACTTGACTCCCACTTAAATAATTCTTTTGCATTTTTTGTTGATTATCTGCTCCTATTTCGTTACGATATTCCTGCTCATTCTCATAGGTCACTATGGATAAGGAAATTGTTGGTTTCTAGCAGCCAACTTGCTGATATAGGCCTCAGAGGAATCTTTAGCTCACAAGCAGAAAGAGAACATCTTTCATACGAGATGAATAACTTATATGAATCCTACGAGGTGCTAGGTAAGCGTGTGAAACCGCCCCTCAGTTATTTTCCATTGTTGTTAGTGTCAGACAAAGAGCGGACATAGTTATACTTGCAAACCCTGATAATCTGTGTTCTCATTGTATGCAATGCCCTGCTAGATATTCCTGATCCAAAAGTCTAAGTTGAGTTAGATTTGCTCTTTTCAAAGGAAAATGAGGGTCGTAGAATCTTAATTATTATATTTTGTTTGTCTCCATGTAATCATAAGTGTGATTACTTGACATTGGATTTATTTGCATAATATTCAAACGCGTTAAAGCTTGCTGCCAATACCAGCTGCATGAATTGATATCCAATTACTGTTTACTCTTTAAAAGGTACATAGACGCCAATGTATTGTCAAGTAGGCTTCTTTTTCTGACTATTAATCTATCAAAACTTGTGACAGATAGTGGAGTTGTCATGAAGAATTTTATGAATCAAAATAGCTTACAATAAATCAGCAACAGTGGTAGATTTAACATTTAGATTAAGTGTCAAATGCACTTCCCATATGTCTAGAAAAAGCCGATTGATAATTTTTTATAACTTTATAGTGGTCTAAAGCAAAGTATTCTTTTATAATGTCCTTTACTTTCTTTTTAGAAAATAAGTCGTCCATGATTTTTAAATGTAAATCTAATCAAACTAGCCCCTCTTTAGTAAGGCTGCCACATCGGACTCAATTACCCCTATATAGGTGGGACTCTTGCGGTATGAATTTTTATAGATTTATTGAGTGTGACATTGAGCATTATAGTCATTTTGTAGCTGCATAATGGTCCAAAACAGCAAGCTTGAAAGCAATTTAGAGATGTCCACAGTTGTGATGGTGTTCTAATCTTATACATTTTGGGACAAACTATAACATTAATCAATTTAAAAATTTGCGTAATTGACTGGGAAGTGAAAACATTTTTTTAGCTCCTTCCGTAAGAAAAGCCCTAACTTGCATCTTCTCTTATTAGGGGCTGCCACAAGCCTAGTCGTAAGCTCTAATTTTCTCATCTTTAACACTATGCTAATTATAATTAAATTTACTATTAGTTTTTATATTTCTTTACAATAAACTATCTCTATTTCGATCGTGAGAGTTAGGTTTTCCTCTATTAGTGTGGGTTTTGGTTTCTCACCTTAACATCAGTTTTATCTTTTACCCTAGTACGAATTTTCGTTGATCTAAAGGTAGCAGACTATAGAAGATGATTGGATTTTATCATATAAACTTTGCTATTATTTTGATTTGGGATGAATCAACTATGAAATTTCATAGGATTCTATCATGATTGGGTTTTATCATGATTGGATTCTATCATGTCAAATACCTGCTCTGTAGAGATATATTGTAGTTTGCCAATCTTCGAGAAAAGCACAATGATGTTAATAACACGGTTAGGTGCCAGATTGACACTACGAGATTAAAGTTGGTCGATAATATATTTACAATAAACTTTTTGAAGATGAGTATTTATTTTGATATTTTGGATTTATTCTTGTTAGATGATTTTGATCGTAAATTTCGTATGGCGTTTCATTTAATGAATATTTCTTTTCCATTAAAAAAACATTTTTTAGCTATTAATCCTAATGAGGAAACTTTATGTCCTTAACATGTAGCCCAACGCTCCCTCAGGTAATTATTGATAAAAAATTACCAGGTCTTCTGCGAACTACACGCTGATTATTTGCAACTATAATTGATAATTTTGGCATTCTGCAACTCTAAATTATGTTTTAGGCCACTTTCAATTTTCCTGAATATAAAACCACAACATTTGATTGATAGCATCGATATGTTACATTCTAGCATTCTTTGTCATCAATAGCCCGTGTGAAGATTTGTGTCATATAACTCCGTTGTTCCTTAAGCTGCACCTAGTTGCATGCTGTTTACACGTCTGAGTGTGGGGTTCTACAGATCAACCACAAATGTGGTTACATTCGATTAATTACACCTTACAATTAGCGATTCTATTTGAGCACATCAAACTCTATCGTTATTTTTGGTAAATTCAACCTCCCCTATCCTCGAGACGTCTGTCAATGCCTTTGATGGACAACTCACGTAAGAATCCTCCTCGTCTTTGTTGCTTTGCTTCAGCTGCTCTATGGGCTTATAGGTATATAACACAGCACAAACCACAAAATATATGAAATTTAATACTTGTATGCCTGAGACAAGCAAGAAGTAGTACTCCAATCTCCCTCTGTTGAGATTCCTGTCTGGTAGCCAATTGTGCTGTTTCCCTGTATAATTATGAACCAGTGTGACCACCAAGGTCCCTAAGTAGTTCCCAACTGATGACGTCAGACAAAAGAGTGCTGCAGCAGTGCTCCTCATGCTCTCAGGTGCTTGATCATAGAGAAATTCCAAGTGTCCGACATTCATGAAAACCTCGGCTAGTCCATGGATGCAATATTGTGGAACCAGCCAGAACACACTGATGGGAATAATGGCAGCTGGTTGGTCCAATAAGTTGTGCTGGGCAGCCACGGTTTTCCTTTTCACCTCAACCATAGATGCAACAATGGTTGCAAAAATGTTGATCACGTATCCTATGCCCATCCTCTGTAAGCATGTTATGCCTGACTGGTTGCCAGTGAACCTACGGGCAAAGGGAACAAACAACCGTTCATACAAAGCAAGCCCAGTGAGCATGGTTACAATGGTGAATATTGATAAGCTGGCTGGAGGTATTTGAAACGATGGAGACAGGTGTCGGTCCATGGTTCGAGCTTGTTGGAGCACGAAGCTGCCTTGGTGAGATGAAGCAGTCACAAGTAGAATCCCTCCTGCCCATATTGGCAGTATTCTCATGATTGATTTCAGCTCCTCCACTCGATGAACAGTAGCCAATCTCCATAGGTTTGGTTTTGGTTCTTTTGCTTCTTCTTCTATTGCAATTGCTGCTTTGTCCAGCCACCTATATCAAGAATCAGCCATTATCTCTCGTTGTATCTAACTAATTTAGAGCAACAGCAACTCTTAGAGTGGGTCCCGCTTCTGCAAAGTCTGAGGAGATCTAGATGTATTACCTTGCCTCGGTATACATTTTTGCAAGCAGAGAAATCGATTCCAAAAGACACAAAAAAGATTTCCAGAAAACTTTTTCTACTGAGTAAAATTTCGAAACAAGTTTTGAAAGTATCAGTATTAAATACTAATATCAAGTATCTTAAGGTAGAGTTTTTGGAAAACATTTTTGTCGAGTTCAAATTCTTTTGAAGCAATTAAGGTAAAAGAAGTAATTATAATTATCTTTTAGCATGAGGTAAAGTATTGTTCTAATTTATTTTCTTCAAATATACTAATGTGAAGTCAATTAAGATCACTTACTTGAACTGTTGTGTGTGTAGAAGCCTTCCATTTGTAGAGATACCTGCATCAAGTTCCTTATTTTCATACAACAGACTGGGGTCTGCTGGCACTGGAGCTTTCCTTTTCTTCCAAGCTGCGACAGCCACTTGAGCCACTCTGACCAAAGGGCTCCCAGCTGGCTTGGGATTGTTGTAAAGTGGATATCCAGCAACAAACGTTATCACAGAAACTGCCATGAAAATAGTTGGGATCCCAAGACCCCAGCCCCAGCCAACATTATCTTGGATGTAAACGATGACCGTCAGAGCTGTCAATGTGGCCAATCCCATGCTGAAGTAGTACCAGTTGAAGTAATTCCATTTTCGAGAAGCAACACCAGATTTGCTCATGTCAAACTGGTTAGCTGCAAATGTGACAACACAGGGCCTGATGCCACCAGTGCCCAGAGAAGTAAGAAGCAAAGATATGTACAAGGCCCAGAGTTGCTTATTTGATGCAACCTGACAGTTCACCTGGGTTGGGCACGGTGGAGGATGAAATTTAGGAATAATGGCTGATAGGGTGAGACTGCCCATCCCCTGCAACGTCAAGTTACTAAATTTTGTAAGCATCACCCATTAACAAAGTTCATCTTCTTATTTTCCCTTTGCAGGGACCAAAAACAACAGACAGGACAACTGTTTGAACTTAGAAAATGAGTTTGTATAATTCTTGGATTCATTCTTTGTATATTGGATTGCCAGTGGATTACAACAAATTATTGGGGTGATTCCTATGATGCAAGACTAGTGGGGCAAGGGGACTGGCTGTAGCTAGTTTGAGCCAACTCCAATTTATTTGGCTTATGAAGCTGAGCTGGTTCAGGGTAAACCAGACATTAAACCAGCTCAAAGCAGCTGAATAACTCAGTTTTGTGGGTTATCATGAACCAGCCAATTTAGTTTGGCTAAGCAGAGTTTATAGATCAAACTGAATCAAACCAGTCCAACCCTGGAGTATGACACAGCCCTGGATAACATGACCCATTTCTTTGGACTTTCTTCTGACAATTGTAACATGGCAGAATATTAATTATTCTCAAGCTAGCATTGGAAGATTGCAGGAGACTTGATGCTCTATTTGATAGAGTCCAAAAAGGAGAGAGAAAGAGACCATTAGATAGAAGATCAAACCAACTGTGATTGTCCAGAATTGGCCTGCATAGGAGTCAGCTATCAAAGCTCCAAGAAGAGGAGTGAAGCTCGAAGTGCCACCGAAATTGGTGAGGGTGTTGGAGGCTTGTACCAGTGGCAGGTTCAGCTGTTGAGTCAGGTACGTTATCATGTTTGCATGGAAACCCACACCCGCAAATCTGTCACAAGCTTCATTTGCTGCAAAATTGTAAGCTTCTTGTTAGTCAATTCACTCAAACTCATCATGTCACTAATCACTATTCTTTTAGTTCTCCTTTAAGCCCTCAATTTTATATAAGCTGCACAGAAGAAAAACAGTCTTTGGAGTTTAAGTACATTTCTTTTATTGTAGTCTTGTTATATTCATGATGGTTACAGAAATTTAGATCACAATTTTCTATGAGTTGCACAGAACAAAAAAGAGTCTTTGTTGTTTATGTCTTTACGAGTTTAAGTACAGTTTCTCAACTTTTATTACAGTCGTGTTGTAGTCATGATGGTTACAGATATGTGCAATTTATCTTACACAAATGTACCAAATAAAGTGTCGGGCAATTCTGTACTCACCAAGGATAAATGGCAGTGTTCTGATCCCTCCTTTTTGTCTCTTTTTTGGAGTCTGTTCTTCCATTTCCTCTAGCACAGGTTTTTCTGCTCTCATTTCCAACTCCATTTCCTCTGTGATTGTGAATGTGAATGTGAGTGTGAATGCTTATTCAGAACTGTGGAGGACATATTTATATGCAGCTAGTGAACCTCAGGAGTGAAGATGGAGATTGAAAGCTATAAGAAATGGTGGTACCCACCACTATTGACCAAAATTGACATGTGAAGTTGTCTTTTGTCTTTGAATTTAATCATATACCAATCAATGCTCAAGTATATTAATATTTCCTTGTCTATTAAGTTGTTGGGATGGACATTGCAATTCTATGCACTTATTGCATGTTTACTGGTACACTTTGAGAATGGTATTTATAGTAAAATCACATGCCTATGAAACCACATATTAAAAAACCGTGCGCCACATTCTGGTTATCCTATGGATATAGCTATATGTTCATAAACATTGAATTACAGTTCAGCACTAGTAAATTGCATGTTCATAGCCTTCTCCAAGTTTGTTTCTGTCTATAAATACTTAGATAGGTGTAAACATACTAGTTCTCGTAATGGTTGCAAGAGGAAGTAAGACATAAAGGCCAGGATGGATCATAGGGGAGATGTAGCAGGCAGGGTGTCCCCCAAGATTGTGATATCAAATTACTTTTTTGAACACATAAAATTTATATCATAGGCCTATATAATGCAAGTTTCTAATTTTTCCTTGTCGTGAATAACTTAATTTCACATACATGTATCATCGGCGTGCACTTTTCTTTCTATAAGATTACAAGTTATTAAACTTTATATGACGCTTTTGGCTCATAATAACAAACCTTGTGATAACAGAAGGGCGTTAGCAAAGTTATCACATGTAAGAACATTTAATTAACTTACTACATCCATGCTTTTGAATTATTGCAAAAATTAGGCAGTTAATAATGTTTTTGGATATTTGCAGGCTAATACAAAGAAGGAATCTCCAGAAAAATGCAGGAGGAAAAAGACATTGTCAATCTGATGAGACAGGTTGTGGAGAGATCAGAAGAAGTAGCTTTTTAGGCATGTAAAAAATTTTGTGGGCTCCTAAGCACTTAGTGGGATAACCAACCACTTGCTGTTGTTAAAAATCTGTAAGAGTAAAGAGTGGCTTTTTGTAGCTGTTGCCTTCATGTAACAATCCTTAAACCCTTTCAGGCAAGATTCTGAATCCATTTGTTGCTTGACACATGCCTTTGTCTGTAACATCCATCCATTTTGAAGAATTCAACTTCACCTTGAACATCTTAGGTTGAGAAGTTGATCCATACCTTCTCTCACCACTCCATATTGGGAATTCAATCATTGTAAGTTTGAACAAATCAATAATCTCCATGTTGAAGTTGTGTGCATATGGGTCTTTTTGAGTTCCAATTTTAGTGAAGTTTGGGAAAATTTAATTTGCAGTATGTTTGGTTTCATGGGAACTGGTAAGAAAAGAAATGAACAGAAGGGAAACATAGATTTTTTTTTGTTTGTTTTTGGGATTTGGCTTATAGAAATGCAAGAGAATTAAAATGAAAATAATTAAACTGGTAGGTAAGAAATATCACTTAAAATTCTAAAAATATGAAAAAATCGTAATTTTTTTAGTGTGTTTGATTTATAAAAATGTAAAATTAAAGTAATAAAATGGTCATAAGAAAATGATCCTCTAGTGTCATTCCAAATTGGAAATTTATCAAGGAAAACACTTTAATGTGGAATTTGATTTGATGTAATGTAATGCAATCAATTTTTTAAAGGTATCATTATTGCTAGTTTGTGGTAATTACAATTACATGTAATGTGTTAAATTACAATAATCTCATACAATCAAACAAATTAATGAAAACACAATTACAAACACTGTTTTGTTTCATTGTAAATTATTATTATTATTATTATTATTATTATTATTATTATTATTATTATTATTATTATTATTATTATTATTATTATTATTGTCATTTGATTCAATAAAAGTTGAAACTCGTTATAATATTTGTTGATAATTAAGTCTTATATTTATTTAATTTTTTAATTAACTATCTTATAATTTTTCAATGATTAATAAATTTTATTTGTAATTTTTAGTAAACCTATTTTCAAACTATAAATTCTATCAAACAATATGACAAAAAATTATACACAAAAATAAAAATAAAAATAACTAAATAACTAAATCAATAAATAATAATAATAATAACAACAAAATACCCCAACCTAATAATAATAATAATAATAATAATAATAATAATAATAATAATAATAATAATAATAGTAATAATAATAATAATAGCAAAAATTTCAATATTAGACTTTTTTAAAAAATAATCATAAAGCTGATCTCCGGGGATAGAGAATTAATCCCCTCCTATTTGGGGGATTCAAATTCTCTTAATTTGAGGGGAACTTGAAACTTCTAAAATTTCAAGTTCCACATTCAAAATACTCCAACCAAACAAGTTAAAAACGAACTTATCGAGAGAATTCAAGCTCCATTCCAGCTTTTCCCAACCAAGGGGTTAGGTGTGGAACTTGAATGGAATCAAGTTCCAGTTTTTTTGTTTGGTTGTTAATCATGGAATGGAATCAAAGCTGTTTTATTTTTTAAATTATTTTATATCATTGTAAAAAAATAATAAATAAATAAATAATAATAATAATAATAATAATAATTATTATTATTATTATTATTATTATTATTATTATTTGTAATGCCCTAACCTTGACTTCTTAACCTTACTTAAACTCTCAATAGGGAATTGCAGCAGAAGTTTTTCCAATATTCTAACCTAAAGTCGAATGGGGTAATTCTAAACATGCGACTTATATTCAAACTTAATCATATCCATAACAATCTTACAAATTTCATGCAAAGTACATACAAGTTTTTTTCATTCACTATCATAATCTAACGTATAAACAAATAACAAAAACAAGCACCACCTTCCCGACGTAGGTTTCCAAAAAGTCGCTAATGTTTAATCTTCTTAGATACTTCCTTGATCTGTTTAATTCACAAAACCTGAAAAATAGTGAAGTCATGAATTCCTCAGGCCGTTAAATAATGCATATATTTCCCGATGTTATGCTTTGTATATTATTCAATTTACATATAAACACATAAACAAGTAATACATAACTTAAAACATAACATGCAACACGTGAAATGTGATATGCAAAATAGTCATGCTTCACAAGTAGAATCATATCATCCACAGTTATCATGCTTTTAATGTTTCACAAAATACGCACTTATGTCATGAGATGAACGATTAAGCTAACTTAGCCATACTTGTCTCATACCAAGTACGATTAAGAGACTCTTGCTTATATGTAAATCCCTAAACAAACTCGATTGTTAGTTCATCACCGAACTAACTATGGTTGTCACATAGTAACCATGTCTCTTGAACTCTTGTCCTTATTTGAGTCCAAAAGAAAACAAAGCCCGCTAAGTTAGACTAACACTCCGACTATAACCACATCTTACATACACGAAACACACTTTCTTATAGGTTTCCCATAATGGATGTGACGAACATTTATAATCTCGGAAAACACAAATATTTTATCATGCTTACTCATAGTTTAACATATGAATTGTAATCTTAGTTATGTCGTTGAGTTTTTTCATCTTAGGAAAATCCACTCATGACCAACACAAGGAACTGTCAAAAAACACAAGGGTCATAAAAATATCATGGTGGATCGGCCGAAACCATCACAAGATACCAACCAGGGTCAATTGCTCTAAAGAATGTAGCTGCCGCTAAAATCACAAATTATGGAGCTAGAATTTACATCCTAGTGAATCGACCGAAGCTATCATGAGGTTCAACCTAGGACCCACACAGATCACATAATACACAAGGTGAAAATCTCATCCTAGTGGATTGATAAAACTCTTCCAACTAGGCGACTCGAAACACACAGAGATAAACTACTTTTATGACCATAACTCTAGAACGTAACACATAAGCAATAGTCTTGTGCAGTACATGAACTTCATTCCCCTTTTAAAACATAGTCTTAGCATATCTTAAATTTATATTGTCCTCATATTTCTTTTAAGGAAACACACATTCACATCTTAGATGAACAAGTTCATCATGACGTATATAGTCACAAACATATGCATGAAATTTGGTTTAACACTTTTCAAAATAATTTCTATAAGTGCACATTGTCCATTTATAGTTTACTAATTTCATGCTTTATAATAATCACCAAATCAACTAACAAATCAAAAACATATAATCAATCTATATTTAACATAAATTCTGCAATTTTACTTAGAAATTCATAACTCGTAGTCTACTCATCTAAAATTCATGACAATTTATAGTAAATTTCCATACAATATATATAAGCTAGAGTAAATTTTTTTTTATGCACCAATAATTCGCAGAAATTCAAACAATGTAGAAAAATAGGCTACAATCTAAAATTAACATCTATGTTCAACAATCATTATTCACCTAAATTCAATCCAATTTTTCATACAACAATATGTACGAGATCGGAATAAGTATCAATGCTCATTAATCATGATAATTCATGAATAATCAAATAAATCATGGCATAAAATTAAAATGAGTTTCTAATTTAGTGAAATTAAGTTTCTATTTCTTTAATTAAGTCTAGATTATCATATTCATGCGTTATTTCTTTTTAATTATCTTCCCTTAAAAATTTATAATTTAAAAAAAAGATAAGAATACACACTTTAATTTGGCCAAATTGATCTCTTTGGTATTTCTATACTCCTTTAATTTACTAAGTAAAAGCCTCCAAACTCATCTTTTCTTTCTCTTTATTTTTGGTTTTTTTTCCTTTTTGGTGCCCAAAGGGGAGGGGAGGGAATCAACTCATATTTATAGAATTTAAAACCAATTAAATTATGATAATTCTCAATTTTCTTTAAAAATCATGGCTAAAACCATGTATATTTTACTCCATCTAAAAAACTATGGACTAAGCAAAACTATGGCTTGAAAAAAATTCATGTGCTAGGCAAACAATCGGCTTGCATTTAATTTTTTACTTAATTACTAAGTGTGCATTTAAGTAGACTTGATTTTGACTTTGATTTTCGCTTAACCAATTTTTAATCACTCGATAACTTAATAAACATAATGTTGATGATTTTACTTTAATGCATACATGCATATGTAGAACACATGCTTCTAATTATTCTTAAAAGTATTAAGACTAACCAAAAATTATACAATCAAATAAATCACATATTCAAGTCAAACATATATGCAAGTTAATTATCATTAGCTAAAATCTTGGAGTGTTACATTATTATTATTATTATTATTATTATTATTATTATTGTTATTATTATTATTATTGTTATTATTATTATTATTATTATTATTATTATTATTATTATTATTATTATTATTATTATGCCTTAACTTTCTCTTCTAAGATAGGTGCCTACTTAATGAATCTGATACCAACCTGGCAGCCTTGATGAAACTACATGTCTTGTTCTCGAGAACAAATCTTGTCATTGTATCTAAAGAAATTTTGGAACCATCAAATTTAAGGTCGTTGAATCCTCTTAGGGGGATCTCCACCCTACAAGTCGGTTGGTCTTAGAAAAAGAGAAAATGAAAGAGTCAAGAAGAAACGAAAGATTGGTGGAAGTGTAAATGAGATTTCCATTTAATTCAGTTACGTGCCAACAAGGTTTAAAGTGGTGGGGAAAAAATCATGATGAATATGAAATACAATACATTTTTACCTTTCCAGATACTCTATAGACTCATTATAATTCTAGAAATGCGTGGAGATTTCTATAAAATTAAGACTACAAGCCCTTTATGTAGTATGGGAAAATGGAGAATGGGCAACCAATTATGGATAATGGCCAATTCACATCAATTTTTATAAGACAATCTTTAAATATACTAGATCTATACCCATCACTATGCAAATATTTGAAGTAATTTTTTTAATTTAATTAATATTTTTGTATCAAAATTTTACAAAAATATAATAATATTTTTTAAAATTTTTATTATTTTTATAAAGTCAATTGTTACTATGTGAACATTTTTTATGAGCAATTATGGAAGAGTTATAACTGAGTATAATTTTTATGAGCAATTATAGAAGACTTATTTCTAATTAATTTATAATGATTAAAACTAATTGTAAGCTAAAAATAACCAATTTTTTTCAATTAACTATAATAAATTGATATATTATATTATAGTATTTATTATAAACAGTAAAGAGACATTTTTTTATTTTTTTATTTTAATTAATATACCTGTCATTCTTTATGTCCATTATATTTAATAATTTTTCAAGACCAAATATAGTTACTAATATTTTATGATACATATGAATAGTCCCAACATTAAATTAAATTAAAATTGTATTTAATTTACCCATTTAGCATCCTACATTACATCTTACATGATATCCTAGGTGTTCCTCATGCATTACTTATACTCAACTTTTAATATATCATGTAATGTATATGTATATTAAAAGTTGAGTATAAGTAATGTATGAGGAACACATAGGATATCATGTAAGATGTAATGTAAGATGCCAAATGGGTAAATTTAATACAATTTTAATTTAACTTAATGTTGGGACTATTCATATGTATCATAAAATTATTTTGTTAGGATATATAATTATTAATACTTTCAATATCAATTTAACAAGACGGACAAATGGGATCTAATTTTATACCCTGTCGAAGAAGATAACTATAAGAGAGCATAGCAATATGACATATTTTGTTAGGATCGAGAGTCACAATCAAACAATAAGCAAGAAACAAGGAAACAAAAACGAAACAAGGACACAAGAATTTTTACGCGAAAAACCCAAATCGAAAAAATAACGAACGATTCACTAGATTATTTTAGCTTATAAGAGGTTGATAATGTGTTTGAGTATACAATATGGTGGTTCTCATCAATATGCAGTAAAAACGCATAGCAGACAGTCAAACGGGCAGCAACCCAGAACAGGCAGCTCGCACAACACGGGCTGCCCAAGCTGCTGACACGGGCTGTGTTCTTTGACGCAGCCTACCCGTGCCATTTGCTGGAAGTTTGGTTGCAGTTTTCTGCTCCGGCAACACGGGTTGCACCTCGAGCGCCGGTCGTATCAATTGCTTTGTGCTGCGAAATGCGATTTCAAGCCTAAACATCATTAGACTCCACAACCTCAACATATTTGCCATAAGAAGAATTCAATTTTAGGTATAATATCAAAGTTCCAAATTTTATTTATACTTTCAAGGTGACTAATCAAACGAAAAATTATCATAAACCTTCCAAATGGCATTAATGAGATATGAGCTGAAATCCAATATTAAATACCATTTCAATAATCCGATTCAACAAGTTATTTTGATATCAACCCATACCTCCTAACAAAAAGAATTGTGAAATTTTCCATAATAGATGTGCCAAGCGATCCCAACAGACAAAAATCTATCACGCCTTGTACAACAAAATCTATCACACCTTTCTTTTTCCAAGTACACATATGTTTCCATATGCTATGCACCATCAAATTTGAGGGACAAAATTAAACCACATATCTATACAAAGTGAGATCACATTCAAAACTAATGAGCAATATAATGTGAAAAGAACCAAAATTCAATACAACTCATGTTCAAAATTATGTTATTAGTACTAACTATGAATATAATGACCTTCTTAAGACACATTATTTTTTATTGGCAGCATTAAGGAACTAATATAACATATCCATTGAAATTATAACTTCAAATTTGCAAACACGTGTATATTAGACTATAATATGTACTCCTATTTTATTTTATTTATCGTTTTGGGCTACTAAGAAAATACTTTGATGAAGTTAACTTGAAGACAAGTTAGTGATTCAAAGATCAAAATATCCTTAGAATTTCATTTTAATAAACGAACTAGGAAAAAGAAAAATAATTTAATAAGAATGAAGTTAATAAACTAGTAATTAATTTTTTATTCATTAGTACACAAATATTAATTTAGAAAACATGTTAAAGTATCTCTTTAAATTCAGGAAGGAATCGTAAATCTTTGTTTTTATATCAAAAAGAAAATATTAGTATTCTATCAAAAAAACTGTATGAGTAAATTGTGTCATTTAAATTTTAGTGTAAAAATAAATTACTCCATTAATCTTATGTATTAAATTCGTGAATTTTATATATTAATGTCGAAAAAATTAACACGGGAGTTTTCTCAGCTTTCCCTTTGCATGAGTCCCCCTTGTAATCAAAGGGCCTAGGCCAACCTATTTAGATGTTGAATTCAAATACATCCCTTCTACTCTCTAAATGCTCCTATAATTTGCCCCTTTTTGAAATTGTATTTAAAAATCATACACATGTTTTAAAGTTGTATTGACACATATTAAGGATAATAAATCTACCGGCAGGTCCAAGAAAGAAAGTTCAATCACATATGAAGTGAAATAAGGTTATTCTAAAAACAATTTTAGAAGAAGTAACTCATTACAAAGTTCGTATTATTCATATTAGTTTTTTATTTCTTGATCATCTATTGATGTGATAAAATTTATACAGATTTCGTAATAATGGTCGTTCTACGAGAGCTCACATATAGGCATTAATATATATACATGGATATGCATACACACATATATCGATTAAAAGAATAAGTGCGGGTCTAAAATTCAAGTTCACATTTAAGCTCAAGGAAAAAGACACATCAAAACAATAATGGGTGTAAAATCAAGCAAATAATCATAAGCAAGTCAGCCTCAACTGTGAAAATTGCACAGGATCATCTCTCAATATAAAACCTAAAAAGAAGAAAAAGAAACAAAGAAGATAATCAATATTCAATCATCTCACATTCACGGATAAGGGAAGTTCAGATCTACACCACAATCAACCGAAAGAGAAGAAAATAAAAATTATTTGTCTGTCAACTTTTTTTGACAAAAGGCATTCTGTCATCCCTCGCAAAATGCTGCCTTTACTGACGCCACCACTTACGTCTCTCTCTCTCTCTCTCTCTCTCTCGCTCCCCGAAATGTGTGTGACAATGCATGAATGCATATGCAACCAGAAATCAATAGTTAAAGTGGTCCATAACTCAATTATATGATTCAGGATTACCACTAATTTCAACAATCTTTTCAGCATTTCACTTTTCGTCATCAACCTGGTCCATATCCAAGCAAGATCAGCTGCAGCCCCCAAGAAATGTTCTTGATTCATCGTCCAACGATCATCATCTTCCCAGACATATACATTCACCCACAACATGAAATAACAATAAGGGTAACTATTAGGAGTAGAATTACAGTTGAGCTAGTATTAGACTCCAAGTAGTCTTATGCTGCCAATATGACTTAGAGTTATATTCGGTTTAGGAATTGTGTTAGTATGAGACTTGTACTCCATTCATGTAACTAAATTGTTTCTCTTATAAAAGGAATCACAGGCCGAAGGAGAGGGGAACAAGCTCTATTCTCTCCAGAATAATTATTTTTACATGGTATCGTAGCTCTAAAAAAAAAAAAACACAACAACGACTCGAAGAAAATCAGTGTCAACGATCCCCAATCACCATATTATCTATGTAGTTCGGATAGTCCCGGGAATGTAATCTGCCTAATTAGTCTCAATGGAGACAATTACGCAAATTGGAGTAAACTCACAATCAATGCCTTAAAGGCCAAAAACAAACTGGTCTTTGTTGATGGTAGCCTAACAAAACCAGGAGACGATTCTCCAGATGTCCATGCCTGGGTAAAATGCAATGCTATGGTCATAGCATGGCTCTACAACACTATAGACAAACACCTACACGGTTCTGTGGCCTATGCTGAAACTGCCAACGAAATATGGACAGATCTAAAGGAAAAATATTCACAAGGAAACGAAATTCGTGTTCATCAACTCCGCAGAGAGTTGACAGTCACCGACCAAGGAACATTAAGTGTTACTGAATATTTCACAAAATTAAAAACTTTCTGGGACGAACTTGATGCATACTTACAATTGCCAATGTGCAAGTGTGTAAAAGAGAAAGAATTCAATTTATTCAGGTATCAAGAGTCCGAGAGAATCCATCAATTTTTGATGGGTCTCGATACCACTCAATTCGGAATCGTCGGATCCAACATCTTGCACATGGAGCCTTTACCCAACCTCAACAAAGTGTATTCCATAATACTTCGAGAAGAGAGGCGGAAGAGCCTTACCCGAACGCAGAATTGAAGAATCTCACCGAAGGAGCCGCCTTCAAAGCCACCACAGCAAGCAGCGGCAGGGGCAAGCTCGTTAATCGCCCAAGATGCACCCACTGTCGAAACTCGGCCATGAGAAGTTTCATACTAACACAATTCCTAAACCGAATATAACTCTAAGTCATATTGGCAGCATAAGACTACTTGGAGTCTAATACTAGCTCAACTGTAATTCTACTCCTAATAGTAACAAAATTAGATCGCTTGAGTTCGATTGAATCCTCCAACGATATAACAATTGGGACCAGTATGTGACATCCACTACAATGATCGCAGCTATAGACCGCAAACTGCTTGACAGGAAACACAAAGTGTGATCATTTGTGATTTCTTAACTATGGAAACTCTAAGCTTTTGCCTTCATGGGTGAACTTTCCCCATTTGCTGATGCTGAAATCATATGCAGTGTTAGAACTAGCTTGAATCATATACTGGTTAGACCGTAGCTATCAAGAACACTCAACTACACCCCCAACCCCTAAAAAAGAAAAAAAGTTAAGGATTGATGTTTCCGATTTCTAAACCTTACAAAACTAACCTCAAACCTGAAATTTGAAGCACATTACCCGAACCTATATATGACCCAACACCTGAAACATGCTCAGTAAAACCTGAATTGAGCCAAACCAAACATGGCCAAAAATTTCGATAAAGCTACTTGTTTTCACGAGACAAATTTATTGGACCAAATTTTAATTAGTTAGAACTCAACCCAACCCGAACCCAAACTAATCCAAACCAAACGGACCTGAAATAATGTTGACTTAAAACAGAGCCTAATCAGAAATTGATCCGACCCGTACCTTCAAACACCATTGACTAAGTCTATTGATTTCTAACTACAATCTACTACTCATGGTCAAAGGTCCGGTAACCACAAGTTCGACAAGGGGTCGATCTAATCTACATGCCCGAGCTATGCCTCACATCACAACCAATATTGAGAAAACCGACCTGGTTATCAAACCGGTCAAAGGAGAGGGTCAATGCGTCAATCGATCGGACCATTTGGACCGGGGTTGGACCAGTTGACCCGATTTACCATTAACCGTGTTAGACCGGCTTGACTTGTTAGCGAGGTTTGAGTTAATTTTCTCTATATTTTTCTATGAACTTTATTTTTGGATGTATTTGACAGACATTTAATTGCAAAAATAATAATTTGAGACATCTAATTGCACAAAATAATAATTTGAGAAATATTACACAATCTTAATAAAAAATAGTGTTATATACTTATATGTTTCCTAAAATTTTTATATAAAAAAACTGAAAAGATAGAATAAATTTTTACAATACCGTCCATTTTATATCACAACTCATTATATATTTCCTAGAATCTAAGCCTACAAATACATCCAATTAGTATATGGTTCTCTCAGTAGACGGATTGTATTATTATACACTAATCAATATATAATTGTACACTAATTAGTATATAATTGTACGCTAATCGGTGTACATGTACAATTACACTAATTAACTATTAAACATTAATTAGTATACAATTATAAACTAATCATTATATAATTGGAAAAAAATTTAAAAATTCACTAAATTTTAGTCCAATGTTATAAAAATTACTAAAGTTTAAATTGGATTTAAAAATTACTAATCTTTATTATAGGGTTCAATTAATCACCAAATTACAATAGTAAAATACACGTTCTACCATTGCACGTGAAAATATTGACAGCTACTAATATTTATAGAAAAAAATTTAAAAAGGTCAATTAACTTTACTCTAGTGTTCTAAACAATAATCATCAAAGTTTAAATTGAGTTTAAAAATCACCAAAGTAAATATAATATAAAATAATTATATGTATTTACTTCCCAACAATGGCCCGTATAGTTTCGTAGAGCAAAGTTTTTGGTATTTTTTAAAACACTAGAGTAAAATTTAGTGACTTTTTAAATTTTTTCTATAAATATTATCAGCTGTCAATATCCTCAGGTGCAATGATGGAGCGTGCATTTCATTATTGTAATTTGGTGACTAATTAAACTCTATAATAAAGATTAGTAATTTTTAAACCTAATTTAAACTTTAGTGATTTTTTAAAACATTGGAATAAAGTTTGCTGACTTTTTTAAAAAAATTCTATATAATTTTACACTAATTAATATACAATTATATGCTAATTAATCCAGTAAATATATAATGGTATGTATTCCTAAAAATACATTAGAACTTTCACCAAAATTCTGTGGCAGTCTAGGAGTACACAAGGGTTTGACATGCGCTCGAGCCGCCTGCTGATTTTCTCAATCCGTGTGCATGTGTCGTATGCAAATTTTGAAATGCTCTCGTAATCATATACTCCTAGGAGAGAGAAAGAAATATTAGACTCACAAAATCTCTCCTATTTTTCCATTCGGCCAACCATTTCGTGACATATGACGAGGAGCGAGATACTCCTGAGTGCATATAAGACGAGTTGTGTATCGTATGCCCAAATTATTTATAATTATTAATTTCAGAAATTAGCTTTTAAATTAAGATATGGTGCAATAGTGGAGATATTATTATGATACATGTGAGGTTGAGAGTTTAAGGCTTGCAAAGTGCATAATATCTATTTTTCTTATAATTTCCTTGTGCATCATTCAGTTACGTTTTTTAAAAAAAAATATTTTATTTGTATTCTTATTGTATTTTTAGGGATCATTTATGTTTTTTTTCGTGTAATTAATTTTTTAGTACTTTGACATATGTAACATTAATTTTTTAGTGTCTCACCTTTTTTACCTAATTTTAAAGTACCCTCACCGTTGTAATTTGTATAAAGAAGGGATTACTGTTTATTAAGTGACTGTTAGACAATTGAATAAACGATTATACCCCCTCCATTGGGAAGTGAAGTTTTTTATTTACTTTCATCCACCTGCCCATTTGCTTCAAACACTTCTCTTCTCGAACTCCCTTCCTCGAACAAAATTGTGGAAGAGGAATCATAACCAAACCTCCACAAACCTTGCAAAATCAAATATCAAGGTGAAATTTGAAGGATAAAAAAATGAGGGAAGGTCAATCGCTGTTGTAAACATTACTGCATGTGAAGGAGAGAGGAAGAAATCCAAAATTTGACCTAGTAAGAACTCAAAGTTCAAAATTAAAATTCGATGATGAAGGTCATAATTTCTGAACATTTAGTTTTCGTATGACAATAGGTAGTGGACATTGTTTGTATTTCGACATTTATGATGTTGATGGGGAGTTTTGTGGCATTTTTTATGAGGGATTGAAATAATAACGGAAAACAAAGGATGAAAAAAATTGAAATTTTGGGCATAATATTGTGAAAATTTGATGGCACATTGTGTTTTTTAAGGTAAAAATCGTTTTTTTTTTTTTGTTAAATGAAATAAACCTAATTCTAGGGTTTAGTTGTGGAATAATAAAATTTTAAAATTGTAAGTTTTATGGTGAATTTGATGAAGTTTTATGGCCTTTTAATTTGTTAAAAGTAGGAATTAGATATTTATCAAATATGTGTAATGTGTAGATTGTGCAAAACGGAGGTCAAGAGTGTTCACATTCACTACAATGGAGATGTCATAGATTTGGGGAAGTTTAGTCCATATGAGATATTTATACTTGAATTACACAATTATACTAAGGATACAATGAGGGAGTTAAGTAAGGAACCCCCAAGATTGCCTTCTTTCTATTATTGCAAACTTGGGAAAGGAAGGGAAAAGTGTGGATTATTAAAGATTCAAATGTAGTGAAATGTTTTACAGTTTGGAAGGAACAGATGTTACATGAGCAACAAAATAAAGAAGTTGAGGAAATAGATTTGACTCAAGGAAATCAGCAAGTGAGTGAAGAAGTGGAAGGTGAGAGATCGGAGGATGAAAATGTTGTAGTGGAGGTTGGTCCTCCTATGGGTAAAATAAGGGCAATGGATGTTGATAGGCAAGTTGAGTATAAAAAGAAGTTGTAGTGTCAATGGAGGACATTGAGGATTTCATACTAAGTCAACCTAAACCCAGTCAAGGTGAGGCAAGTAGCTCTGCACCAGTAATGAAGTCCTGCTTTGTACCATGCTTCCTAAAACGAAGCTTCAATCGGAAGAAGGGCCAACAAGGTTTCTCCGAATAAGGAAAATTATATTGTGGGGACAAATTCAAGTTTCTACATAGAGACCATAAGCCCAACTAAGCCCAGAAGACCCACAAGCCCTACTAAGCAAGCCACAACAGTTACTCCACCTAGAAGAAGCCCCATAAGACCCACAACCCCAACTAAGCAAGCCACAAAGCTTACTCCACCTGGAAGAAGCCCCGGAAGACCCATCCCACCTATAAGCAACACCCTAACCGTAGTTAGAAGAAGCCCTAGAAAACCCATCACAAGCCCAATTGCAGTTAGAAGAAGCCCTAGAAAAACCATACCAAACCCAAATCCACTCAGAAGGAGCGCCAGAAAACCCCAAGCAAATAGCCCTACACCAATCCAAAGGCAGGGCAAGTCCACAACAAAATCCAACTCTGCCACCTCACTGCCCCTTGATGTCCCCATTATTCAGTTGAAGCAAAAGGCAGTGCAGCATGTGATTGAAGAAGGTGAATGTTGGGGTAATGATTGGACAAGCTCGACTCGAGGATGCAGAATATGAAGCAAGATCGGATGATGAGTTAGATGAGTCCGATGTTTTATTGGAAGATGAAGACATTAAAGGTGAAATTCATAACTACTATGTTGTTGATGATGCAGATGATGTTGACCCAAATGACAAGATGTATGATGGACAGTTTTGGGAACCTCAGCCTAATGGGACTATACAATTCGAGACAGTGGGATATGTTTATAAACAAGCAGCAGATAATAAGTGTTGTGAGGGACTACTGTGTGCAGGAGGGGAAGAACCCGAAGAAATTGAAGAATGCATGTAGTAAATACACATAAAAGCTGCAAATGGAGGCTTCATGCTTCTAGACTTCCTGATGGGAGAACTTTCCAAGGGAAGACATACAATGGAAAACATCATCGAAGCTGTCCAACTCTTGTGGAGAATCCAATAGCAGGTTCCAGGTAGATTTATGAGAAATTCATAAATGATTTTAGATAGAACCCAAACATGAGTGCTGCAGATTTGGGAAATGCATTATTTGATAAATATGGGATAATTGTTAAGACTCATGTGATTAGGAGAGCAAGGAAGCTAATGTTGCAGAAGATTGAAGGCAGGCATGATGAATCTTACAAAAAGCTAGCATGGTACATAGAGATGGTGAAGAAAACAACATTGGCTCTCATGCTTATATCAATTGGGATGTCCAACCTCAAGCTATTTGTGATTTAGCAGTAGTAGAAGGCAATGATGATAGGGTTTTGCCAAACCTAAGGTTCAAAAGGTTATTTATAAGCTTTAAAGGATTGATAGATGGATTTCTAAAAGGTCTGTAGACTTGTGATTGGAGTTGATGGAGCCCATTTAAAAGGAATATATGGAGGAGTGTTGCTAAGTGTAATAGGGATAGATGTTACCAACCATTGCCTTGGACTTATTTTTTTAATGCCTTGGTACATATTGTGGGTGTTGAGTACCATGGCAGGTTCACTATTATTTCGGATAGATGCAAGGTAACTAAGTTTTAATTTTAATTTTAAACAAATGCGTTGCATATATATTTCATTTTAGCTTACTTTTATGTGCCATAAATTGTAGGGAGTTATTCATGCCTTGAAGTAATGCATGCCCGACATTCCAAGGAATGTGTTGTTCATTTAGAAAGGAATATGAAGAGAAAATTTTCTAGTCCAGAGCATGAGAAGGCAATGGAGGAGCTACAACGAGCAAGTCCAAGCAGTATATGCATGGCTCATCAAGGAGCCAAAAGAACACTCGGTGTAGGTATACGCACCTTTCCTTTTAAAAATTTTTTTTTGGAACGCTACTTTGGAATGCCTTGGTACATGTTTTTGGAAAAGATGAGACCAATAGACCAGAAATACTACTTTGGCATATGCATGGCTCATCAGGTGATCTCTATTATTATTATTTATGAATTTAGCTGCATTTTTGCCTTCTCCTCTATTATTAGGATAAATATGAACATTTGTGTTGTGTTAGGGATATGCTTTCTCCTCTATTAATATTTTTAGAAAGTGATCTCTATTATTACACATTCATCCTACATACTCTTAATACGAAACTTTCATCCTACATACTCTTAATGTGAAGCATGTATTTTACACATTCATCCTGCATTTATATGTGACACATTCAGCCTGCATTTATATGAAACCTTCAATTTGAAATTCAGCCTACATACTCTAAATCCCCAAGTTTCACCTTCCAAGCATCTTGGGTCTACTGCAGGTATTTGTTTGACTCTCAACATACTTCTCTTAACAACACTACTAACTTTATTGAAACCTTCAATAAAGTGTTCAATAGTTTGAGGGTGAAACCTATCATGACCTTGTTAGAGGGTATAATGAAGCATGTTGTAACTTGGACTGTTAAGAGGAAGGAAGAAGTTGAGGGTTGGAAGGAAAAACTTGTACCAACTGTGAAAGACAAATTGAAACAAATTGCAAGGGATGCTTGGCATTATGCAATTATGCCCTGTCACATGGCTTTTGATGTTATTGATAACGATAGAATCAACTACATTATTGACTTGAACAAAAGGATTTATGTTTGTCGATCTTGGGAGCTAAATGGTATTCCATGCAAACATGCTCCAAGATTCCTTCTTCATATTGGGAAGAACTTAGATGACTACACCAGCCCTTATTATTCAGTTGACATGTATAAAGTCGTTTACAATGGTGTCTTGCACCCCATTCCCGATGTCTCATTTTGGTCAAAGTTCTAGTGGCCTTTGCTTGATCCTCCTTCTGTTACATTCAAGAGAAGTACATTAACTAAGAATAAAAAGAGGGGACCTGGGGAGCCAAGGAAGCCACCAAAAGGAGCGGAACAGTCAGAGTGCTGCACATGTGGAGGACTTCACCTCAATGCTCGCAACATGCCAAGGTTAAAGGAACAAGCTTTCAAAAAAGACCAGAAATAGAAATTCCCCATTAGATGGTTATGGACAGGGAAGCAAGAGTATGGGAAGACCAAAGAAAGAGCCTCAAACAGACTTGCCACTATCAGCACTTCCGCGATACTTCGGATTCGAGGATGAGACCTTCCAAGCACCGCCAAGACCGCCACCACTTCGCAAGACTCTTGTATTCCTTGTTTTGTTAATGAAGAAACCTTTAATTCATAATGGATAATGATATTTTGTTGTATGAAACATTGATGACTATAACCTTCTAAGCAAGACACTTATAACTAGTTTATTTTGTTTTAGCATTCGGATGCGATATTTGCTACTTTTTTAAAACTGTTAACTTTTGTTATTAATGCGAGTGTATTTAACCTAATTTCATTGCTAAAGGTTTGCTCGGGAGAGTCCGAGTTACCCTAGAGGGGGTGAATAGGGCGATGGAAGTTTTTCGTTGACAAACAAACTCTTTTGCCCAAGAAGAAACGCAAATGGATTCCGAGTCAAAAGCGGGGTCGAAAAGTATGAACTCGAATTGCAGAAAAGAGTAATGAAGCGAAGCTTTGAGACTGTCCGAGTCTAGAATGAACTCAGAAAGTAAATACACGAAATTACGTGGAAACCCTCCCGAGGCAGAAAACCACGGACCGTGCTAGTCCAAGCACGAAGTCAAATCCACTATTTTGAGTCCACAAAATACCGTAGATCGATCGAACCTGAGTTGCTCCCTTAGACAACTCTTTATAAGTTTTCCTAGACTCAGAAATTCCCTTATCCGATATGGTACTTCCTAGCTGAGATAACCCTTACAGCTAGGGACAACTAAGCTGAGTTAACATTTACGGCTTAGTCAAGAGACCTTACTCGGAAAGTAAGAAAATGTTTTGTAACTAAGTACAAGACCTTACAACTCGGAAAATAATGACTTACGAGAATGGGAGTTGTAAGTAGAAGATTGAGAATGCATACAATGACTTTGCTCAAGTACGTGTATTAACAATAGGTTCGGCAATCTTCAAGTCTTGAAAGTTGGCTTCTATTTATAGATAACCATGCAAAGTAGCCATTATCTCCTTTGCTGATCGAGAGTCCTTTGTGACCGTTGAAAAGAGCTTTCGAGCCACTCGGAAAGTATCCGTTGTGATATGAACGTTGGGCAACGGTTTAACTCTCTTGGAAGTCCTAAAACCACTAGCGGTGTCTTGAAGGATAAGGTGGAAACCACCGTTAAGCTTGGCATTTCAGTTTTCCAGATTTGGAAACGAGACAGCCCGACACAATCTTCTAGGACTCGGAACAGAGAAGAGGAAAAGCCATGTCTCGCTGGTGATTTGACGTTTTGAAGCCTGTTACTTTTGTATTTCAAAAAGTGTATCCTCGTTGAATAACCTACAAAAGTAAATCAAATTTTGGTTCTCAAAGTATAAAATACTTTGGTCCACGATTAGACACGAGATAATAAAATAATTAAGATAATTAAGTAACTAATTATCCGAGTCGAAAAATGAGTGAAATTTTCCGAGTCTAATATCCATGAAACTCAAAATTCCATCGAGTTAGTCTAAGCGAAGAATCAAGTTGAATAACGAATATCGAGTGAAATAACTTGATATAGACTAAGCACGATTCGGACTAGAATCACCGACTCCAACAAAGTAGAACTTAAAACATGAAGTCGGACTCGAGTGTGATAAAGTGAAATACTAGTCAATTCAAGTATGCGATATATCTAAAGGATGAGGGACTCGGAACCGAGTGAGACAAGCATATCTATTTTCCGAGTCACATAGAGACAAGCAAGAATACGAAAAGTAAATGCTATATCACTTAGAAAATATGCTTTATTACTTCACAAAAGTTTCTAAGGATCGGAGAATGCCTTGGAATCAAAACTCTATACTTAAGAAGTTCTTATACCTGATTCCTTCGATACAACTCGGAAATGTGTTGGGCGAGTGTCCGAGTCTTCAATTGCGATTGCCTAGCCTTCCAATTCCTTCATATTTCAAGGTTTACTTGTCATCATTTTCAATTCTTCTAAAATGGGTACCATACTTATGGATCTTTATTAATGTGATTTTTAGTGTCCAATTGTGAATTTAATAAATTGCATAATTGGTCTCTCATTTTCTCACATTATTACGATTATATTCAACTTAAGCATAATTTTTATAACAATTTTTTAGGAAAACTTAACATAGTAATTACCATTGACAATTATAACTCAAAACATGAAGCACAAAATGATATGTACTCATTTCTCAAAGTAGCACCTAATTTTATTTCATCTACAACTCAAAATACAATCACCAATTCTACAAACGCTTGCCACCACCATGCAATTACAAACTTTGTTCCAAACTTATAGTAACCCTCTTCCCACCTCCATACACTAATTTTTTTATTTTATTAAAATTACAATTACATAGATGTATACCACCACATTTAGTGCGATCATCATCTTCAAATTATCAAACATCCTTGTTTCCATTAGCTTAATTGTCATCGTCGTCTCCTTATTTTCATTACAAATTTGTATTAGAATGCTCGATTTTCATCTTCATGAAAGTCTTGAACCTTCATGTCGAATCCATAACTTGCTTCAGCTTCACAAATGTTCTCCTTCGGACCGCCCACTTCACAAATTCACCGCAATTACTGCATTTATAATAAGGTCGACCTGGGTTTTTGAGGATTTCAAAATCTGGCATCGAAATGTTCCGCTCGATAAGTATCGTGGACATTTCTTTCTACTCCAAGAACTCCTACAACCTTCCATTCCTAATCAAAATTTACTATAATTAGTTTCGAGTACAAAAAATTGCATTCCAAATTAGTCAAAATGCATTAAAGGATACAAGCATTCATATCAAAACTTTGCTACACTTAATAAAACTTATTCTTCCCACAAAAATTGCATTCCAAATTTCCAGTCAAATCAAAACTTTTAACTCATCTACAACAACCAAAAATTCAAACATAATAAGTACAAATTCGAACACAGCAAGCAAGATCCAAAAAAAAGCACAAAACGATTGGAAATGGAGAAGTCCACGCTTTAAGACAGGATATGAAGGAATTAAAAAAAGAAATTTAAAAACAACACTTACATTGCCTCCTTGACAATGGAGTCCACGATTTAGGTTGGAGATGAAGGAAGAGAGTTTCAAACTTCAAAAATGATGGAAATGAAGAGGAAATGAGGGTTTTAGCTTTTATATTTTGACCTATGTGAATTTAAAGGTATTAATGATAATCTAACCGCCATTTGTTGCCTAAATTGTTCATTCATCGAAATTTTAAATCTTAATCCCACTAATGTCAACGCTCCGTACGCTGAAGGTACTCTAAAACTAGGTAAAAAAGGTGAGGTCCTCAAAAATTAATGTCACATACGTCGGGGTAGTAAAAAATTAATTACACTTTTTTTCTTTATTATTACTTGTTTTTAGCGTAATATTTTAGAATTTAAAATCAACTTGTACTTTTTATTCAAAAGTTTTTAGACACACTTTAATAATTTTTTCCTTGTTAGTAACTAAATATTTCATTTTCTTAACTGCTTTTTCTTGCAAAAAAAAAAAAAGAAAAAAAACTCTTTTTTTTTGGAAAGGGTAAGTAAACCAACTAGTAGGTAGCCCTTCTCTCAAGGGTTCTACCCAAGTTGTCCTCCATAAGAATGGAGAGGAGGGAGGTGGAGGAAGGAAGAGTATCCCAAGTACAAGGAATGAGTAATTGAAAGACCCGATCTAGCGACCCAATCCGCAGCACTGTTTCCCTCCCGAAACCGATGTCCGATAAGCACATTATAACAATTCCTAATATACAACCGAGTGTCCTTTATGAGAGTCCGAATTTCCCATGGCGGCTGGCATTCCCTACGCAAGGCCTTAATCACCACTTGGTTATCTCCCTTAATTACGATGTGACGAAATCCCGCTAGGATAGCTGCCCGTACTCCGTTCCTCATTGTAGTGGCTTCCGCAACCGGGACCGACGATGACCCCAGTGTTTGTAACTCCCGCTTGAATGAATCTTCCATCCCAACTTCGATAACAAACGCTCCAGCCGCGGTCGTAGAAGATTTTGTCCATCAAAGTTGATTTTGACAAACCCCTCGACGGTTTCTTCCAACCTATATGTTGAATTGAGGTGGAAGAAATGATAGATGAATGAGGTGTAGAAGAAGTAGAATAAATTCTATCAAATTTGCCTCTTGCCCTCCATTCCGCCCAAGCTCTTTTAGCTTTAATTATTGTCCGAATTGTGTTATACCTTCCATTGTTAAACACTAAATCGTTCCTACTTTTCCAAATGCTCCAGATTAAATATACCATTCGACTAGTTGAGTTGGTTTATGGAGGTTCCTAAATTTTTGAAAAATATCGCATAGTGACAAGCATTGAAATTGTCCGACGTTAATATCAAGCCACTTTTGAAGAAAAGCTTGCTCCCAAGTTTCCTTAACCAGTGAACATCCGGCAAAGAGATGATCAATCGATTCCTCACATTGTTGGCATAAAGGGCAGTGTCTATCCACACTAAACCCTCTTCTTGAGAGAGTATCACATGTAGTAATGGCTTTATGTAGGATTTACCACGAAACATCTTTAATTTAGGCATAACGTCTAACCCCCATATCCAACTACCTTCCCGGGTATGGTTATGGTCCTTTAGATTGTATGCATTCCAAGTTGTTGATTTTGTAGTAAACTTTCCTGTACTCGATAGCCCCCAACACACCGTGTCTTCCGGATCATGATATGGAATGGGTATGCTTCGATTTTTCTACATATGTCCAATGGAAGGAAAAAGGAAAGGAATTGCATGTTCCATTCTTTCCCCGGTGTAAAACAAATATTGACGAGTGGCATCAAGTGCTTGGAATGTCATTTCTAGTACTATCATAATGTTGGCTTAGTGCTTGTTTGCCCACACCAAATGTCTTGCCAAAACTTTGTGAAGACTCAAACACCGCATAACACCTTCCGAGTCGTATGAAAGGAATCAGGTATAACAATTTCTTACTTATAGAGTTTTGATTCCAAGGCATTCTCCGTACCTTAGAAACTTTTCGAGTGATTTGGTATTTTCTCTAAGTGTTACAGACATTTACTTCATGTATTTCCTGCTTGTTTCTTTGTGACTCGGAAAACGGATATGAGTGTCTCACTCGGTTCCGAGTCCCTCATTGTTTAGATTTATCGCTCGTTGATTAGACTAGTTTTCCGCTCGGATCCGACTTCATGTTATTTGTTGTAGTCGGCGCTTCTAGTCCGAACCTTACTTAGTCTATATCAAGTTATTTCACTCGATATTCTTTATGTAACTTGATTTTTCGCTTAGACTAAGTCGGATGGAATTTTGAGTTTTATAGATATTAGACTCGAAAAATTCCATTCTTTTTCGACTCGAGATATTTAGTTGGTTAATCATCGTAATTATTTTTTTATCTCGTGTCTAATCTTAGACCAACGTATTTTATACTTTGAGAACCAAAAATTAATTTACTTTTGTAGGTTATTCAAACGAGGATACGCTTTTCAAATTACAAAAGGAACCGGCTTCAAAACGTCAAATCACCAGCAGACATGGCTTTTCCTCTTCTCTGTCTCGGTTCCGGAAGATTGTGTCGAGGCTGTCTGTTTCCAAATCCGGAAAATTGAAACGTCAAGCTTAACGGTGGTTTCCACCTTATCTTTCAAGACACCGCCAATGGTTTTGGGACTTCCAAGAGAGTTAAACCGTTGTCCAACGTTCATATCACAACGGATATTTTCCGAGCGACTCGAAAGCTTTTGTCAACGGTCACAAAGGACTCTCGGTCGGCGAGATAGAGATAACGGCTACTCTGCCTGGTCATCTATAAATAGAAGCCAACTCTCAAGACTTGAAGATTGCCGAAATTATTGTTAATACATGTACTTGATCAAAGTCATTGTATTTACTCTCAATCTTCTACTTACAACTCCCACTCTGTAATTCATCATTTTCTCGGTTGTAAGGTCTTGTACTTAGTTACAAACACTTTCTTACTTTCTCTGTAAGGTCCCTTGACTAAGCTGTAAGGGTTAACTTAGCTTAGTTGTCCCTAGCTGTAAGGGTTATCTCAGCTAGGAAGTACTAGATCGAGATAAGGGAATTTCGAGTTTAGGAAAACTTGTAAAGAGTTGTCTAAGGGAGCAACTCGAGGTTCGGTTAGTTCACGGTATTTTGTGGACTCAAAATAGTGGATTTGACTTCGTGATTGGATTAGCACGGTCCGTGGTTTTCTGCCCCGACGAGGTTTCCACGTAATCTCTAAGTGTTTTCTTTACGAGTTCATTCTAGACTCGAGCAGGTCTTAAAGCCTCTGCTTAATTTGCTTCCTTACTCGTGATAGCATTTCTAAGTCCATACTTCTCGACTCTGCTGTTGACTCGGAATCTATCTCTGTCTCTTCTTTGACAAAAGAGCTTGAATTTCTACGAAAATCCTCCATCACCCTATTCATCCCCGTCTAGGGTGACTCGGACTCTCCCAAGCAAACCTTCACTTTGTTTTCTTTCCATTGCCTATTTTCCATTTGAGCCCTCTTTTAAAGAGTTCCCTTTCTTTCAGGAGGCATCTTCATACCCAAGAATCGAAGATTTGGGTTTACGCGAGAAAAGGTCTTCACATACCGGATATTTAGAACGCATGATCCGAACCCAAAAATTATTTGGATCATTCGGGTATTTCCATATAAGCTTACGAGAGGAAGGCTTGGTTAACGACTTCAATTTTCCCGAGGCCCGGGCCCCCATCTTTTTTGGTTTACGGATTTTGTCCCAAGAAACAAAAGAGCGCCCTTTGATATCTTTTGCTTTAATCCAGAAAAAGTCTCTGTTGATTTTATCTAATGATTCTATTGTGCTCTTTGGTAACTTAAAACATTGCATTGTATGCGTGGGAAGGGATTCTAGGTTGGATTGAATCGGAACCACCCTTCTTACTTTTGATAAGGAATTAGCTTTCCAATTTTGTAGTTTTTTATCCGCTTTGACTAAGATGTCGGCAAAAATAGTATTGTTTGATCTACCTTTAAATACTTGGGCATCCAAGATATTTTCCAAAAGAATATTAAAAAAACTCTCTTTAACATACAATAAAATGAATTTTTTAGTATGACTATACAAGTTTCTTTTAGTGAACAATAGTTTCATGATTAGTATACAATCGGCCAATAACTAGTGTGCAATAAAAATAAAAATGAGTACAAAAGTTTACAATTGTTTACCAAATAATATACAATAATCTTTTAGGATAGCAAACAATACTACTACATTTCACATATTAAAGTAATGGATAATAGTCTTTAGAATAGTACACCATAATCTTCGCCCCAATATTTTGTCTACTAAAATAATGTCTAATAGTCTTCAAGATCATGATGGCCCTATTTGGCAATTAATTGTTAGTTGTTGGCTTTTGACTGATTGAATTACCTGTTAGTTGTTGGCTGATTGAATTAGTTGTTTGTATTAGCTATTTATATTTAGCCGTTTCAAAAAAAATGTTTGGTAAAATTAGTTGTTTCTAAAAAATGTGAGAAAAAAAGCTAATTTATAAAAAATCAATCTCAAAAGTTATAAAAATTAGCTTTTTAAAAATGGCTTTTTGATGGCAAAAGTCAACTTACCAAACGCCTTAAATAACTTTTTGACTAAGTCAAAAACCAAAACTCCCTAAAAAATCATTTTTGCTAAAAAGTTATTGAAAAAACCATTTGTATAATACTCTAAAAAAATAATAACATGAGTATAAACACGAATAATAATACAATAATCAAATCATTAGTGTATAATAGTCTAATATACACTAATGATGCTTCTAATGTACATTGAAAGTGACTGTTGAACTAAATCAAAGACAAGTCCTAACGAAAAACACAAAAGTAATGTCCACAAACCACAATTTAAGAGACACATGCATCTAAAATGTTAATTCATAATGACATGCTTCCTAAATAACTCATGTCTAATGTCCACTACACATTCTTCTAATGTCCAGTAAAAATGAGAATACAATTAAATAAAATGATACATTAAAATTCTGTATACTAAAACATCAAATAATCGAATTATATGCTAATTGTTCAAGCAACAATATGTAAGTCAACGACTCATTAAATATCAAATTTAAGTAGTATTTTATGAAAATTAATTTGCATCAAGCAATTCGTTAGTAATTAAACTACAATTGTAACTTTTCAAATATGAACAAATACCAACAAAATCTTAAAATTCTACGGTTTAATACTGAAATTGAAAATTGAAGGAAAAAATTTCTAGCCTAAAAGTATCATCTATCTCAAATTCCATCTTAAATTCTAAAATCTCTCCACAAAAACTAAATTTAGAAAACAACTCGTATGAAATAGATCGAAATTACATAAAGCATCATCAACCGATCGAAATTAAAATCAATGAGATAGCGAACAATTTCTTGATCTAAACCTAAATATGCACCGATAGCAACAAAATTGGTGGGAACTTGCATGCAATGCATCGAAGAAACTAAAGAAATCGTAGAAAGAGAAATACAAGAATGGTGGAAACATAGAGAGAGAAAGAGAAGAGTGAGAGACTGACGAGAAAAAGAATGAAACTGGTAAGAGTAACATTTTTTTATTCATTTGTAATTTCCTTTTTTGTAATTTGTATTTAGTAGCGGACTTGGTTTGTGGGCTTCAAAATAGGCTAGGAGTACGAATAAACATGTGCTCCCAGGAGGGCCATATGGAGATTGCTCTGCATCATCATTCATCATGCATCATCATTCATCATGCATCATTCATCATTCATCATTCATCATTCCTCATCTTCCTGGGTTTCCTCCCTCCCTCTCTTGTTCTCTCTATACTCCCTCTCCTCTGCCTCATGCTCACTAAAATTTATCATGGCCAACAACCTTGTGATCTCAGTAATAAAGCTTATTGAAGAAGACCGGTAAAAAGACCAGATCTGAGAAGAAAGTAGAAAAATCTCGGTTGGACCATAGTTTGGTAGGTTCATCCGAGTCAGCCGGGTCGAACGGGTTTGGCCAGGTGTTTCCAGTTCGATAATTCAAGCAAGTCCGTATCTTCTCCAGACGGGTCCGGTTCGGTCCGGTTTCCGTAACATTGATCACACAGCTTGAGAAGAACATATACCCAAAACAGAAGGGATAACCTCAAGCAAAATGATCGCCAGGACAATGATGCTGATATCTTCCTTACTGTTGAAGTTCAGAACACAACTTCTTTCAAAGAAAAAGGGCATCTCACAAGAAAATGTAGTCCATATACCGAAAGAACAGTTTCTCCTATGTAAAAGTACGCTCTAGAATGAAAACCGGACCCCAATTAAAAGGGGTTGTGTTTTATATAGTTTTATATAGTTTCACAAGAAAATGTAATCCATATACCTCAAGCAAGTAGAGTGGTTATTTCACCTGCAAGAAGGTCGAGCTTCATAATCACTTTGATGGAGACCAGTAAAATTCGGCATGCTTATGTTAAATGTATCAAGACTCCGCCAAGGGTTTTAGTTTCACGCTCACTCACCAATTTTCTCTAATTTTTAGTGTTTTATAGCTCAAAATAAAGGGTCAAGTGTCCACATTCATTTGAAAGCACCAAAGTTCTAACACAACAGCATTTGAGGTGAAATGGATTGCCCAAAAAACATGAGAGTTCAACAAAATTTCCACAAACTTGAAAGTCGAAACCCTCTTAATTGCTCTTTATTCAGGAACACAATGTTTAGGGACCACTTCCTCGCCCAAACAGTAAGCAAACTCCGCTGAGCTAGATCACAATTAAGCGTCCCTGCATCTAATGCCCTTTCAGCACATGACAATCCAATGCACTAATGATCCTCAAGAGCAGACGTGATATCAGAGAATGGTGAACAGGCCACTACGAGATTAAGCTCAAACCTAATTTAAATAAGCTCACATAAGGGTAATAGTCTGGTGTTTTCAGACCGTGACAACCGTAAGCTTAGCCTATATACCATACAGTAGATCACTGACCAGTGTCACATCCAAAATGATACATATCATGTCACATGGCAACTGCATACAATACTAGGACTTGGCCACAAAAATCCATATTAAAGGGTGCATGTCTAGGTGTCACACTTGCCCACCTTTTAAAAATACTGCCTTATTTCCATGGTTCCAAGCGTCAATTGGCCAGACCCATGTCAAAGTATCTAGGGGCAAATAAAAGTGTTGGACCTGAAATGAATGGATGTATGATGTAACATAGGATACACGCCTCACTGTTTGGAAAGGTTCAGATGTAGCAGTAGCACGATAGTAACCTCATCCGGAGAAGTAAAGACTCCAATTTCAAGAGACCCACAAAGAAGTTTTGTAGAAAACATTTTTTATGAGCAAAAATTTTTTGTAACATAGACTATCAACCCCCCACCCCAAAAAAGAAAAAAAAAGCCAAAAAAAGGGTGGCTACTTGTGCATTACAAGGTATGTGTCTCTAAGCAAAGCATCCAAGCAAACAAGGCATAGGCAAAACGAATTTCAATCATTTGAAGAAGTCACTTCTAAATACTGAAAGAAGTTAATATTACCTTTGCCACACTGTTGACAAGAACAGCACAAGAACGTGTCATACCACGACATTCTACTGGCAATCAAGGGCTCCACAAGTTCAATGATTTTGCATTGATTAATCGAGTTTGTTACATGTTTCTTGGTACAAATCTGAAAGTTACAAAATCAGAGCTGATGTAAGTTCAAATATTCCCCCACCTAAGAACAGAGAGGAAGGAAAAGGACAAATGAACAATAAAAACTTTCTGAATAGCAAACTCAAATGATGCTTTTAAGAATAAGAAACTTGTGCTTCAGGCTTCACAACAACAATTACAGTCTAGTGTGGGTCCAGTTGAAGTGGGCTCTAGATAAATCCAAATGGAAGCAACCTTACCTACAAGTTTCTAAGGATCCACAAAAAGGAGATAACAAAAGAGTATGACAGGGAACTGTTGAATTTATATTTAGCAGAAGTTTGATAATAAATGAACACTAATCACACAACAAACCAAGATAAGCTACAAGGAGAAGGAACCAGAGATGTAAATACTCCCTGGGTAGGAACCTAGGAGAGATTACGTGAATCCTTGTCACAGCACAGTGCCTTATTGAAGCATATGACCTTTAAGAGGTGCACCAAAGCCAAGTTGAGAGCATGATAATCGATTATGCTCCTTCTGCGTCCACCCCTTTTCTTCTTCCTCATTTGTGTAGTTTTTTAGCACTTCATTGTCATTCAAAAATGATAATTTCATAAGCAGCTCAAATGAGAGCTCAAGCTAGTTCAGTGGAAAGCAGTTCCATGAGAGAAGCACTGAAAATTTTCAGACTCACAGAAAGAGACACGGACCTTACTGAAACATTACCTGCATCATTAACTATAATGCCTCGTCATGAGTGTGGATACTTGATCCTTCAGTCTAGACTCTGAAAACCATAACAAAAAGACAGCTCGACACCTAGAGACACGCCTATTCCGGACACTCGTATCCATGTAAAATATACTTCTTTAGTATGAAGGAAGGAAATCAAGTATTTAGGGAGGACATTGTTCACTAAACCTACTTCATACATATGTGTCACTTTCATTTATGGGCATGCCAATCAATTTATTTTATAGGACAAACATCATCCTGTCCTGTTAACCCACAATCTCATAAAGAATTCAGGATAAATATTGATTCAGATACTAACTCCCGCATAAGTGTTAAATCTTCGTGCAGACAGATGGGAAAGAAAATCAGCAGGACTGATAAGACACAAGCAACACTTTGACATAAGGTTTTTTCAAGCAAGTCTGCAACAGTGGATGTATTATATCAACCTTGTAAGTCAATCAGGCAAGATCCATAAACTAAAATAAATACGCAGATAGCAAAAATCCCTAGGTGGCAACAATAAAGTGACTCCAAATGGTAATATTCCAGATTTTCCAGACTTATCCTCACTAAATTTGAAAAGAATATGATCGATTGAGAGACTGACGCCAATGATCTATGCAAGTATCCAGATAAGCAAATGTCAAAATCTGAGCTGCATTGTTACAAAAATACATGTTGACTGCTGTCCTAACAATACCCACAAAACCTCTGGCCACTACTTAATACATGTTTTTCCAAAGTTTTAGGAGCATGTTCAGCTTACCACAATTCTTATGATGTATGCTGAAAACCACAAACTGAACTTTTAAGTTATCAGAAGTCATAATTGCTTTCAGTTTTTCCATTATTTGAGTCTACTGACTGCTGTTTGTAGAGATCGTCACAAAATTTATCAGACCAACCACAGCAGTGTGTGCTGGGTATAGTGAGGATCAAAATTATACAACTTCAACCCTTTAGTTGAATTGCAGGATCCAAAAATCTCAGGCCGCTCTTTTCATTGGGGGGTGGAGGTCAATGTTTTTCTTAGCTTTGTGGCACTTTCTCCACTTTTTTTACAATATGAGAAACTAGTCAATTGAAACATTAACAGAGATAACGCAGTCAAAAGAGAATATAGATGAGAAATACCACAGGAAAAAGGCATCTACAAAATTGATCTCCAAAATGATAGAGTCCAGTTATACCGCAAGGGAAAATTAGATAAAAATTTTCTGGCTTACATAACTAGAAATCACATAGGATCTTAGCTGAAATCCCGCAATCTTCTTTTCAACACATCCATGGATTTCTTCCGAGTACTAGTTTTTGCATTTCGATTTGAAAGACTTCCAAACAGACCATCAGCAGAATCCTTAAACTTGTCAATGAT
Source organism: Talinum fruticosum (assembly GCA_021018815.1). Taxonomy (NCBI): domain Eukaryota; kingdom Viridiplantae; phylum Streptophyta; class Magnoliopsida; order Caryophyllales; family Talinaceae; genus Talinum; species Talinum fruticosum. Next base: position 6,293,689 of record JAITYX010000020.1, read on the forward strand.
AAGAGCCACCTTCTTAAACTCCAAAGCATTATAATTCTTCTCCCGGATAACGGGGTTCATGAAGTTTTCTGGCTGACTGCTCATCAGAAGGTTCACTAATTGGCGTGCTTCTATCAGGTAGTCTGTAAAGCTACTGTCCTTATAGAGTTCACTCAACCCAGTGCTCTCAAACCGCTCAGTTGCAAAGTTCTCTAACATCCTCATATCGTAGTCGAAAGCCATAACTGCATTTGCATTGAATCTCTTGACACTATCACTAAGAAAAGCCGCAGAGATAGAATTGGAAATATGCTCAAGAGCCCCACTGCCAACCTTATATAAAGCATCCAAAGGTAGAATCTGCTGTGCAGTAGACAGAAGGGTGTCGAGGTAAATTGTCACCTCATTCATATACTCATGTCCGTTCTGGGGTTCATCATCTGGTATCCAATTGACACTTTCAGGAAGTGACATGAACTCCTCCAGCTGATTGTTGACCAAACCTAACAAAGAAATATAAGCTGCATCTCTTGATGTCTTTAAAACAACTTGGGCGGTTAAGCTAGCTTGAGTGCGCTCTGTCAAACGGCCCGCAACTCCACATAGATGTGCTGCTGTTTTGAGGAAAAAATCACAAGCTCTTTCAAGGAATGCCACATTTGCAGCAATCTGCATTGCTTTTGACACACCAATGGAGCTATCACTAATTTTCTCTAGTATGATTTCATTCAATACGTCGATTAATAGTGTGTCCAGGTACTTCCTCATGGCATCAAAAAGGTTCTTATCCCCACCAGAGCACAAGTAGTTGACAAAGTCCTTGATAAATGATGTGACAACACGGCAGGTTTCTGGTACCATGCAGGAGAATGGTGCAACATATGGGAAAGCAGGCATGATATCCGAAGTCTGCAGCTGAAAGGACAACACATTTGCATGGTAGTCAGACTCCTTTTTGAGCACCATTGGCTCATAGGTGTCGTTAGTAACTATATCAGAAATTTGCTTCTGACACTCTTTCATAAGAAGCTTGCTGTACTTATCTTTAGTGGTATTCATCACCTCAAGAATGTTGTGCACTTGATAACCATATTGTCTTAGAGTGTCCCCAAAAAGCGTCAGATAGTCTTTGATCATAAGGAGATGACTGGTATTATTAATCAGGGAGAGCTGTCTGTCCACCACAGACGCGATCTTGGAAACAGCAGTTTCCCACATAGTCTCTACCTGACTACTTTCCAGTAAGCTTCCAGCAGTCCTGAGAACACGATCTTCTACTATAAAGTAACCAGCAACCTGACCCAAAAAGGCTTGATGACTCTCGAGAAACGACTGTGATGAGAATATCTGCAAGTCCGAATTGAGCTGTGCCAGACGATTATTGTAGTAGTATTCTCGAAACCTTTCCCCAATTCCAAGGCATTTGTGGATGTGATGTGCACGGTAAATAGGAGTAAGATCAATTGTCAAACTTAAATCTTCCTCAACATCATCCACATCTAACCTGTAAGCAGCCTCTGCTAGCCCTGAACTCTGTTCCTCAACTTCCTTCTGTTGAGCTCGCATTTCTTCATCCCTTCTACGAGCCAATGCAGTATGCCCTATGGCCGTCTGTCCAATATCCTTGGCCGAGCTCCTAATATGAACTAGCCATTCATTAACTTCACTAGTGACCTTCTTTTCAATGTGCAACTTTATGGCTGGGATTCTCTCCTCCACTACCAGTTTCAGAGTTTTGACTGGAATCTTGTTCTGGTAATTCTTCTCAATCAATTCAATAGTCTTCAAAGCAGGGTAAAACTTCCCCTCAGACACATGGGCATTACACTTTGAGCAAAGCTCCAACAATTGAAAACACATCTGGGCCATCTTAATGGCTTCAGTTACATTCTTCTTTATTGAGTACAGTTCAAGAAGCTCATCAAGTTTAGACAAAAGACCTGCCCCTACCTCTTGCAGCTTAAAATTATCAGTTTGGAGCACAGCTTTCAGCTCCTCAGCATCAACCAGCACTCCTCGAAGCTCATCCACAGCAATGATGAATTCATGATAGTGAAGTCTACACAATTCCTCGATCTCTCCTTCCTTCTTTTTCGCCACAATCCTTAACTGATGAAGAAGTTGCTCAGGGCGCCCGGTTTCAAAGGCATGCCGAACAAGGGGACCCAAGTCTTCACCATTCCCTATCAATGTAGCAAGGACCAAATCCTCACCCGTTCCAGTATCACCATTTTCTGTACTACCTCTTCTTTTTGCCTTAGTAGTCATGATTTACAATATAACACCTGTCATTCGGAAATAGTAAGAGATTATATGCCCATAACAGAAATTTACAGAGTACCAAGAAGCTCTCAAAGCCCAAATATCTCAAGCCTTTTCGCATGAAAAAAAAAAAAGGCAGATTACATATGGAAAATTTTCAAAAATCCAAAAATGACAGCTTTTTAAGGAAATGAAAGTAACAAATTAGCAATTCTGCAACTAACGAATAGGGCATCAAAACAAAGTACCCACTAAATGTTTCCAAACAAAAACAAGGGTTTCCACCGATTGATATCATGATAATAACAGAAAACATCAAGCAACTCCCAAAACGCAAATCTCAGCCATTTGCGTATCAAAAAGAACTAGCAGATTATGAACCAAAAATCTAAGAATTCAATAAAAATGGCAGCTTTTCAGGCGATCAAAAACCAAGCAATCACCAAATTTGCAACTAACGTATTAGGCGCAAAACCAGAGTGCGCACTTAAATTTCAAGGGTTGATAGATCGAAAATCTCTGAAATTAAAGGAGAGAGAGAAATGTGAAACTTACCCAGATTATGAAATGACAATTGCAAAGCGTGCTTGGTTTGTGGGTGTGTTTTTCCCCTTTTTCCTTGACGTTCTAGTCCATTATCAGGTGAAAACCAAACACAATTTAGGGTTTAGATCTGGGACTTTTGTGATTTTAATTTTCCCCTTTTTTCCCCCTCTTTCAATTTTTGCATGCCCAATTGCATAAGCTTCGGGGTATAGCTCGCAAATTCTGTTTGTTGGGGTACTTTCGATTTTGCTTTTTTCTTCAGATCAAAAAGTGTATTTTTTTAATCAATCAAAAATTAAAAAATCCACATTTTGCGAATCTAGTGGGGGATTATTATAGGCTTAATTTCAACAAACATTCCTCCTCTTCAGTCTTTCTTTTTCTTGACTTTGAAGGATGGGCATCTACTTATGAGGAGTTGATTAATTAAATATAAGTAGTGATGAGCTGATAAGATTTTTTTTTGGGCTTTGTTAATATAAATATGGATGTGGTCTCCACACTTCATTGACAGAATAATTTTTTTAAAAATAAAAGCAAATTAGATTAATTCTGTAAAACTATTTGACAATCTACTATTAGATACTTTGTATTAATTATTAGTTGATTATATATGTTGTTTTAGTAAATCTTACATAAAACCGTCTTACTAATAAGATATTATGAGATGAACATTCTCAATATAACTTTTAATAGATATATTAATAATTAATTTTATTCTTATTAGTTACCTGTAAATTTAAAAGATACTCTAAAATTAGTTATTAGTTACCCTTAAAAATCTCTTAAAATATATTTTTCGAAGAAATCCATTTCGACATAATGTTTTTGTGCAATGATCCCACCTAATAATTAATATTTTGATAAAAATTTGTTGTTTCACAAAAAAGATGTAAGACAAAGGAATATTTTTTAAAAATACCGATCATAAAAAAAGTTACTCAAATTAACTTTTTTAAAAAAATAGTTTTTTGGCGATAAAACATTATTGCAAAAGACCAATTAATCAAGCATCTAAAGAGATATTTGACTCAATTAAATACCAACGAACTCTCAAGAAGTTATTTTTAATGGAAAAAAAAATCCAAAAGGCTAACCACCAAGTACCTCCAAAGTTTTACATGTAATAACGATTGATTGAACATAATCTAATGCAATTAAGCTTGTAAAAGTATCATGATCGCTTCTGGAAATAATAATTGTATGGTAGGTGTTTGATTACAATACTATCATACAACTAACGGAAAATAATGAAAAAACGATTAGAAATTTATTTACATTGCATGGTTGATTATATCCAACCGAGATGATATATAAGAGTTTTGAATATTCATCACAACTCATATGTACACTGTGTTTTTTTTTTCAATAAATAGTTGGCAAAATGTCAAAAAAAAAAAGTAAACAAACAACCAAACTACTTTAAAAGCAAATGTACACTATGTAAATGATATGATTTGAAGACCTATTTACTTTAGCCACAACGTGATTTGATGTTATATTGTTAGAGTTAATTATTGTTTTCCAGACTTTTTTAAAAGCATATGAACTTTGAAAAACAACACATATCTGAATTATCAACCTAAACCATAACTAAATTACTAATCTTGGAATTAAACCTATTGAATTTTGAGCTTAGGTTCAATTTGAATCACATATATGATAAATTGTTTTTACTTTGTACATATCATTGTTAGTATTCAATATAACAAGCTTATGACATCGAAGATTCCTTTTGTTAGAAGTCTCTCAAGTAGAGGATTTTTTTATGATAAAACCAACAATATGGAATGCACACAAGATATCTTCTCAAAATCGTGCACCTTAGAATTTTGATTGGGTTGGCAATATTGATATTTCTCCTGAACTGAAGTTATTTCTTTGGCAGCTGGGACATGACGTCTCGCCATTACATGACAATCTAGTTAAGAAAGACCTTAATATGGACCCTATATGTTCGCTTTGTCGTTTATAAAGGAATATTTATTGCACCTATTTATCCATTGTTCATATGTAACACCTCAATCCTCTAGCGGGGACGTCACATCGTCGAACCCTTTTAATGATCCTTAAGTTTTGCTAACATAATCTATTGTTTTTAAAAGACACTTGGAAGTCAAACTAGCTAGAAATATTTTTGTTATTAAAAGAAAAGTTACGATGAGTCTTAAGCCTACACATCTTCATAACTTAAAACAATAGAGTACAATAATGATGGAGTGGGTGGCGGCCATTGTGGCCGAATCCGAGCATCTACAAATGTCATCACAAATATCTACAAACATGCCCAATTAGCAAATAAGATTTACTTGCCAAGTTTCAAAAGTACACATAGGTAAACAGATGCATATCAAGTTCCTCGTAGCTAAAGAGAGCATCAAAATAGCCTCCAAAATGATAAAGCTTTCCGAGAATTTTACTCTTAATCTGGATCCGAAAAGACAAAAAATAAAGGTATGAGCAACCACCACTCAATAGGAGTCCTTTGTCTCCCAAAATAAAAACAACCTTGTACACGTATATGTATACAATACCAATGATAATTAAGCTAATAACACTAATATTATAAATTTAGTAACATCACAAAGGTAATTTTATCATACTCCACTTTAATCAAATGAGAAGACCAGAATACATGGAATTAGCAATCCGTATTATTTTTTTTTTACCAATGTGACCAATCACTTCTCAACTTGGAACTTAGCTTAGTTTTATTATCTTAAATTTTCTTTGAACAAGAGATAGTACTGCGGTATTCAACTCATGACTGTGAGTTGGCCTAACGTATCACAAAGCACGGGCTCACAATCTAGGAGTGAAAGTTACGCCCTTAGGCTGAAATATAATCTTATGTCACCTTTCTATATTTTGTACTTTGACACCTATGAGCCGATCCAACGTACCACGATACAGAAATTCGGAACCACTCACGCGTACATACAAGTTTATTACCCAGAAAGGACTCATGATTTAGGAGCGAAAGTCGCTGCCCTTAGGTTGAAATATAATCTCATGTCACCTTCCAAGATTTTGTACCTGTAAAGTGTTCAATCTCAAGGAATAAACTTCTTAACTTGCATTGTGGTTGTTATCTCTTCCATTTCTTTGTATATGTGTTTATTAAATTGTTCGATGTATCCCGAAATCACACTTTAAAGGCTTAAATCACTTCTTGACACAAGATATGAGGATCAAAAGCAATTTGGGACAAAGACCACAAGTCGTGGAGATCCATTTTGGGTTCTAAAGGCCACCATGGGCTGCCCTAGAGCCCATGGAGGTCAATTTTGGTTTTAGAAACCACCATAGGCTGCCTTACAGCCCGTGGTGGTTTGTTTCTTGGGTTTTGGATGTCTGTTGGCCACCACGGTTGTGAGGGCACCCATGGTGGGGACAACAACTTATAGTCCCTTTTTCTTTTTAATTTTTATGTTGTGTTTTTTATGGGTTATCTATGGGAGGTTTGTCTTAATAAATTTTCAACCTTCTAAGTATTATAATAGCATATTTTAGCTTACATAGAACCATTAAAACATTCATGCAAGGGAAAATAATTCTCAAACAAGAATTGGGAAACTCGAGCTAATATTTTTTGTTCACCAATCATTTAAAACACAACATTAAATACATATACCACTAGCTTACTATGAACCTCAAGAACCATGATACCACGAAGATTTGAACATGTTTGGTACAGACTTATGTTCATGCATGAAAATCATAACAACAAAATGAGAAGCTTAACTAAGCAGATGGTAATGGTCATATTTTCACTCTTTCTTATTTTCTAACTTCTTCCTAACATATATGTATCCATGAGTCACTCCAAAAATACTGCATGTAACAATTTTGTGAAGATTTACGTATTCAAAGTAGGTTTATAGGTAAAATTATGAAATTCATTTTGGTTTGGAAAGTAATATACGATAGAGAGGAGAAATAAACACACACTTGATGAATATGATTACAGAGCTAATGTCTTGTTATTTGTTGTATTCTTATACCTTTCTTCTACTCCTCTACCTTTATTCTAGTTCTTCCCTTAATGAATATGCTCAATAATAAATGTTTAAAGCTTGCAATGAAGGAGGTTGAAGAAGATGAAGTCCCCTTTGCTCTTTCTCTCTCTCTCTCTCTCTCTCTCTCTCTTTATTTGGAGTTGTTTGATTTTTGCTTGAGAAATGAGAAGGGTTTTTTTATTTATGCATCAAATTTGGAAAGGGAAGTGGTGTTGAATGATGGTTGAGACATGCTTGCTTGAAGCTAGGGGCTAGAGATATAGAGTGCAATAGTAGGCAAGGAAGGAGGGGAAACAATAAGAACTTCAGCCATCATTATGGGTTTTTATAAGGGAAAAAATAGATTTTTAGATACTTACATGTTAAGATGATAATTGTATTTTGGCCAAATGTATTGGTGCTTACCAAATGAGTATTGGCCTAGTGGTAAGCACTCGTTGGGTATGTGGAGCGTTATGGAAGTTTTGGGTTCGGAGAAATTGTGGTTCAAGGCTTAGACCAGTTGGCACGACCCGAAAAAACAATAGGAATGGTCGTTTTGTATGGCCGTAAAAGCGGAGCGAGTAACCGATGGCTAACACGGGCTGGCGAGTGTTCACCGACACGGGCTGTATCAGCTGACACGGGCTGCCCATGTTTGCCGACACTGGTCGTGTTGGCTATTGGCTTTTCGTCCGCAACTCGTTTTCTTCCATTTTTGCTGTGTTTAATGAGATTTAATGCCTGGTTAATACTCGGTAATGGCTATAAATTAGTGTATTGGCCTTCATTATTGTATGTAGCTAAGAGTTCAAGGTGTAAGCTTGTAATTATCTTGAGTGAAATTCCTTGTAAGTTACTTGAAATCTAGTGTATCGGTTCGTGTTTTTTTTTTTTGATTTAAGTTTTTCCACGTTAAAATCTTGTGTTCCATTTTTGCTATTCTTTTGTTCCTATTTTATTTGTTTGATTGAGTTCTCGATCCTAAGTAGTATCGAGCATGTTGATTAGAGAATTCATCAAACATAGAGAGTTGTAAGGTGAAAATTGAGAGGTTCGATGGCAAAGACTTCGCATTTTGGAAATACAAATCGAGGACTTCTTGTACCGAAGGAGTTGTATCAACCCCTTGGAGAGAAGTCCGCTAAAATGGAGCAAAGGTATGGGAGGTGCTCGATCGGCAAGCACTAGGGACAATAAGATTGACGTTGGCACGGAAGATGGCGTTCAACGTGATGGAACAAAAACGACCAAAAGGTTGCTCGGAGGCGTTGTCAAATTTGTATGATTAACCATCGACCATGAATAAGATATATCTTATGCGTAGTTTGTTCGATTTAAAAATGCATTATGAAACTAGTGTGGCGGATCATATTAATGAGTTTAATATGATTATTTACAATCTTGTTTCAGTGAAAATAAATTTGGAGGATGAAGTTAAGGCGTTAATTTTATTTTCATCCCTACCCGAGTCATGGGATACTATAGCGACTCGCTGTTAGTAGTGCTAGGAGGTTAAATGTCTTGAAGTATGATGAGGTCCGGGATGTAATCTTAAGCAAAAGCATTCGCAAGAAAGATTCAGGGAGTCATTGGGAAGTGCATTTCATGTTAGGGTTAGGGAGAAACATGTGAAAAACAATCGGTCAAAGTCCAAAGCAAGGGGTCGGTGCCAAAACCCAGGGGAGGTTGTGTGTTAGGGCTGTGGTGATAAGGGACATTTTAATAAAAAATTGTCCTACAAAGTTTGATGACTGGGATTCATTGCATTCAGTTGAGGATGTAGGTGATGCACTTGTGTTAAGTGTGGAAAGTCCTATTGAGTCATGAATAGTGGATTTGGGGGTATCATTTCATTCCAGTGTCTAGTATTAACTTATTTCACAATTTTGTTACTTGGAAGCTTTGGCAAGGTTTACGTTGCTAATGGAAAGAGTTTGGACATACTAGGAAAAGGGGATGTGAAGATTAAAACCTCTAGTGGGGGTTTTGGACTTTATAAGAAGTTATGTTTATCCCGAAGTTGGCTAAGAATTTTATTTTAGTGAATCAATTGGATGAGTTGGGATATCTAATAAAGTTTTGCAATGGTGGCTGGAAAATCATTAAGGGGCGTTGGTTGTAGCTAAAGATTTGAAATCGGCTCGTTGTACTCTAACAGGGGGTGTAGTGACTTAGTTGCAAAAGTAGGGATGAATTGTTCCAGTGGGAGTCTACAGGGTGTTAGACTTGTTAAAGAAACAGGTTCAGCTGTAGAGGGAGTTTGTGAGAATGATGGGAAGTTTGTTGGGTCTACAAACGGGTCATCGGATGCTCTACAAAGTAAAGTGCAAGAACCAGGTATAATAAAGAAGGCAGCGTTGTCAACGGGAGGTCAAGCCCAAAGGTACAAATTATTTCTTCATTATGTTTTGTTGACTAATGTCGGTGAGCCAGCTTTGCATAGTGATTGTATGCAAGAGATCGATCCATCCGAGTGGGAGTTCACATTGGGTGATGATGAAGATGGGCTTGAGAAGGGCTTGGATAGCAGGAGACCGGCAAAGGTGTTAGTCTAAGGAGAAGGTGTTGAAATGATGAGGTGGTGCAAAGCCTCGGTTGGTCTCTCCCGATGAAAAGGTCGGGTTTCGGTGAGCTAGAAGGATGCAACAAGGAGGTGAAGCCATTAGTCTTCAAGTGAGAGATTGTTGGGTATGTGGAGCCTAATAGAAGTTTTGGGCTCGGCTTTGCGGTTCAAAGTTTAGAATAGTTGGCATGACCCAAGGGTAAGAGGAACGGTCATTTTGTATGGCTAGAAAAGCGGAGCAAGCAACCACCTGGTTAACACGGTCTAGCAGATGTCCGCCGACACGAGTTGCCCGTGTCCGTCGACACGACCGTGTTAGCTGTTGGCTTTTCGTCCGCAACCATTTTCTTCCATTTTTCTCTGCTTAATAAGTGTTAATGCTTGGTTAATGCTCTGTAATGGCTATAAATGTATTGGCCTCCATTGTTATTAGGATATGTTTCTTACCCCATCACCGCCCTGCAGCTTTCATATAATATGTCACTCTGTATTCCTAATTGTACTAGGATACTTCTTCGATTATGATTAATTTTAGGTAGTTGTGTTTATCCTGGGATCTACCTAGTTGTACTTGAGTCAAACTTAAAGATTGTAATTGTCATGCATATAAATAAAAGACAAGGTACAAGGAGTACCATATACAAATTTCTCCCACAATCATAACAATTTACATGGTATTAGAGCCTCTTTCAAAGAGGGAATTTCTTGACATATTCTCGGATCATCATGTGGGACAACAAAGATAAGAAAACACTTTCATACAACGACCCCCAATCTCCATACTACTTGAGTAGTTCAAATCATCTACGTTATATTATTAGCGCTATAATTCCGAATGGTGATAACTACGGAATTGGTCTCGACTCGTCATTAACGCTCTCAAATCCAAGAATAAGATTTGATTTGTGAATGGGGCTATCACAAAACCAACAACAACCGGACTAGAAGAATATGCCCGGGACAGATGCGAATCTATGGTAACAGACTGGCTATACAATGTCATAGAATAAACGCTTTATGGATCCGTAGCTTATGCTAACACGGCAAGAGCTATTTGGGTTGATCTAGAAGAAAGGTATTCCCAAGGCAACTCAATTCGGATTCACCAACTAAAGAGAGAAATTACTCTTGTTGGGCAAGAACAACTCATGGTAACAAAGTATTTCACAAAACTAAAATCCCTATGGGATGAACTCGGTACTTACCAAGCGCTTCCGCGCGCAACCGCAAATGTGAATGTAGAAAGCCTATTACCGTGATGCTCGAACAAGAAAGAGTTCATCAATTCTTGTTGGGATTAGATAACAAGAAATTTAAAAATGTTTGGTCAAATATGTTGAACCAAGATCAGCTCCCAAACCTCAACAAGGCATATGTCGTCGTGATACGCGAAGAACGACAACCGTAGTTCACTCGGTCAGGAGACAAGCGGCAGGCCATGGAAGGAGCTGCCTTCAAAGCCACTTCCCAAAAATCGGCAAAGGGCGAATCCACCAAAGTACACCCATTGCCAAAAACTCGGTCATGAATGCAATCAATGCTTTAAATTAGGGGTTACCCGCGAACCGGGGTAACAAGCTCAGCAATCGCCGCGAACATGTGGTGAAAGTGGAGGCAACACCGATAGATCGAAAACGAATAATTTCGAACCTTTGACAGAACCGCGATCGGAACTATGGTGATGGAGGAAGAATGAATTGATGAGGTGCGTTAAACTTTGTTCCGGATCTTAAATTCGAAATTCGAATGGTGGAAAGTGAGAGCAAACGAAAGGCTTTACTGGTTTCGGGAATTCAAATGGTGGAAAGTGATAGCAAACCAAAGGTCGTGCTAGTTTTTCTTCTTCCGAGGTTGACCAAATCCTCTCTCTCTTCAAGGAACGCCAAAACCAAGAAAAATTAGAGAAGATGAGTGGTAAGTCTTCTTTGTAGTGGGTACTATACTCGGAGCACCCCATCATATAACACCAGCTTGTTGAGGCTCTAAGTAATGTCTATAATCTCACTATCCCTAATATTATTACCAACCTCGACTGAACGCATATTAGAATTGAAAAGGCAGGCGAGTTTGACTTGGACCCGATATTTGGCTCAAAGATGTTTTATATGCTCCAGCATTCAAGTGCAATCTCATCTCGTCTCAAAACTTGGCTATAGATGAAAATCGTGTTGGGTCTTACGAGCCTATTTTTTGTGTTATATAGGACCTCACATCAAAGATGCTGATTAGTGTGGGTGATCCAGGGAACGGGGTATACTACCCGAGAACAATGTGTGGAGGCTCGGTTCTTGTTACACTCAAACAAATGGATACAAGTCGGTTGCAAGCTCGGTTGGGACACCCTTCTTATGGTAGTTTAGCTTCTATATCTACGATATGTGATTTCAAATTAAATAAGGAGCATTTAGAATGTTGTGATGTGTTCCATAAGGCAAAGCAAACTCGTACTAAATTTCCTTTAAGTAATTCCGGATCTCATAAGCCTTTTGATTTAATTCATTGTGATCTCGTGGGGAAAGTACCATACCCCGTCACTTTCGGATGTCAATATTTCTTGTGTATTGTTGATGACTATAGCCGTGCAACGTGGGTATATTTAATTCAAAATAAATTTTATGGGCATATTGTGGATTTTTGTTGTATGGTGAAAACCCAATTCGGTACTTGTGAGAAAAAGGTTTGTAGTGATAATAGGACAGAATTTACCAAATGTGAATTACAAGAGTATTTCGTAAAAAGGGGTATGCTCCACGAAACATCGTGTGTAGACACTCCACAACAAAATGGTCGTGTGGAGCAGAAAAACCGTCACCTCCTTAATATAGCCTCGAGCCCTTCGGTTTCAAGCATCTCTACCCATTACATATTGGGGAGAGTGCGTACTCACAACCGCCTACCTCATTAACCATACACCATCCAAATTAAGTCATATGAAGAGTCCCTATGAAGTCCTCGTTTGGAAAAAGTTCAAGTATATACTTAACTTTGAGTTTTTGGATGTTTATGTTATGTGCATAGCCATGACAAGATTAGGGATAAGTTTGATGCACAAGCTACTAGATGTATGTTTATTGAGTATCCTCAAGGACAAAAAGGATGACGGGTTTTGGATCTTGATAATAGTCAGATTTTTGTGTCACGGGACGTAATTTTTTATGAAGATATTTTTCCTTGGGCTCAAACTACACCTACTTCTTCACCGGATATTGCCCAGAACCCAGCCCAAATAACCCAACTCATTCACCATTATATATTGATGCCGAAAATTCTCCTCGATCCTCATTTCCACGACCCTGCACCCGTAAATCCCACCCGCTTCGGATCTAGGGTCTCTTTCACTCGGCCCACCGCCCGTGTCTCGTATTCGTCTCCTCTTTACTACCGCAGCCCACTCCTAATGAGCCCACTTCCCATGACCATCCTAACTTGCCTAATGTTACAACTTCGCTAGGCTTGCCCCAGTGCGCCTAAACCATCCGCTTTGCCCACCCACCTAGTGCCCGACCACAACGACCTAATGAGGTCTTCTTCTAATCCAAAAGGGATTTTTCCTACATCTTCAACTCGGCCTCAACATGATCTTTGTCTTCCCGCTTGTCTTTGAGACTATGTCTGCCATGCAATTTCTAACACAAATGCTAATGCCCCCTACCACGTGATGCATCTTTAGGTTCCTCCCATCCTTTATCTCATTATATTTCTTATGATAAATTCTCTACTTCACATCGTGCCTTTCTTGCTACCATCACTACTCGGTGATGAGCCTCGGTATTTTTCTTAAGACGTTCAGGACCCTAAATGGCATAAAGCTATGGCTACCGAAATCTCAGCCTTTGAGGACAATAAAACTTGGGATCTTTGTCCGCTTACTCCCGCCAAGAAAGCCCTTGGATGTAAATGGGTATATAAGATTTAAGTATAATGCGGACAGGTCCATTGAGCGTTACAAAGCTCGTATTATGACATTGGGTAATCATCAAATTGAAGGGGAGGATTTTCATGAGACATTTGCTCTCGTCGCCAAGATGGTCACCGTACGCATATTGTTATCCATAGCCACCGCAAAAGGATAGAGTCTTCATCAAATAGATGTTCACGACGCTTTCCTTCATGGGGACCTTCATGAGGACATCTATATAAAACCACCACCCGGCTTCAGTAACAACCCGACCCTAAACCACATTGTTTATTTTATTAATTCATTAATTACAAGATTTATATGATTGAGCGCGTGCACTTCAATTCGATATTCTATATTTAAAATTATTTTTATATGTGTGTCATGCGGCTAAGGCGATGAAGTGGCCTCCAACAAATAAATTTCATAATAATGATAGTAAACCTACGAGATATGTTTGAAATAAAAATTTAGAAATCTATATGAATATATATAACGCCTATAAATATAAAGGTACATAATTATAAGGTTATCGAAATTATAATTTAACGAACCATTACATTTAAAACAGATCGAATAACTGATTTACAACACTATTATACGATAAACATAATAAAATAAAATCATTAAAGGAAGATAAAGGTGATATTATTAAAGTGTACTTACTTAAAATTAATTAATCACCCAAGTTAAGGAATAATAAAAATAGTAACAATGTAAGTAAGTTATGTAAAACCAGCATGTATAATAAAATAACAAATAAATAAAAACAAAATAAAAATAATGACACTCGATATTTTGAAAGAAAAATCCGTAAGGGATTTCTCTAGAAGGTATGTGCAGCTTCAAAAATTTAATTCATTCTTCACACACACTCATCCTCCCTTCCGTGCTCCCTCTCTCGTCTCCCCGCCTCACCGCCTCACCGCCGCCCTCACTCGGCCACCGGACGCCACCAACGCCGCCGAAAGCCGACGCTAGGCGCAGCCCGGCAGGCGCCCTCTCACTCTCTCACGCTATCGCTCCCTCTCTCTCTCCCTCGCGTGCCTCTGCTCCCCTCCTCTGCCTCCACTTGCTACTCTGGTCTCGGCCACCAAGCGCCACCAACGCCGGGCCAGCGGCCGGCCCAGCGTCGTCGGGAAGACGCCCGGCGTCTCTCGTCCGCGGTCTCGCTCTCGCTCTCTCTCTCGCGCGGGCGCATGCCCCGCCTCACCTCTGCCGCGGCCCACCTATCGACCACCCACCAGCCGCAGCGGGCGTCGGAGCTAGTCGTCGTTCCACTGCTCGGTGGTCATCGGTGCAGCTGCCACGCACCACCACTCCACCTTCCTCCCGACTCCTCCTCTCCGAATTTGAAGGTAAAACGTTAAACCCTAAATTATCAAGTTCATTATTTATTTAAACAATTGTAATTGTAAATTGAATTATCCGATTAGAAATATGGTTGTTGACTGAATTTAAAGATTGATTGGGAAAATTCGAATGGTGAGGATGATTGAGGTTTGGTATTTTGATGGATTGATTGTTAATGAATATGAATGAATGTGATTTTTGGGGAAATTATGAATTAGTGAACGAGATTGAGGATATTTTATTATAGAATTGAGTAAGTTGATGGATGTGCTATATTTTGCAAATGGTTATATTGAGCAAACGAAGGGGAATGTGTATGAAGAGTTGAAATTAGGTAATGTGTAAGTGTAGAAATGTGAGAAAAATTTGAGCTTTAGGTATATCTAATTGTGGTTGTGAATGTGAATTTTGTTGAGGGAATAATGCTCGTCAATTTAAAATGATGTATGTATGAATTTTGGGCAATTCGGTAAATTGTGAAAGTTTCATATGGAAAGGCATGTGGTGGATTAATTAATTACTTAATTAGGGGTTTTGAATGCAATGAAGGGAGAAAGAATAAACTAGGAATAAGTGTTCAATTATGTATATATATATATATATCATTTCCAATCCAAGTCAACTAACGAATTGAATTACATTAAAATCATTGATTATCTAATTGGCCTCATCAACTTCTTTAATTAGTATGCATTGTATTCAATGTTTGAAACGGAATTAACGCAGTGAAGTTATGTAAGAAAATGTAGTTTAACCGATTATGTAATAAATATATAAAATGAAATAAATTGTCAACGCCTATACGAATTCAATTATTGAAACTCAAGAGAAACACTATTAACAACAAAAATCTATCGAAACAGAAATGAGGCCATTTCCGTTGCCGAATAGCTGCTGACTCAAATTTCTATAAAAGGGGAGAAACAAATATTCTCGGTTCAGGTACGTACATTGCTCGTGCCCTTCGAAAATTCACATTTTTCAACAAATCTCAACATTTTTTATATAAATAACTAATAATGAATCATTTGCAGATCAAGTTTTGTCACCTAATTAAGTGGTCCTCGCTCAATTATCAATTATCAGGGCCTCGGCCCACCAATTCCACCCGCACAGCGTCAACTCCGGGTTCTCGGTCGGCCGGGGGTGTGCACCTTACTAAGATCGTATCAATTATCAAGGGGTTCCACTTTCGGATAATAATCGGCAAGCAAGTTTTACTCATATTCTCTCCCCCGATTTCGAACCAAAATGAATTGAAATGCGCACACTCAATTAAAATGTTCTAAAGCGGTTTTACGATGCAGGAATGTTCGTATCGAGTTTCGACTCATTCTTCGAAATATTTTACTGTTTTTGTTTTAGGAAAAACACATGTGAACAACCCATTGCCTAAAGAGGTCTAATGGAAGCAAGACTTAGCCGGTCAAACTGTTATCGCTTATCTCGTGATGGGTATAGAAGCTCACAGTGATTTTCTTCGCATCCGGTCTTGGGTTTGCCCTTGGGAGGTATTACATACTGCGTACTTTCGGATAGACAATTGCAGAGGCTTGTATAATATATAAAATGTCTCGTAAATGTATGTTGGGAGTCGGTTAGTCATGTGGTATGGCCTAACTCTTTGGAACATAAATATTTACTCCTATCGAACTTGTATAAGAGTAAGTGATTGACGCAAGTTTTCTTATATGCATTCTATTTTAGCCTGGTCCTATTCCTAGGACGCCAGTAACGCCTTCTGGTCGTAACTTCCGCTGCGACCATTCTTCATACTCTCTAATAAGGGGATTATAAAGTAATGGTGATTAGGGCGTTACAGCTTCCATACTCCTTGACCCAATGTTGTTTGTAAACTTAAGAAGTCTTTATATGGACTACGACAAGTACCTCAACAATGGTTCTTCAAACTAGCCAATACCCTTCGAGACTATGGGTTTCAAGCAATCACCACTTGATCATTCTCTTTTTACCTTTACTAAAGGTGACAATTTTGAAGGTTTGCTCGGGAGAGTCCGAGTCACCTAGAGGGGGTGAATACGGTGATAGAAAATTCTTTGTGAAAACACACACTTTTGCGCAGAAAAGAGACAAAGACAGATTCCGAGTCTATCAACGAGTCGAAAAGATTGGACTCGTAAAGCAATGAATCGAAAGATCAAGAGTAGTAAAGTCTGTCCGAGTCTAGAATGAACTCAGAAAGTTAACACTTAGATTTTACGTGGAAACCCTCCTGGGGCAGAAAACCACGGACCGTGTCAATCTAGACACGAAGTCAAATCCACTATTTTGAGTCCACAAAATACCGTGAATCGATCGAACCCGAGTTGCTCCCTTAGACAACTCTATACAAGTTTTCCTAGACTCGAAGTTCCCTTATCTCGATCTAGTACTTCCTAGCTGAGATAACCCTTACAGCTAGGGACAACTAAGCTGAGTTAACCTTTACAGACTTAGTCAAGGGACCTTACAAAGAATGTAAGAAGAGTTTGTAACTAAGTGCAAGACCTTACAACTCGAAAGTAATGAATTACAGAGTGGGAGTTGTAAGTTGAAGATTGAAAGTATATACAATAACTTTGATCAAGTATGTGTATAAACAATATGTTCGGCAACCTTCAAGTCTTGTGAAGTGGCTTCTATTTATAGATAACCAAGCGAGTAGCCGTTATCTTCATCTACCGACCGATAGTCTTCCGTGATCGTTGATAAAGGCTTTCCGAGTCACTCGAAAGTGTCCGTTGAAGTATGAACGTTGGACAACGGTTTAACTCTCTTGGAAGTCCCAAAACCATCGGTAGTGTCTTGAAAAATGAGGTGGAAACCACCGTTAAGCTTAGCGTTCTAGTTTTCCGGATATGGAAACAGACAACTTCCGACACAATCTTCCGGGACTGGAGCGAGAGAAGGTGAAGAGTCATGTCTCGCTGGTGATTTGACGTTACGAGCTCGGCTACTTTTGTAGTTTGAAAAAAATGTATCCTCGATTGAATAAACTACAAAAGTAAAACACCTTCGGTTCTCAAAGTATAAAATACTTTGGTCCAAGGTTAGACACAGATAATAAAATAATTATAATAATTAAGCAACCGATTATCCGAGTCGAAATGAAATGGAATTTTCCGAGTCTAATATCCATGATACTCGGAATTCCATCCGACTTAGTCTTAAGCGAAGAATCAAGTTCGATAAAGAATATCGAGAGAGGATTAACTTGATATAGACTAAGCATGAAATGAACTAAGAATATTGACTATAACAAAATAGAAGGAATAATCACAAGTCGGATTCGAGTGAGAAACAATGAAATAATGGTATATTTAAAATGCGATTAATCCGAGTGAGGATGGACTCGGAATAAAGAACTAGTTTTCCGAGTCGCTACTGAGAAGCGATAAATATGATAAGTGAAGGATGTATCACTTAGAGAAGATACTATTTTACTCAAATAAGTTTCTGCGATATCGAGAATGCCTTGGAATCAAAACTCGTATGTATGAACTTGTTATACCCGATTCCTTTTACATAACTCGAAAGGTATTGAGCATTGTCCGAGTCTTCAAATTTTTTAGCTCTCTTGATTTATGTCGATGATTTAGTTATCACTGGTAAAAATCCTCAACATTGTGATGATTTCAAGCGATACTTACATAATTGCTTCAAACTCAAAGATTTGGGCCCATTAAAATATTTTCTTGGTATTGAGGCTGCACGAGCACCCGCGGGCATATTTCTATGTCAACGGAAGTATACACTCGATATTTTGACTTAGACAGGCGTGCTTGGGTCTAAACCATGTCCCTTCCGAGATGGAACAACAACATAAATTATCTTCCGATGCTAGTGATCCTATTCTTGACCCCGGGCGTTATAGACGACTCGTTGGACGTCTTATATATCTCACCATCACTCGTCCCGATATCACTTATATGGCCCACATCTTAAGTCAATTATTCAAGACCCTTGACAAGGGCATTAGGATGCATCCATTCGCCTACTGCGCTACCTTAAGGGCTCACTCGGGCAAGGTCTTCTCCTCTCATCAACCAATGATCTTAATCTCCATGTCTATTGTGATTCCGACTGGGCTAGTTTTCCTATGACTCGTCGCTACGTTACATGGTATCCTATTTGCCTTGGATCATCTCCTATTTCGTGGAAAACTAAGAAGCAACCCACGATGTCACGCTCTTCCATTGAAGCCGAGTATCGTGCCATGGCCAATGCTACGAGTAAGGCGATCCGACTTCGTAACTTAGTTCACTCGTTGCACATTTCCGTACCACCAGCCCAGTTATACTCGTGATAATCAAGCGGCACTTCACATTGCTTCAAATCCAAGTATTTCATGAATGCACCAAACATATCGAGATTGATTGTCATTTTGTGCATGAGCGTTTACCTTCAGGTGAGATCATCCCTCACTATGTCTCTACAGCCAAGAAACTCGCCGATCTCTTCACTAAAGCATTGGGCCAACGATAGTTCCATCACCTACTCAGCAAGTTCGGTGTTTCATGCCTTCACACTCCAACTTTAGAGGGAGTATCGGGACATGTTTCCTACCCCATCACTGCCACTCGTAGTTTTCATATAATATGTCACTTTGTATTCCTAATTGTACTAGGATACTTCTTCGATTGTGATTAGTTTTAGCTAGTTGTGTTTATCTTGGGATCTACCTAATTGTAATTGAATCAAACTCAAAGATTGTAATTGTTATCTTATAAATAGAAGACAAGGTACAAGGAGTACCATACACAAATTTCTCCCACAATCATAATAATTTACAATTGTTGTATGTAATCGAGAGTTCAAGGTGTAAGCTTGTAATTAGCTTGAGTGAATTCCTTGTAAGCTACTTGAAATTTAGTGCATCGCTTCGTGGTTTTTTTCGGTTTGGGTTTTTCCATGTTAAAATCTTATTTCCCATTTTTGTTAATCTTTTGTTCCTATTTTATTTATTTGAGTGGGCTCCGATCCTAGCAAACACTCCACACTTCCATCCTCTCCACCGTAGTTCAAACCTTAAAGGAGACAATTTCCTTGTAAGTTGTGCAAAAGAGTTGGGATGAGTTATGAGCATGGGCTTTGAGTCCGGGCTTGGTATCCCTATCCCCTTGGGCCTTCAAGCCCAACTGGATTACCTTTAAGATAGGGACCCAATTGGATAGCCTACATTTACCCTTACAAAAAAAAAAAAAATGTATTGGTGCTTATTTAGGAATAAATATTTTACTAAGCTCAATCTTAATATTATTTTCTAACAAAATTGGGTCATAGACTAGTAAACATATATATAAATACATATGTATACTAATTAACACAATTTATGAATTTTATAACCGTAACGCCCCAATCACCATTACTTAATAATTCCCCAATTCGAGAATATTAGGTATGGTCGCAGCGAGGTTAACGATCGAAGGCGTTACGGTGCCCTAATAATATGACCAGGCTAAAATAAAATACCATAACAACCTATGTTTATCATTTATGCTTGAGTAAGTCTTGAAAACACTAATGTTACGTCACAGGGAGTCGAGCCCGGCAACATGAATAAACCAATCCCAAAGCACGATCCTGCTACATCTATATATATTAAACAAGCCAATACAATAGTTTACGATAGGCAAATAAGCAATATTTAATTACATTCCAAGTCAAACCCAAAATTTAACGAGGAGAATCACTCGTGAGCATCTAACCCATCGGAGAACAATGGTAACGAAGTATCCAGGTTAGGTCTTGCTTGCGTCGAGCTTCTTAGGCAAGGGACTGTTCACGGATGCTTTTCTTAAAAACAAAAACAAGTAAAATAATTTAAAGAATGAGTCACAACTCAGTACGAACATTCCTGTACGAGTCAAATAATTTTGAAACACCTTGATTGAGCGTGCGCATTTCAATTCATTTTAGTTTGAAATCGGGGGAGAGAATATGAGTAAAACTTGCTTACCAGTTATTATCCGAAAATGGAACCCCTTGTATAATTGATGCGATATTTGAATAAGGTGCACACCTCCCGGCCAACCGAGAACCGAGTTGAAGTCATGCTAGTGGAATTGAAGGGCGTAAGCCCCGATAATTGATAATTGATAATTGATAATTGATCGGGGACCACTTTATTAGGTGACAAAACTTGATTTGCAAATGATTCATTATTAGTTATATATAAGAGATATTGAGATTTGTTGAAAACATGTGAATTTTCGAAAGGTACGAGCAATGAACGTACTCGAACCGAAAACCTTTGTTTTTCCCCTTTTACGAAATTTAAGTTACCGACTAATCGGCAACGAAGTAGCTTCAATTCTGTTTCAATATATTTTTGTTGTTAATAATGTTTCTCTTGGGTTTCAATAATTGAATTTGTATAAGCGTTGACAATTTATCTCATTTTCTATATTTATTACGTAATCGGTTAAACTACATTTTTCTTACACACTTTACTCGCATTAGTTCCGTTTCAAATATTGACTACAACGCATATTAATTAAAGAAGTTGATTAGGCTAAACAGATAATCAATGATATTTATGTAATTCAATTCATTAGTTGACTTGGATTGAAAAGGGGTGTGTGTGTGTGTGTGTATATATATATATCTTGATTATTATATCCATTAAAAAGACGTGAAGTATGCTCCTAATAGTTCTTGTTATTGTTACCCACATTATTATTATTATTATTATTATTATTATTATTATTATTATTATTATTATTATTATTATTATTATTATTATTAGCTATAACTAATCCGATTAGTTTGCCAAGCCGAACTTATTTTTCAATCCTTGTCCCTAGCTTAATTTCTTTACTCCTCACTTCATTGCATTCAAAACCCATAGTTAAGTAATTAATCAATCCATCAAATGCCTTTCCATAGGAAAGTTTCACAATTTACCAAATTGCTCAAAATTCATACATACACTACTTTAAGGTCATGAGCATTATTCCCTCAACAAAAATTCACATTCACAACCATAATTAGGTATACTTAACCCTAAATTTTTCCCACACCTCTACACTTGTTCATTATCGTATTATCTAATTCTAATTTCCATATGCATGTTTACTTTCCTTTGCTCAATATGACATATGTTCAAAATACAATGAAATCCATCAAATAACTCAATTTTATATTAAAACATCCCCAATTTAATTCACTAGATCATAATTTCCCCAAAAGAAATCACATTCATTTACATTCATACACAATCACCCCACCAAAATACAAAACCTCAATCATTCATACCAATTCAATTTTTCCCAATTCAATCTTTGAATTCACTCCACAAACATATTTCTAAATCATATGATTCAATCACAACTACAATCACTAAGTAAATAACAAAGTGTGCAAATGTAGGGTTTAGGGTTTTACCTTCAAAACCCAAGAGGTGGAAGCCAAGAGGAAGGTGGAGTGGTGGCTGTACACACGGGCTTGGGCGGACTCGACAAGCACCAGAGACGAGCCTCGGCGGTTGCTGTGGCTGGTGGCTAGCCGCTAGGTGGGCCGCGGCGGGGAGCGAGGGAACAGGGGAACGGGGCCACGCGGAAGAGAGAGGGAGAGCAAGAGCGCGATAGAGAGAGAAGGAGAGCAAGAGCGCAATAGAGAGAGGGAGAGGAAGGAAGGCCGACGTCTGCCGTCATGCGGTGGCCGAAGGTGGTGACGACAGGTGAGGAGGGAGAAGTAGGGAACAGGCAGCACGGGCATGGGAGCAAAAATGAGGGAAATGGAAGCGAAAATTTGCCCGACTACTTTTATCTCCAAATTTATTTATTTATTTATTTATTTATTTTGGTAAAAATTCCAGATAAATCCATTTCTAGATTTTTCCTTCAAAAAATCTGATTAGTTTATTTTAATTATTTTAATTTTATTTTTATAGTTTTATTTATTTATCTATTTATTTTTATTATTATTATTGTTATTTTTTTAATTTTTTTAATTTTCTCTTATTGTTACTTTTTAATTTTATTTTAACAATGATGTTTACAAATTATAATTGTAAATGTTTGCTTGAAATATAATATTAACAACCTTAGAATCATATACCATCTCATATAAATTTTTAAATTTTCTCTTTTAAACATATACGTAAATTATAATCATTATTATGAAATTTTTACTAGGGCCACTTCGTCGCCTTAGCTGCATAACACATATATAAAAATAATTTAAATATAAAATATCGAATTGAAGTATACGCGCTCAATTATATAAATCTTGTAATTAATAAAATAAATAATATGGTTTAGGGTCAGGTTGTTACAATAACCAATCATCAAATTAAGTTACTTAATGAATAAATCACGTATAAATCAAATACTTTTGCTTAATCTTTCTTTGAATTCGGGTGTCACGTCATATGCGAGGAAACATGAGATCTAGCCTATAAACATAAATGACTTAATTAAAAAGGTTCTCAATTAGAATGTTTCATGGTGTGTTAGTTGAGAGTTTTGAAAAAACCAAATCAACTGGTTTGTTTGATTAATTTGTTATGAAACATATGGAAAAGTCATAACTAAACGAACATAGGCTAAGTGGGAAGCTAGAGATAGGGTAGATTTGGATTTTATATCATCTTCTATTCATTATCCACCACCATCTATAATTTCAACACTTTGTCAAATGGAACAAGTCGTTAAGGGATTCGTCAAAATTAATTTTGATGGATCAAAATTGTGTTCGACAACTGCACGTAAATTTGTAATTAAAAGTTGGGATATAGATTTATTCAAGTCGGATCATCCGAGTTGACAATGACATCAATTCTTGTAGCTGAAGTAACAACTATGCGGAATGGAGTGCGAGCTACAAGCACAAGCAAGCATCTCGATCGGTTGTACTAGAAGGTGATAATCAAATACTAATTAAGGCGTTGAAGGGTAGATATAAGTCTTATGGGAGATAGAACTCCTAATTCATGATACAAGATGCTAACTCAAGACTTGTTATTACTATACATTGTATCTTCCATGAAGGCAATCATGCTACAAATTGGGCAACCAAGTTTGGGTTATCAATTTCTTCTTACGTGTAGTGGTCTTTTATTTCTTATATTTCCTTACTCTCCATCCTCATTAAAGACAACTTAATAGAACACTTAAGATTAGGATTACCTTACCTACTTCAAAAGAAAATTAAAATAATAACAAATCATCGTACCACATAAAAAGAAAAATTTTATACTAAAAGAAATTCAATTACATTACTCTTTTCAAGTAAAATAAATATGAAGAAATCCATAATCTCATCTCTCCTCTCTTCTATTTAACAATATATAATTTCTTCTTTATTTCTTTATCATTGGAATTTTGCCAATGTACATCCTAATCTCAACTTATTCATGTTATCCCTTTCTATTAATAAATGTTATCTCTTATAAGTCTCTTTGTACCTTTTTTAATGAATAATATTATTTAGCACTTTTAAAGTGCTTATATCGATTTCTTTTTATGTTGTTACGTTTACGTGAAATTGATTTGTTAATTGATTGTAATATTGGTGTGTGACGGGCATTAATCTTCGAACTTACACTATTATAGCAGATAATCTTTTTGGCGGAAAAACTATATAGAATGTGTGAATCTCCTTATTAGATAAATTATAAGGTGAAAGTAAGTATAAGATGTGTGTTTAAAATAGTTTTAATTAATTTGTGTCAATTGAAATGTCTATTAAATTGTTTGTTATACTTATGTATTTGTTTAAAATGTTTATTATGTCATATGATATTTTGATTAATAAATTCATGTTTTACTTTCAGAAAAATTAAAACAAATATGAATAATCAGATAAATTTTGCCCTATAATGCTGTAAAATGGTGGTGCCGGGGAATATCCCCAAAATGCCACTTCCCAAGGTTCAAGTTATCTCCCTCTCTTGTCCCGAATAATCCAATCCAGAGGAAATTTAAACCTCATCCAAAACCTTCAAAATCTGTCTCTCTTCTCTCTCTCTCTCCCTCTCTGTATCTGTTGTGACACTAATGGCAACTGCTTCACTAACCCAACTGCCCCTCACATCATCCTCAGCATCGTCAACCTCCAAATCCAACAACCCACATCAGCAAACCCATTTCCCCTTCAATTTCCCTCCAACAAACCCATTACATTTACAATCCCATCATCAAATTAAAAGTCCCCTCAAGCAACAAGGGAGAGTTCTAAGAAGAGAATTCCTCAAGGGACTCTCTCTGCTCCCTCTTGTAGATGCATTGGTTCTGCCCCTCCAAACACCCTCACCTGCCCAGGCCAAAGAAGTGGAGGTGGGTGCTTATCTTCCCCTTCCCCTTCTGACCCTTCCTTTGTTCTCTTCAAAGCCTCATCTAAGGACACCCCTGCCCTTCGAGCAGGTCAGTCTTTTCTCTTTGCTCAAATGATTAAATGTGGTTTCTTCTGGCATCTTTTTACCTTCATAATCATTCTTTTGCTGCCCTTTTTCTTAATCATGGTGACTTTGAAATTTTCCTGGTTTTATAATTGTTGATTGTTGTGAAGTAGCAGATAAATCAAATGCTTTTTGGTCTCGATGTTTCTTGGTCCCAGGGGTAAGGTTGCATACACCGAACCTTGCCCCCATTATAAGGATGGATTCACAATGGGTGGTGGTTATTGTTGTTTGTTATAGGGTCTAATAGAAATTGCCTTTTTAGTGCAGTATTTTTTAAGTCAAATTAGCATATGTAGATTATGTTTGCTGAGAAGATTGAAGAAATGCATTGCTGCCGCCCATTGTCTTTTTTTTTTTTTTTTTTTGTGGTTTGGGTGCTCAACTCTATGTGATATACTTGCATTGATGAAATTGAATTTCTTAACAGTTGAAACAAGTGCAATCACTTAAAAACCTGAATTATGCTGTATTACTGTAGGCCTTACTGTGAATTTTGAGCTAATTTCAAATCATGCCGTGTCTAGTGACATAATTTGCATTACTGTACTATCCACATATTTCATTCATAATCAGCATCTGTAAGTTGTACATGAAGATTTCAGGACAATATTGCTGGTGTTTTGAATTACTTTACTCTCGTAAGAGCAAAAAGGGAGTAAGGAAGAGGGGTAAAAGTTAAATAAAAGTGTAAGGGTAAAAGTTAAATAAAAGTGTAAGGAAGAGTGAGCGTAATATAAGGTAAGAAGTGGTAGTTATCTTTCTGATGTTTGGATGCTCTACTATAACGGTGGGGGAATAAGAAAGAAACATTGAAGAAAAATTGAATAATTATGACAGTACTACTTAATGGTAATTATATTTTACATAAAATTTCATGTTGAGGTGTTGTCTTAATTTTGAAACTAATATGTATCCCAACAATTGAGTAAATATAGCCTACTTTATCCTTTACACCCCAAATTAGGGCCCCAATTGTAAGGATAAGGGTTGCTCTTTAATACTCCTCGATACACTTAGTGAGTATCTCCCAAGTAATTAACTCCCACAAATTCCTCCTTTCTCTCCTCCCGAGCAAGCCCTAAGATTATCATGGCTATAGATTTTGACCTACCTAATAGCCTCCGCCCACCCCCAAGTAAAGCAAACAGGAAAGGATATAACTTGCCCATATGGGATTCAAAACGAGCTTTGTTTTTGGCAGGGATAGTGATGGAGTTACCCCCCAAAAAAAAAAAAAAAGAAAAGAAAAGAGAGTAAACAATTCCAACAAGAAAGAGGTGGGAAAGGGTAAAGAAAGGCATAGGGATGTGTATATGAATTTCATTCATGAATAGAATTGGCAAGGCACTGTATTTGGTACGAAATCAATGCTAAAACCTTCCCCATCCCCCAAAACCTTGGCTATTAAGCGATTCATACCAAGCCTCATAGTTATTTTGGTGGGCCAGGGATGGTTGCAATGCTTCCTGCCACCCCTTTTCACTCCTTTAAGAAGGGAATAGAAACGTAATCCAATGTAATCTATGGGCGGAATTTGTGAATTGTGATAGGTGTTGACATTATTATATCATTGGGGGTTGTGCTGAGAGTGAAGTTTTGGTGATGACTTTCTAGGGAACGTGGCACCTTACCAATTTGTATTGCCACCAACTTGGAAGCAGTTGCGAGTAGCCAACATTCTGTCTGGAAACTACTGCCAACCTAAATGTGCAGAGCCATGGGTTGAGGTGAAATTTGAAGATGAGAAGCAGGGGAAGATCCAGGTTGTGGCTTCTCCTCTCATACGGCTAACCAACAAGCCCAATGCAACTATTGAGGACATTGGAAGTCCTGAGAAGGTGATTGCTTCTTTGGGGCCTTTTGTTACTGGGAACACCTATGATCCAGATGAATTGCTTGAGACTTCGATTGAGAAGGTTGGCGATCAAACGGTAAGTTACGTTTCTTGCATATTGCTCTTGTTTGTTACGCAAGTGTTCTTCATTAGAACTTAATCAGTTTGCATCACCTATATACTAGGCTAGAAGTCTTTGACAGCAGTATCCTTGGTTAACTCTTCTATTTTCAGAAAATTTATATTTTTAGTGCAAATTGAATTGAAGTGTCAGAGTGTACTGACAGATGTTGGACTAACATAGGGCACCAAGGTACGGTATGCCTTTGGTAGAGTGCAATTCGTTGGTCTACTTGCATGCTAAAAATGGCGACTTCCTGCAAGAGTTTGCTGTCATTCGGTCTCTAGCTGTAAAAAACTAGAAGCAACGTAACGAACAAAAGAAGATGTTGCTTAACAGAACCCAATTGTGTTAACAATGGCAAGTAAGCAACAAATTGGAACATAAGATTATTAATGTATTCCAAGGTTAAGAATACATTACAATTTAGGAAAAGCTTTGTTTGGGATGGGAGAAAGGAGTATAGAGAAGTTAATAAGGGTATTTATTACCGGCCCCCACCCTGCGCCAACAAAAGAAAAAAAAAGAGATCAGAAAAAAAAATGAGTACCAGGGGCATTGGAGGTTAAAACTCTCAATACAGACCCACTTTCTTTTTAAGAAAAAAATCCTTCAATCTGGGGTGTGAATGAGAGTAAGCTAGATATTAGTGTTTAACCTTTTGTTTGAGCTTCCAAACATGAGTCAGGACTTGCTCGTATCTGCTCATGAAATCCCACGAAAATGCATAAGTTTCTAGTGCTTTTTATCGGCGTTGCAGTTGTTTGAATACCTCATTGAATACTTAATTGGAAGCTGATAATATGATCGGTGAATTTTACATGATAGAAGTTTGTCTCAAATTCTCCAGTTCGTCGATAGTTCTATCGTTAGCAGGACGCCCTCTGTAATCTCTTCTTTCAGTTTATGTCACCTTGATTTCTTCTTGTTCTGGTAAAAGTGATGGGATCTTTTTTGGCTCATGGCCCTTGCAGTACTACAAATATGTGTTGGAGACGCCATTTGCTCAGACAGGAACACACAATCTTGCTAAAGCGACTGCAAAGGGCAGTACTGTTGTTTTATTTGTGGCTAGTGCGAATGACAAACAGTGGCCGACATCCCAGAAAACTCTGGAAACGATTCTTGATTCATTTCAAGTCTAGTTAGCTGCCGATTTATCATAAGTATTAGTAAGATATACTGATATCATGATATGTTCAAACTCCTTTTAGTGATTATTATACTGTAACATACAACAGATGAGATACCTCAATCCAGCGGCGCGGATGTATTATTGATTGTGTAGTTGTGTGTAGGTATAAACACTTGCATTCTCACCCCTCGAGCTGAAGTTGTAAAGACGTGGATCAGACTATAAAACGATGGGAAAATGCTTCAGTCAATGAAAGAATAATATGATAATATCATGTGATCCTCAAGTTGTTACTTGAAATCTTTATTTTATCTCAGGTATCCACGTTGAATACTTGAGACTTTTAACATAGTTATCGAGCTTAACACTTTATTTTAGACAAAAATCATCAGAAGTTTTAGAGAAAGGGCGATTTCAACACGCTAATTCCCTAACTTGCACTTTTGTTCGAACATTTGTAGCGACCAACAAAGTTGATGAGGTTCATTCACTTCATTGCTCTGATGGAAACTTCCTTTTGCTTTTGTTTGGGCATGTTTTTCTTTCTTTGGGTTCATTCACTTCATTGCTCTTATGGAAACTCCCTTTTGCTTTTCTTTGGGCATGTTTTTCGCTCTTTTTCTTCCTGTTTCTTCCGCAAATGTGTCAATGCAGAGTTTAAGTTAACCCGTTTCATTGTCATGATAGATACACCCTTTTTTTTTTGGGAGCATATAGTGTTGGCTTAGCACTGGCCTCCACTAAACCAAGTCGATCATGCCAAGTATGTCACAATTTGGGATATTGGGTTCAAACCATAACAGCCAAAGGGCTGTTGTGAACCTTCACAATTATGGTTGACAAAGTAACCCTTCATGCTCTATGATAAGACGAAAAACATCTTCCAAGGAGGATGGACCGAAACAAGACTAAGAGGGCATCAAAAATGTACGCTAGGAAAAAGATTAATAAGTTCTCCGACAGTTACATATAAATAAAAGGCACTACAAGTCTTTAAGTTACAAACAGTCAAGTTTCCTGAAATACATCCACAAGAAAGGCAAGAATGCCTATTTGCAGACAAAAACCTTAACATGAAGATAAGAACCAGCTTACGAAAGGGTTTCTCAGCAACAGAAAAGGACCAGGCCAGGCCAATTCAGGATGTTGTGTAAGGCTTGTGAGCTATGTAGTCAACTATTATGCTGTACAAAACTGTGGTGACTGGTGAGGATGTATGCCTTTTAGTTCCATCACAAGTCTTATTCTTTTCTCTGAGCTCTAGGTTGTCACTAGATGCGTGCCTGATCCCACAAATGGCAGCATGCATGAATAAGTAACATACTTCACACTATCCACGAGAACAACAACAAAGATCCGAGAAGCTTTTGATCTAATTACACTTTCCCCATCGCCATCACCAGCTTCCCTGGGATCAACAAGCACAGAAACGACCATTGAAGAACTAGAGCTATTGCTCTTAAGTCCTTCGCTCTGTTCATGTGATTGTCCATGGCCTTTGGTGGCATTGAGTGCGTGGTTATCAAACGGTATCGGATCCCCATGGAGGATCCTTCTATTCCTAGGCTTGTTAAGGCGGGTGGAGTTCTGACAGTGCTTTGTTGTAGTGTTAGCTATTGTTGTTGCTGGAACTATTGCTCCAGGGTGGGGTGAGACATCAAATTGGAAAACTTCTGTGCACATGCCAGAACTTAACATTGGCCCTGCACAAGAGCAATATGTGATGGTCAGTTCAGTTACTGAAACAACAACAGCATATGGATTAAAAAAGACTGGTGACTTTAGGACCAGACTAATGCTCTAGCACAAGGTTTCTAGAGAGGACAGACATGCTATGCAGTAGAATAGAAGTAAATGAACCAGGGGAGAAAACAACAAAGTGAAGATACAGAGCAAGAAGGTAGATCACAGGCAAACACAGAACACAATTATCGGAGTACATAAGACCATGATGTACCGTATACAATGGGGTTTAAGCACATGTGTAAACCAAAGCCTTTCCCACACGATCTATATACACTGGTGACTACATCATAAAACATTAGTTTTTTATGTATAAAAAATATATAACACTCAATTAGATGCAAAAACAGTTCTGTTATCATTTCATCTGAATATGTGCCTTGAATTGCAGAGGATGTCATTGTTGACATCCACATCTTGTAAGTTGTAACCATTTAACTGAGCCACTTGCACCATAACAATGTAGCCATATTCATCATCAAGCACCATGAAACAGAACTCAATTGCATTCCAAAATATTCCTCTACTGACAACTTCAGAAGAGAAAAAGATACTAATCTAATGACAACTGATAGAATGACATTAACTCTATCACCATTACTGATTTACCATAATCGAAAATCCTAGACTCTAAATAATCCTTGCAAAATAGTTAACTTAAGAACAAGACTGATATTCATGCCAAAAAAAAAGGAAGAAATCTGATGCCAAACGAAGATTGCATATGAAGACAGAAACTATGTCATTACCTGCATGGCCCTCACGGAACCACTGTTGCAGCTTGCCATCAGATCCAGCCGGCTTCAACTCATCAGACGAACCAGCGCCAAGAGCCCTTTGCCTCCCATTTTGATTTCCATCAAGGTGAGGGTGCCTCCCACTGTTCCTACCATGTTCAGGAATAGGATAGGGTGGATAATTCCTAGGAATAGCTAAACTGGTCTCTTCCCCAGCTTTATGAGATGCCATGGCTTTCTCACTGGCAAGAACCGAATGGATGATCAAGTTCCCATCAATTTTCACCAGCTTATCATTCCTCGGAACATAAAGAGAAGCAACCAGAGGTTCACTAGCGTTCCCTGTCGGCCTAACCCCATCTGAAGAATTCGATTGATGAAGGGATCTCCCATGATTGAACTTCCCATCTGAGGCCCCTATCCCTCCTCCATAACCTATCCTATCTCCCTGCTTATCAACCATCAATACCGCTCCCTTTTGAAGATCACTAAACCCATCTCCAACTCTACCATACCTAACATTAACCATAGGAACCAGCCCACCAAACAGCAAGAAGAAGAACAGCAAACCCAATAAACTAATGCTCGCCACCTTCTTAGTCTTGCCCTCACCCTTCTTGATCTCCGGTTTCTTACCAACCTTAGGAGCAGGAGCAGGCTGCTGAGGTTTCAACCGAGGGATTGGGACCAAAGGAACCTGCGACCCTTGAGGCTTCAACATGTAAGGAGGGCATGGCATCCATGGGTACGGCATGGGGGCCATAGGGTACATCCCGGGAGGCGGCGGGGCTGGCGGGCAAACCCCGGCGCCACCGCTCAACTGTTGTCGCAATGCTGCATTCTCAGACATGATATACATAATCTTGCTATTCAAATCACTGATCGTAGAGTGCATCGATCTAACCTTATCCTCAAGCTCCTCTACATACTGCTTCTTCCTCTGCCTAGAAAGTTGGGCACTCTCCCTATTCCTCATCAATCTCGCCTTTCTTTTGTCGTCTTCATCACTACCCGCATTAAAATTCGCACTCTCTGATGCCACCATTGACGATCTCCTAAATTTACTGGTCCTACCCTCACCACTACTCTCTCCTTGTTCCTGTTCTTTCTTCCTCTTGGACATGCATTTACTTCCCAATATATCCTCAATCTTAACTTTCCTACCCAAATCCCCACTTTCACACGAATTATTTTTAACCCTACTACAATCATTAACGAAAGAGCTCGAAGAAACATCTCGATCACTATTATTACCTGAATCCTGCGAAACCCCAGAATTGCTCTTGCAACTACCAGCCTCAGGCGAAGGACAGCTCAATTTTTCACCGAAATTCGACTCTCCAGAGGAAATCGGGCCGTGATTCGCCTCCGGAGACGAACAATCATAAACCCCAACAACATTAGGGCTCCGACCCTCCTCCGAATTAGGGCTCCGAGCCTGGGAGAGGTCGGAGCCGGGTGGATCGGGTCCAGTGTCGTTCTGGGGCTCCAGAAGGAGGTCGTCGGCGAAGGAGAGATCGTCGACGGTGAAGTCAAAGTCAACATCGAAGGGGAAGTCGTCGCCGGCGACGGTAAAGTCGTCGGGAAAGGAGAAATCTCCGGTGAGCATGTCGTGATCGAGGGGAGGGATCGGGAGCAGTCCGACATCGCCATTAGAGTTTGGAGGAGGAGGATCGTAAGGGATAGGGTCCTCCATTTTTCTTCTGAGGGATGGTTTGCTGAGGAGAGAAAACTTTGGGTAGGAGGTTTTGGGGAGGTTGAGGTATTGAGAGAGAGAGAGAGAGAGAGAGAGAGAGAGAGATGGGATGACAGAGAAGGGGGATTTTATATGAGGAAGAGAGAGGGATGAAGATGATGTCCGCATTACGGGAAGAATGGTTTGATTCGATTCACGCGCTTGAAAATTTTGTCCGAATCAATTAATTTTGTGGTACCCTTGCCATTTAAAAATAATAATAATAATAATTTAATTTGTGGTTACCTCGCCTTCACTACTTTCTACTATCAAATATGACAAAGAAATCATCTACGATTCTAAATCTATTTAAGTGTGTTCCATGCTTTTATTGTGTGTCCTTGCAAGATATAACTGGACAAAAAAGAAAACAAAATTAATTTTTATGATTTTTTTTCTTTCTAATATAGACAAAATAATTTTTTTATAGAAAAAAATAAAATTATATTGGGAGGAAGAAAATGTCCTTAACATACCTAACTAATTGATAGGTTATTTTCCAATATTAAGGTAGAAATTCTCATATATGAACTAGTTACTATACGTAAGCGGCATAAATCGTATAGTAACTTATAATCGTATAGTAAATTGTTTTTTTAAATCTTACTATTTTATTAGAAAAATATATTAATTTTAAAATTTTATTTATGCAATTATAATATGATTACTTATCAATTCCGAGTGAATTTTTTATTGGAGTCCTCACTTCTATCCTTACCCAATTCTCTATTTGGGTTTTATCAATCATACGTTTCAACAGACATTCATGAGCCTAAAACTACGTCTCTTTCCAATATCTTAGTTCGAAATTTGGATTAAGAAAGTCTCTCCATTCTTGATTTCGACATCTCCTGCATGTAGGAAAAATAAAAAGTAGTTTATTTATTTTTTTAATAATTAGTTGATTGAAAGATTAATGTAATGTGTTACGCACTATTTCATTTAACTTTAATTTATAATCTTATAACCGCTTATACTCGTATAACTCTTTACACCTACTTATAGTTACATATATTTTCCACTCCCAAAAATTACATTTATCCACACCTATCATTATAATTATTTTATAAATATAAAAATTTAATCCGTTGTAAATTTATTCTTCCATTGTCAATGAAATATTTTACAAGTTTTTAAATTTATTATATAATTCTCTTTAAATTCTTTATTACTTAGCTGAAGAACATAATTGCTCTCTAATAAACTATTATTTTTTTTATTGATTGACCATTGTGAAATGATACAAATAAATATTGAACTTTGTATAAAATAGTTTATGCATCTAAGTTATAAAAAAAAATTTCAGAAATATAAAAAATTTTCAAACGTGACCATGGTTGTAAGCAATGTATTTGTCATAACAAACATATAAATTTTATAATTTAATTTTCATAAAGTTCATAAAAAAATAAAATAAAATATGTTGTTTTATTTTAATGCACATAACTTCAATACTTATAAACATTTTGTAAGTCATTTACAACATCTTATATTCCTTACAACTATATATATATTTCACTTCCAAAACTCATACTTGTTCACAATTGTTCATAATTGTTTTATAAATAAGAAATTTAATTTGCTATGAATTTATCACTCTACCGTTAATGAGATATTTTAAAAGTTTAAAATTAATATGTTTTCAACTAATATTTCACAAATTCTTTACCTTTTGTAATGCTCTTCAAATTCTTTATTATTTGATTGCGTGAACATAATTTTCATCAAACTATTTTTTTTTTCCTATTAACTATTGTCAGTCGACATAATATACATTCTACTTATTATGAAATAATTTCTGTATCTAAACTATAAAAAAATTTTCATAAATATTAAAAATAATTTTATTTTTTGTGAAAAAAGACAAAAATAATCAAACATGACCACAACAATAACAATGCATTTGAAATTACAAACATATGAGTTTTATAATTTAATTTACATAATGTTCAAAATAAAATAAAATAAAACATGTTATTCTATTTTAACAAATATAATTAATACTTATAAACATTTTATAAGTTATATAAATATTTTATATTCGTTATAATTGCTTATAATTCCTTACACTTAAATGAAATAAGACCTCAAAAGAT
Organism: Talinum fruticosum; assembly: GCA_021018815.1. NCBI lineage: Eukaryota > Viridiplantae > Streptophyta > Magnoliopsida > Caryophyllales > Talinaceae > Talinum > Talinum fruticosum. The sequence goes on from JAITYX010000020.1 coordinate 6,328,097, forward strand.
ATAACTTACTAGAAATGGTAAGAAATACCTATATAAGCTAAAGAAAAGACCACTTATATAACGATGATCTAAGACGCCTTCCTCCACAACTCTACCATTCTTTTCTTTTTTTGAAAAAATAGAAAATAAAATAAATTAAACCAAGCAAAATACACTAGGTTACGTTAACTTCCACTACATCCCATTATCAACCTAGCTTCGTCCCAAATCATCCAACCTTACTATGAGCTTGATGAAGCGACTTTTGGACATTGAGGTTCCATTTTTCAGCAACAAGGTTCAACTCCAATTTTCAATACGTGTTCATCAACTTGTAAGATCCACTTCCCCTGAGGTGGTGACAGTGTATGGATGAGTAACGACCCCAGTTGGTTTCTATTGAAAATGGGTACAGTGCTTTAGCAGCAAGGTTCACCTCTTTTCGAGCTTGGTTAATAAGAATCTTCCAATTTCGTTCAATCATCTTAGTGATCTCACTTATGAGATAATCCACTACTTTCGGGTTATTTGAATCACCCCTTTTCTCAACTTCTCAATAATATTCCTCCATCTCGATTTCAAGTGTCAGGATATCATAATCTCAACCTCTTCTAAGACTATCTTTCAAGGCTTCAAGCACTGCCATAGTTTGATCAACACCATGCACAACAAAGGTACTGCCCAAGAACTAGAGATGGGAAGCCGTTCTTGTCACCCTTGCAGAGCAATATCCTTCCACATTCCAATAAACACCAATATTAAGCTTAAAATGAGCCTCCAAATCCCATTCATGACAAGCAATATTGTTGGTAATAAGGTTCTAGAAACTTTTGAGTTCTAGAGCAGGCATTAGAGAAGATACAAATATTACGATACATTTACAAGTGACAGAAGATAATCATGAAGGTTCGGGCCCACTTAGGATCACCTTTTATATTCAAATTAGTCCAATAAGACCAATTAAAATTGAAAACAGAAGCAGTAAGGAACAAGTTATTAGTGGGACAAAAAGAAGACTTAGGTTACACAAGTAATCGGACAATCCTTAAAAATATGTAAATCGTGTAGTGGGTGCAAGTAGGTAAAATATGACGGGTCAATATGGGAACTCCACTTATTAAGACGCTTAGCAACAAATAGCCCAATATAAAGAGCACACCAAACTAAAATTTTTATTTTTTCCCCTAAACTTTCACTTTCCAAATTAAGCATCCATATTACAGTTTTATTCCACTCAATGGTTGGTTTCAGTTAGTCATAGAGGCTTTTAGAGCTAAACTTGCCATGAGGATAATATTACTAGGTCTCCACCTATAAATTCTCTCGACTCCCCAAGCCCCATTGTAGATGATAAGCTCAATCTTAAGGTGTTCAATGATTAGGGGAATATGAACATTGTCCAATAGGAATTTTTTTTTTTGTCATTTAGTGATCATGTAATAAATTTTCCCCTTTTAGTGCTCCAAATTTATTATTCTCACATGATCCATACCCAAATAAAATATTATTAAAGTTGAAAACATGAAATATTATTTTTAAAAGTGAAGTTATTGGGTTCCCCGAATCCGTTTTAATATTACAATATGAATGTCACAATATTGCATCCCTAAATTTAAGCAATGACAGAATCTTAGCCATGATCTGGAGGATTACATTATAAAAAGAGAGCGCGTGGGTGTGGAGTGAGAGTGGAATTAACAAATTCTGTGACACTACGGATGATGTTCCACGAGGCGGAGCGTAGACGCTGGAGTTGAATAGGTCATACGGGCCCGTAGGGAAACCAAAAGCAGGGAATCAATCATTCATTTATAAAATAAAATAAGGAAGGAGCAGCTGAGATGATAAAGTCAAGTCCAGCCCAGATTTGGTTTGCATCTGGAAACTTCCCCTACTTTGAGTCCTGCTTCCGTTACGCTACTACGCCTTCCTTTACCCCTTTTTTCCTCCCCATACCCCTTCTGGTTGGATTGGATTGTAACCAACCCTTTTCTATTTGCTTTTATTTCTTAGATTCAATTTTTAGCATTATTCGACAATTACGGTTGTGTTAAATGTTAGAGTATAAAATTATTCTTACATCTTTAACCGCTAATGTAAATTTGTAATTGAGTTGATGTTTACACAATGAATGAGACATAATACATTAAACTATATTGACAAGCACTCGTGTATATTGAAAAAGATGTACAAGTTTTGAACATTTCTTGTTAAAAGAATCCAAAATCGATTCTATTCATACAAAATTTTCATTGATAGAAAAAAAAAGTGAATTACTAGAGTAAACAAATTTAAGTTTAATTCGGATTTAATTCTTTTTCAGTCCATTCCAATGGCGGAGCTACATTTACGGCAATAGTGGTCATAAAAACATTGTTAGAGTTTATGTGTAAAAATCCTCAAAGATTTATAAAATAATTAAAAAGGATACTTATAAATAATAATTAATATTTTTAAAATCTAAAAATATTTAAAAAGAGACACCGTTAAATAAAATTACTGACTCGGTTTTATCTTTGGGTTGAGCCCTATTTTATTATCACCAATGTACTAATGGCTCCAGTTATGTGTAAACACCAATGAATTAAATTAGCTTAGTTGCCCAAAAAGCTTGTTGTTTCTTAGCAAGTGGTGGTTCAACTAACTAACAAATCTTGAAGGAGGCAGCAGAAAACTTGGACAAAACCCATTGGAAAACGGAGGACTTGTGCTACGGCAGCCAATAACTAGCCGAGGAGGCCGGTTCCAAGGGAAGCTGCTTAATATTGGTCTACTGATTTGGGTTGACCAAGGCCCATCCTCATAGGCCCAATTCGTAAACTTTAGAGATTTTAAATTGGGCAGGTTCGACTTGGTCAGACTCGTAGCATGGCCCAAATTCTTACTATTATACGAAGTTCATCTCGTACTGGTCAAGACTCCTGAGATCAGTCTATGCTGTCTTAACTTATATGTGGCAGGGGCGAAACTAAGATTTTATGTTTAAGAGGATCTAGCTTGAAATAGGTTATGAACCAATAAATTATAATAATTTATTTAAAATATATTATATATATTATTTTAGTATTAAGATCAGGCAATATAATGAAATTAAATTTTAAGTTAAGATATATATATATATATATATATATATATATATATATATATATATATATATATATATATATATATATATATATATATATATATGTAACGATCATAAGAATGAATTCTTTTAATAAATAGTGTTTATTTCGTAGTCTAATTGTGTTTTTAGTAAGCTATGAACTCCTAATCTTCTATTTGGTTGCTTGATGATTACCAATGTCATTGTTATATGCATTCTGTTTTGCGTGCAAATTCGTAAACTATATTGCCCCATAATTAGATCTGTCAATCCGAACAGGTGGGTTAAATACGATCGGGTGAATTCGGATTTTATGGGTCATATGTATTTCAGATTCGGGGTAAAATACGGGCCATATATCGATTGTATGGGTTTTGGGTCGATCTTACGAGTTGAGAGCGTCTTTTTATTAGTTATTTTTCTTTTATGAATTATAAAATTGCGAAATATTTTTTCTTAAAATTGTACATAATTGTACGGAAAAGTATAGCATTTGTATTTTCTAAAAAGGATATTGTAAAAATTCAAAACTTTCATCATGGTATTTGCGTGAGAACTACTATTGAGTCGAACGATTTGACCGCTTTACCCGTTTAAATAAAACCAATGAAAGGTTGTCCCAATAATAGATCAAGAAAAAGTCAACTTGGTCGGCTAACCAACCCATTTTATTCACTAAAAAATTTCAATTTCGTCTTAACCATACCCAGTGCCCATCCTAAGTGCTATGTTTCAAGTACGGCTAAAACAATTTCAAATAAATGAGAATTAGAGATTTACAATAAATTAAAATTATTATTTTTAATTGTAACATCAAAATTTTATGTTACTATAGTGAAGGTTTGTTCGGGAGAGTCCGAGTCACCCTAGAGGGGGTGAATACGGTGATAGAAAATTCTTTGTGAAAACACACACTTTTGCGTAAAAGAGACAAAGACAGATTCCGAGTCTAAGCACGGGGTCGAAAGTATTGGACTCGGAATGCAATGAATCGGAGTAAACAAGTATATCAGGGTACGTCCGAGTCTAGAATAAACTCGAAAAAGAACACAGAGATTTTACGTGGAAACCCTCCTGGGGCAGAAAACCACGGCCCGTGTCAATCCGGACACGAAGTCAAATCCACTATTTTGAGTCCACAAAATACCGTGAACTTGATCGAACCCGAGTTGCTCCCTTGGACAACTCTATACAAGTTTTCCTAGACTCGGAAGTTACCTTATCCGATCTAGTACTTCCTAGCTGAGATAACCCTTACAGCTTAGGGACAACTAAGCTGAGTTAACCTTTACAGACTTAGTCAAGGGACCTTACAAAGAATGTAAGAAGAGTCCGTAACTAAGTACAAGACCTTACAACTCGAAAGTAATGAATTACAGAGATGGAGTTGTAAGTTGAAGATTGAAAGTAAATACAATAACTTTGATCAAGTAAATGTATAAACAATACGTTCGGCAACCTTCAAGTCTTGTGAAGTGGCTTCCTTTTATAGAAGACCAAGCAGAGTAGCCGTTATCTTCATCTGCTGACCGAGAGTCTTCCGTGACCGTTGGTAGAAGTTTTCGAGTTACTCGAAAGTATCCGTTGAATTATGAACGTTGGACAACGGTTTAACTCTCTTGGAAGTCTCGAAACCATCGGTTGTGTCTTGATAAATGTGGTGAAACCCACCGTTAAGCTTGGCGTTCCAGTTTTCCGGATATGGAAGCAGACGACTTCGACACAATCTTACGGGACTAAAGCGAGGAAGGTGAAAAGCCATATCTGCTGGTGATTTGACGTTCGAAGCCGGCTACTTTTGTAGTTTGAAAAGATATCCTCGATTGAATAACCTACAAAAGTAAAACACCTTTGGTTCTCAAAGTATAAAATACTTTGGTCCAGGGTTAGACACGGATAACAAAATAATTTAAAAATTACGCAACCGATTATCTCGAGTCGAAAAGAAATGGAATATTCCGAGTCTAATATCCATGATACTCGGAATTCCATATGACTTAGTCTTTAGTAAAGAAACACGTTCTATAGCAAATATCGAGTGAGAAAGAACTTGATATAGACTAAGCATGAAGTGAACTTATGAATGCCGACTATGAAAGCAATAGAGTAAATAACCACAAGTCAGATTCCGAGTGAGAATGGACTCGGAATAAAGAACTAGTTTTACGAGTCGCTAACTAAAAGCGACTAAAGAGAAATGTGAAGGCCAAATCGCATAGAGAGGATACTATTTAACTCAAGTAAGTTTCTAAGATACGAGAGAATGCCTTGGAATCAAAACTCTATATGAATGACATCGTTATACTCGATTCCTTTTGCATGACTCGGAAAGATATAGAACAATGTCCGAGTCTTCACTATAGTAATATTATTTCTATAAAAAATATATTATTTAAAATGTGACCGGGCATGTTCTATTTACTAAAAATACAACAATATAACTTGTCCATTTTAAACATTTTTAATATATCACGCCATTTGAATTCATACATATTTTGTTGAAATTTTACTATGTATAATTTTTGTGTATAATTTTTTTATTAGAATAAGTTGAGAAAAGAAATAGTATTAATGTATGTTTGTAAATTATTATGATAGTTATGTAACGTCTCTCCAAAAAATGTGATATTGAAGGTTTGCTCGGGGTGAGTCCGAGTCACCCTAGAGGGGGTGAATAGGGTGATGGAGGATTTTCTTTGAAATCCAAGCTCTTTTGCCAAATAAGATACATAAGTGAATTACGAGTCAAAAATAGAGTCGGAAAAGTATGGACTCGAAATGCTACTTAGAGTAAAGTGGCAAAATAAACGAAGCTTTGAGACTGTCCGAGTCTAGAATGAATTCAGAAGGATAACACTTAGAGATTACGTGGAAACCCTCCTGGGGCAGAAAACCACGAACCGTGCTAATCCAAGCACGAAGTCAAATCCACTATTTTGAGTCCACAAAATACCGTGAACTGACCGAACTCGAGTTGCTCCCTTAGACAACTCTTTACAAGTTTTCCTAGACTTAGAAATTCCCTTATCCGATCTAGTACTTCCTAGTTGAGATAACCCTTACAGCTAGGGACAACTAAGCTGAGTTAACCTTACTGACTTAGTCAAGGGACCTTACAGAGAAAGTAAGAAAGTGTTTGTAACTAAGTACAAGACCTTACAACTCGAAAGTAATGAATTACAAAATAGTAGTTGTAAGTAGAAGATTGAGAATAAATACAATGACTTTGCTCAAGTACGTGTATTAATAATAAGTTCGGCAATCTTCAAGTCTTGTGAGGTGGCTTCTATTTATAGATGACCAGGCAGAGTAGCCGTTATCTTCATCTCGCTGACCGAGAGTCCTTTGTGACCGTTGACAAGGACTTTTTGAGTTACTCAAAAAGTATCCATTGTAATGTGAACGTTGGACAACGGTTTAAACTCTCTTGAAAGTCCCAAAACCACTGGCGGTGTCTTGAAAGATAAGGTGGAAACCACCGTTAAGTTTAGCGTTCAGTTTTCCAGATTTGGAAACGAGAAAATCCCGACACAATCTTCCGGGATCTGGAGTAGAGAAGGTGAAAAGTCATGTCTGTTGGTAATTTGACATTTTAAAGCCGGTTACTTTTGTACTTTGAAAAGTGTATCCTCGTTTGAATAACCTACAAAAGTAAATCAATTTTGGTTCTCAAAGTATAAAATACTTTGGTCCAAGATTAGACACGAGATAATAAAATAATTATGATAATTAAACAACTAATTATCCGAGTCGGAAAGAGAATGGAATTTTACGAGTCTAATATCCATAATACTCGGAATTCCATCCGACTTAGTCTAAGCGAAGAATCAAGCAAGTTAAGTAAAGAATATCATAGTGAAATAACTTGATATAGACTAAGCATGAAACAGACTAGAAGTATTGACTATAACAGAATAGAGCTTATAATAAGAAGTTAGATCCGAGTGAGAAAAGACGAAATACTAGTTTATTCAACATGCAATAAATCGAGTGATGAGAGACTCGGAACCGAGTGAGATAAGCATATCGGTTTTCCGAGTCACTCAAGGATAAGCAAGAAATACACGAAGTAAAAGTTATATCACTTAGAGAAGATACCATATCACTCAGAAAAGATTCTAAGATACGGAGAATGCCTTGGAATCAAAACTCTATAAGTAAGAAATTGTTATACCCGATTCCTTTTATATAACTCGAAATGCGTTGAACGTTGTCCGAGTCTTCGGATATGATAAATAACCATTATTAAAAGTATAACAAAGTGAAAAGAAAATCATATAATAAATATAAAATATTCAATCAATATGTCGCAAAACTAAAATTATTATTTTCTTACCTTGACTCAAAGGGTCGAACAAGTTCGGGTCGGATTTGACCCACTAGTTTGAGGTCTTTTAAATTTTTGATTTTTTGGGGTTCGGGTTAAAAAATTATATTCAAAATTTTAAATTTTTGAACGAATTCGAATTAAATTTTAGGTCGGATCGGTTTTTACCATAAATTTTATTCAAAATTTTAAATTTTTGAACGAATTCGAATTAAATTTTAGGTCGAGTCGGTTTTACCATATCTAGTGCCATTCATAAATAATTTACTTACGTAATATTGTCTGTTTTATGATGAATGTTTCTCGGATAAGATGACACATGTTTTTGCGGCGACCGAAATCAAATTGGAAAAACAGAAAAAGAAATTAAATAAGGGAAAGGAAACGTGAAAAAGAAAGGACAAAAGAAAGAAATTTGTGGAAAGTTGGGGGCGTACGGGAGAGAGCGAGAGAGTTTAGTGCAGGAGAGGAAAGACAATGACCAGACCGGGAAGTGCCAGGGCGACTTGTTTGGGGCCGGCACCGGCGACCAACAGCCGTGCCGCCGTGTGCGTGGTGTAGTGGGCTGGGAAAGAGAGAGTGGGACTGGTTGAGAGGGCTGCGTAGAGTACAACCGCGAGAGGGGAGGGGCAAGTCGGCCGGGCGTGGGCTGCGGTGGATCGGCGTAGGCTGCGCCGGAGGCGACTGTTGTTGTGGTCGGCGGGCACCGACCGTGGTGGTGAGGGGAGGGAGCACAGCGGTTGGGCTCGGACAGAGCGAGAGGGTGGGTATATGCAGCTATGCCTGGAAGAAAAAGTAACGGAGGGAAACAAAATTAAAAGCAAGGGATTGAATTTTGAAAAAAAAAAAAAAAAGTTGCCAGTAGCGGGAGTCGAACACGGGACCTCTTATTCAGATTACGAGGCCTTACCAACTCAGCAAAAGTTGCTGATATTTTCCTCTATATAAAAATTTTATTTTTTTGGAGGGGTCGATTGACCCCATGAACCCCGTTGGAGGGGTTTCTGAAAATTATTTTAAAATTGTCATTTTTTAAGAAATGATTTCAAAACAATTTGTGGTGGGATGGTGGTTGATATAACCGGGGGTTTCAACACTCAACACCTTGGAAAATTTGCCAAGTCTTATGAAATGGAGGAAATATTGAATTTGGGCATAGAAAATGGTCAAACTTCAAATTTCGAATTCACTATTTGACGATGTGTTCAAATAGGGACAAGAAGATTTTCTAGACAATGGTATCTTCCACATATATAGGTAGATTATTATTCAGAGTTGTGTTTAGTTGAAGTTAATGTTACAGTTTCATGATCTTGGTGGTATCTCTGTTTGATTGCAGTTGTTTATGCACTGTATGAATTCATTATGCCAAGCTCCAACTTATACAATGTTGCTCTGTAGAACTAGTTTCTGAGAACCTTTTTAAAGAAGTTTAGAATTAGTGTTCAGTAAGCCCTTTTTAGAAGTTCTCTTGGAGTGTAGAAATTATTTGATCATGGTTCATATTTTTTTCCCTTTTGGGCTATCGTGCAATATCTAAGCTTAATTACTTCAAAGTGATAATGTTTAATATTTCTTCCTATGTTATTGATTATAATGATTTACAATGAATGTCAAATGGGCATGCTACTTTTGCATGGTTCTGAGTCTAGTGCGTTAATTTCTTTGCATGTTCACTGCCACCTTATATGACCACTATAATGAAAAAATTTAGTAGCAGAGAAAAATGTGAAGATGGTGAAATGGACATAGGAGAAGTTTATTTCAATTTAGCAAACCATGAATAGCAAACTATTCGTTCAAAAGACATGATAAAATCTGAAGAGGAACTCATAAGAGAAGAGAAACTCAATGTTGAGGTGAAGAGAGTTGGTCCATGGGCAAATTTTGGAGCTGCTGAGTTGATCTTGGCTGGCTGGTGTTTGTTTGAAATGCTTTTCAAGGCATTTTAATTTGCCTTCCATCCTGTATGTGGCGGGAAGATCATCGTAAGTAAGCTGGAACAGCCACCATTTGAAAGGAATGTTTTTAAGTCTTATTTTTATTACTGAGTTTGCTTTAAACTCTGAAGTTGCGAGTTAGGTTTTTCTCATCTCTTTTTTTTTAAAAAAAAATTATTTATTTCATCTTTCTTCTGTTTAGATTGGATGGAGGTTAGAGGCAGTATTGTCAAGAGTTTGCAATTCACCGTATAAGCAAGACAGCATTCCGTGCACTCTTGCACCTACAAAGTAGTAACAATGTTTTTAAAATTATTTTTCAGTTTTGCGCATGGAATTCGATATTCAAAAGTTTCTACAGAATTCTGAGCAGCTGCAGTTTGAATTCCAACAATTTCCTACCTCCTACTAACGACTTGCAGCACACAGGGTTGCTCAGCATTATGGTCTGCAGACCATGGTGTCGGATAGTCTCATAGATGGGCCTGAAACCAAAATCTTGGTTAAAAAAACAGCAGAGAGTAAATATCCATCTATTCATCTATCAGATGTACCCGCGAAGCAGCCAGAAAACAGCAAACATGAGCAGGTCAAAATTGCTATAAGACCTAGGTCTTTTAGGACATCTTCTGGTGATGCATATGACATGGGAACCAAATGTAGCAGAGTCCGAAGTTTGGAGGAGAGAAAGGAGGAGTATGACAGAGCGCGTGCTCGCATCTTCAGTAGCCCAAGCAGTCCTATTTTGGACGACATAGTATCTCCTGTTTTGACAAATGGAATAGTTTCATATCCAATCAAAGATGAGAATGAAGTTTGCAGGAACTTCAGCAGCAATTCAGATAAAACACCCAGTGTAAGGGATGTTGGAACTTCTTACAGAGTGGCTATCTTCAAAGACAGAGAAAAGGATCGTGCTGACCCTGACTATGATCGTAGTTATCAGAGGTAAATCTTGCTGTTGTGATGCACACGGGCATCTTTTATTTGACTTGTGGGTATTATCTCCACTAGCATTAATTTATGATGCCACTTCTATTGAGTATCTAAAATGACACTTTAGTGCTGTATTATAATGTTGATAATCATAACTGCTGTATGTAGTATTTTCTGTTTACTGCATGACTGAATTGTGTCTGGGGAGCTGAATGCTGATTCGCTTACTGTTTCTATTTTGAACTTTTGGAGGAGCAATTGGGGGCATATCATTGACTGTGATTCTGCTATTATAATTGCCACAGGTATGTCAAGAATTTCTCAAGCAGTCAGACGTTTCTGACCCCGTTCAGCATGCCAGAGTTTCAACCTCCCTTCTTGCAGTATGAAGCTCCTTTTCCTCAGACGGGTCAAATTCCAAGAGCACAAACCTCACTCAGCTATGGGCCTTCATCAGACCCAAGCATGAATCACTATTGCACCGTGGGATCAAATTATGTTTCAAGGGATGCTATATATATGCAGTGGCCTAGTCCTGCTATGATGTATGCACATTCGTATGGACAGTTTAGGCACTCTGTTTTCCAGGTAGTCTGTACTCTGAAAGCTATTTGATTGTGTTAAATATGTGGTGAAGCATGAATAATTTTCCTGATGTATAGATTGTATAGATTGTGTTAATATGTGGGTTACATTTGCAAGTGATTCTAGTCGAGATGGTAATTGGATCTGGAGTTATTCTGATGTTTGAAATTCGCACTCTCTGGTTGCAGGCTCCCTTCTGTCAGCAGCCTCTCAGCTTTGATTACTCCCAGAATCATTAGCATTGCATTTGCAGCTACATCACAATGTTTGTATGATCAATTATTTTTTCAGCATTACAATCTCTCTACGTGAATTTTTGTTCAAAAATATGTCCATACTTAAGCCTGTGCGCCATTGATATAACTTTCATAGCATCCCCCTTCCCCCACCTTGACCGGCCCGGCCCTTGTACTTGTGTTGACACTAACATTGTACTACTTGAAAACCTATCAATTATTCATTAGACATTTAGACTATCATCGGCTCTAGCTCGTGGTTAGCTTTTCTTTCCTTGTTTACTTTCCTTGCTCCTCTCCCAAAGGGACCATACGTGCATAGTCATTGGGCGCTACACAAATACCGGTAGTTGCCCCATCTTGGGCATGGCTAGCATCTTTGGATTGGGTGTCATGGGCTCATGGGGCCATTTTTTTTCCACAATCATTTTTAGCATATAGTATTATTCAGTTTAATTCTGCATCGTTCAGTTCTATTCAGTACATTTCATGTTTTTTCTTCCTAGACAATTTTTTGGGTCACAAATGGACTTTCCATAAAGTTGCAATCAATCAATTATCTTTCAGTATTTTCATTACACATCATCTATTGGTTAATATTTTAATTTCGTAAAGTGTATTTTTCATTTAGGAAGTAAATGATTGAATAAAAAGTAACTTTTAGTATTGTTGGTTAATGCGTAATGTGTTGGTTTCTTAAAGTGTCGTTTTCCATTCACGAAGAAAATAATTAAATAAAAAGTGTGTTTTTTCATTCAGAATTAGAAAATGATTAAATAAAAAGTGTGTTTTCCATTCAGAATGAAAATAATGGATTGGGGAGAGTATCTTCTGGGACTATTAAGCATTATTGAAAGTGTTTTTATATATTTTTTTCCTTGAATATCCATTCCAATTCAGTTTTATTCAATCTCCGAATGATACCGAGAACTATTGAATCAATTATTTATTTCAATAACATAAACTGTCGAGTCATTTGTTATTAGCCTATATGATTTACCGATGATTCAATGTTAAACAAGGGCAAAAAGTAGTTCGAGTACCGTTTAAACTTTAAGTGATACTTATTCACCTAACATAATTCCACGTGAGAATCGTAAAATATTATTTTTTAAAAATTTTGAACCACTTTGTATATTGATCATACCTCGGCATATTATTGTGTCAATGGTTATTGTATATATGCTAAGCAGCTATCTTGAACTATTCTCTCCATTCCAAAATAGTGTCGCGCTTAGAATTAATGTTAAGAAAACCGTAGTAGACGGAATTGGTCGGTTGAACTGTTGGGAATGGGAACCGGCCAAGTCAATGGTCTGATTAACGCTAAAAAACGTTCAACGCATGAACCGACCAAACCCGGTTGGCCTGACCAACTAGGCTAACCTAGCTGACTCGCAATTTGACCGGATTTTTCCCTGTTCACCGTCATTTTCACTGTACTTTAAGGCTTCAACATCAGACAATCAACAACGAGAAAGATGGTGAGGGAAGAAAGGAAGAAGGGGAATGGGAAGGCTAAGAAGGGAGTGAGAACGAGCAGAGAGATTGATGGCGCAAAAAGAGAAAGATGACGAGAGGAGAGAGAAAGGGGGTGCGATACTGGACCAGCACAGAAAAGGAAGACGGGCCGGAGGGTGGGGAGAAGGGGGCTCTACTGATGAATTGAAGGAGAGTAGGGATGACAATGGGACGGGGAAGTTCCAGCTCAACTCCCCACCTCCGTCCCTGTTGCAATGGAAAAATCTCCGCGTCCCCGCTTCCAAGCAAGCCTTGAGCGAGGATTTTTCTTCGTTCCATACTTTCACTTCTCCCTGAAGGTTGACAGTAATCAAAGGGATATTTTGCAGAAATTACACTTTACAATACACATCATACAACAAATCACACCCTAATTACCCACAATCATTTGATAAAAATCACTAGTAATTACACACTAATATAACAATAATCACGCATAATTGTTTCATGGAATTGAAATCAATAGCGAATTACACATTAATCACCAGTAATCAAGACCATTTCTCATAAGACCTTGGCATCCATTAGCAGTTATCAAATAAAAAAAATACAAATCAAGAATAAGCGAGAGTGACAAGCACCGGCAATAAGAGATATGAAAATCGTCTTTGAGCCACTAGCATGAGAAATAACACTTGGAGTGATAGAGTGAGAGAGGACTGTCACCAACGAGAGTGCAAGCAAGGCAAGGTTTGGCCGGAGAGAGTGAGATAGTGCAAGCAAGGCGGCTTAGATATGGGATGGGGCTGGGAGGTAGATGGCGGGCTAGTGCATACGTGCGTGGTGGGTGAATGGGGGACGTTGGTTAAAAACATTATATATCTTAGGGTTTCTTTTAAAAGAAAATTACCTATAAGACTTTATCTTTCATGCATAAATTTTCAAATATAAAGATATAAATGTAATTTTAACAAATAAGGACGAAGTACGAGAATTTTTCCCAGGTGGGAGTGTGGATGGAGATATGATTTTTAGCCCCATTTCCGTCCCCATTGGGGATTGAGATTTTTCCCAGCGGGGATTCGATTCGGGATTCCCGGCCCACTGCCCTCCCTAAAGGAGAGAGAGGTTGGTGAGCTAGGGTTTTCCCACCCTAGTTTATTTAAAAGTCCGAGGCCAAGGTGGACATGTATTTTATGGGCTTGAATGGCCTTGATTTTTTTCATGAGATATATTAAAAAATGGCAATTCATGTTTGATATAGATTTTGCATTAATCTTTATCTCAAATTACGTTCTTTAGCATTAAATGTTGCAAAATAATTATTAATATATAAAAAAATTAGCTCAAGCATATAAGAGGTCATTCCGGTCTAAAGTGATTTAATGGTAAACCGGGCTAACCGATTTAACCGTTGTCTAACCGATCCGATCGAGACCCATTGGCCTACTACCTCAACTGGATTTATCTCTCGGATCGGTTTTTTTTTAAGCTTCGAACCAAGAGCTTAGTTTTGAGCTATTTAAATGAGACTAATATTTTTAATAAAACTTTTGTTTTCAAATCATATGAGTATTTATACAATTATACTATGAGCCTAGGTTTATAAACCTAAATTAGTATATGTGGTTTTTTTAATTTTTGAAATCTACTTTTATTTTTATGGGCCCCTTGTCACAATAAATTAAATTATTTCTCATAAATTATGTCATATCATCATGTCCATAAACCATAATACATAGGGTAAGAATTGGAGTATTTATCGCTGATCTTAGGGCTGTAGTGCAAACACTTGTCATAAAAGATAAAAGGTATATAATTAGCCACATAAACTATCCAATAATAATTATCCACTAGTAGTCCCTAAAAGAAGTTATGTGAGGACATTATGTAGGTGAGCTTTTAAGCATAGTTTAGTGCATGCTTGTGATGTTGGACAATAACAATTTTTACCCAAAAAGTTCCAACATGTGGATGTGGATGTGGATGTGGATGTGGATGTGGTGAGAAAGATTCCCTCTGGTAGGGAATTAGATTAGTCTATTTATGCTTATCTTGGAGATCTTAAATTGTTCCCTTCAGGTTTAGTTTAGGGTAGTCAAACCCTAAAATGCATGCCTTTGCCTACCCTTAAAGTGAAAGCAAAACCCCATGCCATGACAAAAACTGTCCCAAGTTCTTCCCACATGGGTCAGGAAGTTGCAAGGATATAGGATCAGGGTGTCATAGTTAAGGGGTGGGCCAAGTTATATAATATTTTTCTGAAAGGAAAAAAAAAACTAAAAAGGAAGAAGAAACTTAGTTTTTTTGAATACTAAAATTATGGGCTAATTATTTGTTTTGTCATAAATTTTGTTGCCAGGTTGTGGTTGTGGTTGTGCCCCTCTTTTGATAAACCTATGGCTAAGATTTCACTATTAATTATTCTTTGCCAGTACTACTTGTAATTAAATTACTAATTTGCATGCATAGTGGAGGTTTCGTGGATCTCAACTTGTGAATTGTCATCAGCAAAGTTGAAAGCCTCTCTTAATGATGAGCTTTTGCTCAAACCAAGTCAAACATCAAGCAAATGGGCATTGGCCAGCTCCATTTAATTATGTAAAACTGTAAAATTTACTTTGTTCAAAAAAGAAGATGGAATCATATATATGCTTTTACCTAATAATAATAATAATAATAATAATAATAATAATAATAATAAATAATATTTTGATAAGACGTTTTCACATAAAAAAATAATATCATATATTCTTGTCAGAATTACATTTAGTATTCTTTCAGAGTTGTTAGAAATGTTTTTGGATTCCATATGTATATTCCTGATTTTTTTTTTTTTTACAATTTTTTTGATGGTTGAGTTCTTTTTATACATATGGCTTAGAAAGGAGTTTCTCAATCTTTTTTTTTTTTATATAGAAAACAATCTATATTATAACTTTGATTTATTTATTAAAATTTATTTAGTCGGGATCAATTTCTTTGAATTTTTTAAAAGAAAGATTCCTCATAATACTACTATAAAAAACAAGCGGAACTTATATATATATTCACAATAAAACAATACTATACAAATCATAAAACTTTAAACAACTGTATCAAACAAAGTCTTTATTATATATATATTTATATTCCCCCATCTTTTTAGCTGTTGTTCAGATTCGATCCAGTGAATTAAAATCCAAGGGGACTAATCAATAATTAAGATTTGGACATAATTTGATTGTGGGGGCTTGCATTGTCTATTTGTCTAAGGATCAACCAATGGATTGAGAGAAATTTCTTTTACTATGTAAATTTGTGTGCAAATTCTTAAATGCTCTTGTAAGCATATATTTTCAAGGAAAAAATAGAGAGAAATTAGACCCACAAAATCCCTTTATTTTCTCGTTTGTTCGATTATTTGTTGACATAAAATAAAGAGCAGATATTCTCATGAGCATATCAGATATTTTGAAATTTTTAAATGGTTGGTTGGTGAGATTTTCATGACATAAAATGTGGATGTCAAAGTTTGAAGCCAATTCTAAATGACTTGGAATTGTTTTTTGTTTTTCTAATCCAATTGGTCGATATAAGTAAAATTTTATTTTATTAATTAGAATAACCAATATTCACATTTCTTATTTAGTATTAACTAAACTTTAAATATAATTTGATTGTCACTAATTTGTACAAAAGTTTCAAACAATTTAATATTTGTTTTTTAATAGGTTTGAAATTGAAGCTTTTCGAATATTGAAGTTCTATAGGATAACAATAGTTAGATTACAACTAATAAATGATTGTTATTAAAAAATAATGATAATACTGTCTCCGTTTTAAAATAATTATCATTTCATTAACTTTTTATTTCATAATGTTTGTCATTTTATAATTTAAATGATACAATAATGACTAGTTTATTAATTTTATCCATATTAATTTTTTTCTCTTTTTTTCAATAACTTTCCTCATTTGCAACAAAAACATAAAACAACTTAATCTTTAAACATAAATTTTATCATAAATCATATATTTCCTTATATTCCGTCACATTTAAATTAGAGGAAGTGATACTAAAGGATCGATATGCCTCCAAGGTAATTTGTTACCCTTCTCAAAAACTTGGGGGCTGTATGTTCCAACCAAATAGATTACTTTGTTACCCATCAAATATTTATTTTAATTCCTTCATGGAAAAGTCAAATATTATATCGTTTGAGTTACATTACATATATATATATATATATATATATATATATATATATATATATATATATATATATATATATATATATATATATATAACCATCAATTTGCTAGTTTCAATTGTCAACTAATTTTAGGTTGGAGTATGACGTCAGTTACATATATTTTTCATTTATTAAAGACCCAATTTACCTAAAATTTGGAAGCCTTAAACATATGCATAAATTAATGAGTCACTCGACCTATATTACTAATTGATTTTAAGTTAAAATCTCACTTGAATTGTATATATTGCCCATTTTTTGTTTAAACTTTGGGACGGTGAGCGTAAGGTCCTGTTCCGTTACTTGTAAGAAGTTAGAATGAGTTGTACCCAATTGTAATAAGTTGTAAAGAGTTGTAAGATGATTGTAAAGTTAATTATAAAAAACTATAAGGAAATATAAGTACTGTAAGGAGTTGTAAAAAGTTGTAAGTAATTATAACAAACCTGTAAGGCTGTAAGCTAAAGTCGGGGCCTAAGTGTCTCAGTTACCAATTGTCCGCTTAGTATGTGGATATGCAAATTTAGAACAGAAAATAAAGTTTCAAATTCAAACTTCTTACCTGGAACATCTTATGAGGAAGCGAAAGCTTGTCTTTCCAGCGATCCCTTAATTTGAAAAAGTAAATAAAGCATCTTGTGATTCATGTTATTTACATACTTTTAAATATCATATTGTATCAATTTGTAAATATCGTATTAGCTAAGATATGTCATACAGACTAATATTTAATTTTATATCCATCAAATATAAAAAAATAACATATTGCTACAGTTCTTCCACAGAATTGTAGTAATAGGTTAGGTTTATTAAGCCTTTTATTATGATTTTATGGGAGAACCGTACTAATAGGTAGATTTTTAAAAATATTTTTCAAATTTTTCATAACTATTTAAAAAGCAATTTCAATTACTATTTAAAAAGAAATTTCATTACTATTATACAAATAAAACACTACGAATAACTTACAGAAACAAACAAGTTCATTCACTATTTAAAAACAAATATTATTAACGATTCTACTACATAGTTAAACTAAATAGAGTATAAATAAAAGACTAATTATACATTTAAAATAGAGTACTTTATTGCACACAATGTTCATTCACTATTTAAAAATAATTTTATTAACGATCCTACTACATAATTAAACTAAATATAGTTAAACTAAATATAAATAAAAAGACTAATTATACATTTAAAATAGAGTACTTTATTGCACACAATTCCTCCACTGCTTAATAAACTCCTTGCCCTAAGCATATTATCATTCTTTCTCATTATCATCCATACTTATGGATCCATTGATATGATCGCATTTTCATATTCTTTTTCCTTGAATTCTATGTCTTTGACTACTTTTTCAACTTTCCTTCCCTCAATTTCTGCATCTCTGTGCATAATTTCAATTTCCTCCGCCTTTCGTTCTAATTCTTGCACCTTCGGATATGCAAGCCTTTGTAGTGTGTCTGCTCTTTTACTTTCCGTCTCTCTAGTGTTAGCCAATTCCTCTAAAACTTGAGCATTTGACACATTTGTTTCATATTCGCTCTTCTTTTTCCCTTTTCTAAGGTTTTTGGCAACATCCCTTCCAATGGGACGACTAATGTTTGGTTGGGATGACTCTTCAGTGGATTCCTCAATATTTTCTCGTGCCTTCAGGATTTGTGGAAGGAGTATATGCTCCTATTCTTATACTTTGATTTGTGGAAGAACTATATGCTCCTATTCTTGTATTCTTTATTCTCTTTAATGGATGACATCCATCTTCTTTGTTGGATTTGTTAACATGATTTATCCATCGGTTCATCGTGTAGATGCACTACTAGAAAATCGTCATATAGCGACAGTAAATAGAATAATGTCATTTAGCGACGGAATTTCACAATTAGCAACGGAAAAATTCTGTTGCTATTTTTCACGTCACTAATAATTAGCGACGAAATTTTAAGATTCCGTTGCTGATTAGCTGACGAATTTGATTCCGTAGCTAAAAATTCAGCGACGGAACAGGAAATTCCGTCGCCGATATCAACGACGGAAAATGGACTGTTCCATTGCTATTTCATCGCTAATTTTTTAAAAAATAATTATACCTGTTTTCGAGTGCTTAATACAAAAATGTAGAACGAAATACAAATACAAATCCATAGCATGTATCACAATGACATGATTAACATGCATAAATCATATTTGCAACAACCATTTAGGAAAATTCACTGCCATATACAAACACAAAAGTCATAAATAAAAATTTCAATTCACCAACCATCATAAAAACTAATTGAAAAAAACAAGTGTATTACATTATTTACAAACACAAATTATCCTCATCATCAATTAGGGATCCACTTCCTTATCATCTTCCTTTTCCTCTTCTTCTTCCTCCTTTTCATTATCTTTATCTTCTACCACATTTTCATTCCAACCAAATATTGATAAATTAAAAGATATTTTTTTAATATAGATATTAATAAAAAATTATCGTTGAAAAAATTATATGTTGGCCTTGTAAATGAAAAAGCTCTTATGAGGGAGATTTTTTCAGCAAAACTCATCAAAAAAAAAAAAAAAAAGAGTAGCTGTTAAGCTAATTGAATTTTTCCAGCCTAAAAATTACTGTTGGCTAATTGGATTTTTGCACGCTAAAAAATCAATCAATGCAACAAACCTGAGCCTCACACTAATTTCAATGACAACTCTTTTTTAGGAGTGTATTATTCACAGTTTTCTTTGCATGGTGTCCTCCTTGATACATACTTATCCAAGCCACATGATATTTGTCTCACTCTCAATGCATACAATTAACACTACCTAACATACCAAGGAAACCTCGTTGTTCTGTAGTAGTCGTTGTAGCTCTTCTTGTTTTGGCTTTGGCAAGTAAGAGTGGTCAAACATTCAAACAAACCATTAGCAAAATGTTCTATCCATTGCATGATGGTTAACTCCCCCATGTGAAAATACTCACCCAAAGAATCCACAAAAACTCTACAAGCTAATGCACATATCGCAGCAGTGTACTTTTGCAAGGGTAACCTTTAACATCTCTCCTCTAAGTGAAGAACTCATATTGTTTTTTCAATGTGTTCATGATGTGAATGAATAAGTGTTTATCACATGTGTTTTGCATTGTTGTTGGGTGAACATGACAATACAAGCATGTTTAGTATAACTTTTTACGAGTATTGCTTCAAAAGCATATGCCATTATTGCAAGTGCATTTATTGAGATTGTGCTGCATTATTGTGAATAACCTTATATTTGTTGAAATGATAACATTATTGGTGGTGTTGATGATATTGAATGGTACTTTAAGTTATTTCGCAAAGACTTTTGTTTGTTATTGCTTAAAAACAAATGTAAATGTGTACATATATGCAAGAGGCTGATGAAAAATTAAAAAGATTATTTAAAAAATCAACCTACTACTACGGTTCTCACACATAACCATAGTAGAAATCAAACCTATTACTACTGTTTTGTGGAAGAACAGTAGTAATAAGTAATAATAAGCCTAGTCAAACCAGATCTATTACTAGTAAAAGGACATACTAACATTTCAGAAAGCGTCAAGCATTAAAGATATAAAACAACACGTTGAGGAACTCATGGTAAAACTGAGTAAGAAGGCGTAGTGCTTGGATGGTTTTTGTATAAGCTTGAGTACACAAAAGGCACTTCAATAATCATAGCATTCAGAGAATCAAAAATGTTACACGGATGACATTGGCAAATGATCATCAACATAAACTAGGTCCAAGTTTTGAAAACCTTCTGATCTTCAGAACCCATTTCTCTTTTTTCTCCACCCCACCCCGGGGAGGGGAGGAGGGCAATATCCTAGCAGTAGCATCAAGGTAAATGGAGGGAGGGTGATCATTTCTTTGGCTGAGCTTGTGCAAGGTACTTGGTAAGAACATAGCAGTCAGGCGGAGTAATGTTTGTGTAATAGTTTTTGATGGTCTCTGTGATTTCAAATCCGAATTTCTTGTAAAAATTGATGGCCTCTTCATTGTTTGTCTGGACATGCAAATAAATCTCAGAGATGTGTTGCTTGGAGCACAGATCAAGAACATGGTTCAAGAGCTTCGTACCTGGAAACAGTCAGAAAGAATGAGCAATATTAAATAATTTGTCAGACTCAAGGTTAGATTGTTGCAGTTCACTGAAAGATGGTTTTGAGCTTAATTACTCAATCTCATTAACTCTATGCACTATTAGTCAATGGATCAGCAGGATTCATGATTCAGAATGAATTTCTGGTGCATAGGATTGGCAACGTTTAACAATAACACATAACATGCATAAAACCAGACTTGAAGTTACTGGGAGAAATACAAAATCAATATGCATGAACTGATTCAAACAGAAATCAATTTCTTAAGAGGGGAAGCAGAATCAATTAAAATTGCTTAAAACAAAAATATTGACATGACCACACAAACCTACTAGCCTAATACAGCAGCTAGGAAGCCAAAATAAGGAAATGTTTCCCTAGATTTCTGACGATCATCCAAAAGAATTGGAATAGAACTTTGGTAAAAATAAGGATTAATTTTATCAGATAATTAGATCTTCCCTAAACAGCAACAAGGAAAATAACAATAAATACTCACCAATCCCTAACCCACGATAGGGTGCCAACACACCCAATGTCATGATGTAAACGCGAACAGCTCCACCATCTTTCTTTTCAAGGCGGCAAGCAATCGCTCCAACACATATATCACTGTAGTAAGCTGAGAAATGAACAAGACTTGAGGCTAATTCGGCACACAATGAATAGAAGCATAAACGCATGCACAAGAATTCAAATTTAAAACTTAAGGCAGAATAAGACTTCAAATATGAAACATCTAAAATAGGTTCTTCTAGAGAATTGTGGCACCTTTTCCCAAAGTTCATAGCTAGAAACACTATGTTAGGTAGACTCTCATTTTTCCCTCATGTACCTATGTCAAACAAACAACAGTTGAACACAGATAGTTATCCACAAAATCCCATGATAACAGCTGTACGTAAAAGCTCAGGATGCCTCTGCATTAGACGCTTCTACCAAGTAGCTCAGATATCAGTCACGCATACCCTTATCTTGAAACCACCAGTACATATATGCTTTTTATTGTCCAGCTTCCCACTATTGACCATGAATAGACCAAAAAAGGGGGAAAAGGGGGGTTGGGGGCACAACTGAACTGATCATCACTTGGGCTCAATGCAGTTTAAGTTTCTCATAGTCTTTACTAGTTATTTTCATCACTTATATTCATCTGATACCATATCAATTCAGTCTAAACTAGAAATTAAGATTATAGGGGAAAATTATTACACCAGTGGTAGTATAACACCATAGCCTAAAAAGGGGGTGGGAGGGAGAAGAATTCTAAATCTGCAGACCGTTAATTCAAGAAAGTTTCCTCCAAATCTAGATCCATATGTACAAGTATACTATGCCTCCAAGGAGATAATTCGTTCGTCCAATAGAATTAGTGTAAAAAAGCATGCCCCAGGCGAACCTAGTGTCACGGAACACTCATTATCGTCCCGTGACACTAGGCACAAGAAACCCCGGGCGCATACCTGTGCTCTTTAGATGGGTGTCAAGCACGGCCCCTCCAAAAGGCCCACCGAGCGCGTGCTTTGTGAGCTTTTTATTTGGATGCAAAAAGCGGCTAGGCACCGGCTTTCGGGTACCAAGAGTACCGTTTGTTTGATTAACAAAAAACTAATACTTACCTCTAAATGTGAGTTAACTGTGGGAGACCCGTGACATTATCGTGAGAAGAAGACAAAAACCCTACGTTTGAAACGCACGAGAGGAGCTTCCTACTTCATCCTCCTCCTCGGCTCCACCCTTCCGGCGATTCCCGTGGTGTTTTCCGGCGCTGACCTGACAACCCTAGAAGCCCAAGTATGCTTGTTCTTTCTTCTTCTTTTTCCTTTTTCCTCTTCCTTCTTTTTTCCTCTTCCTTCTTCTCGGTTTTCCTCCTTTCTTCTTCTATTTCCGTTGTCCTTTTCCTTCTTTTTCCCTTTTCCTTCTTTTTCTCGGGTTTCTTTCTTCTTTCTTCCTCCCCTTGTTTTCAGGCTCTTCTTTTTCTTCTTCGGCTTCGTCATCTTCTAGCTTCTTCTTTTTCTTCTTATTCTTTTTTTTTTTCCGTGTTTTCAGTTTGCTTTTTCCCTTTTCTTCTTCTTCTTCTCCTCTGCATATAACCATGGTGTCAATGTCTCTTTCCCTTTTTTTCTCTCTTTTTTTTTTTTTTTTTGTCTCCATGACAGTCACTCACTCACTAAATATATATTTATTTTCTGTTTCTAATTTAACTAAACTATAAGTAGATAAGTATAAAGTTGATTATCTGTTAATTGTTTTTATTGCGATAATTGTAGTGAATTGTGTTCATTATTGTGATTTGAATGGAGGGTGAAACCGGTACTCCTACAGGTCCACGTTCAGGTTCAATTTCCTCATTTGGAGCTTTAGAACCTGGAAGAAAGTATGGCACGCAAGATGAGAGCAATAAAAATAAATTCTTTTACAATTTTGTGCAAGCTAAGACCGTGGGCGGAGTGTTTCGACTTAAACAACGTTTGGCGGTGGATACCGAAATACACTAGGTTGTATAAGAAGGTCCCCAAGCATCTTAGGGAAGTAAAAAGAAAAATCAATGAAGGAGAGTTTTGAGATGTCGGGAAAAATGCAACAAAGCTACTTTGTTAATGATGATGAAGATGATGAATGTATTGAGATGAATCCTAAAAGTGGTGGGAATGGGACAAAGAAGGGAAGTAATAGCATGCCTCATAAGAGGCCAAAGCAAAAAGGTCCATTGGATATGTTCTTCACTCCTAAGTTGTGAAGGGTAAAAAGGATCAAGGGAGGCAAAGAACACTTAATGAGCTATGTAAGAAAGAGCTAAGGGAAAAGGTTTGTAGAGACTTAGCTAGGTGGTTTTATGATGTTGGGATCCCTTTCCATGTGGCCAACTTGATAGCTTTGCTATTGCCATGGGATTTGTTGCTCAATTTGGCCCCGGATTAAAACCACCTTCCATGTATGAGTTGAGAGTGTCATTCCTCAAAAAGAAATGGAGGAGACCGAGAAGGCAATGAATGAGCATAAGAAAGAATGGACACAAGTAGGTTGTTCTATCTTATCCGATGGATGACGTGATACACCGAGTCCAAAAGATATTATCAACTTTCGTGTAAACTCTTCGAAAGGGTGTGTGTCTTGGATGTCTCCGAAATAGTAAAAGATTCAACTCTTTTGTACAAAGTTCTTGATGATATGGTGGAAGAGGTTGGAGTGGAGAATGTGGTCCAAGTAGTGATCGACAATGCATCCAGTTTCTTAATGAGGTAAGAAAAGTTGTTACCAATGCTCGTAATTTATAATTTCTATTACTTAGGACTTATTCTATAAATTTCTAAATTATAATTTCAAATTTTCATTTTAGGAAAATGGTTAGATGTCTAAGAGGCAACATCTCTATTGGACTCCATGTGGTGCATATTGCATTGATCTTATGTTGGAAGATATTTGAAGAAATGTTTAGAAAAGTCAAGAGTGCTCTAAAGAAGAGTATGGTTATCAATGCTTGTATCCATAGCTCCATTAACCTTGTGAATTTGATAAGGCGATTCATTAATCAAAGGAACTTGCATAGGCGTGTCTGTGACTAGATTTGTAACATCATTTATCACTCTTTCCTCTATTCACATACAAAAAAAAACAATTTGAAGAGGATGGTAACTTCTCAAGAATGGAACAAAAACGAATGGTTAAAGGATGGTAGGGGAAAAAGATAACCAGCTATATCGTGCAAGATAACAATTGGAAGAATATTCGGATGCTCTTAAATTGTCGGTCATCTTGTCAAGGTGTTCGCATGGTTCATGGAGAGAGAAAACCACCCATGGGTTATATATATGAGGCTATGGATAGAGCTACAGAGGCTATTGCTAATATCTTTCAACACAAGGAGGACAACTATGAAATGGCATTCAAGTATATTGATACAAGATGGGAATATCAACTTCATCAACCTTTCACATGTGGCGGGCCACTATTTGAATCTAGATTATTTGAATCCGTAAATCTATCGATTGCAGGTGCTATTGAACATTGTCATGAAATGAAAGATGGTTTGTCCGATTGCATCTCAAGGATGATTCCGGATATGACGATCCAAGACAAAGAGACTTCGAATTGCAATTATACAAAAGTGACCAAGGTCTCTTTGAAAAGCTCATGGCTATAAGGCAAAGGAAAACATTATCTCCCAAATCAAACTTACAAAGTTACTAATTTTAGTTTTTTTTAATAGGTAAATGGTGGAGTACATACGTATCATCGACACCAAATTTGAGGAAGTTTTTCATTAGGATTCTTAGTCTCACTCATAAAGTTGTACTGCAACTGAATGTGAGAGAATTGGTGTTTGTCAACAAGTTATAACTTTCAAAATTTTATATTAGGCTATTAAATAAATTACTTTGTTAGTGAATAATTAAGCCTACTTTATCAACAATTTCACACCACGAAGAGAAATAGATCAGCACAATCCCGATTAAATGATTTGGTATTTGTCAAATCAAATCACCGAAGGGCAAATGCTAAGAGAATAGCTCCAAAGATCCCATCCTCTTCAAAGAAATTGATTTTGTATTTGAGGGGATACTTTGACTTGGTAGCTCTTGCACAAGCGTCTAGGGCAAATGAGTCTCATTATGGCACGAGGGGTAGAGGATCATCAAGTACCACTAGAGCTTCGGCGAAGGAGAAAGGAAAAGCTCTTGCACAAGCCTCCGGTTCTAAATCTTTTCTAGTTCAATTTGAATTGATTGATGAAGATGAAGAACATGAATTTCAAGAGCAAGAGGATGAAGATGAAGAGGAGTTGGATTTGGAGTTAGATGTCGATGATGATGCGGAGGCGCTTGTGATGTTAGATGATGATAATGATGATGCTTAGTTGACCTTTGGGGGTAGAGGCTTACAAACTACTTTGCTTTGTATGTTATTTTCTATGACTATGCTCGCTTGTTTTGTTTTAGACTTGTACTACTAAGTATTATCTTAAGCGTGTGTTTTGAGATATTTTAATGTTAGATTCCAATTCTTAAGACTATATGTGAGGCTTGTCGTAGTTAAAATGATGTCTAAATACTTATTTGATGTGTTTTCTTACTTATTTATCAAAAAATATGGGTTCGGAATTATTTACAAGCATTTTTATGTAAAAAGTGTGCCTCGCTCCAAAAAGCCCATGCCTTCGCCTCGAAGCCTGCGCCCTAATCTCCAGGACCACGTGCGCATTTTTGTGCCTTGTACTTTGTTAATCTAAGCCAATAGATCGGACTAACTAGGAATTTAGCAAGCCAAGTGACATCCAAGTTCCAAAATGCCTCTAAGAAAACCACCTTTCTTCTTAATAGGAGAAAGTTAGATACATCTAAATCTCCCTAGAGGCACCGACTCCTGAGGCGGTTGAACTTTATGTAATTGACATTCAAAATCCCTAAGAACCATGAACTGTGCCCAGGAGAGATGCTAATATGTAAGACAGAGAGGGTGCAACTAATGGGAGTTTTAAACCTGACATAGCCTAGGGAGATTAAAATGTATGCAACTCAAGAGGTTGTTAACCATATATCCTTCAAGACCAACAACGACAGTTATACTACATTTAGTTCTTAATTATTAGAATAGAAGGTTTAAACAGCTTAGAAGCACATGACCACTCATTAATAGTTAAATAGTTTGTATGTAAGTTTACCTCAGTATCCACGCCACACTTGATATTCCAATAAAGGTATAAAATAAGGACATTTGACCCTTAACTGTAGGCTACAAACAAAGATAACATTGGCTAATTCTTAATTACTGAAGCTTGTTTTGTGGAAGGTTCATGAAGGATCGACAAAATCAACCCTAACATGACAAAATGAAATATGAAGGGAACTGTAGAAGCGACAAACCATGGGGATAAAGAGATATAAGTCACTCAAAAAAACAAAATCAATTATCGACTCCAATAAAGTTGTCTTCAATAACTTGGAAGTCAAGCATGAGACATTCTTTCACACTGCAAGGCCTGAAACATTTGGGACATGGGCGAACAAGGTAACTTCCTAACATATTTTCTCTTCTCTGCAGCACTCTTAGTTGCCTACTCATAGTCTCCCCTAAAAACCTCAGCTCAGGCCACATAAAACCAACAAAGCCCTACATTATGCAACTAAGACATCCAGTAAATTGCTTGTTTTTCCTTTCACCATCAATGACTATAGAGTACTTTCCCAGAACTATTCTCAGCCCACTTAACTTCAGCTTGCTCCACAAAAGGCAGAGGCCACCTAAATCACATCTTTACAGTACTAATTGCCTTCCAAAATTCAGAGACACAGACTGGACTGTTCATTTTTATCTGCAATCAACATTTCTCAACAAATGCTCCACAATCCCCGTACTTCCTCCCCTCAATTGACATTTTCATTTCTAGGCCCAACCATAAACGCCAAGAAAAGAAACCGCAACTACATGGTCCATATAACTTCGATTAACATTGACGAAATCCCCTTGAACTGCATCCATGTTCCCACAGAAACAATTTACATTATCATCTTACATGCTTAAATATTTTCACACGAGTACACAATTAAAACACACCCATTTAACCCTGTACTTTCCACCTGCCTTCTGGATAAGCACTCGCTAATTCATTAGCGTTATCCCACATGAACAACATCTAAGAAAACTTCACATGCTAAAATCACTATAAGAAAAAACTTAATGTGCACACAAATAGATCCACAACCACAGCAGCACAATGTCACTTCAAGTATAATACATAAAAATAACCCAATTCACAAATAAAATACTCAACAAGTATAACAGTGAAATTTCAGAATACCCTACTCAATGAACATACGAAATGAAACAAATACACAAAAAAGAGAATGCCCGATTCCGAAAAAACGGAAGAACAAAGAAACCCAAAATATTTCTTGCCCCAGGGAGAGAGAGCATAGACAATGGCCAAAAATAAGAATTGAAGAGAATCAACTAGCAGAAAGTAATTCTACAGAAAACTAATTACAGATACAAATATAATCAAACGAACAGAGAAAATTGGAGAAAACCCATGATAAAAAAAATTGAATGAAAGTTTAAAATGAAAAGAGGGAAGACCTAATTTTGTGAATTCACCAGAAGCGAGGGCGTCGGCGTAATATTTGTCGTTGTAACGAACTGGGAAGAGGGCTATATTCAGCTTCTTTAGCTGCATTATGTTCTTGTCCCTTACTCCATCCAGCGATATCGCCACCTGTTTCATCCTTTTTTGCTCTCACCTCTCTCTCTCTCACTTCTCTCTGTTGGCGGGTATATACAAGTAAAATCCGAAAGGTATATACCTAGAATTGGTAATACTGCGGCAGATTGCGAGCAGAGAGAGAGAGAGAGAGAGAGACGACATGCGAGGAGGGCAGAGGAAGAGCAAAGCTCTGCTATCATATCATATCATGGGTCAGGTCAGCGTAACAGGTTCGGGCCCAACCCAAGTCTAATTGTGGGCAAACGATTAAGGCTCGTAAAACTGCAGGTTCGGGTTTATTTGGGTTCGAATAACAGATATTCAGATGAAAATATTATACTTAAATTCTGTCTGAATTGCATAGTTTGAAAAGATAATTGTTTGCTTTATTTTTTTATATTTCTTATTTTTTCAAGAACTTTATTCTTACCAATAAAGGTAAACTAAATGAATATTGATTTATTTTAATTAGTCAATTTTAATTCTTTAATCAAAATCTCTCATTTTAATGCTGATACTTTTAATTGAACTGAGCTATGTTGTATTAGTGAAAAATTTATATCTATTTAGTTTATATATCTAGAAGAAGTTTTTTTGTGTGTTCGGTTGGAGAAAAATTATTTTCTTAAAAAATTATTTTTTATGGATAATGTTCTCTTAAGAAAAATTTCTACTCATGATTTTTTCTTTGTTTGGTGGGAAGAAAAATAATTTTCTATAGTAAACTGAAGTTAAATTGGTCGGTTTGAGTTAATCATTTGGGTTTTTAATGAAGCATTGTGGTCGAACAGTCACCTAAATTTTTTTATGATCACGGTCATAAATGTCTATTGAACTGTTCTCCGGTGATAAATCTTGACAAAATGAAGGAATTTGACCTCAAATTTCATATTTAAGATTCTTTTAGTCTTCTTCGTCGAGATAGTTAAATTTTGATCCAAACTGTTGAAATTGCGTATGGTTGAAAAATCAATTTCCTTTCTTTTTATATTGAAAAAGTTTTCTCTATTCATTATTTTCATGAACATTAGTTCTCATCTTTTTTCACCAAACGGTGAAAATTTTTGGAAACATTTTTTGGGGAAATTATTTGCCTCAATCAAATACAAGTTGGATGTAATACCTTAGTTTATGGTTAAACTGTGGCTTAAAGGATTTTAAATGATTAGTTATATTAAATGTGCATCTTTTTTTTTGGGAAGCCCACTCTTAAAAAATTTACAATTAAGTGTGTCGCGCTAATGGATAGATGTTCCCTAATTAGTCCCCTTTTGACAAAGACTATGGATGAGATCGCCTGTCTTGAGAATGCACAAGTTGGTAGGTCTGTGAGGCGGACCAAGGACATTGTGGTCTTTTCAAGTGGAGGTGATTGTAATACTATGGTTCATGGTTAAAGTGTGGTTTAAAAAATTTTTGAAATGATTACTTATATCAGCAAAAGTATACTACTATTTTCAAGGTCGCTCTTAAGAATTTCCCGATTAAGTATTATTGGCTTGGAGAAATTGAAGGATGGATAACCTCCTAGGGTATTTTATTTTAAGATAACGTGTGAGTCAGGACCAAACATATGTGAGTAAGGATAAGCATGTTGGATAGGCTTTGTAGTGATTCATAGGGTTAATCATCAACCTACTAATACAATCATGATTGTGTAATTTGCGATAATTATAATTACAAAATTAATTATTTAATTACAATAATCTCATATAATTAAATAAAATAAAGAAAACTCAATTTTTAAATTTTGCATTCCAAAGTAAATTACTTCTCACTAAACATTACATCACCTTTTTAACTATAAAAAAACCATAATTTTCAACCTAATCAATCAAAACATAAAAATATAACCGCTTTCAAGAGTTGAGTATACGCTCAGCAACGCATGCAGTCAAAATCCAACACAATTCATGGATATGAAGCTTCAAGTTGCTACGTATACTTTAATTAGAGTGTTGATAACCCTCCCTCCCCCAAACATGGATGGACCTCATCCATATATTTGTTGATAAAACTTATTACGAGGCTGTTTAGTTCACTCGTAGTGGAATGTAATTAAATAAAACTTAAAATTTGAGGAGAATGAAATGTGACTTGATTCATGAAATTAAGTGTTTGATTCATATCACGAATAAAATTAGAACTCAATTTCTGTTGTTTGATTTAGTTATGGAATAAAATTAAAATTTTTTTAATATATTTCACACAACTAAATTATGTTTTTCCTTATAAATGTGAAAAATCAGTTTGGGCTATATTTTTTAAATAAATTATATTTATTATCTTTAATTATTTTATTATTTTTATCAAATTTACATACCAAAATTATGTCATTGTAACAAAAAAATATGAGAACCAAATCAAAATAACAACAAATAAACTTCATTAGCTTTATTTGAAAATAATTTCATAACGTGCTCCAATTAAATTAGCAAATAAGATTCATATTATCCTTCACCTATGTGCAAAAGTAATATTTCCTATATAAACTTTATCACTTACGTAACATTTGAAAATTTTAAAGTAACATATCATAAAATAAAAATCAACATAATCATATCTTATTAAGAATTAGGATTTGATAAACAAATGGAAGAAAAGGGGATTTCGTGAATTTTTTTGAAAAAGAAAATCCGATTCCTTAGAGGAATGAGATCTTATATATCTAAAAAATGGGAGGAATCAAAATTTTTGGATTTGGAAGGAGGGGGATTTGATACCCCTATAAATCAAATTTCATTCGTTAAAAGTTTAACTAAACAAAAGTTATACAAACTTAATATCTAAAGGTATCAAATTTCATTCCCAAACCCCTAACCAAACATCGTAGTATGTCTTATTGAGTTATTTAAAAATAATGGAAGCCATTAACTACAACATATTACGTTAAAAGTTTATCCCATATCAAACATTCTTACGACTTTTTTTCATCAAAAAATGGATGCACTATTACCATTTTGAACCGATGCACTTACGAGGAAAACATGTCTCAGATGACCATAAACAAAATTAACTTCTTCATGCGCTAGAAGGAGGGCTTGAACCTCCGACCTTGTGGTTAACAGCCACACGCTCTAACCAACTGAGCTATTCCAGCTTGTTGTATTGTCAAGACTAATTAAAGATTTATACAATAATAAACCCGACCATTTCGTCCTAAATTTAAATATTTATAATTTTTATTAGAAATGTAAATATATTCGGCCTTGGTGGTTACTAGATCAGATCATACTTAAGTTTTTTGTTCAAGGTAGTTAGCAGCCAATTAGGTGAATTTGAACTGTCAGGTTGAGGGTCAAACAAAATTTGCTTGGATGTGCTTTAGGGTTCGAAAGTCTAATTATCGCCATGACTTTTAATTACTCGCAATATATATATATATATATATATATATATACCAGTTCATCAATAGGTTCACCTACTCATTCAATTATGCAACCTCCTTCTTATTCTTCAATTAACGTTATTACTGAACCTTTTACAATAAATAAAGAATTTTTAAGAGAAGATTTCGATTCCATAGAAAACAGAGATAAAAAACAATGGTTTTTATCTCATTTCGATCTCAAAACTCAAGCTTTCATTAGGCAAGAATGGTATTCACTAATGGAAAGATTAGGATGCAATATCCGATTCTTTACATGGTGGACCATCTTTGCTCAAGAACATAAATTACCGGATCCACTTGGTATTAAAGAAATCAATACTAATATTGATCTTAGCAAGAAATGGACATTAAAAAATGGAGAAATTGTAATAGCAATAACTCCTCCTAAGCAAGAGATTTTGATCCCTACGGATCAAGGTCATATTCCAGACTTCTCCTTTCAAAATAGGTAGAAATAACCCGGATAACTCTCAAATAGAGTTAGATGACATTAAAAAATTTATCATCAAAACAACTATACTAATGAGGTATTACATACAGTCTCTCAACAAGTCAATATGGTTTCAACTCAAATTGAGGCAATATCTAAGAAAGAAGATATTGACCAATTATCCAAAAAATTGGAAAATTTAGACTTAAACAGATATTCAAAGAAACCAATATTCCTTAATGATATTTCTTCTCCTCTCATTAAATTTAACAAGAGCAAAAATTTAGAAATCCCTAATAGCCCATTAATTAAAAGAATAGATGAAAAACTTAATCAAGCTTCTAGTTCAAATAACACTCTTAATGTTTTAGATATTTCTCAAGAAGAACAAGAAACAACCAATATTAATAAAATTTCCAATAAAAAGAGTTTCCTTATTACTCCGAAGTACCCCTCCGGATCTTCAATTAGAATCAATTAAAACAATAGTTACGAAGTCTTTGATGGTGGCTCCATCTATGAATGGAATCTAGATGGAAAATCCGAACATGAGGCATTAATTATTCTCCATAGGATGATGATGGCATATGCTGCCTATACATCTAAAGGAGCTCCGTAAACTCAAGCTTTTGATTTATTAATTTCAGGTTTCACCGGATCTTTAAAGTCTTGGTGGGAAAATTACATGACAGACGAGGAACGTCTCGAGTATTAAAAATCATAAAGAAGCCGTTTACATGTTAGTCCATACAATAGTTGTCAATCTTCTAGGAACTCCAAAGGATATGTTAAGTGGCCAAGAAATCCTCTTAACCAACCTTAGATGCTCCAGATTAGAAGATTACAATTGGTATAAAGATACATATTTTTCATATTTATTAAAAAGACAAGATTGTCGCCAACCATATTGGAAAGAAAAATTTATCTCAGGATTACCAAATCTTTTCTCTCAAAGAATATTCAATAAACTAAAAGATGTTACAGGGCAAGATCCAATTCCATATGATCAAATCACATTTGGCCGGTTATTAGGATTCATTAAAAAGGAAGGAATTTCTTTATGCAATGAATTAAAATTACAAGCTAGATATTCAACGAAAAGCAGACTACAAGAAAGGAGCTAGGATCCTTTTGCGAAGCCTTTTGTATTCCACAACCTATTGCACCATCCTGTTCAAAAAAGAAAAGCCAATCAAGTTAATAAAAGAAAACAATTCAACCGTAATACTAATAACAAAACAAATATTGCTCCCAAGAAAAATATTCCAAATAAGAAAACTACTAATAAACCCACTTGTTTCAAATGTGGAAAACAAGGTCATTATGCAAAAAATTACAAAGTTAAAGAAAAATTAAATGAAATTTGTGAAGACAATCAAGAAATTAAAGAAAAATTATTTCTTTATTCGAACTCAAAGATACTCCAATCAATTCATCCTCTCGATTCTGAAGACAATAGTCTTTATGAATTAGAAAGCGATTCCAAGTAGTTATTCATCGGAAATGAGTCCTCAAGAATTTGTTATAAATGTATTAATATGATCAATACTACTAAAAATGAAAAAGAATTTCTAATAGATTTAATAGAATAAATTCAAGATCCCGAATTAAAAAAAGAATACTTAGAAAAACTCAAAGGTATTTTAATTAAAGAAGATTTATTGAAAACCCCTCCTCCAGGTTTAAGTATCAATAAAATATTTGAAAAATATGATACTTCAAATATTTTAAAGATTGTTAATATTCAAGATTTAAAAATGGAAATAAATAATCTTAAAGAACAGATTAAAGAAATTAATCAAAACTTGTGTTTACTTCAAACTAAAGATTTAGAATTAGAAACAAAACTATCAATAATAGAAAATAAATCAAAAGGTCCAATTATTAATGAAGACACTCCGAGTTCTTCTAATCAACTATTTATCTCAACAATTAATCATATGAATTATCAAAAGTGGTATATTTATATCACTCGAAGATTAATGATAATTATGAGTTTAATACTATCGCTTTACTTGATAGTGGAGCAAATCAAAATTGTATTAAAGAAGGATTAATTCCATCAATTTATTATGAGAAAACCAAAGAACGCCTTCATAGTGCCAATGGAATAGCATTACGGATTCAATACAAGCTATCAAATGTCTATGTCTCGCAATCAAGGATATAATTTCAAGAACACTTTTGTCCTAGTCAAGGATATAGGTCAAGAAGTTATACTAGGAACCCCTTTCATTACCCAAATTTATCCTTTTCAAGTTGATCCATTTGGTATTCATACATACATTCATGAAAAATGTATTTCTTTCAAATTTATATCTTCCATACTTTCGAAAGATTCGTTTTCAAAGCATTGTTTTATCAATATGCTTCTTAATAAAGATTCTTTCTTTTCAACTATCAATATGAGTCAAGACAAAGATCGAAAGATTCAAACTCCTCATCATTATGCAATTAAGCCGATTACCCCTTCTCAAATTTCAATACCAACTACCAATGCATTTCAAGTTTTACAAAAACATGACTTTCCTCCTCTTTCTTACTCTCAAGTTTCTTCAAAGTATCAAAAACCATCAATTTTGAGTCCTTCATTTGATTCAAAATATTTTACAAAATCTAATAAAGAACATATCGCCTACACAAAGTATAGGCAACCGCAAAACCTTTCCACACTCAACGAACTAGTCAAGAACACATTTTTACCCGAATGTTACTTTATTCATGACAATCCTCTCAAAACCGTAACTTTTTATGAATTCATTCTTGTTGATTCAAAATCTGCCCTTATTGAGCACGTTCCGCACAAGAACAATACAAATCAAATTGCCTATTCCAAGTTACGGATTCTCAAAATTATTACCATTAAAGAATTTGGTGATAAATATACAATCAAATCATTTTCTCAAAGAACCAAGCATTGGTTCCGATGAGGAAATTCAATCCGACTACGATCCTTTTGATGGGCCGTGTGCCCGGGATCCTTACGATGTATAACCCGTTAAGGGTATTCAAAAAAATAAAATAAAATAAAATAAAATTTTTACTAACGTTTTTGTGCGAGTCTTCGATATTTTGCTTCGGTGAAATTTCCCATTTCACCTCTCAAAATGCCCCAGGAAGGAAGTGGATATTACTATTCACTTACTATTCAGGGTTACAGATATCAAGAAGATGTGACTGTGATGGTCACTAGTGCCATGTGATTGACGCCGAGTACCATTCTCGTCAAAAGAAGCAATTATGCAAGAAGTTTGTCAAAGGCAATAGTAAAAATCCATGTGACTTTTCATAGTGGATTTTACTATTCATCAATCAATTTACTATTCACTTAAAGTTTTTGTCGGAAGAATCTTTGTTCCTGTTCAAACTTTCTACCTGGCAAGAACTGTTCAAGACCGATCAAGATATGACGATTCACTATTCATACCTTTAGTCTAATCAAGACTGTTCCAATAATTCAACATTGTCGGAAGATTTTTGAAGATCAAGATTCCATTTCAATCAAGACTCTCAACCGTCCAAGTGTGCGACGATTATTCATTTTGTTTTGCTATAAATATGTATTCGTTTCTCATGAAGAAGGCATCGATCAATTACCCGCTTACTTACACAAGCAAATACTTGCCTTCTATCCCTACTCCCAAAACACTCATTATATCCAACCTCTCTCAGAGAGCACTATCCAATCTTGTATCAATTTTCAAATATCAATCAAAGTAAGTTTTGATTCATTATCTTTTAAATTTCAATTACTTTAATTATTATATATATATATATATATATATATATATATATATATATATATATATTTGTGTGTGTGTGTATGTATATATAAACAGTGTAGACATAGGTGATATATTTCGTGCCAAAGAGGTCTTGAGTTGCTACGGAACTCAGTTGCCATTAGCAGATTCTCCAGGGTCTACATGGTGTTTATCTTGATGCAAGCATGAAGTTGAATCACTGTACTGTTTTCTGCAATAGAAAAGCAATAGTGCATTAGCCGAACATCGGAGCTTTGGGGCATTTGAACTTTGAATCACCCCCGAGACCTGTTTCACTTAACAACTGACAACCCCGAGTCTTCAGCTTTGGCTAGTTCTAGACTTCTAGGTCAGTTTAATTGCATTGTATCTACTTAGTCGAGCCTTCAACTTTGCCACATCAAGCCACAGTTGCACGAGTCGACCTGGGTTCAGGTTGGGTAAATTCATGTCCATGTTATGCTCAATTGGGGCACAAACATGAGTCAGATCATTACAATAAGGGTATTCAGATATATAGGTGAATGAACTTTGACAGGTCCAGGACATCAACTGGCAACTCGGAAGGACTCATGACAATGGCATGAGGGGTGCATTGGCATAAATGACGCAGTGCAGGATCAGCTTCAGAAAACAGCAAAGAAACCAAGGCAAATGAATACAGCTTTCCACAAAATTGTACTCGGAAAAAAAAAAAAAAACAAGGGGGATGAGTTCCCCTTCCATTATTAAAGAATTTAAGTAATCAACACGAATCAAGTTTTTCCTCGCCTTTGATGGCTTGCTTCATCCATTGCAAACTCATAAATTCCCATAGTATCACCATTTTAACAATGTAAAACCTAACACAAAATACCAAGATCCACTCGGCTAAGATCTCAAGTGCTTTAATTTACAAAAAGAGCAACAAGAATAATTTCACAACACGGCATGCATTCCAACTGCTAAACATGGAAATGCCGACAGAGCTTCTTAGTTTTTGTCCCTTTCGATTGATGCAGCACATTACGCTTTAGATGGCCATGTTGCTTGGGCTGACATTATAATGCCAACAATCACACCAAACAACCCGAGGGCACTGCCAAAGATCTCAATCACCAGAATCTTGACAAAAAGTGAGGAGTTCTGAGCATCAGATAGTGCACAGCTGCTTCCAATTATGCCTACACATAGCCTGATGCATAGAGTTTTTTAAGTTAGATATAAATAAATGAACTAGTCAGAACCTTCAGACGCAAGATTCAAAGTCTGTGCACATTAGTGGGTACTAAGGATTTACCCGCAGACAAGGTTGGCAAAACCGACTATAATTCCAGATGCAAAGATCGCATATCCTGCTCTAAGTGACTCAGGAGCATAAACTTGGGACGATGGGACACTCTCTAGTTTTGTCTGCAGAATGATCGCCACAATGACGCCATATATAGCGACAGCTTCACAAAAGATTACACTGAGACAGGGGAGAAATGCATAATTTGGTTATACAAAAAGCAAAAAACTGAACGTACAACAGATAGAACTCCAAAAGCGATTACACTGAGATGAGGATATTTTGGTCACACAATGAGCAGGAAACTGGAGGAATAACAGACAGAACTCCAACCAAGGCCGCCATTGGAATGCAACTATTTCACTGTTTAACTATGAATAGTTCTTCTCAAAGAGACAATAATGGTTCATATGAATTTGAGATATCATGTACATAGAATGAAAATAGTAGAGAAATTTGCAACCTATCAATGAAGGATTTTCAAGTCCTTGAATCAATTTGTATCTTATGAACCTTGGTGTTATTAATATCCCTGAATTAACTGGAGTTACAAGGACTTCAACAAATATCCCCTTCACCTATAATTTCATTTATTATTTATACTAGGTCTATACCCCTTGCTTTGCAAGGATCTGAGGTAAAAAAATTTCTACTTTTATTAATATTTTCATATAAAAGTTTATAAAATATAGTAATATTTTTTTAAGTTTATATTATTTTAAATTCAATTGTTACTATATGAACTTCTTTGTGAGCAATTATGGGAGAATTATAACTAAGTATAATTTTCTTCATATCAAGGAAGATTGTCAAAGATAATTAACATATCGAGATTCCTTATCATTTTTGCTAAATAGAAATATGACTTACATTCTATGTATAAAAAATTCTTAAATCCGTTTCTCTCATTACAAATAAAATCGGTTATTTTTCATAAATTTGTATACTTCCACTTTCAATAATAATTTTCTTAATTACTTTTTTATGAATATAAATAATTATTATAGTAGTGCTGTAGAGTCTTCGGTAGTTGGGTAGTTTTTGTTTTAATATAATTTAACATTTTATTATATTAATTTTTTGCATGGCAAATTATCTACTGCATGACAACCTACAAAGTAATCCTACGTGTCATTCATACATGAACTCCACCAAATTTTTAATATGATATATATGATGCCAACTAATCCACTACTACAACCACACGGATTTTTGCACCAAATATACTTTTCATAAAGGACATTGAACAATTTAAAATTGAAGAAATGCAGGGGGAAGTGGGGTAACAAGTACAGAGACTACATTGCAAAATACCATTTGTACAACAAGTTATAGAGTTTAAGAAAGTTATGCAACTTAACCCTTAAAGCTTCATCTAGTTAATTGGAGTTGAACAGACCACCCAAAGAATGAATTTCCAAATGCAAATTCAAATCTAAATCCACACCCCAAAACTCCTCCCACTAGATAGTGTGTGGGGGTCTAATGTAATAATCTTACCCCTGAATTCAGCAGAGTTGCAAAATTGTAAAATTACAGTTAGACTGATCCAATAAACCTTAGATTTAAAAACCATTAACTACCTACTACTCCATACAAACGAAGCAGAGGAAGTTTTCAGAGGCATTTTGCTTTAAATTAGTGCAAAGTCGTCTTTTTCAGTGATGCAGATGGTGGACATAAGGATGAATTTGACATAAGTCTTTTGTTTTAGGAATATTGGATTTTAATATCCCGAGCTTTGAGTCATGTAGCTCATAATATCCCAAACTATTAATTGGCCCGTACCACCCTCACCTTTAACACTAATATTTTTAATATCCCATACTTTGAAAAACTAACCTTAGTTGTCCTAATTTCGGGTCACCGATACATTAATTTTTCAAAGTATAGAATATTAAAAAATATTAGTGTTAAAGGTAGGATGTTCATAGTTTGGGATATTATGAGCAACATGACTCAAAGTTTGGGATATTAAAAACCAATAATCCTTTGTTTTATGGGAAAAGGAAAACTTATATATTAAAACTACATATCCACTAGGTTTTGGTGGAGAACATAATAGATCCAAGAAGGGATTTTAATCTTTTGCATTATTTTTAGAGTTGGAATTGTTAGTATTCCACAAAGATGGGATCAGTATACCATCAACTTTCACTTCCATTTTCTTTTAGCCATTTAGGTTCAGTCATGTTTGAGTCTTGCAACTCAGTGACATGGGAAGAGCAACCAGCATCAACCTGTGAACGTGTGCAGTTGCAGTCCCAACATCACACCAGTGTGCAAAATAAACCCATCCAACCCCAACCAGAAAACCCCTAAAAGGACACAAATTTGGCATTTTTACCACCGTCAGACGCTTTCTAAGCTAACTTATTTTGCCACTTTTCTAAGGCTCAATAACCACATCCTAAGTTCTTTTTACTATTAAAAAAAAAAGGAATTCCCTCACCTTTCATATCCCCATGCCATCTAAGTTCATTCTTTCTAGATCCCTGTTTATCCTATTCTGCAGCCTTCCCTGCCCTCCTCATAACTGTATTCTTTATTTGCAAGGTTTTTACTCCTCTACCCTCCAATCCTGAATTTGCTACATTATCTCCTCTTTATGTTCTGAAAATTCATCCTTCTGCTCCCCTTGTCTCCATTCCTGATTGACCAAAGTTGGCTGAATATGTCATACTCATCCCAATTGCTTTGAGGATTGAGCTGGTGTGACTCTATGGCATGTTGGAGAAAGTTCATGGGCAGCAAAATTTCCTTCAAAAAGTCTACGTTTTTGTTTCAACTAGTAAATCCATGCATCTTAGTTCAAACATCTAAGCTACAATACATTGCCTTTCTCTTCCCTCTTTTTACATGAGTAAGATAAAAACGAAATCTCCGTAAAAGAGATTAATCAACACATCAGCTCTCATCAAATTCATACCAAGTCTGCTAGCTTTGACCTGAATGAAGTCTTTGTACAGTTTCCTTATGCCCTTCCAAACTTCCCTCTCACCCAGATAGCAATTTTGATCATTTTTTTCCCCATCAGCTAAGAAGATTTTCATCTAACTAAAAATATGTAGAAAACCAAAAGGCTGGATATTAATAACACAGCTAAAAACAATCCAAATGCCATCTGATCTAAGTTTACGAGCATCTAATCGATGAAGCTTCAACAGCGAAAATAATATGCCTAATTTACCCATTTCAACCAAAAAAGATGGAATTTTTCATTTGTCCTTGTTACCTGATGAGGTTCTTCGAGGTGATTCGAGGAGCTTTGACTGCCGCACCAATCAAACTACTTCCAGTAATGAATATACCCCTGCAAACACAAAATTCCACCACCGGAGAACACGATACAAAAGTCAAAACATCAAATTCAACAAATGACGAACATTACAGGAACCCTAATTCGTCGAGGAAAGGGTGAAAGAGGAGGAATAGAAGGAAGTACCAGGCGGCACCGAGAACAGAAACACCAATGGAGATGGCGATGCCGATGGCGGCGAAGGTGTACGGGGAGATCTGAATCAGAGCAGCTGCCCATGAACTTGATCCCGACGAGGTGACCATGGGTTTCTCTCTCCTCGGATTCTTGGTGGTCTCTGGTTATGATGATTATCGGGTTTCTTTGATCTGATATCGCGATACTATACCACGTTGTGGTGGAGGTGTTAGAGAGAGAGAGGGAAGAGAGAGAGAGGGAAGAGGATTTTGGCAGTTTATAAAAGTGGGCTTGTTTTGTTTCTTTTTTTTTTTTTTTTTTTTTGTTTTGATCCATGGGCCTGGATTTCTCTTCTCTGGGCCATGAAGACACGTACGCTACTTTTCTGTTAGTTTATTACTAGCTTAAACACTCATGTGACTACGACGGATTAAATTTTGAACAAAATAATTTTTAAGTATTCACTATTAAAACCCAATTCACAAAAGTAAAATGAGGCATTGAAACTATTGAAGGAAAGCCCTAATTTGGACTTATTTAATTGTATGTTGATTTTGAGCTTATATTTAAATCTATTAATATATAATATATACAATTATATAATTTATAATAAAATTTAATTCGTGGCAACGAACGTGTCTTAGATAATAATAAAATTTTAAATATAAGTCCAAACTCAATGATACAAATGTCATTGCAAAGGGTGGGGGTAGAAAAACTTGCAAAGGAAAAAGAATATAATGTCCAACACTATTCATATAAATTTCAATAGAAAACAATTAAAAGAAACATTCAAAGTTCAGCCACATGGGAGTAAACAATTGTAAAATACAAATTGATTATAAAAAATGGCACGTGTGTTCAGCTGCATGACGATTCGTCTTTCGTCCGTATTAACATCAAAAAGCGATGATAATAATTTAGATTAGGAGGCGTTAACATACAATATGAAATGTATATACATATTTTCGTACCTAGAGAAATAAGTAT
The DNA here is from genome assembly GCA_021018815.1 of Talinum fruticosum. Taxonomy (NCBI): domain Eukaryota; kingdom Viridiplantae; phylum Streptophyta; class Magnoliopsida; order Caryophyllales; family Talinaceae; genus Talinum; species Talinum fruticosum. Next base: position 6,369,504 of record JAITYX010000020.1, read on the forward strand.
CTTTCGGATGCCTTAAGAAACAAAGTTCTTCCTCCCAATCAACTTATCTAATGAAGTCAATGTTTCGTTCAAATTCACCTTAGTGAGGAGGCTCCATGACAAAAACTCATGGTTGATCTATATGGAAATCGAATATCGCATATAATGAGATATCACCATATTCTGTATTACAATATCAATTTATTAACAACATATATAATGTATGTATTTATAGACAAATTATAAGAATACACTAATTAAAAGTTCACCCTTGCATCACATGAACTTAAAAACTCATAAGTTGTATGAAGAAAAATTGCAGAAACATGTTGAAGAACTATAAAACTTTGTAAGCCCGTTGTGTCTCTCGATTTCAACGACAAAGAAAAATGTAAAAAGGAAAAAATAAGTAAATATCAATGTGTAATGTACCACAATGCCAAAAAAGTGAACATAACGCAAGGATGTCATAAAATATTTACCTTGGCGAAGTACCATGTGTTGGATTTTGACATGTTCAACACGGTAAATTCAAGGAAATAATATCATCGTTGACATAATCGTTGGAACATAGGTGACAATATTTGCAAGAGGTACAAACTATCGGGTAAAAATTATGAAGGTATGCAAAGATACGATAGTATCTTACCCGCAAATAATTTATTAATATATAAAAGGAGAGTTGGGTTGACTCTCATCCCCTTAATTATAGGGATTAAAATCTATTTCAACCTTTGATTAAAATTTGTAATTAATATCGGTTATTGATTTTTAACCTCTCTCTCTCGGTGGTCTTCGGTGTCTCCCTCTTCCCCACACTCTCACCGCCCCTCCCAAAGCCGTCACACTTGCACCTAATTAACCTCCCCAACCCCCTTCCAAAACTGTCACACTTGCACGTAATTAACCTCCCCCACCCCCTCCCAAAACTGTCACCCCACTATCTCTCTCCCGTGAACTCTCTCTTCCCACCCTTTCTCTACGAGTTATTAACTCTCTCCTATATCATTCACTAATTCGATAATTAGTTTTTACACGACCTTCCCTCACCAAAAACTCTCTCTCTCCCCTATTTTGCTCGTTGTGTTATTCCTCCTCTTCCCCCAATTAATCAGGATTATCTAGGTTCGGGCACAAGAAAAGTCACCACATATTTTTCAATTGTAAGTCAACTTGATATTCTCTCCCTTAAAGTACTTCTCTCTACTCACGTAGACAGATTCTATCGCTCAAAGTACTTCTTTTCCTCTTAACTCATATATAATCTAATTTGACTTTTTACCATTACTTTCTCTTTTCACAGCATGCCTCGGTTATTAAAGAAGGAAACAAATTCAGATTGTTCAAGGTACAATTCATACTTTTTTGCAAATCGTAATTGTAGGAAAATATATCTATAAGGACTAACCTTAGTAGTTGCGGAAGTGAATGGATCGATTGCCGTTCGATAGCCCACAAACGAATTCCCACGTCACAAACACTTTGATTCTGGTTGTACTCCGAAATTCAAATCTACCGAGTGTCACCTAGAATAGTATAACCGGCGGCTACTAGAGTCGCCGGAAACAGATCACGTCTCAAAACCCGAAGACCCTCGGATGGTCGGTCTAACCGTGAGGGAGAGTAGAAGATTTCTAGGGAAACTACGTGAGATGCAACAGAATGCTTTGTGTACTTCGTTTCTCACGTGTTCTTTTCTATATATCCCATTACAAATTAAATAGGAGTATTCGCTTCTATCTTCCATGTTAAGAAGTTGAGTCTATCTCAACTTCATTTTCCATCCCACTTATCCAGGAACCTATCCTGGATTAGTGGGAGACTAAGTTTAGCGGAAACTAACGGGCCTTAAGTGGTCGTTTTATTAACCTTGTCCAACAGCTCTCACTCGGCCACGTAGGCCTTAAAACAAAATCTCTAATCCTTTACATCTCCTCACGTTTCATACCGGGAATGAAGCGTGCGACCAAAATAACCGGTCGTGTCATATTAAGTCACCATCTAACTAACATGACACTTTCATAAGGACAACTCCCCAAACCATTCAAGACATCACCGTGGCATATATAATCCCTTTATGCCTACTCGATATATCATATGATTATATTCCGAATATAATCGTCCGGGCTAATATGGTGAATATGAAATAGTTTTCCTTAGCCACTCATGATGTTACATCTCGGTAAGATTGCTTTCCTAATGTATTCCGCTGAGCTATATATTTCTATAACTCTTAGAGTGTACATTAAAGTAGCAATATCTAACTTAGTTTTCACATCATAGTCCTAAGTCAAAGGGAATTGTGTTTTGAAACAATAATGTTTCGGGATCACACGAGTGACAACGAAGGAAACTATTGTCACTCCACAAGGTCGTCTTTTTAGCACACACAGTATGAAGTGTGTGTTATGATATAACTCCCACTAAGGTGAGCCTGTCACTTTTATATCATACGAATTACAAGTCCAAGTTTTTCCCAAAATTGACTTGAGTCACTGGATTAGCGCACTCAACATAATCCCGACACTTAAATTCGGCTAAAAAGCTTCAATATAAGGTTGTGTTATATTCGATTTTTTAAAATCTCATCTTAGACTTACTAAGGCGACTATTCATGTATATTTTTCATACTATCCGAATACGAAAAATTAATCAATATTGCACACCTAGTGCCAATATGATTTTAGTCTCATCCTAACCGCTACTCAGCGTTAGTGTTGATTATCTATGTGATAAGATAATCGGAAGACTTGTGACATTCGAGATGTGCCAAATTATGCAATCAAAAAAGTTATGAACATTCAAAGAAAAAGAAACACCAATCTTTATTTCAATGAAAAGGTTCATCTAAAATGTATGTCCAAAAAAAACAAAAATACAAGATGTTTCAAATGACTAAACTCTACGAAGACCTAAACTCATCATATGAGTTTTGAACACATCTCTAGGAGTAGGTTTAGTCAAAGGATCAGCGATCATCTTGTTAGTAGATAAGTATTTGACAACAATCTCTTTCAACTTTATAGCGTTCCTCACAAAGTGATAACGCCTTTTAATATGCTTAGCCTTCCTGTGAAACTTAGGATCCTTAGCATATTGAATAGCAGCAGTGTTATTGCACCACATCTCGACAGGATCGTCAACTCTTGGAGAAAGGTTGACATCCTGGAGAAAACTCCTTAGCCATATTGCCTTCGAGCGGCAAGGCAACTAGCGACATATTCCGCTTCCATAGTTGACGAGCTATGCAATCTTGCTTCTTACTCGCACCAAGATATGGCTCCCCACCAAGGGTGAAAACGTATCCCGAGGTTGACTTGGACTCATCCAGGTCACCACCCCAATCTGCATCCGAGTATCCCCTCGGTTTTAGGTCCCCTCCTTGATAACAAAGTACCAAGTCAATAGTTCCACGAAAATAGCGCATTATTCTTTTGACGACTTGCCGGTGAGCGGGTCCCGGGTTGTTTTGGTAACGACTCACCAATCCAACCGCAAAGCAAATGTCGAGCCGTATACATAACATGGCATACAAGCTTCCTATCGCACTAGCGTAGGGAACACTACTCATATTCTCGCTTTTTATTTGTTTTAGGACATTGCTCATGACTCAAAGTAAAACCCTTATCGACTCGGAGTGTCAACGGGTTTGGAATTTTGCATCCGAAACGTTTCGAGGACTTTCTCGATGTATGCCTTCCGACATAAACCAAGAAGTTTTTGGAGCGATTCCTAATTATTTCCACACCAAGGACATACATGGCTTCACCCATGTCTTTCATCTCGAAGACGGAAGACAACCACTTCTTAGTAGCGTTGATCATTTCCAGGTTGCTTCCAGCCGAGTAGTATGTCGTCAACGTACAATGTAAGGAACATAATCCCTACAGTCGTCCTCTTGACATATACACAATGGTCTTACGAAACCATGGTTAAGCCATACGAAGTAATAGCTTCATGGAATCTAAGTACCATGATCCGGAAGACTGTTTAAGACCATATATAGATCTTTTAAGACGACAAACTTTGTCCTCTTGTCCTTTTGATACGAAACCAATAGGTTGATCCATATAAATCTCTTCCTCTAGATTACGATTGAGGAAGGTAGTCTTTACATCCATCTAGACTAACTCCAAGTCCAAATGAGCAACCAGGGCTAGAAGTAGGCAAATAGAGGTCATTCTCACCACAGGAGAAAAAGTCTCTTCATAATCTACACCTTCAACTTGTGTAAAACCTTTCGCCACTAATTGGGCCTTGAACTTATCAATTGATCCATCCGCTCGACGTTTAACCTTGAAAACCCACTTGTTTCCAATGGCCTTACGTCCGGGAGGAAGATCAACCAGTTCCCAAACTTCATTCTTTGCCATTGAGTCCAACTCATCTCTCATGGCTTCCATCCATTCTGTATGGTTTGGTGAGTTTATAGCCTCTTCATAAGAGGTTGGCTCTTCTGTTTCTAAAGGCATGCAAAATAAGATATCCTCTTCGATTTGAAAAAATCGTCGGGGAACTTTTCCTCGTTCGCTCCTTCGAATGATTTTATGACTTGGTTCTTTTGTTCGACTAGGCTCGGGATCCCTCCTTTTTACCTTTGAGGTGTGGGACTCGAGTAATAGGAGAATCTCTCCCACTAATCCCTTGGGATGTGAATGAGGGTTCTCGAGAAAGAGGACCGACCTCGTGATTAGTAATCGAAGATTGAGGACGTTCCTCATTCTCTTGTTGGATCTCCTGTGTAGACACATTTCCATCATTAGAGATGGTAAGACCTCTCCCACTATCTCTATTGTCTAGTGGAAAACTATTATCCTCGATGACACGATGAGTGTACAAATCCTCCCCCTCACCAAGAGATAATTGTTGTAACTCATACAACTCTAAGTCCTTCTTAATTTCACCAATACTTGGGAACTCATCCTCAATAAAAATCGACATTTCGGGATTCTATTTCCTTTATGCCGCCGAGTTGGATGTTCTCTATACATGACATATCCTTTTGAATTTTTTGGATACCGATGAACACCATTTTTGTAGCTCTAGGACCAATTTTCCCATGTTGATGAGTTGGGTTGTGTACATAGCCAGCTGAACCCCATGGGCGTAAATGGTCCAAGACGGGCTTTCTACCATTCCATAACTCATATAGAGTGATCGAAACACTCTTACTAGGCACTCGGTTAGATGTAAGTTGCCGTAAGCGACGCATCCTCCCAAAAACTAATTGGCAAATTAGCTTGGGCCTTCATTGTCCCGACCATGTCAAGTAATGTTCGGTTCAGTCGCTCGGCAACTCCATTTTGTTGAGGAGTGCCAGGAATCGTAAGTTGCCTGCGTATGCCCTTTTCCTCACAAAACCCTTTGAACATATCGAAAGGTATTCACGACCACGATCGGTGCGAAGAGACTTCACTCTACGCTCTAATCTATTTTCTACTTCCGCTATGAAGCGTTTGAACACATTTAAAGCTTCATAACGGTGTGATAAAAGGTATTCACGACCACGATCGGTGCGAAGAGACTTCACTCTACGCTCCAATCTGTTTGCTACTTCCGTTACGAAACGTTTAAACACATCTAAAGCTTCATAACGGTGTGATAAAAGGTACACATACCCATATCGTGAATAGTCGTCTATCAAAGTGAGAAAATAACTAGCACCATGACGTGCTTTGACATTCATAGGTCCACATATGTTGGAGTGAATAAGTTCTAAGGGATGTGACGCCCTAGAAGCCTTACCAAAAGGCTTCTTGGTCGCCTTACTAGCTAAGCATGGCTCACGGTTAGGCAACCTAACCTTAGTGAGCCGGTCTAGAAGACCTTCTTTTGCTAGTCTAGTCATTCTATCTTGGCCAATATGACCAAGTCTAGCATGCCATTTAATAGATTCGAATTGGAATCAACAAATGAAACTAATGCGGAATTATCATAGCAAACGTCTAAATCCAAAACAGGGAAATTGTTTTGAAAACTTGCATGGCCAAACAAATTGCCACCATAATAAATCTCTAAACCATCTTTTTTGAAACAAACCGAAAACCTACTTTAACTAAGGAGACAAAGGAAATGAGGGAACATTGCACCCCGTGCGCGTAGAGAGCATTTAGTAGGAGTAACTTATTTCCTCCACGTAGCTTGAGCTGATACATTCCCATACCGAGAACGTCTTCAATTGTGCCATTCCCTAATGTCACGGTTTGTATGCCCACCGGATAAGGGTAAAACTTCACAAACTCAGCTCGGTCTTGAATTATTTGCTTGCTTGCTCCCGAGTCTACAATCCAATTAAGAAGAGAGTTAGCAACTAATGCATGGGAACAAACAAATAATTCGGAGACTTTAATGGAGAGGTCACCTTTTGAGGCTTGGGACAATCCCTAGCATAGTGACCCTTCTTTCCACAATTATAACACTTCACACGTGCCATAACTTTCTCTTTATTGCCCTTAGCCTTATCGTCGTTTCTTGGCATTTCCACCTGTAGGCCCAAGTTTCTTAGAGGGATGAGAACTTTTCTTCTTCCCTCGTTTAAACTTGTTGCCTTTAGGTTTGTTTCCTTTAGCAACTAATGCAGCGAGAACGGGAGCAGGAGCATGTGACTTCATGCGGTCTTCTTCAAGTTCAAGATGACGAACAATATCGTCTACGATGCTGGAGGTGATCACTATGCATCAAGTATCCTCGGATGGGATAGCACGAATCACATTCGTGACTTGATCACGCTCGGAGATCTCGATCCCTCCAGCCTTAAGATCACGAACCATTACACTCAATGTTCGTATATGTTCGATTATACTATGCTCCGGGCCAAAAGTGTATTGCATCCACGTAAGATGCAATTGACGGAGCTTAGTAGCGAAGTTTGCCCGAACTTGATCTTAAGTTGATCCCACATATCTTTAGGCGTGGGACAGTTCTCGAACTCACCGATTAAGTCATCATGCATAAGGTTCGATAGGGCATACCCGTCAGCGGTCCCTTTTGAACCATTCCTGATATGCTTTCAAATCCTTCGATCATCGTGCGTAACTAGTATCAACATCCTTGTCATCTTTATCCTTAGTAGTAGGGGATACATTTTGGCGATCAAGAACTCTAGCAGTTCTTGTTCATTCGAAGGAGCTGAACCCTCCGATGCCAAATGTCATAGTTGGACCCCACCAACTTTTCAATAGAGGCCATATCGGTCATAGGTTTCGTTGCCATATCTACAAGTAAAATTTAGACATTTAGGCACATCTTAAAACAATTAAAATTTTCACAAAATTCATTATTCAAGTCATATGATTGAAAATTTTGCTAAGCTCATAATCATCACATATGAAATGAACTAGAAATTTTAGAAAAATTAATTGACACTTTAATTCCATAGAAAACATATTCATATGAATTTTAACATTAAACGAATTAACATTGAACTTTACATATCACAAAGGTAGTTAAAATGTAAAACTAATTTACATAAAAAAATTTGTACGTGATATTATTAATTCACATGAAACATATTCACATTAATTCTAAAAAACTAATTTATAGATAATATCACTTAACTCATATTATATAAAAACTAATTTTATAATTAATATGACTTCATGAAACAAATTCATATATATGCATAGCATGTAGAGCAAGGATGTTGCTTTTTATAAAACTAATTTATACACATTATATTAAACATATATATATATATAATGTTCATGCTATTTTTTACTTTAAAACATGTAATACAAAATTACATATATTAAACAAATAACATGCCAAAAATTAAATAATTACATAAAACACAATTATATAATTGACATAATATGAAATAGATTCATATTAATTAATAAAATTAACTGATTAAAATAACTTACATAAAATTATAAAATCAAATTAATATTAATTTAAATTTACACAAAATAAAAATTACGTATTGAACGTATTAGATTATCAGCATGCTAATTGATTTAATAAAGTACACCATGTACCGAGGACGCGTGCCTTGGAAAGGAAACAGAGGGACCGGGAAA